>JARQOC010000001.1:582123604-582871220 GCA_033576535.1 Allobates femoralis
GCTACTATGGGCGGACCTGGTGCAGCAGGGACAGCACATAGGCGTGCTACAATTGTGGATTACGAGACGTCCGTACGCTGATAGGACAAAGCAATAATACCATGATTGGCCAGGCATCGCAGGAGGCTGATTAATGTTTGACGCTCGAGCAATTGTGTAGTGTGACTCGTCAGCTCCTTAAATATGCCGCCCTGTGCGCCGACAACCAATCAGACCGCACCATCTTCCACCAATGATCGCAGATGGGGCGCGGTATCACGGAGCCTGGGTGACGCCTTAGCTACATTGCAGCTACATCGCCGGGTGTCCAGAGTTCCCTTCTGTAGCTTCTTTACACGCCGATACAGCTCGCTACACTCGGCGATGTAGCCATATGTTTATGGGCAGTGCACGGATACAGAGGTATCTGTAGCCGGCTGTGTCGTCCCGTCTTCACACGCCGCTACTACGGGCGATATTGGCGCGACAAGCTACATTTGTAGCCTGTAGCGGGTTGTATCCATCCTGTTGTGGCGGCGTGTAAAGGTACCATAAGGAGCTGACGAGTCACACTACACAATTGCTCGAGCGTCAAGTATTAATCAGCCTCCTGCGATGCCTGGCCAATCATGGTATTATTGCTTTGTCCTATCAGCGTACGGACGTCTCGTAATCCACAATTAGAGCACGCCTATGTGCTGTCCCTGCTGCACCAGGTCCGCCCATATTAGCTGGTTGTAGCGGTGTGTAAATGACGTACGATGGGCTACAGATGGCTACTTGAGACACCCGGTGATGTAGCTAGCTGTAGATGTAGCGTAGCGTAGCGCACCTTGTGGCGGCGTGTAAAGAGGGTGCGTTTCCCGTTGGTAACCGTTTGGGCGTGCTCGTGCACGTGAAGTAGCTGTTGGTATCCATCCTGCAGTGGCGGCGTGTAAAGGTACCATTAGTCTAACACCCAAAGATTGTATACTAACATAAAGAAAGGTGGTCAAGGCTTGATAAGCATCCAAACCACCATCATGGATAAAATAAGAAGTATCCAGGAATACATCAGAAAAATTACACTAAGGGCCCCTTTACACGCCTCCACAGGAAGGAAGACACCGCCAGGCATCGGGGACAATTGTGCCTGTTGCCATGAAATCACTATGAAATGGCGGCGTGTAAATTGGGAAGTTCCTTCCTGTTCCTTCTGATACCTGTTTCTGAGCTGTGCTCAAAAACAGGAAGGAACAATTCCTATGGTGGCGGCGTGTAATCGGGGCACAGGAAGGTATTTGCTTGGACTACAAAATCCCTGGGGCGTGCCACGGCGTCCTATTTTTAATTGCCAGCCAAGGCAAAAGTAGGCAGCTGAGGACTTTTACTCTGCAGGATGAGGGCCCATCCTTTTTGAGCCCCCCACTCCATAGAATAGCAGCCTGCAGCTACCCCAGAAATTGGTGCATTCATAAGGAGTTCCAATTCCTGGCGCTTTACCTGGCTCTTCCAGTTGCCATGTAGAGGTGGCAAACTGGATAAGGAGGGGTTAATGCCAGCTGTAGATTGCCAGCTGGCATTAAGCCCGAAATCCTTAATGCTGGGCCAATGTTAAATCCAGCCATTAAGAATACCAAGTAAATAGTAAAGAAGACACAAGACAGAAAACATTTTATTAGAACTAAAAACACAAAGACATTTAGGAACTTCATCTTTATTAACCCCTCGACCCTCATACCCTGCATGATCCTTTGCGAAGTCTTCTTCATTGGATGCTGCGTTGTTGAACACAGCGTGTTGTCACCGCTGCCTCCAGTCACTGAATGAATGAGACGCCAGCTGCAGCTGGGTGTACTATGACTCCTGAGTTGACCAAAGGACAGGTTAGGTAAGCATGTTACCTGCTATGGTTAGCGGCCACCATGCTTACCTGAACAGTTACCTCAGGTGATCTCAGTGAGTCACCACTTCCGGACAGGTCTGGCGACAAGTGATGTAGCAGTCGGCTGATGCAATTGTCATAGCAATTGTGTCATGTGACAAGAAAGGGTCTGCTAATCTGGTCACCATAGTAATCAAGTCAGATGACAAGATCTACAACTACTAAATAACATTAGGGGTTGTTAAAGTGAATGAAGGGCCCCCAGAGCCGTGGATACTCGAGACCAGGCCGCTGCTGTCTCTAGGGGAAATCACGGGTGTCATGACTCGGTCCTATGGCTTGGGTTCAGCTGAAAAGAGTAGGGGCTTTTCTGGCATTGTTGAGAGAGGGGGGTTATATCCAAGGGAGATTTTGTGACGCCACTTGTGGTGTGTGGCTAGGGATGGCCACCGCTGCTGCAGAACCTCAGGGGTGATGAACAGGCAGCTAGGATGGAGTGGCTCTCCACGGGCAGAGCAGCTTCCCCGAGGCAGTGAAGGTAGTTGGGTTGTTGTGTGCAGGACGACGGGCACAGGTAATAGGCAGACTCACGGTTTTGTTGTTTTCTCAGTCCTTTTACTGGAGCAGATATTAATAACAGCTGTCCACTGAGCCTTTGAGAGCAACTCGGGGTTTCTTCCCATCTGGTTGGGTCTTTGGCTTCGTTATTGTGCTCAGTGTATTGGCTCCTGCAGCTGCATAAGCTGAGCTGTCAGCCCTGTCTCTTCCTGCGAGGTACAGGTATGACAGGCAACTTGAATACTTTCTTTATACCCTGTTCCCGGGTGTCAGTTCCTGAACTCTCTATGTTGCTGTGTCTGTGGGTATGGTGTGGCTGAGGAATCTGGAATCCCCACCTTCCGGTCTTGACGGGACGTGAGACCCTGCACAGTCTCGGACTCCGATGTCCATTCTATGCGCCTTTCCTCTGGGGTGAGCACGGGGTTGCTCAACCTCCCAGGTGTGTTCTTGCTTCTCTCCTTAGACCCTAACTTAGGCCTGGAACTTTATTAGAGACCTTGGGATGAGCTAACTAGCCCCTCCACAGACCAGAATTTATAGGGAAGCTCATCCTGACCCCAGGCTTGGTCTTCCCCTTCAGGCCTGGAGGTGTGAGTGTTGCTTGTGTGTTTCCTGATGAGAAGACTCTTTTGTTGCTCTCTTGTGACACCACCACCCAGGGGCAGTGTTGACACTGTGGCACTTTGACCCAGGGGTGCCACATTCCCCCTTAGTGAAAGACAATACTCCGGGACTGTGAAAACATTTCAACAGGTAACAATTGTAAATGTACAGAGTCTTAAAATATAAAAATGACAAAAAACAATAAAATGTAAAAATTCAAAAAATTCAAAAAGCAGTCACTCCGGTGATTACGGTAGTCCTTTTCCACCGGGCTGGTGTTTATTTACAAAGGAGTCTCCACCACAACCCACAAGTCCAGTGGTATAATGGTCCATATTAAAAACGTGAAAGTTCAAGAATATGCAAAAGTTCTTACATGAAAGTCTCTGTAGGTACTGGGCCTAACGGTTGCAAGGTTACATATATATATATATATATATATAATCACACATAAAATAAACATTTTCCCTACGGTTGTCTCGGCTTAGGAGTCCTAACTTTTCTCTTACCACTCCCAGGCACTTTCTTTTCCTAACTTGATGTGCATGGGGGTTAATCCAGTTCCTCCAGTCTTCTGTACACTATTGTTAACCGGGTACTATTCACACTTCTTTACACTAAGTAATATTTACATTGCTTTATTTCTATTTTAATCTTTATACTGGGACAGGACTTGACCTTTGGTACTACGCTGTGATCTCTTGAGTTCTGGAGTGTCTGGTGCAGGTGTACTTACCACTATGTTGTGTATGGAGGTGTACCTTGCGGGTATCTCTGATTCTAAAGGAGGTGTGGATCTGATGGCAGGACTGGCAAGTTCACTGTGATCAGGAATCTGTTCTTCCTGTTCTTCTTCCGCTACTGGTGCCACTTTCAGTTCTTCCACTCTTGGGACTTCCTGTTGTCTCAGTTCAGGTGTCATCACTTGAGGAAACACAAGCTTTGATACTAAGAATGCTTTATGGTAATTTGTCCAGGTTTATGGAAAATCTCCTAAGACTGTATGGAAAACATCTTCTTTAGGTTTAACAGGTTCAGGTACGGGGACTTCAGGGTTTCAGGACACAATTTTAGGTGGTCTCTCGATACTGCTGAAGTTGTCTTGCTTTCATCTTTGCTGATCAAGCACAGTTTTGTATTATCAAAGTTTGAAGGGAGAATGGTTTAAGGGGTTGTTTCCAATTGGTCATATAATTTGTTAATGCGTCTCTTTCTTTTAAGGACTTGCTCACCAGGCTGTAAAGGAGTTGCGGGAGCATGTTGGTTGTAGGCTTTTTCCTGTTTCTCTCTAGCTTGCTGGAGACTCCTCTCTATGCATTCTTGTACTTGACGATACTTTTGTTGGCGTAGGGTATCTCAATTAGCTTCTGGTACTTCTACGTCAGGTTTTAAGATTCCCATGTCTAAGTCTATTGGCAGATTACCAGGTCTTGCTCTTATGAGATAAGATGGGGTGCAGTTGGTAGAACTCACCAGGACATGGCTGTACAGATCTACCAGGTCGGGTACCTTCTCTGGCACAGGTTTCTTTCTGATGTCAGCAGAGTCTTCAAGAGGTCAATCACTATGCGGTTCATCTGCTCACATAAATTATTTGTTTGAGGATGGTAAGGTATTGTGCGGATCTTCTTGCATCCATACATGTTACAGAATTCTTGGAACACCTCTGCTTCAAATGCTGGACCTTGATCTGCTAGGACCTGTTCCGGGTAGTCATGAGGCCTACAGAAGTACGTCTGGAATGCCTTTGCCGCTGTTCTGGCTGTTAAATCCTTTACTGGCACCACCACGGGAATAGTGGTCCACTATGGTCAAGGCGTAGACATAGCCGGATCTGCTTGGCGTTAACTTGACGTGGTCTAGGGCTACCAACTCAAGTGGTTGTTTGGTGTCTATGGACTGGAGTGGAGCTCTCTGACTTTCTTTATCCTTTCTTCTTAGGTTGCACAGGCCACAGTTTCTGCACCATTCTTCAATTGATCTTCGCATGCCAACCCAATAGAATCTTTCTCTCAGTAGAACTTCCAATTTTTTCATCCAAAATGCCCTGCACCGTCATGATAGTCTTGAAAGACCGTTTTGACATCTCTCTTGTGGACTATAATCTGCCAGGCCAACTCATGAGTCCTGGGGTTCGTATGTCTTCTACATACTTTACCTTGGTACAGGAACAGTTTACTTCTTTCCTTCCACAACTGTTGAGCTTCAGCTGGGGCATTCTGACCAGGGTACGCATCCTCCTGCATCAGTAATTACTTGACTAGCTTCACAGCCGGGTCACTGTCCTGTGTCTCAGCCCATCCATGGTGTGGTAATCGGTTTAATGTTGCCTTCTGATGCTTGTGGTACACACCTGTCTTGTATTGGGATGCTTTAGCGCGGTGAAAGACCGGTAGCTCTAGCTCTTCCAGCTCTTCCAGTTCCTCTTCCACATCCTTCATGTGTGGCATCCGGGATAAGGCATCTGCATTGGCATTTCGGCGGCTGGCCCTATACTTGATAGCGAAATTTTATTTAGACAGCCGGGCCATCCATCGCTGCTCCAGCGCACCTATTTTGCTGAGTCCAGGTGGGTAAGCGGATTGTTATCTGTATAGATGGTGAATCTCGCAGCAGCCAGATAATGCTTGAAGCATTCTGTAACAGCCAAGACTACTGCAAGTAGTTCTCACTTGAAGGAACTGTAGTTCTCAGGATTTATTTCAGTAGGATGGAGCTTCCTGCTGGCGAAGGCTATAACTCTCTCTTTAACTTCTTGTACTTGAGACAGTACTGCTCCCAATCCCACATTGCTGGCATCTGTGTACAGAATAAAGGGTTGATGGTAATCAGGGTATGCCAGAATTTCATCCCCTTTCAGAGCCAACTTCAACTTCTTGAAGGATTCTTCTGTCACATCACTCTACTGGAAGGGAGGGCTCTGGGCCTTAGACTTCTTGGACTGCCCTACTAGGAGATCATTTAAAGGGGCCGGCATCTTTGTAAATCCTTTGATGAATCTTCTATAGTAGCCTACCAGGCCCAGGAACTGCCTCACCTCTTTCATGCTGGTGGGTCTTGGCCAGTCCCTTATCACCGCAACCTTCTCGGGGTTTGGTGCTACACCTTCTGAGCTTAATACATGGCTGAGGCACTGTACCTTTAGTTTCAGCAGGTGACACTTGGATGGCTTTATCTTCATGCCATAACCGGACAGGACTTCAAACACTTCCGCCAAGTGTTTCAGATGCTCCTCATATGTCTTTGAATAGACTATGATGTCATCCAGGTACAGTAGGACAGTTTTGACGTTCTTGTGTCCTAGGTAGCACTCCATCATTGGAATGTACTGAGTGCGCTGCAGAGTACGAACGGCATACAGTTGAACTTGCAGAGGCCCATTGGCGTAGTGAACTCTGTCTTCTCACGGTAAGCCTCTGTCACAGGAACTTGCCAATACCCACTAGTTAGATCTGAGGTGGAAAAGTAGTTAGCATATTTTAATGCAGCTAGTTATTCTTCTATTCTGGGTAATGGGTAGGCATCCTTGTGTGTAATGCAGTTGATCTGCCTGTAATTTATGCACATTCTCATGGTCCCATCCTTCTTTTTAACTAATACTAAAGGAGCTGCCCCAGCGCTACAACTGTCTATATTACCTCTGCTTCCTTCATTTCTTTGAGCATATCCTTTGCACACTGGTAGTGAGTGGGTGGTACGGGTCTATACCTCTTTTTAATGGATGGATGGTCACCTGTGGGTATATGGTGTTTGATCCCTTTTATCTGCCCAAAGTCTAGAGGGTGTTTGCTGAAAACCTGCTCATATTCTCTCACTACCCGGTATACTCCATGCTTTTGATGGGAGTGTAGAACTGGAACCTACATGTAGCTTTTGGCACCAATCCTCCAGCTTTCCCTCTGAGCCACTGCCCTCCACTTGGTTTGACGGGTTCAAGGGTTCAACTGTTGTGATGGCATTGTTATCAACAGTATACAATTTAGCCATTGTAGCATACTTTTGTAGGATCACTTCCTCCTTGCCTCAATTTAAAAGGCACACTGGTACTCTCCCCCTGTGTACCTCAACTACTCTGGTCATCAGTACAGTGGATCTACAGTCTAAATGCATGGGTTCTACCAGGGCTTGATAGTCTCGCCCTCTAAGGCCTAGCGCAGCTCTACACCAGACCAACATTTCAGTTTTGGGAGGTATCACAATGGGTATCGGGTCATTTACTCTTGCACTGCCAATTTCTCCTCCAGAAAACTCTACCTACTGGCTCAGCATCAGCGCTTTTATTTACTTCCGGAGGACTCGCTGTTGTCCAGAATCAGTCTCGGCAATCTGCTGTAAAACAACAATTATCTCTGCAAGACAATTTTCTATCACATTCGTTCCTAGCAGAATATTTGGATTACGTTCATGCCGGTCAACATCAACAATTATTAACCCTTGATCTTTTGCTTCTACTCTCCCAACTTTAATGGTTACCACCTTAAACCCAATCTGTGGTACTGGTTTACTATTACTAGCCAATATATTCAAGTCATTGTCTGTGCCACGCAAAATGTCTGAATCGGCCCAGTACCGTTTATAAAGGATATATGGTATGAAGGTTATCTGTGAGCCCATGTCCAGCAGATCGTTCATGGGGATGCCATCTAGCACGACAGGTATAATTGGACGTCCTCCCACGTACCTGTCACGCCACTTTGGTGGAACTTGTGACTTTACTCCTGAGGGGCGGCCCGCTTCCCCAGGGGATTCTCGTTTAAAGAACATTCCCTGGCAAAATGACCTGGTTCTCCGCAGTGGCGGCAAATGGGCTGTCTATCCGGATGGTAGAGGTCAATGGGTCGTCCTCTGGTGCTGGGTTCCTTCTGGGCCTCATTCACAGGACATCCTCTCTGCTTGAAGCCAACTTGATCTTCTCCACGGACTTGTATCCACACAGCTCCTGCATGACTTTGGCCATCTCAGTTACAGTTTTGGTTAGGGCTTCAATCTATTCGTCAAGAGCCTCATTAGTGATTGGCTCCCGAGGTTTAGCACTCGCCCCTAACATGGCTGGTGGAATTTGCACTCCCGGCGGCTGATATATTGTAGCTAGGCATTGCGCAGAGTCTGTATCATAAGGCTCTTCTGCCTGCAAGATGCAAATGGCTCTGTCCTTAAAGTTCAGGTCAGGGTTTTGTATAGCCATCATCTGCAGCCGTCCTCTATGAGGAGGGAATAGAAGACCATGTATAAATTGATCAATGATCAATTTATCTTCCCCTTGTGTCGAGGCCGCTTCTGTCTACTTGAGTGCTCTGAGCGCCTCTTGTAGGTTGAATGCTAAGTCTCTTGCTCTCTCCTGATGTTTCTGCCTGCACCCAAAAAATCTCATTTTTGCGCGTGCATCTGTGCTGGTTTCAAAGATAGCTTTTAGCTTGCCGATTGCATGTTCTACAGTGTCTTTGTCAGTGTCCGGCCAGGACATAGCTTCCCGCTGCGCGTTACCAGTTAATTGTCCCATTAGTATGCTGAAGCGCTGGCCTTCTGTCAGGGGATAGACACTATAATAGCTATCCAGCTTTTCTTTAAAGTCTGTCAGGGTTTTTGATCCCCCTGAGTATTGCGGCAACCATGTCGCTACCGGAGCATACGGCATTAGGAACGGCATGATCGGGGCCACACCTTGTGCTGCAGCACCGCAGGGTGCTCTGTCTGTGCCTTGTACCATGGGGCCAGCATCGTCTACTCCCTGCATGGGATCCCTTGGCTGCGAAATCTTTCCGTCCCCTTAGTGAATCCTGACCCAACCGGTTTTTCACTTACGTAGGGATGTACAATTTTCGTTCCGTGGTGGAACAGGGTTTCTCATCCCCACCGGATGTCGTCACAGCGCAGGTTGGACCTCGTTTCGCACTCTTGGGAGGGTACCGCCCACGATGATACACTCACTCTGTTTCCCGCGCGCTGGCCCTGCCTCTTCCTGCGAGGTACCGGTATGACAGGCAACTCAAGTCCTTTCTTTCTACCCTGTTCCCGGGATCTGTGGGTACAGTGTGGCTGAGGAATCTGGAATCCCCACCTTCCGGTGTTGACTGCCGGGACGTGACACACTGCACAGTCTCGGACTCTGGTGTCCGTTTTTTGCGCGTTTCCTCTGGGGTAAGCATGGGGTTGCTCAGCCTCCCAAGTGTGTTCTTGCTTCTCTCCTCAGACCCTAATCTTTGGCCTGGAACTTAATTAGCAACCTTGGGATGAGCTTAGCACGGCTCTTTTACACCCAGGTCCTTCAGAGTCCTCACAGAAACTGCACTAGTTAGCCCCTCCCCAGACCAGAATTTATAGGGAAGCTCACCCTGATCCTGGGCTTGGTCTCCCTTTACGGCCTGGAGGTGTGAGTGTTGCATGTGTGTTACCTGATGAGAAGGCCCTTTTGTTGCTCTCTTGTGACACCACCACTCGGGGCAGTGATGACACTGTGGCACTTTGACCCAGGGGTGCCACATGAACCTGTGGCACCCCTGCGGGTGATTGCCACAGGATCCACCGGTGCAAGGAGGGAATTACACCTTGGTTCTCACAGCACAGAACACTTTCCACCCCAGACCTGAAGGGGGAGCTCTACTGGCTGCCTTAAGCCAGTTCCCGTTTAAGACATCCAGGCCTGAGGGGAGGAGTTAGTCAGTCTCAGTTAGTTCCAGTGAGGAGAGAGAAGAGAGAGGAGAAGGAGGAGCTGGTCGCTGGGAGAGATCCAGGCCCAGGACCAGGGACCACTAACCGCTGGGTCGCACCCTAGGGAAAGGGTCAGAGGCAAGTGGCGAAAGCAGGGAACTAAGAAAGGGAATCAGTTACTACAGCCCTTTAGTACACCCGGACACCAGAGACGGAAGCTGCCAGCATTCACTGTTACAGCAAAAGCCCGGAAGACACAGGAGGAGTTCAGCCCTGAGGAAAGCAAGTTAAGTAAGAGACACAAAACTGACCAAGCATAGGACCAGGGGCCATAGGAGAAACAGGGACCCCACAGAAGGACCTCATTGCCAGTTTAGGACAAAGCCCAGAGAGGGAGAAGAAGTGGTGGGTTCAGGCTTAGGCAGGACTCATCCCAAACCACAAAGCACAGACACAGAGGAGGCCTCATAACTTTCTAAGGTGAAAGTCCCAAGTTGCACTGGGGACCTGGTTAATACTCTGGACTGTACCTGTTACCTTGTCACCAGTAAAACGTACCGAAACAACAATCCCTGTGTGTCTGTGTGCCTGTCTAACCGCTGCAATTCACCGCTGTGTCTGCAAGGACGCAACTACTACTCACCTCATCCATCCCCGCTGCCCTGAGGTAAAACTTCACCTGTGGGGAGCTGTTCCACACTCTGCTGCCCCCACCATCACCTCAGCGGCCGGCTGCAGCGCTGGTATACCCGTTATCAGGTACCATAGGTGGCGTCACGTTAATAATCCCCTTATCCCCCAGTGTCCATTAATACTGTTTACATGTTTTATGGATAGGTGAATGTCTCACAGGGTATATCAGTCCTTAGGATCTGTCATAAATTCCTTCATTTTATGATGTAAGTCTTTCATATGTCATAATATACACTGCATAGATTATTTATTACATATGTATTTTAAACCTGATTAGGCTGGTGTACTTACTTTAAAAATCCACGTTAAAATGAATGTATAATTCTTTCAGAAACATTTTCCACCCCGTTACATGCAGCCATATCGCTAACGATGTCACTGCATGTGACATGCCGCAGTGATCAGCGATCAGCTTGCTGTTCGCTGTGGAATGGCCAGGACCATCTTTTGGTTGTTGGTGTGCCGCTGGGCAGCAGACATCGGCGTGTGTGACACTGTTCTAACTAGATGTGTTCCCTGGTAACCAGGGTACACATTGGGTTACTAAGCACAGCGTGCTGGCAGCCAGAGTACACATCGGGTTACTAAGCACAGCGCGCTGGTAACCAGGGTACACATTGGGTTACTAAGCACAGCACATTGATAACCAGGGTACACATCGGGTTACTAACCTGATGTGTACCCTGGTTACAAGCGTTCTCTCCCGCTGAATACAGTATCGGGACCTCGACATCATGGAAAAGATTGTTTGTATTCTTTTCCACGATGTCGGGGTCCCTGGTTAGATCTGCCTGTCTGGCATCTCACCAGCGATCACATAGCGATGTTCCAGCGATCCCGATTGTTGGTCGGGTGGCTGGCACATCGTTATGTGTAACCTGGACTTTAGTCTCTACCTGGGCCCATGAAAGGGATTATACAGCCATTCTGCCATGGATTTTCAAAGTAAATAGACCAGCCTCATCAGGTCAAATAGATCTTATTAATAATCTCTACAGCTTATATTGTGAAACCTGGTAACTGATCCATATTAAAAGCACATACAGGATATGCATTATTAATTGTTTTGTAGCTGCAATAAGTTGTGGACAGTATATGAGGGCTTTTGTCCTAATAGATTGAAGGTGACTGTAGCTGCTGGGTCTTCACCATAGAAATCGTTTTAGTGGCAACTAAATATATTGTGCAGTAAAGGGCAATCCCTACTTGAAAATGGAGACATCATTAGGAAGATGTCCATTCGGCCCGCCATACAATGCATGGCTCAATTCACACTTCAGATGACATCAGTCAATGGTCTACCCTTGCTGCATCAAACAGTAATTCATTGAGCATCTGCCGAAAAAATCTAACCAGTGTTTTGAACAATTAAAGAGATTCATCAACTAAATGAACTGTTGTTCGCTTCATCAATCCAGATGTCAATTGCTCATCACTGTCAAAATCTTTCATTTCCGTCAACTTTGATCCAATGTACAGTTGTGCTCAAAACTTTACATACCCCGGCAGATTTTTTCCTTTCTTGGCCTTATTTTCAGAGAACATGAATGATAACACAAAACCTTTTTCCCACTCATGGTTAGCGGTTGGGTAAAGCCAAACTACTAGACCCCCATACTGTATACGGGCAACCTTTAGACCCCCATACTGTATACGGGCAACCTTTAGACCCCCATACTGTATATGGGCAAACTTTAGACCCCATACTATATATGGACAACCTTTAGACCCCATACTATATATGGACAACCTTTAGACCCCCATACTGTATATGGGCAACCTTTAGACCCCCATACTGTATATGGGCAACCTTTAGACCCCCATACTGTATATGGGCAACCTTTAGACCTCCATATTGTATATGGGCAACCTTTAGACCTCCATATTGTATATGGGTAACCTTTAGACCCCATACTATATATGGACAACCTTTAGACCCCCATACTGTATATGGGCAACCTTTAGACCCCCATACTATATATGGACAACCTTTAGACCCCCATACTGTATATGAGCAACCTTTAGACCCCCATACTGTATATGAGCAACCTTTAGACCCCCCATACTATATATGGGCATCCTTTTGACCCCCATACTGTATATGAGCAACCTTTAGACCCCCATACTGTATATGGGCAACCTTTAGACCACCATGCACATTAGACTATGGGCCACGTCACACACACAGATATCTGTGCAGATATTGTTTGCAGATCTCTGGTTGCAGTGAAACCATGGACACATTATTCCATTTGTATACGGGCACAAAATGGAGCAATGTGTCCATGATTTCACTGCAACCAGAGATCTGCAAACAATATCTGCACAGATATCTGTGTGTGTGACGTGGCCCTAACAATGATTGAACCTGCAAATATTGATTGGTTTGTCCAACAGTCCAGAGATGTCTGGCAGCTACTTTCTCTCTTGGCAGAGTAAATACTCCTATGTATGGAGAAATCAGGTGAGATAGCTGCAGGCTGAATGACCGGCCAGACATTTATTCATCAAACAGCTATCTACTATTGACTGGCGGTGATATGCCGGGGCATATAGCGCAAGAAAGGGGTGACAATGAGGATGGAGAAGAATGAAGGCTTTGGCAATATGAAGAGAGAGGAGGATCGCCTACTGAAACTTACCTGTGTATCTATTCTCCCTAATGTCCCTATACGGGTATTTCTCCTAATTGCCGTCACAACAGAGGGAAAATAGGCACAAAAGGATATATCACAAAACACCTCAATTGTAACAAAGCAAAATGGACAGCATAGAAAGAGATTCTAACAAAGCAAAATGGACAGCATAGAGAGAGATTCTATTACCAACATCATCTGATAAGATGTGACTTTTTATAGCAGAGGGGAATGGTCAGCAAAATTTACACCAAAGATTAAGGTTTACAAAGATAAACCAGATAGGAAAGAGTCCTTGGCCCCTGCAGCACCAAAAGAAAGTCTATAAATCAAAATATAAGTTAAACCTATGATCTATACAGCATTGTAACCTTCAGGTCCCAGATTCATCAAGGGTCTCTCTACGTGGGAATAAACTCATAACAGGGGGGCTTTCGTGTCCCTTTTAAGTATTTTCCTCCTGATGAGTTTCCTTCCAGATTAAGGACATGATCCCGACACATGAGGACACAACTACTGCTTAGACGAAGACTGTCATGCCACTGTATAATCCAGGAGAAAACACTTCGGGAGGGCGGACTTCATAGAGTAACAAGTTCTTGGTGGGGGCCACCCTATTCGGAGCAATCACCATATGCTGCACCACCTAGTTAAGGATACCATTAAAGAGATTTCTAGGGCGAGGACTCAGCAAACAGATACCAGATCCATGGTAAAACATACCAAACCAGAAAACATGTATGACTACTTTTAATTTGACCATTATTGTGCTCAGAGAATGGATCATCACTAAGAATATTACAGGTTACAAGAAATAAATTCTCAACCCAATGGTGACCTGGCAAACGTCATAATATAAGCAGATCTCAAACTTTACAGATCGCACCATGTAATCTATACAATGCTACAGCTAGGTGAGCAACAGTGGTCACATCTTGCCCAACATGTACAAAAAGACTTCTGTCCCCCATACCCGAGGAGAAGTCTAGTGAGTGACAGGGGGCAATGCATCTTTCGTGGGCTCTCTGGATATATTATTGTTGATTTTTCTATCGTATGTTTGAAGCTGACGGGAGGTCCAACACTTGTTATAAATTCTAGAATTATAATTCGACAACAAAACGGGAGCCTTAAGTCAATGTTTGCATTGCAGAGAGGTTTTAGTTGTGTTTGTGTCACCCATTCAAGCTGTGGATCATTGCCGTGCAAAAGTCACACAGCAATCTAAATCCCCTTGTTCTTCCTTATTGAAGTTACTATTTCCAGTCCACTTCAGCCGTCACTCAACGTGTGATCTCTTTGAAAGGGACAAGTAAGCCAGATGGGCCGCTCAATGGTCCGGGACACCTGAAGCCATAACAGTGTAGTGATGCAAACTAATTCTGCTTGCAAAAGAATTAGCCTTCATTAGGCACTAATACCCGTTTTCACTCCATGTGGGATTTAACAATGCTCATCCCTTTTATTGCACACACTGGCAAAATGTATTGGGATGGAAAATGGTCAGGGAGCTTTTGCAGAATTGTCCATTTGCTACTTGATAAGAAAAAATAAAATTAAACATGTGCCGGCATTTTTGTTTTTCTTTTAATCCCACTAACTGGGCACCAGAATTCATTTACTTTGCAGATTCAGATTGAGTAAAGATAATACCAAATAAGGAGAAGGAGGGGCGCTCCGGAATGATACACGGTGGTCAAGTGGAGGAATGCACAGGTAGATCGCACTAACCTGATGTGGTTAGGAGAAAGAGCCCGCGGTACTTGTCGCATGCCACTTGCCGATCCCGCTTCCAGGTAGCCACAAATCAGAACCAGTCTTTTTACAAGGTAAGTAGAGATTAGTGGAGCCGTGGAAATTCGGGTTCTGGGGGTTCAGACAAAATTTATTTAAAGTTCTGTTTTGGACCCAAACGTGACCCGAACCCCATTGGAAGTCACAGACTGGCTAGTTCTGCTCTCCGCCCACATACAGTCAGCAAGAAAGAAAGCATTGCTGGGGAGGGAGGTCGAGATTTTGTACAAACTACATCTGATGACGATGAATTTACCCCGAGTGCAGCCATTTACATGCTGCAAGCGTTTCACACTAGACCAAGCTCTGAGTGTACCCAAGCCCCAAGTGTACCCGAGCACTGAGTGTACCTGAGCACTGAGTGTACCCATGCCCCGAGTGTACCCGAGCACTGAGTGTACCTGAGCACTGAGTGTACCCAAGCCCCTAGTGTACCAGAGCACTGAGTGTACCCAAGCCCCGAATGTACCCGAGCACTGAGTGCACCTGAGCACTGAGTGTACCCAAGCCCCGAGTGTACCCGAGCACTGAGTGTACCTGATCACTGAGTGTACCCAAGCACAGCGATGCGCGCTCCAGTGGTTTGCATACATAAAGCACCCTAATTTTGAACTCGAACAATGATTTTATTTAGGGAATCCTATGTCCCATTGGCCTCTCACCTGGTATTGGTGAGCTAAACGATCACCAATGTGTCATTAAGACCAAAAAAACATATTTTAAAAACATAGGAACAGGGAAGTAACAGGGTATGGAGAAACATTTCTGGGCAGCAGAAAGAGGGACCACTCCCCTGACAGTGTGAGCTGGCCATGCAAGCTGTTCAATGATGACATAATGACAGCGCCACCTAAGGGATGAGAGTGGCAATCAGAGCCAGAGTAAATAAAGTAATCCAGAGGCCGTCTTCTAAAAATGTATCTTTAGTGGGTCACGGTTCGCAGTTGCATCCAGAACCTCAAGTATGGGGGAGGTCCAAAAGGTTTTCGTTCTGTATGAGAGACCTGTACTTATCAAGACCCTTTATGGGGTCTCATTACAAATGTTGCACTGGGGTCCATGCCACTGCTCACTTCCACATAAGAAGACACCAGAATAATATCCAACATGTGATAGGTGTGGACACTCTTGCAGATTTCTCATCTTGGTCTAGGAGCGTAAGGATTTTGCCTCTGTGTATATAACAGCATTGCTATGAATGTGGCTGGGTGTTCCTATCACAACAAGGAGCGGACAATACAATGCATTGCTCTGTGGACAGGAGCTTTAGTGCTGAGCTATTTACTGAAATCTCCTTACTGTAATGTCCTTTTGCTTTCAGCAGGGTTTGCTTTATTTTAGTTCACCTTTGTTCTGATTTGGCAGCAATGACTAAAGGCGTCTTTCGAAATTTTCTTTATATCCAGAGATTTCTTCATCAGGACTCTGATGTCTATTAGTTATGATACTAACTAGGGAGGAGCAAACCCACACGGTAAAGTTTAGGGTTTGTACTGAACACCTAGTGTCCGGTGCCGAACTCCGACCACGGACATCTAAACGGACATTCGTGTTACTTTTGTGTTCAGTAGTGCAATAAAGCTTGTTGAAATGTTGCAGCCCAACCAATCAACAAGCATTTTCTACTCACATCTGGACCCATCACAGCCATGCTAAGTACTGGCATGGCTGTGATTAGTCGTCGCACCATGTGACCCAGCCCATTCTGAGAATTTCTGAGCTTGGTGCAGAAAGCTGTAATCCTATAATAACATAGGTGACAACTGCTTTCGGCAGTGTGCAGACCGGCATATAGGGAAAGGACGAGGAGTGGGTGGAAGATGTTGCAGAGGGCGAAGAGGTCCTAGATCCCATATGGATCAAAGGTCTCCTAGTAATGGGCACAATTTTGGAGGAAGAGGAGATGTTCATGCTCATGTATATATATATATATGAAGACATAAAACAGACAGCACTTCCTTAAGCTCTTCAGCCCAGGTGCAAATCTATGTAGCTGAATTACATATGTATCAAAATGATAGCAGCTCACTGGTTAGGCCAATACATGCAAACAATGATGTTTCCAAGTGTTACTTTGCGAAAGAATAAAAATAAAAAAAAAAAAAACTCAGATAAAATGTATTTTTGTTTTTGTTTTTTATGGTTCTTAGCGCATGCATTGGCCAATATATGCCTACTGCTGGAATTGCACTACTGCCTCCCTACCATAGAGTCCATCTGAAGTGGTATGTCTCCTGCTACTGCCCATTGCAACAGAGACCCCTAAAGTACGAGAGAGGTTTGTAGTGTAGACAGGGACCCTTCAGAATTATGGTCACCGTGAAGTGGTTGAAGGGCGGGCATATATTGGCCAATGCATGCGCTAAGAACCATAAAACATAACAAAAAAATGTCTTTATCTGAGTTTTTTTTAAAAAACTTTTTAGTTTTTAGTTTTTCTCAAAATTACACCTAGAAACATCATTGTTTACATGTATTGGCTTAACCAGTGTGCTGTTATCATTTTGATATATATATATATATACTGCTCAAAAATATAAAGGGAAACACTTAATGCATTGTAACTTCAAATCAATTACACTTCTGTGAAATAAACCTGTCCAGTTATGAAGCAGCACTGATTGTGAATCACTGTCTCCTGCTGTGGTGCAAATGGATCAGACAAAAGGTAGATATGATCGGCGATTACCAAGACACCACATATAAAGGAGCGATTCTGCTGGTAGTGATCACAGACCATTTCTCTGTTCTCATCCTATCTTGGTCACTTTTGCATTTTGTCATTGCTCTCACCCCTAGAGGTAGTATGAGGCGGTGTCTACAACCCACAGAAGTTGCTCAGGTAGTGCAGCTCATCCAAGATAGCACATCAACACAAGCTATGGCAAAAAGAGTAGCTGTGTCTGTCAGCACAGTATGGAGCAGATACCAGGAGACAGGCCAGAACACTAGAAGAAATGGAGGGGGATGTTGGAGGGCAACAACACAGCAGCAGGATGTGCATTATAAAGGCATTAATGCTATGGACTGGTTTGCCTGTGCCCCAGACATGAATCCAATGAAGCACATCTGGGACATAATCTCTCATTCCATCCATCAACGCCACATTGCACCACAGGCTGTCCAAGAGTTGACTGATGCTTTAATCCATGTCTGGAAGGAGATCACTCAGGAGCAGTGGCGCAACCAAGGGGGGGGACCTACGTGTCTGGACACCCCCTTTGGACGGCCCTGAGAAGCTGGGGGGGCCCACCGCCGCATTAATTAGGTATTCAAATTTACATAAATCGCTTGGTTTTTAGGGGGGCTTCGCTCACCCAAACCCCCCACCGGGGGCTTTGCCCCTCGGAACCCCACTGGGGGGGTGACACCCCCCTTTCAGGGCCGGTGTGTGTTTCTTGGACCCTACCTTGGGAAATTTCTGGGTGCGCCACTGCTCAGGAGAACATCCGCCGCCTCATCAGGTGCATGCCCAGGCATTGTAGGGAGGTCATTACAGGCACGTGGAGGCCACACACACTACTGAGCCTCATTTCCATGTTTTGAGGCATTTGCACAGAAGCTGGATTAGCCTGTAACTTGATTTTCCTTATATACACTGTATATCTGATATAAAATGACAATTTAAGCTGGCAATTCCACATATAAACACTGACAAAAATATAGGATATTATCCCTCAGTAAAACTCAAAATCCTGGTGTGTAAGTTTATTCAGGTCCCCCAAAGCAATCCATGGACCACACTTAACATTTTTTATAGGACACAAAGCTATAAAAAAGTGCCATTCTTATATTCTTCTCTGGAATTTCCTGGACTGGGGTTGGCGAGCCCAGCCTTCAACACTGGTGTTTATAGCCTGTTGAACAGACCAATGTGGAAAAATAACATGGATTTAGACATGTTCATACAGCTGTATTCTACACACAAGACACAATGGCTACTGTTTACATGAAGGACACAAGAAACAGACCTTATGCAAACAATAAAGCTTTTAAGACATCCTAAATTATGGAGAGGTCAGGGAAGTTATCCATTTGCCCTCCATATTATCCAGTCCTGCACCAGACCCTTTTTGTCTGCACTTTGCTCAAAAACAATGACCTGGAGAAAAATCAGATGAACACAAGAAGGTACAAACTTGTTACATTCCATGGTTTGTTGATGAGAATCAAACCCATGACCCTAGTGCTGTCACCACCACTCTTCAGTGTGTCATACCCCCATCTCATAGGATGAACATTCATGTCTTTCCATAGATTTAAGCTATTTGCTTTTCACTGTGGTATTTTACCTTGAAGAGGACCAGTCAACCCCCTGGTGCTTTCCAAATTGAAAGCACCCCTGAATGCAGCAGTCTGCTGTATTCAGGGAAAGGGTCCCCCATGTCTCTAGCCCTCTGTAAGCTTGTAAAAACACTTGTGCAGATGGATCTGGATGCTTTTCAGATGATCATCACATGTTCATTGTGTACCCGCCCCTATGCTTATTAGGCGCACGCGTCAAACCCTCATTCCACCTCCTTTACATTTTTTCCCCTACCTGCTGCCAGTCACACTCCCTCGCATCTGAGGACGCGAGGCGTCAGCAGCGAGCAAGTGGTCTGAGCAGCATATCCGCTGACACGTACCCTGACGGTGACTGAGAGCTTCAACCGCCTGCGCCCGATTATATATAGGGGCCGCGGTCAGCATGCTCACACTTGCAGATGCATCTGCAAAACGCTGCAGATCCATCTGCAAGTGTGAAGCCAGCCTAAGTTGTAGAAAACATCTTAGTGTACAGATAAGGAGTCTGGATGGACTTACTCAGTATGGAGTCATCACTGTTCCCTTGTGTCCTCCCCGTCTCCAGCTCTCTATGTGCCACCCCCAACCCCCTCTGTGCCGCCTCCTTTACGTGTCTCCCCTCCTCGCCCGCTCATGCTCCTCTGCATCTGAAGTCATGCAGGCGCACAGCGAGCAATGGCTGGAGCAGAACCCGGCAGCTGAAACGACTCCTGACGGTGACGTCAACGCAGAGCCTGCCCTGCCCCAGATTATGTATGGAGGGAAGACACATAAAGGAGATGGCACAGAGAGGGCTGGAGGCGGGGAGGACACCAGGGAACAGCGATGACTCCATGCTGAGTAAGTCCCTCCGGACTCCTTATCTGTACAGTTTCTAAAGTGTTTTGTACAACTTACAGGGGGACTAGAGACAGGGGGACCCCTTACCTGAATGCAGCAGACACATTGCATTCAGGAGTGCTTTCAGGTTTGGAAAGCACCAGGGGGGTGACAGGTCCTCTTTAAGTTATTTGAAGGCTCTTTAGCCTTTTATTGACCCTTCAACCAAGAGTCATTCCCAACCAAAGACACATTTTAAATCCCAATCCATCTGGTCAAAATGTATAGCAGCCTGAAAAAAAAGATCTATGAGGAGGAGCAGGTCAATAAAATGCATTACTGGTAATTGCTACAATCTGCTTTTACTCCAATGTATAAAACAATGAAGATAATAATCCCATTACTTAATCTTTTTGTCTTCTACATTGCAGTCCTGGAAGAAAAAGTAACTAGAAATGTGCAGTGCTGACTTTACTGAAGGAGCGGTAGATTTTGCCAGTCTTTTTGGTTCACGAACAGTATGTATAATTTTGTCACTTGTCTTATAATATTGGTATTTGATTTATTTTAGAAAATATATTTGAAAACCCTTAAAAAAAACACTTTGAGAAAATCATCTTTTTATCTAGACAATATTTTCCAAACTTACAGTTCCACCATATAATAATGCATACTAGAGATTACTATTATTTATTTTATTCCATGGTGCTTTACATGTGCAAAGGGGCATACATAGACAAGTACAATATTCATGAACAATATGTGGCACAGACAGGTACAAGAAGACAGAGGACCCTGTATGCAAGGGCTCACAGTTTACAAGACAGAGTGATGATACAGTAAGTGAGGAGAGAGGACCCTGCCCATGAGGGCTAAGTCTACAAGGGATCAGAAGGAAAAGATGGAAGCTGGGTACGCAATCAAGCTGCCTGGCCCACATAAAAAAGGATGATCAGAAGATGATAAGATTATCCGTACATTCTTTATTGGGAAAACTTTTCATGTGCCTCTGCACACTTTCTCAGGAGATTAGAATCACCGTTTTGGCGTACATCATGGTTGTGTCTTACACAACCACACAAAGTGAGTGGGACTAATAGTGTACAACACTCCCTCTACCCCTTGGATAAATCCAAATTGTGCGCTTGTGTCTAGACCCATACCGGTAGCCGGGACTTCACGGGGCAGGCATAGCTTCTTCCTCCTGTCACGGAACCGCGCCTGCCGAAGTGGGGCCCGGTGGTCCAGATTCAAAAGTGTTGGCTATGAAAAGGTTGTTTTAAGTCGTGACGCCACCTATGAGTGTTCCGGTGATGTCCACCGGTCGCTGCTTGGGCCTCCGGGGGATGAAATGCAGCAAGATGGAATGCTCCCCACAACGGATGAGCCAGGAGCTGCACAAGATGTTATGAGGCAGCTGCAGTTACCTTAGTATGCGGAGATGGGCAGTTCTAAAAAAGGCACGGACACTGATAGTCTCTGTAACGGGTACTTTACTGTAACCAGCAGGTGATACATGGCATACAGTTGACGGGTAACGGACCGGGTGGACTCAGCAATGACCAGTGTTTCTCAGAGCTCCGCGGTGTTCCTCCATTCTAACTAGTTTGTGTTGCCGTTGTCGCCTTGAGGTGCCAGATCGGGTACCAGGAGGCTGCTTCAATTTCCCTACTAGGGAATTCTGGCTGGATTTGTGGGGAGCCTTGGGTCCCTTTAGTGGGTGCTCCGCTGGCTAGACGACTCTGTGTGTGCGGCAGTGGTGGGGTGCTCCTGTAAAGCGGTCCCTCCATTCCTGGTTTGCATGGCAGTGATAAACGACTCCCAGCTTCGGAACCAGTAATCCGGTTGTAAGTGGGCACGGGGATGTTTTAACCCGTATGCATTCTCCCAGAGTCCGGTTGTTGAGGCACTGGGGTAATGGCACCTAACCGGGGGTGATGGCCAGGGGGCTGCACGGGACTGTGCAGGCCCCCTCTCCTACGTTGCAGAGCTTGTTCTTCTTTTCGCTCCCTTCTACTACGTTTCTCCTTCTCCACTACACACTACCTCTACACCAGGACCTTATTGGCCCTCTATGCTGATGTGCATGTAGGGTATGGAGCTCTGAGTTTTAACTGTGTCATTGCTTAGTCAGAGAATATTGCTGTTGCTGTCTTGGCTGCAATACCCTCCTGTGATGCACTAGTTGCGGGGCGCCACACTTGTCTCATACTTAGTCTACAAAGGATTGGTGAGGATACAATAGGGGAGGATATGCCCTGGAGCATACTGGCACTTTACATGTGAAGAGAGGCATACATTGACACGTACAATATTTATGAGCAATACAAGACACAGATAGGTACAGGAGGAGAAAGGACACTGCCTGCAAAGACTAGTGATTACTATTATTTATTTTATTCCATGGTGCTTTACATGTGCAAAGGGGCACACATAGATAAGTACAATATTCATGAACAATATGTGGCACAGATAGGTACAGGAAGACAGAGGACCCTGTACGCAAGGGCTCACAGTTTACAAGACATGGGTGACGATACAGTAAGTGAGGAGAGAGGACCCTGCCCATGAGGAATCACAGTCTACCAAGAATGGGTGAGGATAAAGTAGGAGAGGAGAGAGGGCCCTGCCCACGAAGACTCACAGTCTACAAGTGATGGGTAGGGCTGGTCGTGCAGCGGTCGGTGTACTGAGGCTCACTGCAAGTTGTAGACTTGTTAGAAAAGGTGGGTCTTCAGGTTCTTTTTGAAGGTTTCCATGGTAGGGGAGAGTCTGATTTGTTGCAACAAAGAGTTCCAGAATATGGGGGATGCATGGAAGAAATCTTGTATGTGGTTGTGGGAAGAAGAGATAAGAGGGGAACTGAGAAGGAGATCTTGAGAAGATCACAGGTTACATGTAGGTCAGCACTGGGAGACCATGTCACAAATGTATGGAGGAGACAGGTTGTGGATGGCTTTGTATGTCATGGTTAGGGTTTTGAACTGGAGTCTCTGGACAATGGGAAGCCAGTCAAGGGATTGGCAGAGAGGAGAGGTTGGGGATTGCAGGGAGACAGGTGGATTAGTCTGGCAGCAGAGTTTATGGTAGATTGGAGGTGTTCAAGAATGCTATCGGTATGACGCGAACTTAGCCCCGCCCCTTTCATGACGCGGCCGCCCGGACAACACAGGATGAAGGCCACAGGGGGCGGGCATCATGATTTCGCGGGCGGAGGCATCAGCACACAGCCCCGCCCATGGAGTGATAATGAAACTTCATGATGAATCACGTAACTATGATACGTATTATGTACTGTAATACTTAGTTTTGGGCACAAATAGGGAGACTTATAAAAGAGGGGTGCAGGGACCCCTCTGTAGAGATACGGGGGGGATTTGGGGGACATGCTCGGAGGAGCCCGTGGCATGGGGGCATTGTAGGTGAAGCCCACCGGAGTGGGAGTCCGGTCTCTAGGGGGACTAAGCCCCCCTAGAGACCTCAAGCATTCTTTTATTTATTAAATTTTACACTTTACAATAGATAGAACAGTTTGCTCATCCCGGCAACAGCTGGGATCAGCAAACTATGCAGTAGCCGCATTGCTCAGGATTACACATCCTGAGCAATCCGGTTACTGCAGTGCGTTATTCTGCACACATTTTTGAAAAAAAATGTGTGTGACCGGTATTGCGTTCAAAGCATCTGGATCTGGATGCGGTGAACGCAATTCAAATTTTAAGTGTGACCCTAGCATAAGAGGATGTTGAAGCTCCCAGCTTGACAAAAAAATAGGAAGAGAAAGTAAAAAACAGAATAACATTGCAAATAGTGTGTGACAGCATAGGTTTTAAAACAGTTTCCAATAAGTTTGAATCATAATTTTGGTTTCAAAACATTTGACAAACCGCCTAAGTGTGGATATCCCAGAAAATTAATCTCAAGCTTAGACCATAAAATAGTCAGAGAAATGACGGATCCGTACTTCCGGGCTTTGTGGCATGAACTGCGCATGCGCAGGACATACGCAGGATGCAGTTGTTCATGACACGCCCTCTAGGGGGCATGTCATTATGGATCCTATGGATCCATGAAAACTGCGCAAACGGATGCTGTATGCAGCATCCAGTTAGCTGTTGCATGGGAATCCTTGAGCCTACAGGGTTTTTCCTGTATGCCCACGGATTCCAAAATAGGCAGTGTGAAAGCAGCCTTAGAATGTTAAATCTACAAGTTTATGACAATTAGAAAAATCCCGAACAAATATGGCTTTTTTTTTAAGGAGAAAGCTTCTTCTTCTAAAATAAACACGACCACACAAGTAAAGTTTGCAAAGTTACATCTAAACAAACCCCATGACTTCTGGAACAAGACTAAAGTGGAGACACAAGACCAAAGTGGAGATGTTTAGCCGTAATGCTCTGGGCAAAATTTGGTGAGAAACAAAAACCACAGCATTTCATTACAAACCCCTCATACCAAATATCAAGCATGGTGTTGGAGGAGTGACGATTTGGGTTTGTTGTGTAGCAACAAGAAGAACTGGGCACTTTACAGACCCTTAAGGCCCCATCACACATGAGATCGCTAACGAGATCTTTGTAACGTCACAGATATTGTGACGCAACAACGATCCTGCTAACAATGTCGTTCTGTGTGACACGTCCCAACGATCTGACCCCTGGTGTGAGATCGTTGATCGTTACATGCTGCTCTGGGTCATTTCTACGTCGTTGCGCTCCTCCTGGGAGCGCTACATCGTTGTGTTTGAAAGGGACAATGACCAACGATCTCAATGCTACACTATGGAGTGACAATTCCCAACGACTTCGGTATAATTCTGGATCGTTGCTGAAGTCGTTGGTGACATCGCTGGTGAGATACCTGTTTGACATCTTACCAGCGATGTGAAAAACAACGCACCAGCAATCCCAGCCAGGCTGTATCGTCATTGGTATCGCTGGTGCGTCGTTACGTGTGACGGGGCCTTTAACCACTGTATATAATGTTTTCTAGAGTCACATATGGGGCCGTCTACCAAAAAACAAAAGCTTTCCTGAAACTTGGTGATGTAATAGGACAAATATCCTACCTAACCAAACCAGGAAATCTACATCAGAATGGCTGAAAAAGTGAAAATCAAGATGCTGCAATGACCCAGACAAAGTCCAGACCTTAACACAGTAGGAATGCTGAGGTATAAAGATAGCAAATGCCCACAAACCTCAATGAGCTTAAACAATGTTGAAAGTAGAGTGGGTCAAAATTCCTCTAGAGGCAGATAAAATCATTCAGAAAATGATCAATTTCTACTAACGGTGGTTCTACAAGCTATTGATTTATCTAAAGTTGTATTTCCCTAATTTTGAGACCTTCTTAGGACCACCAGATGTTATTTACTATGTAAATTATTATAAAATTATTTACTATTTACTAATTTGTAAAACTATAGAATTCATAAAGGTAGCGTCACACGCGGCAATATTGCTGGGCAATTTCACTGGCAACTTACTGGTTGCAGTGAAATCATGGACACATTGTTCTATTTTGTTGCTGTGTACAAATGTAACAATGTGTCCATGATTCCACTGCAACCAGCAAATTGCCAGTGAAATTGCCTAGCAATATTGCCGCGTGTGACGGTACCTTTAGAACATATTTTGTTTTTATCATGACTGTAGCTATTCTTCCATTTTTTGACTAGGGTCACCCTAAATCACAAATGCAGAGACCAAAGAAATAGTTTATCTCTGGGACTCATATGACTAAAGTCACATTACTACTACCGTGCATCTAAGAATTGGGGTAGTAGCAATCACACTGGAATCCTACTTCTTGATGTAACCTAAGGGTGCCGTCACACACGTCAATTTGCTAAAGGATATTGTTAGTGATCACATGCACACACGATCGCTAACAATATCGTTCAGATCGCTGGTGAGCTGTTACACAGACAGACTCACCAGTGATCAATTTACCAGAGACATCGTGGAAACAATTTAAATATCGTTTCCACGATGTCTTGCTCCCGCTGCCAGGCTGCGGTAAGAGGGAGCAAGCTGGTCTCCAAGGTAAACTGCAGGTATCTAAGCAGGGCACGCTGCCTAGATACCCGATGTATACCTTGGTTACCAGCCTTCTCCGCTCACCGGCTGATATCCGAGGTACACAGCGGGTAACTAGGGACCCTAGTTACCCGCTGTGTACCTTGGATACCAGCCGGTGAGCGGAGAAGGCTGGTAACCAAGGTATACATCGGGTATCTAGGCAGCGCGCGCTGCCTAGTTACCCGCAGTTTACCTTGGATACCAGCTCCCAGCGCTTGCTGAGAGGCGCTGGGAGCTGGCTTATCGGTCGTCTCCCGGTGTCATATGCAGTGATGCTGCGTGTCCACCGGCTGACCAACTATAGATTTGAGGACAGGACCACAAAACTAACGATGAACGATCAGCCGACTGATCGTTCATCGTTTGTAGTGTCACACGCAGCGATGTTGTTTCGACATCGTTCAAGCGTCACAAAACACGTGACTTTTGAACGATATCGACAACGATATCGTTACGTGTGACGTGGCCTTAAGGGGTTCTCCACAAGTAATGAGTGAGCTCTACCATGCTCAGGTGATCGGTACTCATTAAGAGCAGCTGGATGATTGGATGGGCGCGACTCAAGTACTCAAGTATATCAGAAGTCAACGGAGAACTCAATCACTTTTGCGGGAACTCTTCTGAAAAAATGATGGCGATTCCCATTCTACTCTGTTACTCAAGTTGCACCCATCCAAGCATCCAACTGCTCTAAACGTGTACTGAGAACCCAAGCATGGTAATGCTCAGTCTTCTATATTCTCTACAACGTACAAAGACATCAAAAAGGGAGAAGGAAAATGTGCAGCTCACCAAATGCAGACTCCAGATTGTTATAGTGGTTGGCTTCCACTTATAGACTAATACAAAGTTTCGGAAAACTCTGTCTGATAAAAACTTAATCTTATTTATTTAATGAATTCCACGTTACATTAGGGAAACCCTAAGAGCCGGTGCCCCAGACTCACGCGTTTCAGAACCTAGTATGTTTCTTACTCATAGGCACATATGGAACATACGAAGACACTAAATCTATAAGAGGAACATGGTAGGTGGGGTACCTTTACCCATTTTGTGTGGGGGCCCAAAATCTGCAAGTCCATTTGACAGTAGAGATTTCTTTTTAGGCCATAGTCCCTGTATGATACCAAAGTCATATTCAGTTATGACCACTTATATTTCCTAAAGCATTATAATCATATTATCTCAATTAGCCAAGACAAGGTCTCTCTTTTGCATTCATGTGATATTATAATCTAATCAAGCAATAGCTTCATACAACAAGAATAACATTGTGCAGTTCAGGCCAGATAGTAAAATCCATGTTTCATTACTCTATGGGTTCTAACGAGGATATGTTTCTTGTTTGTGACCATACTCTGGCAAACTCTACAAATGCTGCAATAAAACTAAATTTTGTAGTAACACCAGGCCCCTTTCTCATTATCCTCTTCTAAGCTTGCAGAATGATTTCACTCCGGGGTATGCCACATAAATGCCATTTTTAACTATGTGACATGGCGAACCAAAGTATAAAGAATAATGCACTCTTCACATAAATGGCTCGAAGGTCAGGTAGCAGCATTATTCATTGTGTATGAATATGCCATGAGTCATGACATACAATAGATCATGGATAACAGTGAAAACTGCTGCTCTATAACTGTGCTATAAGAAAGACTTGGAAAAGGGCTTTGAAAGTAAAAGAATATATATTCCTTATGTTTAGAGATGAGCGAATATACTGTTTATTGGAGTGGGATTGAATCTGTTGTACATGGCGGGTGTAAACCGTAAAGGGCCATCGAAAAGTAAAGCAAAATGGAAAATATCCTAATATTCACATCATTGCTCACCTCTCTGGCTTCTCAACTCCTTATGGTTACCATTCATTCCTCACTGCATGTTCTGATCACAGCCACTTGCCCTCAAGTCCCCGGTCTTCTCACGCCATCCGGGACTCCAGGCACTAGTAAGGCCCAGAACGGTTTTGCGCGTTAAGTCATGGGCTCATGTCGTCACCTTCCATGTTCATGAGCAGAAGCCTCCCTAACCTTATCAGAGCCGGGTGACGGCAAGGAGCAGAGGGGCGACGGAGTTGAGCGATGACGTGAGTGTAAGTAATTTTTAGACTTTTTAAGTTATTATGCGCTTAAGTCTGGAGAGACCCCAAAGCATAATAGGGGACATTAAATTTGCAGAGAATAAGTTCTCTGAGAACCCAGTTTCCATAAATAATTTGCACAAACAGGCATATTTTGCTTCATCCACTCATCTCTACTTGTGTTCCATTTTCACCCAGAGGTCGTACCCTTTTATTAGCTGTTGATTAGTCAACATAAATTGCTCCCGAGTCCCAACAACCCCATAAACGGGTGTAACCTGATTAGAGAATGGAGGGAACTGGTCCACAAAGGTGACAGGAAATATTACTCAAAGAAGAAGAGTAGAAGCCTCATGAAGTGGTGGCTTTAGTAGTCAGGGTGGCCAGTTGGTATGGGCAGCATGAGCTGTCTCAGACAAAATGGACCAGCAAAAGAGCTGTGGAAGTCTCGTAGTCTATTTGCATTGCTTCTTGGATAGTGGTAGATTGTGTGATACCCACAGATTAGGGTGTACTCTATGGTGGGTCCAGTTACTAGAAACAGGAAACGTTAGACTGACAACATGGAGGTGTCATTGTTAAGGCATCAAACACACCGATGCATGCAGCCCAGCGGGAACCCGACGATCAAAAAACTGGTCCAGGCCATTCCGACACGATTGGCAATGTTACAGCGAGGGCCTGGCCGCTGCTACGTGTCAAACATGGCGAGATCGCTGGCGAGGTCGCTGTTGCGTCACAAAACCTGTGACGCAACAGTGATCTCGCTAGCGATATCGCTATGTGTGATGGGGATTTAGATGATGTAGTAAATATGACTTTAGATTGTATGAATTTCATTGTGGTGTTGGGGTTAGAGTTAGGTGCTGGGGTTAGGGTTGGGGTTGCCTGTGGTCATTTTCCCTTGAGGGCATTTTTCAGGGAACCTACTAAAACATATGCTAAAATATCAAAAGAGTTTGAAGATAAATAGCACAAAAAATGAGTCTTAGGGACTGGAAACTTAATGCCGTAAACCATAGATGTGGAGTGAACCTCTTTTAATCCCAGTTGCCGAAAGGCCACTATGTGTTTAACTGGTGCTAAGTGGTAAAGTTTAGACATTGTCAGAATCTGGGATGCTTACTGTAGAGATAGACACCTGGTGGGCCACCAAAGAAAGTCACCTATCTGTAGGGATAGACACTTACTGTAGGGATAGACACCTGGTGAGCCACAGTCATTATCCTGGGTGTTCTGAGTTCTTTTGGCCACCGCTGCATTGAGGAGTATGGAGTGGTTTTCAATGTCTCTGTGTGACTTTGTCCATTTCTCAAAAAGAGCTATGTGGAGCAAAAGCACACATGCTCAATTACATCTCTATATACAGTAACTCCTTTTCACTAAGACAGGAAGTTACTAGGTCAGCCTGGTGTAAATTGTATTTCCAGTCAGACACCATTGATATTATAGGTTGATAAAACCCATATGAAGGTGTTGTTGTTGTACTCCATTCTTTTTCCAGTTGGCCACATGTTTGGCCATTGACATTAACATGCTGAGAACACATATTCAAGAGAATTTACAGTAGAGAAAGCACAAAGTAGCTATTGCTTCCATTGTTGTAGTGATTGATAAAGGTTAAAGCTGTCAGACCTACAATGAGTGGACATTCATGGCAAATCCTTTCCTGAATCAGTCTCTTTAAATCCTTCTACCTGTAAGTTTCTTAAACCCTACAAATATTTGAATATCTAAACAGGACGGGAGCTAGTCAGTCATCGGTAGACATCTCTTCTAGGGAAGACACTAAATCCACCGTAGGCAATCGCCATGTTACTCATCTGAGACACTGGGCATCTTAAGAGTTTAGGTGCCAACACTCAATCATAACCATTCAAAATAAGGGACATTTTTATTATTGTATCAGAAGTCCAGAGAGTAGATCTAGCTAACATGGCTACCATGATTAAGGGTGGCTTGATACACCTGAAATGCTTCAGAGTTTTTTATTGCTGTAAGCCACTTTAGATGTTATTTGGGATTTTTAGTATATTTCAGTAAAGAGGACTTTTATGTCCATTGAGTTGGATCTCTTCTCCTTGCTTTAATTTACAAGTGTTTTGGCAGAAACACTATCTGTGCTCCAGGCAGGACTAGGATCAGGCATTTCTGGTGAGCTGGTCTTTGTTTCTTTACATTAATAGAGGCCGCACTTGAAGAAGCTAAGTGTGAAACGTGCGTTGGGGCGTGAGTTCCTGGAGACTGGTATGGGTCATTTACTATAATGTATATTTATATCTATTTGACTTGATATCATTATCATGTGTTTGTTTCATGAATTATGATTTTCTATACAATCATGATTATATTTATTTAGCTTCACGTGATCATGTCTAAATATATCCAAGCACTTGCACTTCATGTATATGATATCCAAGATCATTTCAAAGCATGTTATCGCATTTGCACTTATGTATTTATGTCTATGATCTTTTATTTATTACTGTTTATGTTATGGCTATTCATGTGATTTGGATCTCATTTTGATTATATTAATGATGGTATCAATATTTAGCATTAAGTCTCCAGTCCCTGAGACTCATTTTTTTGTGCTATTTATCTTCAAACTCTTTTGATATTTTGGCATATGTTTTAGTAGGTTCCCTGAGAAATGCCCACAAGGAAAATGACCACAGGCAACCCCAACCCTAACCCCTAACACCAACACCTAAATCTAACCCCAACACCTAACACAACCCTAACCCAACCAAATAACCCTAACACCTAACCCCTAAACCTAACCCTAACACCTAACTCTGATGGTACCTTTACACGCCGCTACAGGATGGTGGAAACAACCGGGTGCTTCACGTGCACGAGCACGCACAAACGGTTGAAAACGGTACCCGCACCACCTTTACACGCCGCAAAAAGGTGCGCTACAGTAGGTTACATCTATCTCTGGATACACCGCCGGGTGCCACAAGTTACCTTCTGTAGCTCACCTTACCTCATTTACACGCCGCTATAACAAGGTAATATGGGTGGAATAAAGGCAGCAGGGACAACACATTGTAATTGTGGATTACGAGAATTCCGTACGCTGATAGGACAAAGCAATAACATCATGATTGGGCAGCCAGCACAGGAGGCTGATTAATACATGACGCTCAAGCAATTGTGTAGTGTGGCTGGTCAGCTCCTTAAATATGCCTCCCTATGCAGCGACTACCAATCGTAACGCAGGAGCTTCCTCCAATGATCGCTGAAGGGGGGCGGTAACCCGGAGCCTGTGTCACGCCCCAGGTAGATAGCATGGTGTCGAAACAACCCTCCTGTTCCTTATTTACACGCCAATACAGGCCATAACCATCACCTTGAAATAAACTTGTTATTGAGCTCTGCTCTGAAACAGGTGCCTCAAGCGACTGGTGGCAACAACCGTCTTTACACGCCATGACCGCAGGTTGATTTGGCGGTGCAAGATACATTTGTCTCATCTACCCGGTTGTTTCCACCATCCTGTAGCGGCGTGTAAAGGTACCATAACAAATAACCCTAACCCACACACCTAACCCCAACCCTGTAGGCATTATTCTTTTGAGAATTTTTCTGGTCACCGTTTTAGTAAGATATATTAATAATTATTACATTTCCTTCTTTACTAAAATGTGGAAAAATTTTTCTTACATGAGTAATGTTTAAATTCTTAGCCCACTCTTATTGCTACTTTGTGAATTGATAACCAAATACAACAATACTTCAGTTTTCATTAAAAATCCACCCGAAAACAATCGTCGAAATCCGAAGTTGAAGATCAGGGTAACTGCATCCATATAAGACAATAGGTCACGCTGAGCAGGAGAATGCATGGGTCGTCCTTTGCTTTTGAAAAATTAGCAGCAAGGTTACATGGGCACACCAATGAAATTAAAGGTAACCGACGAAAACCAAGACAAATTTTTATTTGTGAACAAATTGTCGAAGACCAAAACTGACAATAACCATCTCCAACATAAACCAAGTGTTTACTGTACTTCAATGTGTTAGCAGGAAGGAAGCTAGACATATTTAGACAATTCTTCTAGGGAAGTCCATCAACAACAAATTATAGTGTCACTCATCTGAGATACTGGACACCAGAAGTGGATCAGTTCTAACATTTGATCATATCTATTCAAAATTTGGGATTTTTTTTTACTTTGGCATCAATCAGATGATATTTAGCATATATAGTACCTGTCATGTTCAGTTTGCTCTGCAGTCCTAGCCAGGTTACCATAGCATGTCAGTCACAGTCCTTGGTTAGGAGACATATGGTTAGGACTCGTAAGCGTGGGGGCCCTTGAAGTTGGGGTTACGAGCTTACGTATTTTGGCCAAAATATCCACTAACACCTCACATCTTTATCTATAGTGCTTTTTGCACCTTTTAATCTTTTTGCAGTTTGTGGCTGAACCCTCTGTGGGGCGTCTGTCATTTGTGATGCATTTATATGGTGCGGAGCAGCCCGCCTGATCTAATAGCATGGACGTGACCAATAGGCTGCAGTCTGACACTGTGTGACTGATGCCCTATGGTAACCTAAACACCTGTGTTGCCTCTCAGTGGTTCTAGCAGCCTCCTGCTAGGTGCAATGGATGTTTGACATAGCTACTTTTTGGTGAGTTTTGTGCCCTAGTTCGGTGATTCTGCAGTCTCTGTGAACTGCACTGCAGTAGTTAAAATGTGCTTTAGTACCTTAAAGGTACCTTTACACGCGGCAACATTTCTAGGGTGTCAACAGGTAACTTACTGGCTGCAGTGAAATCATGGAGACAAGGTTCTATCTTGTTGCTGTGTACAAATGGAATAATGTCTCCATGATTTCACTGCAGCCAGTAAGTTACCTGTTGACACCCTAGAAATGTTGCCGCGTGTAAAGGTACCATAAGGGTTGATATCAGTAGCTGTAGCAGTATTAGCTGTTTAAAAGAGTTTATTCACACTTTGACTTGTGAGCGGTGTTATGCTATGTGCTGTTTTTGCTGGAGTTTTCAGAAGCGGTCTTTTCCTTGGAGTTGCTGGAACTATCCTGGTCTCTGGGTGAAGGTGAGGGGGTTATAGCCTAGGGATGGTCAGGAGCAGGGCAAGGGTGGCAGCCCAGACGTCCTCACCTTTAGAGGTACGCTGCTACCCGCAGCCTAAGGGCCAGACTAGTTCCCCTGAACGCCTTTAGCTTGTCACTGCCATCCTGCTTCCATACCTCTTTGTCCGTTATAGGCAGTACCATGGACATAGACTTTCCAGGGTTTGCACAGATTAGATCTGACCCATGCTACAAAATCCCAAGATCTTTTATCTCAATAAAATCCAAGTCAAACAGTTGTTACTTTTGATTCACTGCTTCCCCATTCTACAATGTGTTTTAACTAACCGCCAGTTCCATATTTCTTATTTTAATCCCTCTCCTACAGAGCAGCTCTGTGTGACCAACTCAGGAAGCGTGGAACATAAATGGCACATTATTATAAAACATTGTGTGAAATATAACTGCTTTCTGTGGAATCTCATGCAAAAGCCAAAATGGGCCTGTTTGTTTTTTGTCTCACCTCATCTTACCTTGTCACATCTCGAGCTAAAACTAGATGGAATTAAGTTGTTTATCCAAGTTTAGACAGGGATGCTGTCATGGCAATTTAATGACTAGACCTTGGGGCATGGAAGACCTGTTTTTTTTCCAACTCCACAGACAAATGCAACTTCTCTGCAGCCAGCAAAAGTGCTAAATCTTACAGAACTTTCCTACTTGTAAACACAAGCATAAAGACTGAATGAGAATGTTCTGCAATCAGGGCATCCGAAGTTGCCATTATTCCTGTAGATCTCACATCTGGTCTCTCTCAGGGCCAAGACACAATTGCTCCTCTGTCGTATGGTCCTCCCTAAAAAAAAAAAAGTTTTTTACGTAGCACAAAAGCCATAGAAGACAGTGGAACAGTTACTCTAATTGGTCTGCATTTCCTTCTTTTTCTCAGAGATTTTGACAAAAGATCCTTTTCAGCGATGACTGATGGGGACACTTGTTGAATGTGCCGCATAGAATTACCACATACATTTCACTTATGGAAGTCCGTATGGAAACACTTTAATTGCTCGGGGGCCTCTGACAAAAGAATGCGATTAGATTAGAAAAAGGCATAAAAAAAAAATAACTGTACAATCATAATTTGCATTACACATTTTATTTTTGGTGGATCCAACATATTATACAGGCTTTTATAGAAACACTTTTGCACCAGCCCATTGGGGATTACAACGAAATATTATTGTAGCCCATCCAAACTTTGAGAAAACATGCAGATGATATACAAATGTGCACAATAAGGTTGCCCAATTTTGATTGGTATCCATTTAACTTTTTATTAAATAATAATGTAGAGCAAGTGATTACAATAAACATTCAAATATACTTCATTAGAAAATTCAGGTAGGTTACCATTCATAAACCTTTCACAAGGTGTCCCCGCTGCACTGTGAATGAAGCAGACATATGTTCATTATCAGTCAGATCAGTCTTCAGTGAATACGGCCACATAACCATATAAGGGAAAGGGGGTGTAGCCTACACTCCTGACTGCAGGTGGTGAGGAAACAATATAACAGATTACTTCCGGATACAGCACAGTACTGAGCAATTTTGAAAGGTCAGGATCAGTGCAAACTCCTCCACACAAGCTTCTGATCTGTCATCTGGCTCCACACAGCTCAGTTAGGATCTCTGTTAACCCCGTCTGCTTTCACATTGTGCTGCTCCTTATCTGCTGCTGCCTACTCCCACACAGCCATAAAATGGAGTTTTTAAAAAGCGTGTAGGAAAATGTGAGAAAATAAGTCATATGGCATAAAAAAAAAGCATAAAAAAGTAGATCCAGGAATAGGGAGAAAGGGAAATAGCTGCTCTGACCACTATGACTCACGGCTTTCTGGCTTCCGAATAGTGGATTGATGACCACCTTAAGTGAATAATGAAGGAGGTTCCGGTGCCAGCCAACGATTAAGGGGTAACTCCCCAAAACGCGTCTAGTGTCTACCGGCTCCCTACATGGGTCCACTGATGTTTTTATATTTTATACACCAATAAATATGGACTGAACTAAAGATATTTGACTGGCATCGGAAACTCCTTCATTATAAAAAAAGCATTATCTTATATGCTATCTGACTAGGGATGAGCCAGTATACTCGCTACTATTCGGTATTCGGGGATTCGCTACTCTCTGAGTATCTTATGTGTACTCGGGAGTAGCGATTTGTCCTACTACTTTTGCAGTTTATCTATAGATACACTGCGAAAGTAGCCTAAAAGTGATTAAAAGTTGTAAAAAATAATAAAATTACATACTCACCTGTCCGACGCCTGCACCGGGACCGGCAGAGAAGACATCCGATCGCTGGACAAGGACCTGTGACTACCAGCCAATCAGATGGCGCCACGTCACAACCATGTGATCGCTAGCGGCCACCTGATTGGTCAGTTTGATGTAGATGTACTGTCAGCTGCATCAATTCTCTGGAATGCTCTACCCCTAGAAATTAGGTCTATCCACAACTTACATAGTTTCAAGCGATCCCTAAAAACACATCTTTTTAGGGCGGCCTATCATGATCCCTAGTCAAAGTCACTTAGACATAGCCTATCGGCTCCACCAGTCTCACATACATTCACTAATAATGGGTTGTGGCCACTTATGCTACTCCTATCTGTTGACTATTCCATCATTATAAATAAGCCCCTGTACTTAGTGTCACCCCCACCTCATTGTTAGACTGTAAGCTGTTATGAGCAGGGCTGTCATTATTTTGCTTTAATTATTGTATTTTCTGATAACTGTTACTTAAGATTGTTTGAATATGAACCTCTAAATTGTGAAGCGCTGCAGAATATGTGGGCGCTATATAAATAAAGATTATTATTATTATAAAGGTCTGCCCAGGCTCTATTCAAGGGTACTATTAGTATCACACTGAAAAATAACCTGACAGTGTCCCTTTACGTAATACAATTCCGAATCCACTAATGAACAAGACTTGATGTTCTGATCAGGTATCTCATAAAATTGAAGTCTACATTTTTCAGCTCATCCACACTATACAATATATCCTCCACCATTAATTCTATTAGAAAAACATATAGCCAACTAAATGATGAAGTTTGATTTATTAGGTCCAAAGTATTTTACTCACATAGATAGTTAAAACAATGTTTTGAGATAATTTGAAAACCCATAAAACAGTATGGCTTATGTTTCTTGGCCGACACAAGGTTTCGCCCTTTCCGGCTTCTCCTGGGGCAATGAATAAAAATAATTCTGAGACCGAGGACTCATTTCTAGAGCAGCTTGGGCAGTCCCTTGGCATCTGTATGTCTGATATGTCTCATCTTACTGTGTAGATAATGAGGTATGATTTTTGAGTGTGAGTTTATATTTCTTTCCTTTTTAACAAAAAGTACCGGGCTTCTTGTTTCGATGAATCGTGTATGAACACATTTTATCAACTGTCGTTCTGTGGTTATTTGTGACTGAAAAACTCATTGCCATTCATATTCTGGTAGGGGAATAAATACTTTTCCATAAAGAAACTACTAATGTTTGCAGTCATAGGAGTTCATAAAGATGAACGTGATATGACATGTTTAGGCTTACCGCAAAATTCTGATTCATAGTCGTCTTGCTTGCTGCCATTGATGCAGCAATGCATTGCTCTTTATTGAATGAACGGGATTGTCTGAGACTAGAAACAGCTCCACTTCAGCCCATAGGCTGTGTCTGGTATTGCATCTTATCCCATTCATTTTAAATAGTTGTCTCAGATTTGAGAATAAAATGTGTTTGTTTCTTAGGAAGCGCGATGGTGTTACCAATGGACTGTGTCTCATTTTGAAGATTGGATATACAGTTGTGGCCAAAAGTATTGACACCCCTGCAATTCTGTCAGATAATACTCAGTTTCTTCCTGAAAAAAACGCAGTGATGACCGGAATGGGTGATGCATAGGTGTTGGTAAAGTGAACGGTAAGGCTAGGGTCAGATTACCATTTTTAGACGTGCCCTGTGGGGTCACGCTAAAAACTTAGACTTTGTCAGCAAAAACGTGTTGCTAACACCATATTAGCACCGCGTTACCGCTGCCATTACTTACCTATGGAGATCCCGCTGTTAACGTGGCTCCCACGCCGACATCTTAGTGAAATCTCGCGTTATTTCCTAACTCAATCAAAGACACTCTCTGCAGCATCTTTGATCGCGTTTAGAAACAACGCAAGATTTCATTCAGATGCCGGCATTGGAACCGCGGTAAGGCCCTTCTCCCACATTAGCAGCGCTATAATGGTGTTAACATGGCATTAGCACCGCGTAATTGCTGCCAAATCCTATGCTTTTAGCGCGACCCCCAGGACGTGGCTAAAAACGTTAATTTGACCCTAGCCTAAAAAAAAAGATTTTTCTTAACAGTTTGAAAGCTGTCACCGGTTTAGACAAATGGAAGCCAGTGGCTGTCCCCCTGCTGAAACCGTGTGGAAGTGAATAATAAAAATATATTAACGCCTGTGCGCTTCACCTGCTTCCATCTCATCTCATTCCCAACCTCACCAGTGTCTTCGTCCCAACACTAACAAATCTCTTCAACCTATCACTAACAACTGGTGTCTTTCCCTCATTTTTTAAACATGCCTCATTCACACCCTCTCTCGACCCATCCACTGTATTCAGCTATCGCCCCATATCATTTCTCACACATGCCTCAAAATTACTGGAACAGCATGTCCATCTTGACCTGACCTCCCTCCTCTCCTCCTGCTCCCTCTTTGACCGGTTACAATCTGGCTTCCAACTACATCACTCAACCGAAACTGCCCTAACTAAAGTCACCAATGACCTACTAACTGCCAAAGACAAGTGACACTACTCTATCCTCCTTCTCCTGGACCTGTCCTCTGCCTTGTACATTACTATATCCTCCTTCTCCTGGACCTGTCCTCTGCCTTCTACATTACTATATCCTCCTTCTCCTGGACCTGTCCTCTGCCTTCTACATTACTCTATCCTCCTTCTCCTGGACCTGTCCTCTGCCTTCTACATTACTCTATCCTCCTTCTCCTGGACCTGTCCTCTGCCTTCTACATTACTCTCTCCTCCTTCTCCTGGACCTGTCCTCTGCCTTCTACATTACTATATCCTCCTTCTCCTGGACCTGTCCTCTGCCTTCTACATTACTCTGTCCTCCTTCTCCTGGACCTGTCCTCTGCCTTATACATTACTCTCTACTCCTTCTCCTGGACCTGTCCTCTTTCTTCAACACTGTACACCATTTCCTCTTGCTACAGATTTTCTCATTACCCTATCCTGGATCTGTTCATATTTAACAGACCAGACATTTAGCTTCTCCCTCTCCCACAATACCTTGTCATGTTGCCCTCTATCTGTCGGTGTCGCTCAAGATTCTAGTCTAGGACTCCTACTCTTCTCCATCTACACTTACGGACTTGAACAGTTCATAGAGTCCCATGGCTTTCAGTATCATCGCTATGCTGATGACACAAAGATCTACCGCTATGGACCTGACATCACCTCCTTACTAATTAAAATCCCACAATGTCTGTCTCCTATTTCATCTTTCTTTTCTGCTCGATTTTAAAAACTGAACATGGACAAAACAGAATTCATCATCTTTCCCCCATCTCACTCTACTCCTCCACCAAAGATGTTCATCAAAGTCAATGGCTGCTCACTTTCCCCATTCACACATGCTCACTGTCTCGGAGTAACCCACGACTCACCAAATATCCAAGCCCTTGCCACCTCCTGCGGACTCCAGCTCAAAATATTTCCCCAATCTGTACAATCCTTGACCAAGAAACTATAAAACCCTTGTGGATGCCCTCATCATCTCCCGCCTCAACTACTGAACCTTCTGCTCTCTGGCCTCCCCTCTAGCACCCTTGCACCCCTCCAATCTATCCTAAACTCTGCTGCCCAACTAATGCACCCATCTTCTCACTACTCCCACCATCTCTTGTAGACTGTGACCTCTTGTGGGCAAAGTTCTCTCTCCTCCTGCACATAATTATTGTACTTGTCTGTGTATGGCCCATTTTCACTTGTAAAGTACCATGGAATAAATGGCGCTATAATAATAATAAATAATAATAATACACACTCGATCAAGATTGTTGGTCCCTTTCGTTTAATGAAAGAAAAACCCACAATGGTCACAGAAATAACTTGAATCCAACAAAAGTAATAATAAATAAAAAATGTATGAAAATGAACAAATGAAAGTTTGATGAGCTTTGGCTTGTCTGGTGTCCTTGCCTCACTCATAACCCTTTCTTGTGGGTTGAGGTTCAGCTGTTGTACCAGTTGCTTAGGGTTTCCATGTCGGAGCCTTCACGATGCAGACAGAGATGTTATTGAGTGGCACTGGTGATGATGCTGACAGATTTCACTGTGTTGATATAGAACAGTACTGTTCTTATACAAGGACATACATGTCATCTTCTTAAGAAACATACTCATCATGGCTGCTCTGTATTGAGACTAACATCAAAGGTGAAGGCATCTGCCAAGACAGCTGGAGAAAGAGGAAGCATTCCAGAGCTGCTCTGTCGGCATACATATACATACAGTATGTACGCACATATCTAGGAACACACAACATCTTTATTATAGGGCTATTCTGCTTCTTGAAGTGCAAAATAAAGTGATATAACACTAGAGCATGTAATATGTCAAATATTTGATGACGTTTTATAGCATTATAGTAATATTAATGTTTTCAATTAAGTCTGTTAATGTTTAATGCTCGAACTTAACTTAAAGCTCATGGGCCCCAATGTGAACGCTCCTGTGGGGCCCGTAACAATTGCCGCCCATTACAGAGGCGACGTAGTGGCGTGGCCTATCGGCGGCGACATCGCCCCTACGTCGCCTCATGTAAAGGGGCGATGTTGGCGGTGTAGGGCGGTCGCCTGGTTTTAGAGCAGTGCTCTGAAACCAGGCGACCATCATGGGGCGATGTGCACACATCGCCCCATGTAACCGGGCGCCGGCGACCTGTCAGGTGATGGGAGCCATAGGCTCCCATTGTCCTGCATCACTGCTGGGGTTTCCAGACACCCCAGCGGCGATGCCGCCTGACAGCTCGCCGACGCGGCGCTGGAGATGTAGCCCCATGTAAACGTGGGAACGGCAACGCTGGCGGGGCGCCGCCGACATCCCCAGCCCCGTCGCCTGGTGTGACGGGGCATTAAGAGCAATAGTCTTTTTCTATAGGCCAAAGACTTTTGTAGTCCTGGTGCAATTTCAACCCCTGCACCTGTGATAGTTACGCCCCTGCTCAAAGTATTGCAAAACATTATAGTTGTAAAAAGGATATCGATGTGTGATCAGTAAGTAACCCGCCCAATCAGGCGACATCTCACCTAAAAGAATGCGCGTGGTCAGGATGTCTATGTTATTCTTACCAAGGTAAAGTCAATGGGCGCCAGTCACCTGAGCCCAAGTGTCATGATGGGAAACCCCTAGACATTGACAGATGGCTTACAAGCCTCATAGGCAGTCATTGACATATACTGCCCATAGATTTCACCATGGAACGGCGCATCGTAGATTATTTAATAACTAGATGGCGGCCCGAATGTTGAGAATAGCTGTGTTGGGTGTATCTAGGTTTTTTCCTATTCTGGCAGCAGTTGGTCGGGGTGATTCGCCTTCATCCCTTGCAATAAACCACACTTAATATGGAGTACAGATGGTGTATGTCCTACATGGTTCCTTTCTATGTTGTCCATACGATTTTACAGGGTGAGACAGTATACAACTCCAGGCTGTATTAGAATGCGTATATTTGTCATGAGCAAACACATTGAGTACTGTACTCCTTTCAACTCTTATTGACCAAGATGGGAGGGCTGCACATATTCTGGGAATATTCTAGGAATGTCAATACGAATTTGCACTTTTCTAATACGATTGTCAGGTGCTTTCCAATTCAACAGCTTGACATCAATATAGCATACTTAGCACTTGAGTAATACTCATTACAAACCCTACACAAATAGACCTGAGGGGCCTCGCTCGCATGCGAGGAGCTACCAAACATTGATCAATAAAGGCTTAGTAAGCAACAAAACAGGGATTACTGCTGACTACAGCATTTTACATAAATAAATGTCTATTGAATGAGGGGTTTCCTTCCATTGTTCGAGGAAGAGACTGTAGCAGAGTTGGCCAAACAGTAGTTGGTGATGATGGTGGGGGTCACCAACATTTTCTACTAAGTGCTCAATGACAAATCATACAGAGAATTTTGAGTTTAGACCAATGTAATTCACTAGTGTGGATCTAACATGGTTCCTATGTTCACATTGGATTAACGGTATGTGCGCACGGTGGGCGGGTTTGTGGCGGCGGCGGCTGGGCGGACCCGCCAGGAAGCTCCGGAGCCGTCCACCGGCTTCCTGGCGGGTATGTGCGGCAGGTGCCGGGCGGGTGCCGGGCGGGTGGCCAGCGGGTTAGCGGCGGCGGTGTTGCGGCGGCTGGAAGCAGTACATGATTCTGCTTGCAGCCGCTGCAGAACCGGCCGGATTATAGAACAAGCTCATTCTTTGCTAAGGGTGCTTTCACACAGCGTTTTTTTGTGATCCGTGGCTGTCCGTTGTAAAACTGACAGCCACGGATCAGATTTTGGCCCCATGTTATCCTATGGGCACGGATCACATCGGATTTGGCCTTATTGGCATCCGATTTTGGTCGGATCCGATCCTGGCCGATTTTTTGCTGTGCCCAGAATCGCAGCCTGCTGCGATTTTTGGCACAGCGGGTCAGATCGGACCGAATTGGATCCGACCTGATCCGCGCCAAATAAGGCTACTTTCACACTACGATTTTTGTAAAATCCGATGCTGTCCGATATAAATCGGACAGCATCGGATTCTTCTAATGCCTGGAATCGGGTGCCAAATAGGCATCCGATTCCGACAGAAAATAGGATGCCCGCCCTCCTGTCAGATCGCTCCCTGAGAGCTGTCAGTCTCTCCCCCGGTCCTCTTCTTTATCCCCTGTGTCTCCCCTCTTGGCCCCCGGTCCTGTGTCTCCCCTCTTGGCCCCCGGTCCTGTGTCTCCCCTCTTGGCCCCCGGTCCTGTGTCTCCCCTCTTGGCCCCCGGTCCTGTGTCTCCCCTCTTGGCCCCCGGTCCTGTGTCTCCCCTCTTGGCCCCCGGTCCTCTCATCCCCTGTGTCTCCCCTCTTGGCCCCCGGTCCTGTGTCTCCCCTCTTGGCCCCCGGTCCTGTGTCTCCCCTCTTGGCCCCCGGTCCTGTGTCTCCCCTCTTGGCCTCCGGTCCTCTCATCCCCTGTGTCTCCCCTCTTGGCCCCCGGTCCTCTCATCCCCTGTGTCTCCCCTCTTGGCCCCCGGTCCTGTGTCTCCCCTCTTGGCCCCCGGTCCTCTCATCCCCTGTGTCTCCCCTCTTGGCCCCCGGTCCTGTGTCTCCCCTCTTGGCCCCCGGTCCTGTGTCTCCCCTCTTGGCCCCCGGTCCTGTGTCTCCCCTCTTGGCCCCCGGTCCTGTGTCTCCCCTCTTGGCCCCCGGTCCTCTCATCCCCTGTGTCTCCCCTCTTGGCCCCCGGTCCTCTCATCCCCTGTGTCTCCCCTCTTGGCCCCCGGTCCTGTGTCTCCCCTCTTGGCCCCCGGTCCTCTCATCCCCTGTGTCTCCCCTCTTGGCCCCCGGTCCTCTCATCCCCTGTGTCTCCCCTCTTGGCCCCCGGTCCTCTCATCCCCTGTGTCTCCCCTCTTGGCCCCCGGTCCTCTCATCCCCTGTGTCTCCCCTCTTGGCCCCCGGTCCTCTCATCCCCTGTGTCTCCCCTCTTGGCCCCCGGTCCTCCTATGCGTCCTCCTCCTCTCCTCTTGTCCTCCTCCTCTTGTCCTCCTCCTCCTCTCCTACTCTTCTTTCTCATCTGTCCACGACTCCTGCACGGTCCCGCGCATCTCCGGTGCCTTGCTGTTCTGTCTCAGTGCTGCCAGGACCTCTCGTGATGTCACAATCACATGACTGCCGGCTATTGGTTCCTGGCAGTCATGTGATTGTGACATCACGGCAGGTCTTATCAGCATAGACGGCAAGATACCTGGAGACACCGGAGATGCCGGGAGACGTCGGGGGCCTCGTGGACAGGTGAGCATAGATTTCTTTTATTTTTAATTAACCCATTCATTCACTTTTGGAGCGATTTTAGTGTACTGAGCATGCTCAGTACACTAAAATCGGTCCGAGGAGACATGAGATGTTTCCTCGGACCTTTCTCCATAGGGCCCCATGTTAAATTGATCGGGTCGGATCGGATGTGCACTAAATGCCATCCGATCTGGTCCGATCCGAATCTGTCAGATTTTATTTTCGGTGCAAAAATCGGAGCAAGCTCCGATTTTTGCACCGATAAAAAAATCAGACAGATTCGGATCGGACCAGATCGGATGGCATTTAGTGCACATCCGATTCGGTCCGATGCCCATAGGCATACATGGGGTCCGAAAATCGGTCCGATGCTGTCCGATTTTCATCGGACAGCATCGGAAATGCTGAAATCGTTATGTGAAAGCAGCCTAACATGGGGCCTATGGAGCGAGGATCCGAGGAAACAGCTCATGTCTCCTCGGACCCGATGTTAGTGCACTGAGCATGCTCAGTACACTAACACCACTCTGTGCCATCTAATATCACTTCTGCAATGTATATTCATACATTGCAGAAGTGACATCTCCTGAAAATAAAGGGTTAAAAATAAAAAAAAACTTCATTCTCACCTCTCCACGATCCAGCGATGCCTCCAGCGCTCTGTGCCTCTAGGACCTGGCCTGACGTCACAGTTGAGTCACATGACCGATTATCGCGGTAACCGGTCATGTGACTGTGACATCACGCCAGGTCCTGTTGATCAGAAGAAGCTGGAAGCGCCGCGGGTGTCGCGGAGAGGTGAGAATGAAGTTTTTTTTATTTTTTAAGGTCTGCAAACAGGGGAGCAAAGAGGGGGGAGATAGAGGGGAGACACAGGGGGACAAAGAGGGGAGACACAGGGGAGACACAGGGGGACAAAGAGGGGAGACACAGGGGAGACACAGGGGGACAAAGAGGGGAGACACAGGGGAGACACAGGGGGACAAAGAGGGGAGACACAGGGGAGACACAGGGGGACAAAGAGGGGAGACACGGGAGACACAGGGGGACAAAGAGGGGAGACACAGGGGGACAAAGAGGGGAGACACAGGGGGACAAAGAGGGGAGACACGGGGGGGACAAAGGTGACAGGAGGGAGAGAGAAGGGGGACGAGATGACAGGAGGAGCAGGGACAGGATCCAGCTGATGCTGCAAAATATCGGAATCGGATGCCTATTTGGCATCCGATTGCAGTCATCAGTTTGGATCCGATGCTGTCCGAGGGGAGCAGCAAAAAGTCTGATCCCCTCGGACAGCACAAAAACGTTGTGTGAAAGCAGCCTAACCCGCTGGGAACCCAGCGGGTTAGCAACGGATGAGCATGTGTAAACCGCCGCTGTGTGCACAGCGGGTGTCGGTTTACATAGGTTTCAATGTTAATCCAAACGCCGGTTTGGATTAACATAAATTTACATGAAATTTATGTAAACCGACCGGCGGTTTACACACCTAATCCGGCCCTAACCCGACCAGTGCGCACATACCCTTAGAGCTTTACTTAAAGGGGTTTTTCACACAAACAAAGTTCATGTTAGGCTAAGGGTCACACTTGCGTTATTTTTTTAAAAACCTGATCCACTTTTGAGCTTTTAAAAAGCTCAAAACCGGAGCAGGAAACGCTCCTCATAGGAGCCCATTATAAAAACCGGATTGCTTTACCGCATCCAGATCTGCAGCCTGCATGAAAAATCATGCAGGCTGCAGTTTTCGGAGCGGTTCTAAGCCCCGCAATGCGGTAACCGGATTGCTCAGCATGTGTAATCCTGAGCAAAGCGGCAACTGTATATACTTTGCTTAAGCAAAGTGCTTAACTGTAAAATAAAGCTTTATTAATCATAATAATTATGCCCTTTATGTCTCTAGGGGGTGTCCACCCCCCTTAGAGACATGCTACCTACTTAGGTTGGCATGTAATAGGTTAATATGTCCTGTACAGTAAGCCAACTCCTGTCGGCTCTGTACATTTTTATGAATGAAGCCGCCGGCTCCTCCTAATGTACGTATAGTATGTGCACTGTCCGAGGTCCTGCAGGTATTTACAGTAGATGCACAGCCCATAGATCTACTGTAAATGCCTACAGGACCCTGGACAGCGCACATACTATACGTACATTAGGCATAGTATGAGCGCTGCTCACACAGCAGCCGGCGGCTTTATTCACAGATTTTACAGTTTGCTCATCGATGACAGGAGATGTGGTATGATCAGACCATGTTCTTGTACAGTCAGACACATCCATTACACAGTACATAGCAGGGACACATATATAAGATTATCTCAGCACAGGAGATGTGGTATGATCAGACCATGTCCCTGTATGGTCAGACACATCCATTACACAGTACATAGCAGGGACACATATATAAAATTATCTCAACACAGGAGATGTGGTATGATCAGACCATGTTCTTGTACGGTCAGACACATCCATTACACAGTACATAACAGGGACAGATATATAACATTATCTCAGCACAGTAGATGTGGTATGATCAGACTATGTCCCCGTATGGTCAGACACATCCATTACACAGTACATAGCAGAGACACATATATAAGATTATCTCAGCACAGGAACATTTTTTTAATCACAGCCAATTGTGGAAATTATTCTTATTCCAAGATCTATTGATTAAAATCAACTTTACAATTAACTTTGTAGGTGGGAACACCCCTTTAAGGCCTTGATGTATGCAGTTTGGAGCCATCTGCATGCCTTCATGCTGACAAAAAAATTCTGGGTAGTAAGCTTTTTTTTTGCAAACTTCCACTGTATTGAAAAGTACAGGAAATTACACTTCCCTACATAGTTTAAAAAAAGGTCAATGTATATCTGACCGCCAGATACAGTGACGACACTGGAAGTCAATAGGGGCATAACTATGGGCAGATCAACAATGAAGTGACTGCACAAGGGCTGGAGAAGGATGATACCAATACTATGGATGGCAAGAGGAACAAACACATCAATTCTGGAACAAATCAAGCCAGACATCTCACTGGAAGCAAAGATCTCCAAGCTATGACTTACAACCTGATGGCTTGATCCTATCAAGAAAATGGTGGAGAAGACCCTGATGGCCTTATCTAGGCTTGGAGAAGACCCTGGTGGACCTATCTAGGCTTGGAGAAGACCCTGGTAGACCTATCTAGGCTTGGAGAAGACTCTGGTGGACCTATGTAGGCTTGGAGAAGACTCTGGTTCACCTATCTAGGCTTGGAGAAGACCCTGGTGGACCTATCTAGGCTTGGAGAAGACTCTGGTGGACCTACTTATCTAGGCTGCAGAAGTATTCATGGCTCGAGATGGAGCTGGAGACTGTTAAAATAAAATAAAAATGAATTGCAGTAACTTGTATGTACAGATTTACTGCCATAAATTCTTAATATTCCTGGAATTTTTCGTTATTTTGATAAATATGAATTGTTTTTAAAATGTCTTAGGGTGCGTGCACACGATCAGTATATGCAGCGTTTTGGACACTGTGTCTTGCCGCTGCGTCCAAAATGCTGCGTCGTACAGTACAAGCATAGTGGATGGGATTGTAAGAAATCCCATCCTCACTATGCTTAACCCGCCCGCAGCGTGTTTGGAGCTGTGGTGCGGGTTGCCGGCAGTCCGCTCCTCCTCATTTCATGCTGCGGAGTCGGAAGCGGCTGCCATTAGGTGACTGCATGGAGAAGCCACCCCGCACCCGCCACATACGGTGAGTACAGGGCGGCTGCGGTCTCCCTGCGTCCACCCGTGGCTTCACTTAGGTCCGGAGGAGCTACGTCCAACACGCACCGTGAGCACACACCCTAATACAACATCTTTTCTGCGTTTTCACTGCATACAACACCTCGCTGTGCCCCCCCCCGAGAGCCTAAAATTCAATCACTGGGGCAGACAGCCATTGTGTACTGAAGGGAGTTGGCAATATGTGTCAGATTATTCACGATCCACACATCACTCACGAGCCCCAGCAATACTCACCGAGTAACGAGTATCACGAATGCTGTACTATCCGTGTGAGTAACAAAAAGTTACAAGTATATTCGCTCATCACTAGTTGCCATGAGCCACTTAAAATCTCATCAAAATCTCAAATGGAAACAGCAGCAGACACAATCAGCCATATCTAGCAGAGTCTGTGGAAGAACATCACCATCTGATGGTTGAAGGAATCACTCGGAACTGATTAACAACAAAGCTGTTCCCTCAAGGGAAGAGATCCTAGAGAGGCTGGCTTAGGGTGCTTTCACATCACGTTTTTGTTGTATCCGTGGCTGTCCGTTGTAAAATGGACTGCCACGGATCTGATTTAGCCCCCATGTATCCCTATGGGGGTTGGATCGGATCAGATTTGGCCTAATTGCCATGCGAATTTGTAGGATCTGATTTGCGTCCGATTTTTTGCCGTACCCAAAATCGGAGACTGCTCCGATTTTGCGTACAGAAAAAAATAGGATCCCACAAAATCGGTTGGCAATTGGGCCAAATACGATCCGATCCTCGACCTTTAACATGGGGGCCTATGAGTGCGGGTCTAAGGAAACAGCTGATTGTTCCTCAGACCTAATTTTAGTGTACTGAGCATTTTCAGTACACTAAAATTGCTCTTAACCGTCTAATTTCACTTCTGCAATGTATAATATACATTGCAAAAGTGAAATTAAGTAAAAGAAAGAGTTAAAAATAAAAAATCAGTATTCTCACCTATCCGGGATCCACTGCTGCCTCCAGCAAGGTCCGGGTGCTTATAGGACCTGCCATAATGTCACTACTCAGCAGCGTCATCTGGTCACATGTGACCCGATCAGCTGATCGGGTTGTGATGTCACTGCAGGTCCTATAAGCACCCGGACCTTGCTGGGAGGCAGCAGTGGATCCCGGATAGGTGAGAATACTGATTTTTTATTTTTAACTCTTTCTTTTACTTAATTTCACTTTTGCAATGTATATTATACATTGCAGAAGTGAAAGTGCCCGGCTGTGTCTGGATCTGTGATAATCACGGACCCGGACACAGAATAGGTCACCCCCTGTGGTGTCCTTTCCTGTCCGAAGGGTCCTACAAAAAGTAGAATCCCACGAACAGGAAAAAAAGCGTTATGTGAAAGCAGCCTTAGATGGCGGCGAGAAATATTGTCTGCGATATTGCGACCTGGAAATATCGCTGCCAAATTGCTTCCCAATTGCCTCCTTATTGCGGCGTGTATTTCGGGAATTTGGCGGCGATAAGACAAATGTCGCCTGGTTTCGATTTCACAGCAGTGAGATTCCAGCGAGAAATATCGCCTCCAAAAATGTCTCCCCTGGTTGTGGCGTGAGAAGGTACCCTAGGAGAAGAGGTGGGGTTGGCTTAAGATCTGAGAAGGAAGCAGAGAGCAGGAGAGCAAAGTTATAACCATCATTGTTGAGAAAGTACCCGGCATCGCTTAGACCCCTGATAAGACCTGAGTTAGGCCTTGTTCACACATATCAGCTTTTTTAACCTTCTCTGCGTTTTTTGGGCAGTTAAAAAAAAACGCGGGTGCGTTAACGCAGGGTGTATTTGAGTGTACATGCGTTTTTCATCTCCACTTGCGTTTTTTTTCCCCCAGTTCCGTGTGCGGCTGCAACTAAGGTACACAACGGGTTTCTATGGGGCCCCGTTTCCAGGTTGCGCTTGCCGTTTATGTTGTCCGATGTTAGCGCTGCCTGGAAACGCGGGTCCAAAACCATGTCTGACCCCAGCCTTAGGCTCATATGACATTGTGACATCACGCGAGCCCTGCGTCCAATCACAACTGGGTTCTATCTCCCCACCTTTGGACCAATGAGAAGAAGTGAGCGCTGCGACTGCCGGTCCCTTCCTGTTAATTGCTCCGGTGTTGGGGCGGAGAGACAGAAGCTGGTTGTGATTGGACACGGGGCTCGTGTAATGTCTTGTGAGCCCCAGGAACCCAATTACCAATACTACTGGAATGGCGCCAACATGGAAGGTGGGTATAGGTTTTTTGTTTTACCTAGGGGAGAAATGTGGAATTAGAAGGGGTTGTCCTAGTAGTAGACAACTCCTATAAGGGCCCCTTTACACGCGGCTACATTTCTAGGGTGGCTACAGGTAACTTACTGGTTGCAGTGAAATCATGGAGAGATTATTCCATTTGTACACAGCAACAAGATAGAACCTTGTCTCCATGATTTCACTGCAACCAGTAAGTTAGGCTGGGGTTCCACATAAGCCCTCAGTCCGTTTTTGGCTTCAGTTTTCTCATTTTTTTTTTCTAAGTCCAAAAACTGACAGAAAAACGGATTGGATGTAATAAACACCCTGTCCGTTTTTCTATGGAGCTCCAAACATTGCCCTGTCCGTTTTTGAGTCAAAAACGTTGCATGCAACGTTTTTGGCATCAGTTAAAAAACGCATGCGTTTTCATGCGTTTTTTTTAACATGGGGCCCTATGGGAAACGCATGCGCGAACGCATGCAAACGCGCACTTGCGTTTGCGCATGCGTTCGCGCATGCGTTTTTTTAATGAAAATTCCAAAAACGTTCAGGAGTGCAGGAGGCTCAAAAAGCACCCAGAAAAAAACGGATTGGTGATGAAAATCACTTCCAAAAACGGATTTCTATGTGTGACCACAGCCTTACCTGTAGCCACCCTAGAAATGTAGCCGCGTGTAAAGGGGCCCTTATAGATAAGGCTGGGGTTCCACATAAGCCCTCAGTCCGTTTTTGGCTTCAGTTTTCTCATTTTTTTTTTCTAAGTCCAAAAACTGACAGAAAAACGGATTGGATGTAATAAACACCCTGTCCGTTTTTCTATGGAGCTCCAAACATTGCCCTGTCCGTTTTTGAGTCAAAAACGTTGCATGCAACGTTTTTGGCATCATTTAAAAAACGCATGCGTTTTCATGCGTTTTTTTAACATGGGGCCCTATGGGAAACGCATGCGCGAACGCATGCAAATGCGCACTTGCGTTTGCGCATGCGTTCGCGCATGCGTTTTTTTTAATGAAAAGTCCAAAAACGTTCAGGAGTGCAGGAGGCTCAAAAAGCACCCAGAAAAAAACGGATTGGTGATGAAAATCACTTCCAAAAACGGATTTCTATGTGTGACCACAGCCTTACCTGTAGCCACCCTAGAAATGTAGCCGCGTGTAAAGGGGCCCTTATAGATAAGGCTGGGGTTCCACATAAGCCCTCAGTCCGTTTTTGGCTTCAGTTTTCTCATTTTTTTTTTCTAAGTCCAAAAACTGACAGAAAAACGGATTGGATGTAATAAACACCCTGTCCGTTTTTCTATGGAGCTCCAAACATTGCCCTGTCCGTTTTTGAGTCAAAAACGTTGCATGCAACGTTTTTGGCATCATTTAAAAAACGCATGCGTTTTCATGCGTTTTTTTAACATGGGGCCCTATGGGAAACGCATGCGCGAACGCATGCAAATGCGCACTTGCGTTTGCGCATGCGTTCGCGCATGCGTTTTTTTTAATGAAAAGTCCAAAAACGTTCAGGAGTGCAGGAGGCTCAAAAAGCACCCAGAAAAAAACGGATTGGTGATGAAAATCACTTCCAAAAACGGATTTCTATGTGTGACCACAGCCTAAGTAAGACTATGACTTACGGCAGGGAGACAGCAACTCTTTTCAGACAGAAAGGGCCACTTTACACACACCAACTTATCTGTCCAACTTCTGACCAACTTACTGGTTGCAGTGAAATCATGGACACATTGCTCCATTTTGTGACTGTGTACAAATGTAACTATGTGTCCATGATTTCACTGCAACCAGCAAGTTGTACAGAAGTTGGACAGATAAGTTGGTGTGTGTAAAGTGGCCAAAAGACTTTGACCAAAGTTGATATCAGACGTTTCTGCTATTTACAAGATCCAGCATACAAAATTGTATTTAGAACTTGTATAGGATATACTGTATATACTGAGCCTTCACTCTGATTGTCTTGTAACCTATAGTACTGTTTTTTTCATCATTCATCATGTTAAATCCTTATTTGTGCATAATAAATCTTTATTGTGTCACCACTGTGTAGCCTTTTCCTTCATCGTATCATTGTCGTAACTTGCCCTTCATGTTTCAAGAATTAGTTTACAAGTGGTTGGCATACTCTCCAGGAATGCCCTTGTATAGGTGGGGTTTGCATCAATTTTGTACCTTTTCCAATTCCGTTTGTGGCATTGTTCCAGCAAAAATAAGATAGTTGGAAAATATGAATTGCTTTCTCGTGTATTATAGTATAGTATTGTTATTTCTATGCTGACATATGGTCCCTTAAACTTACAAGCCTGAAGCCTTTAACTGTACTTTGTAGCAAAGGTAGGTATAAATGGAGGGGGAGTGATAATATAGCAGAGCCCAGTGAAGTAGAAGACCTGGGCATGTCAGGGGCAAACACTGGATGTGAAGAAGAGTCCAGCAATGTAGTAAAGCTGGACATGAAGGAGGTGGACTTATAATGTAGCAGGGCCCAGTAGAGTAGAATACCTGGGCATGTCCAGAGACAAACATTGGATATGAAGAAGAGTCCAGCAATGTAGCAAAGCTGGCTATGAAAGGAATGGGAGTGTTAATGTAGCAGGGCCAGTGAAGTAGAAGACCTTGGTATGTCCAGAGACAAAACTGGATATGAAAGAGTCCAGCAATGTAGCAAAGGTGGACATGAAGGAGGAGGACTTATAATGTAGTAGAGCCCAGTGGAGTAGAAGATCTAGGAATGTCCAGAGACAATCATTGGATATGAAGAAGAATCCACAAAGGTTGCAAAGCTGGCTATGAAAGGAAGGGGATAGATAATGTAGCAGAGCCCAGTGAAGTAGAAGACCTTGGTATGTCCAGAGACAAATACTGGATGTGAAGAAGAGTCCAGCAATGTACTAAAGCTGGACATGAAGGAAGTGGACTTATAATGTAGTAGAGCCCAGTGAAGTAGAAGACCTGGGCATGTCCAGAGACAAACACTGGATATGAAAGAGAGTCCAGCAATGTAGCAAAGCTGGACATGAAGGAGGTGAACTTATATTGTAGCAGAGCCCAGTGGAGTAGAAGACCTGGGTATGTCCAGAGACAAACATTGGATATGACGAAGAATCCATCAGTGTAGCAAAGCTGGCTATGAAAATAAGGGGAGTGATAATGTAGCAGAGCCCAGTGAAGTAGAAGTTCTGGGCATGTCCAGAGACAAACACTGGATGTGAGGAAGAGTCAAGCAATGTAGTAAAGCTGGACATGAAGGAGGAGGACTTATAATGTAGCAGAGCCCAGTAGAGTAGAAGACCTGGGTATGTCCAGAGACAAACACTGGATATGAAGAAGAGTCCAGCAATGTAGCAAATGTGGGTAAGTCTGGAGGCATTAAGAGCAACAAAGCCCCAGTAACTGACCAAAGCTGAATATGTTAAAGGCACAAAGTGACTATTTTAGCGGAGCCCAGTAAAGTAGCAGACACGGGTATGTCCGGAGGCATATTGTGGCAATATAGCAAAGCTGAATATGTCAGATGGCGCAGGATAAGCAGAGTAGAGGAGAAAGGTGATTATCTGGAATATTGGAAAACACCCAATAAGTGAATTCACAGGCAGCGTCTTGTCTAAACCAGGCTATAGGCCCGGATGAGCGATATCATAGGTGTCTGCACTTTGCCAGTTCAACCCAAAAATGCTGAGGAGCAGAGACAGCAGAGAGAGCTCAGTACCTGATGAAGGAGGGATGAGAATCATAAACTGAGAGTAATGCGAAATGTTCTAATTAGAATCTCTAATTAGTGCAGCCCCAGGCTCTGAGCCTGTAACTGATCATATCGCAGTAATCAGATGTGTCCATTGAAAAGCATTGTTTTCTACACCATTTTATTTACAATTGAATGATCTATACAATGATACTAAGTAACAATCTATGAAATGAATAAATATTTTCTCACAGAAATCTGTCACCAGGTTTTTGCTCCCCCATTTCAGCGCAGCATGATGTAGGGGCTGAGACACCGAATGCAGTGATGTGTCACTTACTGGGCTGCTTGCTACAATTTTGCTAAAATCATTGCAGTTCTCTAACTGCTAAGCTCTGTATAACCCCGCCCCCACCTCCGATTGGCAGCTTACTGTGTGCACTTTGCATAGGTAGAAAGCAGCCAATCAGTGGTAGGGGCGGGGTTATACAGAGCTCAGGAATATGGAGGACTACAAGGCTGCAGGTGATAATCTCCTGCTGATAAAACAGTGATTTTATGAACACCACAGCAAGCATCCCAGTAAGTGACAAATTGCTGGAATCATCATCTCTGCCCCTACATTATACGGATCTGAGCTAAGGTGTTTAAAAGCAAAATTAGCCTGGTTATTTCAATCATTATTTATTTTTTATGTACAGTATAAAACCTTCACATTCATTTTCAGCAAAAGAAATATTATTTACCCCAATACACCATATAGAAAGGTTTGGAATATTCTTGGTTAATAACCCTATAAAAGCTCGTTTGACAGCTGTGTGTTCAGCTGCTCACAAAAATGTAGAATTGCACATTTTTCTTTCGGATGGATATTGCAAACTTGCAAATTGTCCCAAAGTGTGGTTCATACTGCTGATGTGACAGATTTCCTAGGTAACTTTACTTATACACAAGCAATAATATAGTCTTTATTACACAAGGTCCTAAAATGTCACTATAAGGCTAGATGAGCTGTAGAGGCGGCTTCTGTAGATTGTATTGATATACCTGTTATAGAACGATCTAGCAAAGACGTTTCATCTCAGACAATTCCTTAAAGGCAATGTGTCTTCTGACATGTACCTGTTGTTTAAATTGTTATTTTTTGTTTATTAGATGTAGAGCACCAATCAAAAGCGAGGACACACCTGTTCATACAATGGTTTTCATTGTTATTTTAGGAATGTGCACATTGTAGATTCAGACTAAAGACAGAAAAACACAATGATATGCCTCTGATAAAGGACTTGTTCCAAAACGCGTCAGGCGTAGGGAAGGGCGAATAACTTACTATTCGGAATCGCTATACCCGCAACGAGTAGGTGCCGGTACTCGCTACTCGTTGCGAGTATAGTGATTCCGAATACTTTTGAAGTGTATCAATAGACGTAATCGCTAGCAGCCACCTGATTGGCCAGATGGAAAGGTCTTCGGTGTACCTGAGAGGACCTTTCCATCTGGCCAATCAGGTGGCTGCTAACGATCACGTGATTGTGACGTGGCGGCATCTGATTGGCCAGATCTCTCCCAGCCATCTGATTGGCTGAGAGAGTGGAAGGTCCTTTTCCATGAATATACGTGCATCGGCTGGTCCCGGTACAGCCGTCGGTTAAGGTGAATATCCGATTTTTTTATTTTTTAACCACTTTTTCTCTCTTTTACAGGACTTTTTCAGTGTATCTATTGATACACTGCAAAAGTACTCGTTACTTGCTATTCCCGAGTACTCCTAATTTACTCGGCGAGTAGCGAGTACACGAATACCGCTACTATTCGTCGAGTGACGAATAGTAGCAAGTATACTCGCCCATCCCTAGTCAGGCGAGGAGGCTTGGGGCTGCGTACCCCAGTAGGATGATTTCATTGTTTATGATCGAATAACCATGTGTCACACATCCGAGGGAAGGCACCCTAGAGTGGACCCATTGGGCCATAGTACCGAACTCCCCTGGGTGAGCTGGTCCTAGTTTACCCATCCCCTATACAGGGATTGTCAGGGGCAAGCCCAGGGAGTCTAAATACCACAGCTGCTAGTACCAGGGGGTTGCTCATAGGGTTAGCCTATACTACAGTATAGCTAAGGAGGATTTAAGGGATCAGAGCCCGAGGTTAGGAGAGCAGGAATGGTTCTACCGGAGAAGAGCACAAGGAAGGCCTGACTAACAGCCAGAGAAGCAGAAGCTTAACTAACTCAATAATCAGGCACTTTCCATCAGTGGAGGTCGCCTGATATACTGGAGGATGGACAGCTATTGGTCAAGGTCAAGGTGTCAGGTTGAGCCGTGGTGGCCCCTACATTCACAGGGAAGGAGTGCGACTGCGCCTAGTGCATTGCTGACTAGGTTCATGACTCCGACCATTGTAGTGTGCTGATGTGTGAGCCTGGTGGTCATCAGACAGGAAGGGGACCCGGCAATGACTCCAAGACACAGCACGCCTGGATGCCGGGTGCCCGATTGGTAGAGGAGCAGAGGATGCAGACCCAGGAGAGGTGAAGGGGAGTGTCATGTTGAACTGTGGAGGCCCCTGGATTCACAGGGGAGGAGTGCAACCACGCCTAGTGTTTTGCTGATTAGGTTCATGACTCTAACCACTGTAGTGTGCTGATGTGTGAGCTTGGTGGTCAGGAGACAGGAAGGGTACCTGGCGATCGCTCCGAGACACAGCACGCCTGGACGCCGAAAGCCCGATTGGTAGAGGATCAGAGGATGCAGACCCAGGAGAGGTGAGCTGGGGAGCGGTGCCAAGGGACCTAACACCATGGAAGAAGGTCTGGTGCCATATTTTTCCTTTGTGTTTTATACTGCATTGCATGGAGACCAGTCATTGATCCAGAGCACCGATGGTCTCGGGCTTGGTGAGCTGTTCTCCTTTCCCTTTCCCCATACCTGGAGAAAAACACAAACAAACATATATGGAAATGACGTATAAGGAAATGCTTGTGAAACAACCCAAAATGGGTGTTAAACTGTAATTTATTAAGGTTCTTGCCTTGTACACTGATGACAGCTTTACATTCTCTTGGCCTTCTCACAATCAGATTCCTCAGACAGTCACCAGAAATGGCTTCCAGTGAATATAGTAGGTGTGCCACGTAAAGAGTTCATTTGTGGAATCACCTCCCTCCATAAAGTGTTTGCGACCATCAAGCTAGACATGAAAAAAATCTCGGTACTTCAAGTCCAAGGACGATCATCCTTGGAGTGGAAGTGCCAAAATGTTTTCCTGTCGACATGGTTGTCAGTTGTATCACACCAGCTTCAATGGTACCCACCTGGATACCTCAACAAGAATCTTCTATATGCAGCGTGTTAGCATCCCCCATCCTTCTACTTGAGACCATCAGCTAGGCTTTGCAGATGAAATGTTGGTGCACAATTCCATACATTGCTGAGCCTTATTCTACAACTGTTCTAACCCAGAATATGGCAAGAACCAGTCAACTAAGTAAATACAAACAACAATTTACAACCAATTTAAGACATGAAGGTCAGTAAATCAAAACTTGCTAGAACCTTGACGGTATCCTTGATTGTAGTCATGAAATCCATCAATCAGTATGATATAATTGGCTATCATGAGGATTATGTGAGGAAAGAAAGACCAAGTATTACCTCTGCTGCAGAGGATAAGTCCATCAGAGTTACCAGCCTCAAAAAATACAAATTAACAGCAATTGAGATACCAACCCTCATAAAGATGGACAAACATCAAGTAGCAACCACATCTCTACATCAGCTGTCTAGAGAAGATTGAGTGAAGCTGGCCTTTATGGTTGAATTGCTGCAAGGAAACCACCATTGAGTACCATAAACAAGAAAAGACTTCTTTGGGCCAAGCAACACAAGGACTGGACATTAGGTAAAAAGCAATCTGTACTGACATCTGGTCAGTCAAAATTTGAGATTTTCAAATGGAGGCTGCATCAGATGACTTGGCCTCCACAATCACCCGACTTTAAACCAGTGCAGATGACTTTGGACGAGTTCCACCACAGAGACAAGGCAAATCGGCCAACAAGTGCTCAGCACCTCTAGGAACTCCTTCAATACTGAATCAGAGTGAAAGAGGGTAGTACTTCGAGGAATCTAAAATGTAACTTTTGTACAGATGCACAATATAATTCACAGAGGGAAAGTTCATTGACTTCTTAACACATGGAAGTGGTGCTAGTAGTTATTAATATGTCACAACTGAGTGCTAGTTACTATGTGACATCATCGGCAGGGATGAGGCTGTATAACTTAGCTTTGTTCTTGCTTTAAAGGGATATTCTCATCTCCAAGATCCTCATTTGCAGGGCATTACAGAAGATTAGGCTTCCTTGGTTATGACCACTAGCAATTAATTGTCACTATATGAGTGGTAATAACCAAGGATACCGAAGCTACTGCAATGTTGCATATGAGGTAAGAGACAAAGCTAACCAGAAGATTAATAAAATAAGAAATGTTCACACAAATGTTAATGAAGAAATAAAAAGGTTCTAGCTGTTAGAAAATAATGATATAAAAGCAAAATAATTTTTTTTTACAATAGTGAAGCACAAAGAAAGATATGAGTGTTATTGCTGTAACCTTGCAGAGTAAGGATGTATATATTCATTTGTGCCACATAGAGAATTTATGATGCAACATTTGTGTCAGTCAAAAGGGACAGGTTAATCAGCAGCTGGGATAGGGTTCAGTTCATGGTAGCCATGCCCAGCAGCTGGGGTCCTAACCACTCATGTAAAGGGGGTAGTAGTAGGGTTAAACTTTGTTTGTGACATCAGTTGGGATAATCAGCCTGATCTGGCTGTTACTGCAGGGTTTCCCTGGGAGATGGGTGACAGCCGTGCAGGTGATTATCCCTTCCCAACCAGGGTTGGCTCCCAGGGAGATGATGAGGGTGATGATGATAAGTGTAGTGGAGAACATAGAGAGCAGGTATCACTGTTTTGCTTTACCTTTTTACTGGTATTTCTGTAGAAAGTCTAGGGTAGGACATCCTCCACCAGGCAGGTGATCCAGAAAGTCTGATGAGAACTGTAATCTCTTCTGCTGGATGAGTATATATTGGCCTCCCTGCGGACTTTTCCTGTACTTTAGGTTTTTTGTGCTTGTTGCTCTCTGGTACTCTATCTTAGTTGCTGTGAGTTACTTCCTGCCAGACTGGTAGTGCAAATGTGGCACCCTGCCAGTATAGGTAACCACAGACCTACCTAAAACATGCATGGACTTCCATAGTGAATACCCCAAACACATACAACACCTTCCACCCCAGACCTGTAGGGGGAGCCCAACTTGCTGCCTTTAAGCAAGATCCCCTATAAATACCGGTGTTGGGGGCAGAGTTAGTCAGAGTGTGCAGTTGCTAGGAGAACTGTGAAGACGTTCTGGTGTGTCGGGGCGTGCTAGGCCGAGCCAGTTAACAACCAAGCAATTAGCAGCCTGGCCAGTGCAGGGACTAGAGATGGGCAAGTCCTAAAAGACTCGGAATCGCAAGACCCCAACGAGTCCGAGTGCAGGACTCGGGACTCGTTGCGAGTCCAGCGAGTCCAATGTTAATGAATAGGGAACCGAGTAATAGCGAATAATGACATTTACACTCCCTAAAAAAATTGGTTTTAAGTGCGCACAGCCACCGAGATGTGGTTTGGTGTTGCTGTATGCGTCACTTGCTGGCGGGGTAAGTGTGCGCGCTCACACTTGGCAGTGAAGCCGCACACTACACTCCCTAAGGTGGTGTACGTGCTATTTAAAGGTAGGAGAGCAGCAACGCACTGGTCTGCCACAGAAAAAATAACGCTCTATGGGTTATTAGGAACAAAAATCGATCTGGTGCAAAAACAAAAAGGAAACACACCTCAGCTAAGCCTCTGACTGCAGCTGTTAGCAAAGCTGAGTGAGTAAGCTAAGCTATGAGGTCCGTCCTGTGTGCACTGTAAGGCTTCTCCTTCCTTCCCTCCCTGCCTGCCTGCCTGCCTGCCTACACAGCACTACTCTGTCCTCCTCCTAGCTCTCAGAAGAGCTTTTTGGGTTAATATAAGGAATCTTCCCTACACTGACAATCCCTGATCTGCTCCAGCATATATCTCTCTCTCCCTATACTAGGTCAGATCGTCTCAGGAATGTGGCCAAAATGGCGGGGACAAGCCTTATATACTGCCTTGCCTGTCATACATAACATAGGCATCACGATGGACAGCAGCCAATCATAGTCCTGACACAACCAACTTTGTTATGCCATTACTGACTATGATTGGCTATCTTCACAAGTTTTCTGACCTAACACGCACGCTGTGCTGACTCGGAACATAACAGATTCTGTATTCGAGAGTCCGACTCCCGAATACAGTATACAGGACTCGGAATCGTAGACTCGTAGGACTCGGAATCGTAGACTCGCTCAGACTCGCTGCTGACAGCGGGTATCTGTGAAGAGTCAAGCTTATTGCCATAGAATTCCATTGGACTCGTCACTGTGCGAGTCCAAGCTGGGAGATTCGCCGAGTAACGAGTCCTGCGAGTACCTTCAGAATCGCCGAGTCCCGAGTCCTAGCGAGTAGACTCGCCCATCCCTAGCAGGGACCTAAGAGTGAGGTTGAAAGCAAGGCATGAGGAATGAAGTGAGAGCAGACTGGCAGAAGAGCCGTACCGGTTCACCCCAGAAAGCCACCTGGACACCCAAGTCCGAATCTGCAGGAGAGCATCTAGCCCAGTAAAGGAACCGGTTCACCGAGGAGACTCCAGTCTCCCGGGCATCTGTGTAGCAGCCAAGAAGGGAGCCAGGCACAACAGGAGAGAATATAGCGGCAGTCCACACAAAGGTTTCCCACTACAACACACAGGTGGCAGGAAAGCAGAGGCAGAAGAGCAGAGAAGGCCAGGCTTAGTTTTACACAGAGCAGGGGCTTCAACAAGGGAAAAGTGACAAGAAGGTCTTAAGCTCACTCACTGTGGAGGTCCAGAAGTGTTTCCTGACCACCAGAGAGCACTCTGGACATTTCCTGCAATTCCACCAGTAAAGGTACAGAAACAACTTTTGGTGTGTGTGTGTCAATTCCTCAGTCCCTGACCCTGTCCACTACAGAGCCTGCTCCATCTGCCTGGCAGTGCAGCCAACTCCCTGCATCAATACCTGTCACCTCACCACAACCCTGGGGATCTGCTCTGCCTGTTGGGAGTTATACCACCCAGCTGTCTGATCATCTTCCCCAGAGGCCCACAGCAGCGCTGGTGTATTCACCAGAAATCACAGATCCGGTCATGACAAACTTTATTCTCTTATTCCCTTTCAAAAACCTCCCCCAATTTTTAGGCTGACCACTAAGGCTACGGGTCCGTGCGGGCCACAGGTGACATCCCTGCAACTCCACTCCCGGCTACCAAGTCCCATAGGCCATGGGGTGCATCACAAGTCCTGTGGGTATCCATGCCTTTAGCAGTTCCTAACCTATACACTCTGAGGATCTGGAGAACTCCACTTAAGTTGCTTGTAACCTTGAAAAACAGGGACTGGTCCCCTGCTTGCAGCTGTTACCCTTTCCCTTCAGATCATCTCCTCATGCCTCCTTACTGGACCTCTCCTTTTCCTACTCTGTCCTACTACACCCTATGTAACCCCTCCACCTCACCAGGGAGTGTGTCACATGTCCTAATCAGGCATCAAGTGCACAGTCTCCTAATAAGAGATCAGGTAGTGTGTATGTTCGCTTCAGACATCCAGTAAAAGGCCCCCAATTCCCATCAGGCATGGCAATACATAGATGTTATAGCAATACCACTTTATGATAGCCAGATGTAGGGGCACCAAACGTTCACTCCACAACATTGAAGAAAGAAGGAAAAGAAAGAAAAATGGGGGAATTCTACAAATCTCAGGATAGATAGACATGTTACTGATCTGCTAATGAAGGAAAAACGCAAGCCGCATTTTCAAAAGATCTCAATTTATTCATTAGTAAGTATGAACATCAGTCCAGAAATACCCGCATTTACAGCCTTGGCTGCTATTACTGAGGTTATTAATGGTCGACTAAGGAATTTTCTACTGTGCTGAATGCACTTGGGTAAATCATCAAGATCCGCTGCTGACAGCTTCCAATTGAATTGTTGACCAATGATGTCCCAGTTTTGCTCGATGGGAGATAAATTCGGAGACATTAAAACTACACAGTCCGCTCCCAGTTGCCGAACAATATGCGGCTTGACGTAGTGTAAAACCCCAGTTGCCGAACAATATGCGGCTTGACGTAGTGTAAAATGAGAATGTTATCATTTTGGAATGGAAAAAAATGTATAAACTGTACAAGAAATATTAAGTGTAATATGGGATACCCCATTTATATACCAGGCTATGGGTTGAACTAGATGGACTTAAAGTCTTCCTTCAACTTAAAAACTATGTACTATGTTACTATTAGGTACAAAGAATAGTCCATAGAGGTCCAATCAGGATGGGGAGGCCTCACTTTATAGTATTATCGCCATGTTATTAGCGACCAGATCCCAGTTCTTGTAGTCCTATTTTACTACCCATTTAAGGTAAATAAACCGTGTATATAACCACAGTATATTTCTCATTTATTCAGTCCGTACTAAAAAAATAATATGGTATAGCCACTCTGTGTTCCCGTTTCCCAGCAGAATTTTATGGGAGCTATTAAAATCTTTCTAGTGGACTGATAGTCTGTTATTGTTGTGTCTGGTTTTCAAAGATTGCATTTGATCTTGGGGTGTTATAGTTTCTGTAAAAGTGATTTATATGTGTTTTTGTTCTTGTCAGAAAAATCTTGGCTAGAAATTGGTTTAAACAGTTTACAAGAATGTGCTGAAGGTCAGCAAAGATGTCTGGTGCAGGAAGTTTGTATGCTAACACATAATACGCTGCATATTTCCTTGCAGATTACACAATTCCCAAAATAGATGACTGAGAAGAAGTAAGCCTTAATTTTATGCATATGAGTAGGAAAGTGACTATGCAGTCCAGAAAATCACGTACAAGATAATATAACGACCAGGCACACAGAGGGCGTGCTCTGAGTCGTAGAGCTGTGGCGGGGTTGGCACATCTGGTGGCACCCGTCTTGCCTTGTTCACATGTATAAACAGATTCCGGTACTATGCATGAGAGTAAAATGATTGTGTAGGTATAGCGATGGATTGGTCATAGGAGAACAAGCTGCTGCCTGTCACACCACCACAGGCGGAGCTGACTAATGAACCCACTACCGATATGAGATCCGTGGAGGCTGATACCAGAAACGAGGCGGACAAGAAAGTCAGATAATGAACAGGGTTTATTAAGTACAATAAGGGATAGATTCCCAAGGGTGGTCCACAGGGCCAGAGCACCGGGGTCCCCCTAAGGGAGTACAAGAAGGGTTACTCCTACACAGGGATTCCTCCATGCCCAGCCAGAGAGGGTCCAATGAACCAGTCAACCTGTTGGTCCGACCCAAGGCAGAACAGGACAAGGAAACCAGGGAACCAGAGGAGAAGGTGGGGACTGAGCTTGGTACAGCCGAAGGGGTCCAGGAGGTAACCAGGAACTAACAAGAGTGGTACGGGTCTGCGGATGAACAGCACTGAGATCAAGAGAAAACATATTAGGATCTCAAAAGACACAGGAAACCACATGCGCCGCTACGGACCCGAGCTGGCAACGTAGACTAACTACGAAGTTGCCGGGGCACCTCCCATAGAAAGTGAGAGCCATAAATACCCACCAGCCTATCAGTGATTGGCTGAGAGGTGGTGTCAGAAAAGGGGTGTACTGGCCCTCTAAATTTGCAAAGAGTGGTGCGCGCGCCCTAAGCGCATTTCCCAGGAAACCAGGAAGTGAGGAGGCAGGAGAGATGCCGGGGAGCCACTGCAGATGGAGCAGAGAGCGTGGGTGCGTGGACTTGGTAAGTATGTCTGCGGTGGTCAGCGGGGGTCCCATCCCCCTGTACCCTGAGGATGCGTCCCGCTGGCCCCAGGGTGACACTGCCACATCTTCCCCCAGCTGGCAAAGCAGCAACATTCACATCTATATCCCAATGGCTCACATTCTTACTTTAATGGAATATACCACATGGACAATGACCGGGGCCAGTTCAATATTTTCCCTTTGCCCTATAGTATTTAATGCACCACTCATGATATTACAGTATATCTGTGTGAGTAAGGCATCAGACATGAATATATCCAAGAAAAAATGAGAAAACCTAAAAAAAAGTTGTTTTCACATCAATTTGTGCAAAAAATGTTGTTTTGGCCCAAATCGATTTTTCACTAGTCAAAAATTCCCTGAAAATATCCTTAATATGTGCTGATTAGAGATGAGTGGAGCCACGGACACTAGGTTTATGGGTGTTTAGCTGGACTTTATATTAAGTTCTCTTCTGGACCCAAACTGGACCCAATTCTCATTTGAAGTCATTAATTGGGAAGTTTGGCTCAACACCCACTTACTGGTTATAAACAAAGCACTTAAATGGGAGGGCGGGTTTTTGTAATTTTCATTTTTTGTACACACTACATCCGATAACGCTGATTTTATCCCCAGAGCCTTTAAAGCACTGCACATGGCGCGAACTGTGCTGAGGACATAGTGTAACCAAGCACATCAATGCTCGCGCCAGTGGTTTGCGTGTGTAATTCATTCGAAGTCCGAACCCGATCACTGAAAGTTTCGAAAGTTTCTGTAAAATCTGTTATCAATATGAACTCCAAATTTTATAGTCCATGTAAAATATCATATAAGAGAAGAAAAGCGGCACTCAACAGGATATATGAAAATAAAAATCTTCATAAATTTAAAATTGGGGACAAACAGGTAGCAAGATGGGGGAAGTCATAGCCGGACAACGGACGTTTCGCACTATTGCAGTGCTTCAACAGGTCCACTAACACTGTGACCTACTTTAACTTCCTTTTTTAGGGTGGAGCACACACCTGAAAAAGAAAGTGGAAGTCACAGTGTTAGTGGACCCCTTGAAGCACGTTGTCTGGCTATGACTTCCCCGTCCTGCTACCTGCATAGCCCCTCATTTAAATCAATGAGTAAAGAAGATTTTTACTTTCATATATCCTGGTGAGTGCCACCTTTTTCTCTTTTATGATATTTTGCATGCACTGTTTTTGTAACTGAGCACCGCTAGCAGGATTATGATTTACAACAGACATTTAAGTGGAAGATAAAAGGAATAAAAAAAACTCTTGGGAGAAAGATTCTGAAACTGCAGATCTGTGTTACACAGTGGTGCAAACCGGGTTCTCCATTGACTTGTTACAAATTTTATAGTCCAGTTCGCTCATTCCTAGAACTGAGGTATCGGCAGACGCTCAAAACTACTAGAGGTTTAACCCATTAGTGACCGCGGTTAATAGAGCCGCAGTAGTGATGGGCGAGTCCTAAATTACTCGGAATCGCTTGACTCTAGCGAGTCCGAGCCCGGGACTCGCTACTCATTGCGAGTCTAGCGAGTCCAATGTTAATGAATGGGGAAGCGAGCAATAGCGGGTAGTGTGCGATTTACAATCACAGATGTGTCTCGGAAGCTTCAGCCTGAAGCAATCCTAGTTTTGTCAGAGGCTCTGACAAAACTAGGATTGCCATTGACTTGCATTGGACTAGTTTACTGTGCAAGTAATCGCTGGGAAACTCGCACAGTAAGGAGTCAGGCTGTCTGCTCTGTGCTGGCTGCCGCAGCTCCAGGGTCCTGGAGCCCGCCTGCTGCCTGATGTAGCAGAGCTGAGATTGTTCTCAGTCTGCTCACTCCCTGTGCATAGACATCTATATCTATGCACAGGGGATGTAGCAGAGAGGACATTGCGTTTTGGACTACGTCGGACAGAAGAGGATTTTTTTAATTAAAGATGGAGTCCCTAATGGCTTTTTTTTTATTTCTAATAAAAAATTTTCTCTGTGTTGTGTTTTTTTAAAACAATTTAATAGAAATTCATGGCGGTCATGTCTAATATTGGCGTGACCGCCATAAATTTCGGGCTTAGGGCCAGCTGATAATACAAAGCTGGCCCTAACCTCTTTATTACCCAGCGTGCCACCGCCACCAGGGCCGCTGGAAGAGCGGGGTTCAGCGCCAGAGGATAGCGCTTCAATGAACGCGCCATCTTCTGGGGCGGCTGCGGGCTGCAATTTGCAGCAGGGGGTGCCCAGAAAGCTTTTCATGAAATAATAAAAAAAAAATGCGTGGGGCTCCGCGCAATTTCTATGTCTAGCCAGGTACAGCTAAGCAGCTGGGGGCTGGAATCCGCAGCGCAGGGATGCCCAAGCTTTCTGGGCACCCCCCGCTGCAAATTGCAGCCCACAGCCGCCCCAGAAGATGGCGCTTTCATTTAAGCGCCATCCTCTGGTGCTGAACCCCGCTCTTCCAGCGGCCCTGGTGGCGGTGGCACGCTGGGTAATAAAGGGGTTAATACCAGCTTTGTTATACAAGCTGGTATTAAGCCCGAGATTCTTAATGTCAGGGCACGTTTGACCCGGCCACTAAGAATCTCCAAAAAGGGTTAAAAAAACACAACACAGAGAAAATTTTTTATTAGAAATAAAAAAAAAGCCATTAGGGACTCCATCTTTAATTAAAAAAATCCTCTTCCGTCCGACGTAGTCCAAAACGCGATGTCCTCTCTGCTACATCCCCTGTGCATAGATATAGATGTCTATGCACAGGGAATGAGCAGACTGAGAACAATTGCAGCTCTGCTACATCATCTCTGTGAGCAGGCGGGCTCTAGGACCCTGGAGCTGTGGCAGCCTGCACAGAGCAGACAGCCGGACTCAGCTCGCAAAGTAACAGCAGTTACTTTGCGAGTTTCCCTGCGATTACTTGCACAGTAATGAGACCAATGCAAGTCAATGTCAATCCTAGTTTTGTCAGAGTCTCTGACAAAACTAGGATTGTCATTGATTTGCATTGGACTCGTTGCTGTGCGAGTAATCGCTGGAAAACTCGCAGAGTACCGAGTCCTGCGAGTCCCTTACTACTCGCCGAGTAACGAGTCCTAGCGAGTAGATTCGCCCATCCCTAAGCCGCAGGAAGGGAAACCCGCGATGACTCAGCATATGCGTCCAAGGTCGGGAACGAACTTGTTTTCATGACGCATATGCTGCGTCACGGGTCGGGAGTTAACACTCACCTATCCTGTCGCCGCTGCTCCCTGATGGTCTTGCATTTGGAACTTGAGGCTTTCAACCTTGATGTCTCCCGGTGATGACTAGACATCACATGGTCTTGGAAAAAAAGCTTACAGCTACATTCACACGTTCAGTTTTTGGTATGTTTTTGCTCATCAGTTTTTGTAGCCAAAACCAGGAGTGGAACAATCTGAGGAATAGTATAATAGAAACACGTCACTACTTCTGTATTTATCACCCACTGCTGGTTTAGGCTGCAAAAACTGATGGGAAAAAACAGACCAAAAACTGAACATGTGAATGGAGCCTTATATTGTTTTTTCGGAACCCCTTTTGGCCTATCATAATAAATAGAAAAAACCTGGATTCTGGGTAATCTGAATTTTTTATGAAAAATTCTTAACAAATTAGATCCATTGTGAACCAATTCGCTCATCGTACAGCTGCCTGGGCCTCTTGGGACCGGTGAAGTCACTGAGAAATGGAAATGTTGGTCTATGGTTTCTACATAGAAAACATATGTCCAGTGACCACAAATATATGTGTCAATATCCTCCCCCCTCACATCTTTCATAGTCTGGTTTAAAACAGAACAACGTACTTGTATTTTATGACTCTTTCCGCCTTGCTTTCCTTAAGATGTTAGCAGTACACGGCTGGACCACATTTCTGCTCTTGTGGTCAGTGGTTTTGTTTTTTATTTCTCTTTATTTTAGCAGCCGACTTCATTTGACCACTTACTTGTCCTTCATTTTGGCTCTTAGATTTTCCACTCCAGTAACCCAGAGTCCATATTGGAGCTCACGGTCATGAGATATAAGATCCTCCTTTCCTGTGTGAGCTGTTTAGATAGTAACTCACTAATAAGATAAGTGCTTTTGTCTAGACGGAGTAATTATCAGCCATGGGATAAGTACTTGATGCCTTTTTCCTTGGTTTAGGATTTAGTTCAAACTCTACAATTTGTCAGTCCGTCAATTCTCACACTTAATTATTTTCATAATGAATTTTCTTTCATGGAAATGACTCTGCAACTTCATGCCGATTCCAAGCTCTTCGCGAAAAAATGTACGTTTGTAAGTTGAAGATTGAAGATTGAGTAGAGATGGGGGAATTTATTCCAATGGAGTTACATTTTCCTGAACTTTTCCTAGAAATCTATATTTTCTAGAATTCAGATTCCACCCTGTTGGACCACACAGGGCTAGGCAAATGGTTGAAGAAATAATAACAATATTCACCTTGCTGCTCAACTGTCCTGCCACAGCAACAGCCGGAGATCCAGTCTTTTTTCAAATATTTATTTATTCATATTTTTAATTTATTTCGTTAGTCCAAAATAATTAAGAAAATTTAAAAAAAATAATTGTGCTCCCATCTATTTTTGATAACCAATGCAGATAAAGCAGACAGCAGTGAGCTGATATTATCAGGGTGGGGCAGTCCATGGTTATTGGTCCATCCGAGTCAAGGAATATCAGCCCGCAGCTGTTCCATCACATTAGATGCACCAAAATTGGTGCTTTACTAGCCTCTTCCAGACTGCCCCGCTGCTGTGGCAATCAGGGTAATATATGAGGTTAATGACAACAGCCATCAAGCCCCGGATTAGTAATGAAGAGGTGTCTATGAGACACTCTGATTACTAATCCTGCAAGTCCAAAGAATTAAATTCAAACCCAGAAGAATCCTTTATTTGAAATAGAAAACACAGACACTCACTTTCAACAATTTATTAACCCCCAAAATACCCTTGGGTTCCGATGTACACGAAGTTGCACGACAATACTCGGCTATGCTACAACCAGAGACCGTGGTGAGCGGTGACATTAGAAGATGTGACCAATCACTGTAGCCTCCGGGACACACTGACGACACCATGGGAGCCACTGCTGTAAGAGCAGTGATGTCAGTGAGGCCACCGACATTCACAACTGGAGTTCCCATGGTACCTTCCCTGACTATAGGTGAAGTTAATGCCAGTCACAGAAGCTACCATGGAAACTACTTAGCTGTGAACTCTGCTGGGGTGTTTTGAGGTTTAAAAATTGGTGAAAGAGGGTGTCTATCTTTTTTTATTTCAAATAAAGAATTTTTCTGTGACTGTTTATTTCCTTTGATGTACAGGATTAATAATGGGAGTGCCTAATAGACAACTCTTCATTACAAATCTAGGGCTTGATAGCAACTTTGATTTTTCATAAATCATAGCTGTAATTAATTCATATATTAAGCCAAACTACCACCACACCAGCCCACAGATGTCTGCTTTATCTGTGATGGTTATCAAAAATGGGGGGACCCCACATCATTTATTTATTTAAGGCATGGGGTCTCCTCTATTTTGATTAGCAGTGCAGATAAAGCAGATAACAGTGAGCCGATAGTATCACAATGGGAAGAGCCATGGATATTGGCTTCTTCCCAGCTTGAAATCAGCCCCCAGCTGACAGCTTTACTTTTGCTGGTTATCAAATACTAGGGACCCCACATCATATTTTTTATTATTTATTTTTACACTACACACAGCCAGTGTGATGAGAAGGGAAACAGCACTCTGATTGCAACCAATCACAGAGGGTGGGTGGCATGTAGAACAGTTTGACTGCAACTAATCACAGATGCTGTTAGAGAGAGGGGGTGGAAGCAGTGAATATTCATAAGGTTTAATGGGCACGCCAGAAAACAGTCTGACAGGGAAACAAGGTATATATGATTTAACTGTTTCAATTCGCACTTTGCTCCCTTATGCAGCCTCCTAGCTCTTTTTACCCATTTTCCAGCACTTATGTTTAGGTCTCCATAGAGTTATATGGGGTTCGGGATCAAGTTCGGGTTAAGTCCTGGTTTTGAACCAGTCTTTTTTTAAAAGTCCGGTCGAACCCGATGAACCCGAACATCCACGGGCCCGCTCATCTCTGCTATTAACCCCTTCAACCCTGAAAGAAAATAACTCTGCTCTACTCATAATAATCACAGAGCGGGATTTAAAGAGGACCTATGACCAGCCAAACGCTATGACCTTCTGTTCCCAGATACCCTAGAGGTCACAGCAGAGCGCATAGTAACTTTTATACAAATGTGGATGTGCCTGGCACTGCAGCTTACCTGTACGAGATAGAGTCTCAGCTGCAGAACAGCCACAAAGATATATCGCAGTGATATAGAGATGTACAATCGCTAGCTCTTCCGTGAATACCCTTTAATATCCTTCCCTAACATCTGTAGATCTATGTCCCAAAAGACAGTGACATTTGCTGCTGCAGCCAGGGGCGTAACTACAATAGGTGCAGGGGTTGCGATCGCACCCGGGCCCTGCAGCCTAAGGGGGCCCCAGAAGTCCCTTTGGCCTATAGAAAAAGGCTAATACTATTAAAGATTTGCAATAATTGGGGACCCTTGTAGGAGTGTTTGCATCGGGGCCCCTGGACCTGACGTTACGCCACTGGCTGCAGCCCATTGTCAGCCCAATTACCGTGCCATTACAAGAAGGTAATCAGTATGCGGCATTCAAAGTAAGCAATAGGCCCAAACATACAAACTCCTTAAAGATGTCATCCATGGTGGCAGGGGTGTAACTATAACAGGTGCAGAGGTAGCAATCACACCCAGGCCCTGGAGCCTAGGGGGGGCCAAAAGTCCCTTTAACCTATTGAAAAAGACTAATGTTATTAAAGATTGGCAATAATTGGGGGCCCCGTTGGAGCTTTTGCATCGGGGCCCATGAGCTTCAAGTTACACCACTGCATGGTGGGAAATACTGATTCTTCTGATACAATTACAATCCTATCCTAGTTCTCAAAAATAATTAAAAAAAACTATTTAAATAAAAATAAAACAATTACTAATGTAAATAACTAATGTGATCCTTGTGCAGAAACAGATCCAGCAGAGGATCTTCGTAGAGTTCAGCTCTTGAAGCTTACAGAATTATTTTATGCAGCTCTGGACTGGAATATAAGCTGGAACTCAGCAATTTATGAGCCTGTAAAGAGTTGTCTCACGAAAACCTGTGCACCTTACAGTATTTTTTTATTTTTTACTGCTGGAATGATGCTTTAAATGCAAATCTCATGTCACCTGCCGTCATCATCTTCTGTTATCGACATTGCTCTGGTCGATTTCTAGCAATTTGTGACCTGCCAGTTTCTCCAGTGCTTCATGGAGCACGCTGGGGGTCACAACTCAATTCAGGCTGGGGTCACACATAAGCCCTCAGTCAGTTTTTGGCTTCAGTTTTGGTAATTTTTTTTTCTAAGTCCAAAAACTGACAGAAAAACGCATTGGGTGTAATAAACACCCTGTGCGTTTTTCTCTGGAGCTCAAAACATTGCCCTGTCCGTTTTTGAGCCAAAAACGCAGTAAACAGCGTTTTTGGCATCAGTTAAAAAACGCATGCGTTTTCATGCGTTTTTTTTAACATGGGGCCCTATGGGAAACGCATGCGCGAACACATGCAAACGCATGCACTTGCATTTGCGCATGCGTTCGCGCATGCGTTTTTTTAATGAAAATTCCAAAAACGTTCAGGAGTGCAGGAGACACAAAAAGCACCCTATAAAAAACGGATTGGTGATGAAAATGACTTCCAAAAACGGATTTCTATGTGTAACCCCAGCCTCACCTCTATAAAAGCCTCTTTCTGGCTCTTCTAGACTTGTAGTGAGCCCTTGTGATGTAACTTCTGACTTCCGGTCAATCAGGAGTTATGGCATGAGAAGGAGCCACAGGATCGAAAAAAAGGTGAAGCCGCCGTATGGTGAGCATCAAACCGGGAGCAGGGGACTTAGATTTAGAGTACCACTCCAACACGGAGAAAAACAAAACGCTGGAATGGTGGTTTAATTGACAGGTAATGAAAAGAGTCCAGATCCCCCCTGCAAACTCCTGTGGCTCATACAGACAATTTAAAGCACCATTCTGGAGTTTTTTATTTCACTACTAATGTCTGTTCCCTGCCCATAGTAAAATACTTATCAGCTGCCATCTACTGCACTTTCGGGCCCCACTCCGGTTTCATTCTGCCATCTTGTGACCACAGCTCGGATTAACTGGAAGTCACAGCTATGGATCATAAGCTGTGACTATAAGTCTATGATAATTTTTCTGGCTCTCATAGACCTTTACTTAGAAGTGACTTCTGGTCCACACAGCAAACACTGCAGCAATCATGTAAGAAGATGGGCATACTGCACACATTATCCCTTGAAGACACGAATACTGTTATGATGTGTAATGTGTACTGTGACATATGCTATTAGGGATAGATTGTATTGTACTTGACAGTAGTAAGAGTTTGGGATAATGTTTCAACTAGCCTCGAGTGTGAGGGACAGAGTCAGTTTGCTGTAATGAGGTAAGATAGGGCACAGCTTGCAGTGAGAGCAGACCTAAGGTCTGACTAGTGAGCAGAGCTGCATGACATGAGTGTCTCTGACATGAGAGATGATTGTAACAGTGGATAGCGTGAACCTCAGTACAGAGATGAAGGAAAATGGATAAGAGGACAAAATGGTCAACCAGAGACGGGTCCTGGGACATACATTTAGCAGTATATCCCTAAGATTATAACTCAGAGAGGCAACTGGCCAGGATAGAACAGAAAATGATGAAGAGAGATCCAAAATGTCAAAAGTAGGGAATTTAAGTACCAGCCATATCGAAAAACATTTGGAATTCCTTTAAGAGAGATGAAGGTATGGAACCACAGTTTGAGAACTGGACTCTCACTAACTAGACTGTAGTATTGAGCTGGGTTGTGGTGAAGGCAGGCAATCCAGTGGAAACAGTTCATGCGAGTTAAGAGAAAGAGATTGAGAATATGTGTGTAAATGCTTCGTATAATGAAGGAAACTTACTTTAAGCTGTGTACCATCTACCCCCTTTACATAATCCTCACCAAGTTATCATTTTGCAATAAGTTTATTTTTGAGAGGTGGTCTCCCTCATTAAACTGTTCAACATCTTGGGGTGGCCAGCTGAAGACAACGGCATCATGAGCCTGGCAAGGGCCTTAGCATCCCTTTTTACAAAGTCCACACACCCAACCTGGACCCCACCTTTATGTAAGGGCCCTTTCACATCAGCGTTTTTTTCAAATCGCGGCAGATGCGGTGAAAAAAAACGCATCTGCCGCGATTACCGCATACCGGCTGCACTTGCGGCACGGTTGCGGCGCGGTTGCGGTAAACGCCATACATTGTATAGGCGGACCTGCGACAGGTGCGGCAAGTGCGGTTTTGGCACTTGCGGCAGGTATGGCAGCGAAAAAAACGCGGTTGACAGCATTTTTTTTCGCGGCCGCACCTGCCGCAAATGCCAAAACCGCACTTGCCGCACCTGCCGCAAGTCCGCCTATACATTGTATGGCGTTTACCGCAATCGTGCCGCAACCGTGCCGCAAGTGCAGCCGGTATGCGGTAATCGCGGCAGATGCGTTTTTTTCACCGCATCAGCCGCGATTTGAAAAAACGCTGATGTGAAAGGGCCCTAACATACCAGGGCATAAAAAATGAATACCTCGCCCACAGCTTTTGCCCCGCACCACATTGCTTTCACCACTTTACAGAACAAGCAGAAAACGACTGGAGCAGCGCTGGGAGAAGCAGAACATGAATGGAGCAGCGTCGAGATTAGCAGAAGATGACTGGAGCAGCGCTGGTAGAAGCAGAAGATAATCAGAGCTCTATCGGAAGAAACAGAAGACGACTGAAGCAGCGCTGGGAGAAGCAGAAGATGACTGGAGTGGCGCCAGGAGAAGCAGAAGATTACCGGAGCACTGCTGGGAGAAGCAGAAGATGACCGCAGCAGCACTGGGAGAAGCAGAAGACGATCAGGGCACTGAAGAAGACTGGATCAGCACCAGGAGAAGCAGAAGATGACCGCAGCAACACTGGGAGAAGCAGAAGATGACTGGAGCAGCATTGGGAGAAGCAGAAGATCACCGGAGCAACACTGGAAGAAGCAGAAGATGACCGGAGAAGCGTCGGGAGAAGCAGAAGATGACTGGAGCAGCGTCGGGAGAAGCAGAACATGACCCGCGCAACACTAGAAGAAGCAGAAGATGACTGCAGCAGCACTGGGAGAAGTAGAAAACAATCAAGGCACTGAAGAAAACTGGAGCAGCACCAGGAGAAGCAGAAGATGACCGGAGAAGCGCCGGGAGAAGCAGAAGATGACCGAAGAAGCGTCGGGAGAAGCAGAAGACGACTGGAGCAGCGCTGGGAGAAGCAGAAGATGACCCATGCAACACTAGAAGAAGCAGAAGATGACTGGAGCAGTGCCAGGAGAAGCAGAAGACGACCGGAGAAGCGCTGGGAGAAGCAGAAGACGACTGGAGCAGCATCGGGAGAAGCAGAAGGTGACTGGAGCAGCATCGGGAGAAGCAGATGACAACCGGAGCAACACTGGGAGAAGCAGAAGAAGCGCTTGGAGAAGCAGAAGACGACTGGAGCAGCGCCGGGAGAAGCAGAAGGTGACTGGAGCAACATCGAGAGAAGCAGAAGATGACTGGAGCAGCGCCGGGAGAAGCAGAAGGTGACTGGAGCAGCATCGGGAGAAGCAGAAGGTGACTGGAGCAGCATCAGGAGAAGCAAATGACAACCGGAGCAGTGCTGGGAGAAGCAGAAGACAACCGGAGCAGTGCTGGGAGAAGCAGAAGACAACCGGAGCAGCGCTGGGAGAAGCAGAAGACAACTGGAGCAGGGGTGGGAGAAGCGGCTGGTAAGTAATATAATACAGTCAGGGAAAAGACTTTAGTAATGCCACTCCGAGGGTAAAATAAAGAAAACATTCTTTAGATTCTTTAGCAAGGAGATTTGAAGGGAACCTGCCCCCCAAATCACCCCCAACCCTATGAATACCTGTCCCTGCACTCTGAGACATCCATTCTAGCGGTCCTTTTGTGTAAAAAATGAGTGGGGTAACATTGCCAAAAAGACCTTTATCCATTTACAATTCTGCGACTTCAATTGAATAAGTCTCACAGGGCGTTCCCAGTGACACTCTAAGCCACTCCTTATCACGCCCCGATGGGCGTTGATAAATAATCCTTCCCCTCCTCGCCCTGCTGTATGGGCGTAATAGCCGGTGTGATGCTATTTGCGTCACATCCGGTCATGGTGACGTCTGTACACCATCTAGGTGTACCGGACCTCACCATGCGCATTGCGCATGCGCAGCTTTTGCTTTATACCTAAAGGGTGTACAGACATCACCATAGCCGGATGTGACGCAAATAGCGTCACACCGGCTATTACGCCCCTACAGCAGGGCGAGGAGGGGAAGGATTATTTATCACGCCCATCGGGGCGTGATAATTAGCGGCTCAGGCGGGCTCAGAGTGTCACAGGGAACGCCCTGTGAGACTTATTCAAGGAGAAGAAGTCGCAGATTTGTAAGTGGATAAAGGTCTTTTTGGCAATGTTACCCCACTCATTTTTTAGACAAAAGGACCGCTAGAAATGATGTCTCAGGGTGCAGGGACAGGAATTCATAGGTTTGGGGGTGATTTGGAGGGGTCAGGTTCCCTTTAATGACATGAAAATTGTAATACTGGCCATATATACAAAACTTGCTGGAAGGACACATCTACGGAATCCATACTTCCATCCATGGAATTATTTAGTAGCGACTATTTATAAAAATCCCCTTTCCTCATCTGTCGTGCGAGTAATGTGATCATCAGAGAGCCCCCGAGAAGGACTGTTTTCTGAGTCTCTATTCTGTTCATGTTCAGTCATTCTCATGCTACAGCAAAAGTGCATCCAAGTGGGAACTATGTCATAGTGAACGCAGACTTTCCAGACTGCCAGGAAAATGGTGTTAAGGGGAAGAGGACAAAAAAAATGTATTCTCCTATTCCTGGAATCCACAGCTAATATCCAAGCAGCAGAGTTCTCACACCCAAACAAAAGGCTCATATTTTATGGCAGCTGACTGGAGCACCCTATGCCGGGCTAGAGACATTTTATGGATGGGTGCTGAAAGGGACTGACTTCTTTTTAAAAGATTTTATGTTTCTGGTATAGACCGTATAGTAAAAAGTTTTGCATTGCGTATTACTTATGGATGTCAATCTGCTTTCTGCTAATTAAGAAGAACTTTCACACTGTAGCTTATATCCAGTGACTATAGTGTGATACTTGAAAGAGGAGCCATCATCAGAAACAGACCTATTGTACATGTAATATATATAAGTATATATGTGACACCTCAATACACAGCGGATAATACTGTATCCACCAATAGGTGATGTCACAGCTGACCCTGCTTCCGATCCTGTATAATGAACCTTTGCGCAATCTCATTAAATGCCGCAATACAAAAGATAGGGGCAGAGTCTGTTTATTGTGGCTGATGTTACATATGCTGTTTTCTGAAACAATTAGGCTAGGGTCACATTTGTTAGCCCAATTGTGTTCACAGCATCCAGATCCTGATGTGGTCAACGCAATTGCGTTTCCACACATTTTTTATGAAAAATGTGTGGAGGGAAACCGTAATGCGGTAACCGGATTGCTCCGGATGTGTAATCCGGAGCAATCCGGTTACCGTACAGTTTGCTCATCCCTGCTGCCGCAGGGATGAGCAAACTGTAACATCTTTTAAAAAAGCTTTAATATGATTAATAAGTGTGCCCATCATGTCTCTAAGGGGTGAACCCCCTCCCCTAGAGACATGCTGCCTACTCTGCCGGCTTACTGTGCATGAGTAATTAACCTATTACATGCCCACCAGAGTAGGCAGCACAGCATGTCTCTAGGGGAGGGTGGGCACCCCCTAGAGACATGATGGGCACACTTATTAATAATATTAAAGCTTTTTTTACAACATTAAACACTTAGCTTAGGGCCCTTTCACATCAGCGATATTTTCAAATCGCGGCAGATGCGGTGAAAAAAACGCATCTGCCGCGATTACCGCATAACCGCGACACTTGCGGCAAACCCTATGCAATGTCTATGGGGCTTGCGGTAAGGGTGCAGCAGGTGCGGCAAGTGCGGTTTTGGCACTTGCGGCAGGTGTGGCCGCGAAAAAAAAACGCTGCAAGCAGCGTTTTTTTTCGCAGCCGCACCTGCCACAAGTGCCGAAACCGCACTTGCCGCACCTGCCGCACCCTTACCTCAAGCCCCATAGACATTGCATGGGGCTTGCCGCAAGTGTGCCGCAAGTGTCGCGGTTATGCGGTAATCGCGGCAGATGCGGTTTTTTCACCGCATCTGCCGCGATTTGAAAATACCGCTGATGTGAAAGGGCCCTTATGCGGCAGCCAGGATAAGCAAAGTAGATGGTAACCGCATTGCTCAGGATTATACACCCTGAGCAATCCGGTTACTGCATTGCAGATGTTACAACCGCTCCGAAAACTGCAGCCTACATGATTTTTCATGTAGGCTGCAGAGCCGGATGCAGAAACCAGATTGCATGTAATGCAACCCGGGTTTTAGAATGGGCTCCTATGAGGAGTGTTTCCTGATGCGTTTTTTTAGCTTTTTGAAAGCTCAAAACCGGATCAGGATTTAAAAAAAGAAAACGCAAGTGTGACCCTAGCCTGAGTATTAAATTTTTTTTTATTTTTTAATTTTAGTACAATTTGTGCTATCTATAAAAAAATGCTAAAAGAAAAATACATCTAAATTATAACACTGAATTTTGCCCCATTAAATTTACCTATGGTATTATAGGGTAGGGTCACATTGGCGTTTTTTGTTTAAAATCCTGATCCGGTTTTGAGCTTTAAAAAAGCTCAAAACCGGACCAGGAAAGGCTCCTGATGGAAGCCTATGCAAAACACCGGATGGCTTCACAAGCCATCCGGTGGCCGGATCCGGCACTGCTGCCTGCGTTTAAAATCATGCAGGCAGCAGTTTTCGCAGCGTTTACCGGGCCGCACTGCGGTCACCGGATGGCTCAGGATGTGTAATCCTGAGCCATCCGGTAACTGCCGAGGTTGCGGATCCCGGCTATTGGCGGGATCCGCAACCTTAATAAAGAGTAAAATTGTTGATCTAAATGACTTTTTAAGGTCTGTAGGGGGGCTTAGACCCCCCTACAGACCGGCCGCCCACTTCTATAGTGTACTTCAGCTATATCTCACGGGGCACGGGCTCCCCGGAGCAAAGTGCCCCCCCCCGTATCACTATACAGGGGTGCCTACACCCCTCTATTACAATGATGCTTTAATGATGTCCAAAAATGCAGTACAAAAAGGATTTTAGCAATCGCAATGTAAGTTTATACTTACATGCTGTTGTAGGCAGAGTCCCGAGAAAACCATGGGCGGGGCTGTGTGCAGCAGCCTCCGCCCACTCCTTCTTGATGGCCGCCCCCTCTGGCCGTAATCCAGTGTTGTGAGGGCGGGCACGTCGTTAAAGGGGCGTGGCTAACCGCGGCAAATAGTTAGCCACGCCCCTTTAATGACGTGCCCGCCCTCACAACACTGGATTACGGCCAGAGGGGACGGCCATCAAGAAGGAGTGGGCGGAGGCTGCTGCACACAGCCCCGCCCATGGTTTTCTCGGGACTCTGCCTACAACAGCATGTAAGTATAAACTTACATTGCGATTGCTAAAATCCTTTTTGTACTGCATTTTTGGACATCATTAAAGCATCATTGTAATAGAGGGGTGTAGGCACCCCTGTATAGTGATACGGGGGGGGGGCACTTTGCTCCGGGGAGCCCGTGCCCCGTGAGATATAGCTGAAGTACACTATAGAAGTGGGCGGCCGGTCTGTAGGGGGGTCTAAGCCCCCCTACAGACCTTAAAAAGTCATTTAGATCAACATTTTACTCTTTATTAAGGTTGCGGATCCCGCCAATAGCCGGGATCCGCAACCTCGGCAGTTACCGGATGGCTCAGGATTACACATCCTGAGCCATCCGGTAACCGCAGTCCGGTATTCTGCACACATTTTTGTAACAAATGTGTGTGCCCGGCATTGCGTTCACCGCATCCGGATCCGGATGCGGTGAATGCAATTTAGCTTAGCAATGTGACCCTACCCATAGTTGTGCTGCTGTTCATGGCAACGTTATGCTTTTTCACCTCTCACCAGTTTGCATCATTTTTTTTTAATTTGATGACTTTCGAAACTGATTTATACTTTCTGATTAATTAAAAAAAACTACTTCTTGACTCCATAAATTCCAAGATGAGAGGGCCTGGTTTATGTCTCCTCATAGGAAGTGGTTGCGGGTCTTTATCTCTCTGTAGTAAGTCAGTGCAGGTCTATGTCTCTCTGTAGGAAATGGCTGCGGGTCATTGTCTCCCTGCATTAAGTGGCTGCGGGTCTTCTTGATGCCCCCCACTGCTTAAGCTTTTAATTCTGAGATGTAAGGGTTTTGTGTGAATTCACCAATGCTTTGAAATGATATAATATAATGATAAAATAATATAATACTTGTGGGGAGTCATAGGGGTCGAAACCCAGCTCTGTGACCCTGGCGGTATGAAACCGTGATCTTATTCATGGCCGACGCTGCAGTGCAAGACCTCTGGGGATGATGGAAACGCTGCTAAGGTGGTATCGCTCCCCACGGGTGGAGCGGTTCCCCAGGGCAACCGTTATAGTCAATGGCGGTGGTAGGCTAATGGGGTGCAGAACTTAGAGCACGGAATAATCAACAGACACATAGTGCGTATTGTCCTTTACCTTTACTGGTAGTTGCAGGTTCAGACCAAGACACTATCCTCAGGAGATGTTAGGAATCTGGGTGGCTGGAAGCAAGTTGGGGATCTCCTCACCCGGTGAGTTCTGAGGCCTCCCTGCTGCACTGCTCTTTGCTGGTCCTGGCTGCCTGTAGCTAAGCTTCCTGCTGGAAAGTCTCTCACCAGTGTGGCTGGCAGCTCGAGCCCTTCCCGGGCACCACTCCTTTGGCAACTGGCCCTGAGCTTTCCGATGCTGCTGTGCCTCCAGGTGCTTTGCTGTGGTTTGGAGATGTGGAGTCTCCCGGCCTCCAGTTTTGGCTGTTGGGTCCATAGTACCCGCACAACCTCAGACTCTGGTGTCCATTTATGGCGCTCTGCTCTGGCGTGAGCCGGTAACTGGCTCCTTTCCCCAGGCCCTCTCCTCTTATTCCTCAGACCCTCTCCGACAGGTCCCTCATGTTTGCTGCTCTTTCTCCCTCTACTATGCCTGGGACGAGCTTAGCACTTCTCCAGTCCACAGGTCGTCTTCACAGTCCTCCTAGGAACTGAAATAACTAACCCAACCCTCAGGCAAGAATTTATAGGGGAGCTCCCATGAACCTGGGTTTCAGAGCTCCCCCATCTGGTCTGGAGTCAGAAAACGTATTGCATGCTGTGGGCTTACCTGGTGTGGATACCCCTTCTTGCTTCCAAGCATGACATCACCCCCCAAGGGGAGTGATGCCATTGTGGCAACCGGACTCTGGGGTGCCACATTTGTCTCTCTGTAGGAAGTGGCTGCGGGTCTATGTCTCCCTGTAGGAAGTTGTTGCAAGTCTTTTTCTCTCTGTAGGAAGTGGGTGCATGTCTTTGTGTCTCTGCAGCAAGTTGTCTGTGGGTCTTTGTCTCTCAACAGGAAGTACATGCGGGTCTATGTCTCCTTGCAAGAAGTGGGTGCAGGTCTATTTCTGTCTGTAGGAAGTTGGTGCAGGTCTTTGTCTCCCTGAAGGAAGTGGGTGTGGATCTTTGTCTTTCTGCAGGAAGTTGTCTGTTGGTCTTAGTCTTTCTGCAGGAAGTTGGGTGTGGGTCTTTGTCTCTCTTCAGGAAGTAGGTGCGGGTCTTTGTTTCCCTGCAGGAAGTAAATGTGGGTTTTTGTCTCTCTGCAGGAAGTAGGTGCGGGTCTTTGTCTCTCTTCAGGAAGTGATGGTGTTTTTTTCTCTTAAGGTTTTCTCTCTGCTTTTACTCTCCTGTCTCTCAAATGGCATACAGACATAACAGAGAAGCAGGCTTTCAGTTAATGTAAGCCACTAAACAATAGCAGGTACAATGTATGATGGGAAGTGAGAGAAAGGAAGTTTCAGCACCAATAGAGCTGGCAGAATAATGGCAAAAAGGAACTTTCCGCTCAAAAAATAGTTGATGATCAGCTACAGGGAATGAATTCAGGGCAATTCCTGCATATAACAGACTGGTTTGTGCACCAAGAGCAGTTTTACATTATTTTGGAAGGTCAATGCTTTGTTAATGGCGTAGGGTAAAAGGACAGGTAAGCTTTAAGTTCTACAAATGTCTCAAGTGCATGTTAAGCTTTTAATTCTGAGATGTAAGGGTTTTGTGTGAATTCCCCAATGCTTTGAAATGATAATAGATATAATAGATGTAGAATTATTGACTGATCTGTAATAACCCAGTATTTAATATTCATCTTGCACAGTAATTACACCATGTTCGCTCTCATCTCTGACATTTTACCAGTAGCGCAATGAACAGAGAGTTCTGCCAATTTGTTTGCTGGATATTAAAGGAGAAAAGTCACATTTTTGCCTCTTAAATTCTATTATATTCTATTTTTGTGTCTTTTCTATTGGTGCATTGTGGGAAATACATGACATTTACCATCAAATGCTGCTTTATTTACATAAGCTACAAAGGATTAGTTAGCTTTGTGTTTGACCTCTTACCAACCAATACCTGTTATTCATGCTTTCTCTCAATTAAAGAGTCTTAAAGAACAAGAGACATTCTTTTTGGTATCTTTTTGCCCTGGCTATTAGAGGGGCAGAGGTAGAAGAAAGATAACTGGTAAGCCACAATGCCAGGGACGCACCAACAAGGCAAGTGTCATGGCGTAACCTGAAAGCTCATGGGCCCAATGCAAAAGTCAAACGAGGCCACCAATTATTGCAAATTTTAAATAGAATTAATCTTTTTAAAGAAGCCAAAGGTACTTCCCCCCCCCCCCAGGCTGCTAAGTGCTTGATGTGATTGGAGCGGATCCATACAGGAAGAATTTGGCGGGAGTCAGTAGAGTCTAAATGATTTTGCAGTTGGATACCGTGGTGCGGAATGAAGTGGGCGGGAGTCTAGAGATACCAGGATGGTGGAGCAGTCTGCACCAAAGTCAGCCATTGTGAATACCCCTAAGAATGTAAACTTCAGGCTGTATGCCCGTGTTTCATGAGACTGTTTAAGTAAACAAATGATTCGAGCATCATTGACTCATTGTCTGCCTAGGTCCCCCATTAGGGCAACTGAAACCCGAAATTATGCCAGATAGCTGGCCGGGGCATGTGCTGAAGAACCAGGGCTGCTCCACAACTAAGGCCCTGTTCCACCCATAACCGCCGAGGCCCTGTATGGCTAGACCCTCAACAATCTGCCCCCTAAATGCCAGTGTTTGCGGATCTTCTTTTGATTAGCTGGCCAGGTGCAATGTCATGTGTCATTTACACTACTACAAAACACATTGAGACTTGTGAGCTAATAAAAAAAGAAGCCCATCAGGTAGGATATGGTTAACAGGACTCTGAATACGAAACTGACCACTGCCCCTTCGTCCTGAGAATTAATTCACTCATCTCTAATTCTTACTCATTCTCACTCCTAACCACAGAATCTGGAGGCCAGGCCTGGGTAGTGGCGCATGTGCAAAGCAAGTAGCGTTCATGCAATAAATGTGAGGTACTTTCCAATTTAAAGGGAACCTGTCAGCTAGTTTATGCCCCCCCAGCTATCACTGTCTGTAGCTGCAGCTTTATAATACCAGTCTACTCATCCCTGTCTGACCTCATAGTGTAATGTGAAAGGTGAAAAAAAAGCATTTATACACTGACATTTCCTTATGTAATGAGGCAGTCAGTCTCTAGCTTGGAGGACAGAGACTGTTTGGCAGGTTAATAGTTAACATTTCAGCCCTTTTTTTAGAACATGTTGGGAGACCTGATGTGAAGTCACAACCATGTGACTACAATAGGTGGAGCTAAGTACCTATAACATAATATGGGTTTGATTTCTCAGCTCCGCCCACTATAGTTACATGATCATTGCATCACAAAGGTCCTTTGCCATGCAAGTTAATAGTGAGTTAAACTATTATCCTGCCAGACAGTCTCCTTCCTCCAAGGTGGGGACTGAAATGTAAATGTATAAATGCTTTTTTTCACCTTTAGTATTATGAAGCTGCAGGTACAGATAGTGATATCTGGGGGAGCATAAACCACCTGACAGGTTTCCTTTAAGCATATATAAAGGTACTGTTACACGGCATGTCGGTGAAGCGATGTCGTCCGTGATTTCGCGTGAGCGTGCACGTTTTTGACAGTTAGACAAGATCGATTTTGAGATGTCACACGTAGAGATATTGTGTGCAACCACTGACGATCTGATGATTCTGAAATCGCCTGAACAACACCAGAAGCGATGTTACCGGTTGTGATCGCCGTGCCACACAGCACAACCACATCATCAATGTGGGCGTACTGTTTGACATAACCTAGGAGATAGGCGTCCCCCAGTTTGTTTTACTGCCCCCCTACCACTCCGATTGGTCACAACAACTGCGTTACCATGGGTCAGCCTTGTCCGGCAAGATGGCGGCTACCTTAACGCCTTTGCACATTGTACCATCTCGCTATTGAAGTCTGTTGGCATTTGTTGAGGCTTTTGCAAGACACTGCGGCGTCACCAAAACATCACACGGTAACGCTCCTGCGTAGGACATGGCCTTGTTGAGGGGTTTCAGATGTGTGTAGTGATTTCAATATGGGACACATGTTGTGTCAGACATTTCTGCTACCATCAATGAAGATTGAACATGACCACAGATATGTATTGTGTGAAACGCGACAACTTGCGCTACGTTGATGTTCTTATAAAGTGTCCTGAATAAAGGACGATTATTTGAAACTATTCCATGGCCCTTCGAAACTTTTACTTGCTTGGAATGCATTGGTATATTTTGCATGCAAATGATGCTTCATCATTAAGAACATGCATATTTGTCATGGTATATAGCTGCACACATGTAGAGGTCATTCTCCCCTATCATGTATTGACCTTGTCAGATTTTCAGCCTGGCACAATCCATCAATAATGTGGTTTTGTGTTTGCTCCTGAATTCCAGGGGTATTTAAAGCCTAGTTAAACATTGAACTAACAGTGATCATATCTGCATCCCAACAGTGTTTGCATTTTCAGGCACATCACAAACATATCAGGCCCTATTAAAATGCATTAAGAGTCCATATTGTGCTCCATAAATCAAAACCGTCAAATGCTAAATTGTGATCCTGACAAGTTAATTGCAGCATTTGTTTATTGTCTGTAACCTTGATTAGTTAATATTTTGGTTGTGCAAGTTTTACTTGACTTTTTTCAGTTTGGTGTCAGTGCATTAGGGCATGGGATATCTAACTCAGGTCACCCACAAAGATTTGAATTCTTTATGTGTTTAACAAGAAAACCCAAACCTTGTGAATTCAACAAACTATTAAAAGGGTAGTCCTATGAAGGCAGTTCCTGACTATAAACACATAGACCTGCTGAAGATCAAATTCTATAGCAGTGATCCAATTCATGGATGGTGCTTCTACGATCTGCGCTGCTGTTAAAGAAAATGGACCACACAGAGTCTAGATGTAATGAAGTTTTATTCTGACGCGTTTCGGTGCTGTCCCAGCTCCTTCATCAGGGATTCAAAAAGCAAGCACCATCCCTCAGATCTCTGTTTGCCCGCCACTTTGCACGTGGAAGTGCTGATCCAGTGGCAGCTGTACAGGCACATGTACTAGTTGTGGGTTATCACAACTAGCCCATTTGAGCAGATATATTCATTTTATATGGATGACGGAACCCCGCGTGCTTTGCAAACACTGGTATTAGGTGCCGGAGTTTGAAATCTCGCGCTATTTCCGAGTGCACTTGACGCGGAAGTGCTCGTCATGTGATGAGCTTGGAAATAACGTGAGATATTTCCAACTCCGGCACTTAGATGCCAGGGTTTGCAGTGCACGCGGGGTTCCGTCATCCATAGGGATGAATTGGCAGCTTTCCGGTAACACTGTGCTATGCTGCCAAATTCTATGTTTTAAACGGAACCCCCTTGAACGCACACCATAATGCCAGTGTGACCCTAGCCTTAGAAAGTTTATTATAATCACTTGCTCTACATCATTATTAAATAAAAATGTAAACGGCCTTTAAACTTTAAATCAGACACATCAGAAATGTAAAATAAACCCTAGTACATTTACCTAGGAAGGAGCTTACAAAAAAAAGAACCAAAAGTCATCATAACCCCTCTATCTTGGCAGTGCCATATGGCTTTCTGTTGAGTATGGGTGGTCTCTTGATTTGACTCCCACAGATGTTATGGAAAGAGAAGGATGGGGCCAATGGAAATTTAACAGCTGATCCTTTGTTTAAGGGAAGATAAGCAGCTTCCAGAGGATTCTGTCAGTGGTTCTCTCCTGTCTCCCCATTGTGAATATGAGTCGGTCGACAGGGTAGGGGGTACTCGGATACCGGAAAGGTTGCTACTTCAGGTGGGATCACGGCTGGACCCGTGCCCTGGACACTCAATGGCTGAGGGGAAAATTATTTGGGATGGGGGATTATTATACGTGACACCACCTGTGGTACCTGGTAATAGGGTTACCAACGGTGCAGCTGGCCACTGAGGTGATGGTGGTGCAGCTTTGGGTAGTACAGCTCCCCACAGGCGGAGCTTTACCTCAGGGCAGCGGGGTGAATGAGGGGATTAGTAGTCTTTACCTCTCAGGTGTTGTTGAGACCTTTTAGGAAACGGATGAACTAGAGACAGAGTCCAGATCAGCTCAAACAGTTCTTTTTACAGGTACCAGGCAGATATTTAAGGTACACGGTACAGTCCAGTTTCCAGGGGTTAGTTGCCACAGGCTTTCACCACAGAGTCTGTCTGAGACACCTTTCAACACTTTCCTTGGTCCTGCTCTTAAGAGTTTTTTTTTGGCTCTTTACTCCCCACTTACAAGTCTAGTCTCTGGTCCTCGGGGTCTGTTGCTTTAAGTTTTTTTCACTTGTCAGCGTCATCAACCCTGCTATGGGATAGATGTTGGACTTCTTGATGGGTGCTGTGACGCCTTCTTATTAGTATCACAGTCTGCCGGTCAGTGGTTTGGGATAAACCTGGCAAACCACCTCAGTTCCGGTACACCGGTGGTGACCTGGACACTCCAGACGGCTGTCACCAAGTCTGGGGTGCGCCCTTTCTTGTCTGGGTACCTCTTTAGGTTTTAGGTGCCCTCCTGTCAGAGCTGCTGTCTCAGCTGCGTCCATCCTCTCTGCTCTCCTTACACCGTTTCTTTGACTTCTGTCAACTGTCACTGACATCACGTCTCCCACTCAGCTAAGCTCCACCCCCCTGGGACCTACTGAATATACAGTCCCTGGTGCTAGGGTGACTGTGATTGGGATTGTGTGGCTTTGTATACAGACTCTGCAGTTCCCTCCTCTACCTGTGATTATGGAGGCAGTACTACCTTCAGTTGGGGTGCAGTACCTCCTGTGGCGTCCCGCCATAGGGGCGCTACAAATACATGAATGATCTGTCAAACTGAGCACTTATATATATGGGGAAGTCAGGAGAGATAGCTGTCTGTCTGCCGAACATATGTGTATGCCAAATTTCATGTGTAAGACCAGCTTTGTTCAGATTTTAAGACAATCAACTAAAAACATCAGACTAACGTCTCGCCTTTTAAAACAGACAGTAAACCTAACTTCTAAATAAGACCTAAATGCTGCATTTACCAAAAAGTAAAAAAGTTGAATACTTCTCCCCTCTGCATACACAATACATATGTACACAGATAAGCATTATGGAAGTTTAGTTATTGGTTACACATTAGTCTTGGGGAATGTGCAGAAATCTGTAAAAGGGTAGTAATGTTCTAAAACTTTAAATCAGTGTTTAGAAAACCTATATTTCGAAGTCAGACAGAAATTAGCCATTCTTTATCTGAACAATAAGAAATGTGAACATTTTTCACTTGCCTTCTATGAACAAGCAATCTTACAATAACAAAGCCACAGTTGGCTCCAGTTTCTATAGAGGCGATTTGGCTAAGGCTGGGGGCACATTTGGAAGTGTAATTGTGGTTACCGCATCCAGATCGAATGCGTTAACCACAATTGCCTTCAGACACATTTTGTTAAAAAATGTGTCCGGTAAACGGTAATGCGGTAACGGGATTGCTCAGGATGTTTAATCCGGAGCAATCCGGTTACCGTATGCTTTGTTCATCCCTGCTGCGCAGCGATGAACAAAGGGTTAATCTTAATAATAGATGTGGGCAACATGTCTCTAGAGGGTGCCCACCCTCCCTATAGACATGCTGTCCACTCAGGTGGGCATGTGAGGTGTTAATATGTTAATATAACAATTGATATTTAGAGAGACTTAAAAAGTAAAAAGTACAAAAATCACTGAGGTTCAAAAAGAGTTAAAAAGTTCAAAATAAGCAGTCCTTCCGAGGGTTTAGTCTATTGCCTCCGGCTGATAAATATATACAAGTCTTTACCACAACCAGTTCCGTGGTAGTTATGGTCCATAAATAAATAAGGGAAAGTTCAAAGTTCAAGAACATGTCAGAAGTTCATACAGTATAGTCTCTGTAGGTATTGAGCTTTTTTTTTTTATTTTAACATTGCACACTTAAACAAATAAATAAGGTCCCTACAGGTGTCTCTGCTTAGGAGGCCTGGCTTCACTTATACCACCCCCAGGCACTTTCTTTCCCTAACTTGATGTGCATGGGGTTAACCCAGTTCCTCCACCCTTCTGTACACTATTTACCGGGTTCAATTTACATTTACACCAACTTATTTACATTTTACAGTTAATTTGACATTTCAATCTATGTACCTAGCCGGTAATTGACCTTGGGTACTACGCTCTGATCTGCGTACCTGCTGCAGACATATGGCTCTATCTTTTAACTCAGCAAATGTAATTTCAGGATTCTGAAAAGTCATCATACTTAGCTGTCCTCTGTGAGAAGGGGATAAGAGGCCCTCTATGAACTGGTCAATTAGCATTTTGTCAGCTTCCGGGGCTCAGGCAAGTTCTGCTAGTTTAAGTGCTTTGAGTACTTCTTGCAAGTTCAAGGCATAGTCTCTGGCACTCGCCTTAGGCTTTTGCTGGCATCCAAAGAACCTAATTTTAGCCCGGGTATCAGCACTAGATTCAAATGCTGCCTTTAGTCAGCTACAAGATGCTCTACAGTATCCTTTTCTGCGTCCGGCCAGTACGCTACCTCCGGCTGCACATTGCCAGTTAACTGTCAATAATCATTCCAACACACTGGGCTTCAGTTAGGGGGTACATCACATAGTAAGCTTTTATCTTGCTAATAAAGTCATTAACAGTGCTAGGCTCATCGGAGCATTAGGGCAGCCACATTGCCCTCGGAGTATATGGCATCAGGATGGCATGATAGGTGCTGCTCCTTGCGCCGCTGCACCGTCGGTGTTTCTCTGTTATCCGATGCTGCAGCTCCTCCAGCTGCTCTCCTGCTGCTTGGCGCCGCTGGTTCTTCTGGTTGCGACATCCTGCACCCCCATTAGTTAAGGTCGACCCTCCTGTCTTCTGCTTCCGTCCGGATGTCTAACAAAGGTTCCACGGTGCACCAGGGATTCTCTTCCCTGCCGGATGTCGTCAGCACCAGGAGAGGAAGCTGGATTCGCGCCTCTGCAGGGTACCACCCCCTTTCTTCCCGCACGTCGCGCGCTTTACAATGGCGGATTTTCAGAATTACAGTTCTTATGGCGCAGCTTAAAAACAGTTTTTCACATAAATCTTGGCACACACTGCCGTTTCACCGGGCACGATAGATCCTGTTCATGACCGCCAAGTTGTGGAGCCCACTGGGACGGGATACTCGGTACCGGAACGAGGTACTGCTGGGGATATAACGGGGGTCTTGGTCCGGACCGGTCCCGGGTTCCACAATAAATGGGGGGATATTTACAGGGGAGTTTGTTGTGACGCCACCCACGGGTTGTGGCCAGGGTGACTACCGCTGCTGCAGAACCTCCGGGGATGACGTTTGGCAGCTGGAGATGGAAAGGCTCTCCGCAGGTAGAACCTGGTTCCCCGGGGCAGTGATAGTTAAAGTCTATGACGGATGCTATAGATGTTGCAGGATAGGGATGATAGTGGAGGCGGTGGCTACTTGTGAGGGAAAGTAGGGCTTGAATACAAGGATGACACACACTCACGGTTTTGAAGTTTTCCAAGGCTTTACTGCAAATATTCTTTATCAGAGTACTGTCCACGGAGTCTGTACTGGGGACGGGTTGCTGCCACCCTGACCGGGTCCTCAGTTTCCCACTGCTGCGCTGTGTGTGTGGCCCTGCTGCTGCTTTAGCTGAGCTGCTGGCACTGTCTCTCCTTACAGATAACCCCTTTGCTAGGCAGCTTGAGCCTTTTCTTGTGCTTCTGACCCCGCCGTGTTGCTTCGCTGAGGTACAGTGTAGATCTACAACGTCCACTATCCCGATGTTTACCGTGCTGCGTGTGTCAGTCACAGTTTCGGATCCAGTATCCGGTCTGTGCGCTCCTCCGGGGCGAGTTTTGAAGTCACTCAGTCTACCAGATGTGCTCCTCTGTTTCTTGTACTCCTTCCTTCAAACCCTGGCTAGGCCTGGAATCGAGGAGCAGACTGTAGAGAAGCCTGAGGCAGCCTCTTTACACTACAGTCTATCTCTCAGTTCTCCCAGGAACTGAACTAACTACTTCCTCTTGACACCAGAATATATAAGGGAGCTGCTTTAGCTCCCCCTTCTGGCCTAGAGGTGCTAGTCTAGTGGCAGGTGTTGTGCGGGGAGTTAACCCTTGGTGTTGTTTCTGTGGCACTTAACCACTGGAGTGCCACAAATACACAGCCTTACTTGTTCAAAGTATTTGGTTAGAGCTGTTTTAACCTGAATGTTACTACTCGCTCATCACTACCACACACTGAAATGCTAGGTTTAGGTAGGTTAATAAGGGGCGAAAGCACAAAGAGTTACATTTTTCAGAATTACAATTTCCGATAAGAAGAGGACATTATGTTCAAGACAGTGTACAATCACTTTAAAAAGACAATGTGTGAACGAAATAATGGCTGATGAAATACATTACTAATCTTCACTAAGATTTTTAAACTGACATGAGGCAAAGATGGCAACTATATCTATGACTACATCCTGTTGTACAAGGAAGATCTGGGAGGAAGCAGAATTCTATAGGAGAACTGACCAATCACAGAGCAACACGTCGTTTGGAGACGTCTGATCGAGACAACACACATTGACAATACTATTTAATGCTGTGTAACCTGTAATAAAGCAGAAATGTGCCTCCTACTCTGATCAAGAGAGAATTTCTCATCTGACTCTGTGTCCGGTGTCTTTCTTGCATGCATGCACTTGATCTAGTTTGATTAGGGAAGAAGCTGAATTCTATAGGCGTACTGACCAATCACAGAGCAACACGTCGTTTGGAGATGCCTGATTGAGACAAAACCCATTGACAATACTATATAATGCTGTGTAACCTGTAATAAAGCACAAATGTGCCTCCTACTCTGATCAAGAGAGGATTTCTCATCTGACTCTGTGTCCATTGTCTTTCTTGCATGCATGCACTTGATCTACTTTGATTAGGCCAGAGGCAGGCAACTAAAGTCACCTTAGAGACCACCCCAACAAATGTCTCTGGCAGGACTGTATTCTGGACATTATCTGCCTAGTGATGGCACTGAAAGCCAAATCTGTTGATAACTTGCCCACTACGGACTGGGTAATAAGAAAATAAATAGGCTTAAAGGGGTTGCTTACCACTTGCAGCCTGGGTACTGCAGCTCAGCTCCTATTCAAATGAAACCCCCCCTTAAATCTAATCATCAATATATGGAATTCCCGCAGTGGCGGTATTATTATTTCCAGGAATTGCCCTCTATTAGACTCTCACAGTGCACAATATGTGAGCACATTCCATACAGCCTCATAGAAGATTAGTGTTCTATTCTATTTATAAGTCTGTAATAATTCCCATCCGCATATATTCATATTTTCAAAGCCCTGTGTGCACTGGGAAGGGCGCAAGGTTGAATTCTCGCTCCGGGCGCCAAGTGCTCTTGCAGAAGCCCTTTTTTGTAAAATGTATAATTGACACAGTGATGGCTGCGGCCCACCCAAAGTGCTGCAATGTGCGGTGATGACCTTCCGATACAAAAGACAAGCGCACGGAATACTTCTAAGTAAAAAAAAAGAGATTTGTCTTATCATCAAAACCAAAAATGTTATATTCAAGAAAAATGATCCGGATTGAATTATTAAATGATTAAATCATGGTGATTGTAAATATATACATTGTATAACCCTTATAGTAGTCTTTGCCGTAATTTAACAGTTTTACAGATAAGGATATTTCTCGTTTTAAACATGGAAACAAATGAAAATATACCGTATTTATATTTAGTAACGACTCGAACACCGCCAAAAACAGGTCGGATTTGAGATTGGCGAACAATTCAATTCGAACACGGCTCATCTCTACTGTCCATGCCAGAGCTCCCCTGGTGGCCAGAAGAAGATACTGCAGGTTGAAATATTTGAACACCCTCGCTCACTTAACTCAAGAATGATGAATGCTCCTCCACTCAGGGGCGGACTGGTCCAGGTGACATGGTGGCATTTGCCCCCAGGCCGGTGGCTCAGTCCTTGTTTATGGCCGCCCAGACAGTGAGAGCGGCCACGCGGCGACGCATTGTGGCCGCACCCATTGCAGTCACATGAGTGTCTGCGGGACCCAGGACTGGAGCGGAGGCAGTAGGTGAGCCAAGGAGGGCGCCCCCCCCCCCCCACTCCTCACTTGGCTCCAGCACACCCCACAGCCCCCCAGTCCTTACTTGGCCCCTGGCTGTAGAAATAGGACTGCCACCCAGAGAAAGAGCAGCCAGCCGGCCCCTGCCTCCACTCTGAGCCTTCATCCTCCGTTCTTCTTTCTGGAGTGGAAGAAACACTCTCCTTCCACTCTGACAAAAACGAGGAGTTCAGCCTCATTCACTGGGACAGATATGAAGCGGTGTCTGGAAGAAATCATTAATGTTTTTCTAATAATTTAGTGGGTTTACGCGATAGCCTTTGGCCAGGGCCACACTTGTGTCTGCAATCCGCTAACTGGATCCGTTTTTGACATGTGGAAATGTGTAAAAAGCATCCAATAAACGCACCCATAGACCCCAATGCAAAAAACGCACTGCGAAAGTGTGCAAAAGTGCAATCCGTTTAACACATTGCGTTTTTGAGAAATCCATTTTTAATAGGGTCTGCAACGTTTTTTGGTGCTCTTTCAAAAACGCATGCTTTTTTGAACACTGGACCCTATGGGCAATGTATGCACTACCGCATGGTAAACATATGTACTATGCGTTAACTGAGGCTAAAATGACATGAAGATGGCAGCTTAAGAAACTGGATCCAGTAATGCATCCAGTAAACGGATGCAGGCTCCCAAGTGTGGCCCCTAGCCTTTCTCCTTATAGAAAATGACATGTCAGATCTGAAATGCCAGTAATGAGGAGACTTATACTGCTTCAATGTTCCCCTGGGAAATTAAATATGCACATTGTCTCTTCAAAGAGTACTTGAACACTAGCGTCACTTATTGGAAGTAGCAATCTTAAAAGTCAATATCGACCCTTTAGATGTGTCAACTCACTCTCCTTAAGGAGCAATCTTACCCTCTCCCCTAGCCAAATCAGATCTCATATTTTGCACTGAGAGTGCAATACCCCGAAACACAAATTGAGATTATAGTTTGGTTCATATATGACAACACTCGTTAAAGGGGCAATATTGACTTTTAGGATTGCTACTTTCAATAGGTGGCACTAGAGTTCAAGCCCTCTTTGAAGAGGCAATTTGCATATCTATTAATGTACAACCCTTTCATGGTAGGTCATCTTGGCCTGGTCAGTAGGAAGACTATTCTTGGGTTCAGTTGAAAAATAGTTAAGTGAGGAGGGGTGCTCTGAATTTTTTTCCTGGCACCGCACCACACAGTTGGTTGTGGCTGTACATTGTACTACAAATCAGCGGAGTTCACCTAAACTGAAATTGAGTTGATTTGAGCTGATGCAAAACAAGTTTTTAAACAGGCAATGAAATGTTTTTCATTACAGAAAGAATTAGCTGTGATCCCCCGCTGTAATGTCTGTGTACGTCGAGCCCACTGGGACTGGGTACTCGGTCCCGGACCGGGTTTGCTGCTGGGGGATGTCACAGGGTCCGGGTCCGGACCGTGTCCCGGGCCCTGGCAAATAAAAGGGGAATATTTACAGGGGATTAATGTCAGTCGTGAGCCACCCACGGTTTGTGGTCAGTGGTGGGACCACCGCTGCTGCAGAACCTCCGGGGATGATGCTAAAGCAGCTGCAGATGGAATAATTCTCCGGGGTAGAACTGGATTCCCCGCGGCAGTGATGGTTTAGGTATATGGTGTAGGCTGGTAATGGGTGCAGTGCACTTACTGTCCTGCTGATGCAACCTTCGTTCTTCAGTGTTCAGAGCTGACAGGCTGTGGCTGGCCAGGCTGGGATCTCTCTGCAGTCTGCTGGAGGGAGCCAGAAGCAGGGTTCACCGTGTTTACTTTGCAGCTTTTCCAGTACAACAGTTCAGTTACAATTCTTTACACGGGTTACAACTTTCCCCTCTGGGTTCCTCTTTAATCACTGCAGCCAGATTGTTCCTCTTTGTGACCCCTCACTCTTTCTCTGTCCTTTCGAGGCTTTACTCTCTCTCTTTCACTGTGTGCGTCTCCAGACAGTATGGCGGTGACTCGGACCCCTGTGGGTCCTCGTGGTTGCCACTGAGCTGCCTGTCCTTTGGGGTAGGAACCCTAATGTGGAGTTAGAGCTCCCCATCGGTAGTCTGGGGAAACCGGGTGAAGCGTCGGTCCCCTTCAGAGCCGACACTCTGCTACTAGCCTAGCCTCCAATAGTCCTGCTGTGCTGGGCTCTATCAGGCTCCTTCTACCGTGTGACTTAGGTTCAATAAGAAGGCTACTCCGCCTGCAGTCGGTCGTCTCAGCCGTGTTTCTAGGACTCAGTATCACTGGTCCTCTCTTTCCTCACACTCCTGGGGTGCTGGCTCCGGATGAGCTTTCTCTCTGTGGCTGCACTGGCTCTTTGGATTCTGCGCTCCTTACACCCCAGTCCTCCAGGACATGTGCTTCTAGTCTGTACTGCTCAGCCTACCTCGGCCTACTGACTCCTTTCTCCTCCCCTTCTCTATTTCTACCATCTATCACCTGACCTGCATGCTGTCCCACCCACTGTTCTCTAAACCCACCAGCCCTTGCACACCTAGAGTCCCGGGCTCCGGGTTGGGTGCTGCCCTCTAGTGGGTGTGTGGCTGTCTGTGAGGGTGTTGTGGTGCAACTGTCTTCCCTTCTACCTGGCTGCAGTTCCCTATGTGGCCTCCTGGTCGCAGAGGCGCCACATATACTCTTATATTCTGTGATCCTCAGCTGTAATATCTGTATACTCTTATATTCTGTGATCCCTAGCTGTAATGTTTGTATATACTTATATTCTGTGATCCCCGGCTGTAATGTCTGTATTCTCTTATATAATTCTGTGATCCCCGGCTGTAATGTCTGTGTACTCTTATATTCTGTGATCCCCAGCTGTAATGTCTGTATACTCGTATATTCTGTGATCCCCAGCTGTAATGTCTGTATACTCTTATTTCTGTGATCCCAGCTGTAATGTCTGTGTGCGCCCCTGCGAACAGGGTGGCCACATAGGGACTGCAGCCAGGTAGGAGGAAAAGACAGTTTGCACAACAAACACCCTCACAGACATTTCACACACCACAAGGAGGCAGCACCCAACCGGAGCCCGGAGCTCTAGGCGGGCAAGGGGTGGTGGGTTTAGAGGACGTGGGTGGGAAGCATGTAGGTCAGGTGACAGAAGGTAGAAATAGAGGAAGAGGAGGAGGAAGGAGTTAATAGGCCACAGTGGGCTGAGAAGCAAAGATCGAGTAGGCCAGAGTGAGCCGAGCTGAAAAGACACAAGAACAGAAAGAAAGACACACACGTTCTGGAGGAGTGGGGCTGATGGAGATGCAGAATCCACAGAGTCACAGAAACCATGGAGAGAAAGCTCGTCCATAGCCAGCACCCCACGAGTGTGAGGAAAGAGATAGATCAGCAGCACTGAGTCTGAGGAACATGGCAGCACTGACTAACTAGGAGAGAAGTCTTCCCTACTGAAGCTGGAATCACACGGGTCAGAGGGAGCCTGATAGTGCCTTGCGGGAGAGGACTATTGGAGGCTAGGCACACTGCAGAGTGTCGGCTCTGACGGGGAACTGAAGATTTACCCGGTATCCACAGATTCACCGACGGGGAGCTCCAATTCTAAGTTGGGGTTCCCACCCAAAGGACAGAAAGCACAGTAGCAACCACGAGGACCCACAGTGGTCCGAGCTGCCTCTATACTGTCCGGAGACACACTAAGAGAGAGATTACAGCCTGGAAAGAACACTAGAGAGAGTGAGGGGTCGCGGCAGGACAACCTGGCTGAAAGGAGTTGAGTAGAAACAGGAGTAGAATGCCTGTAACTCGTGTTAAGAAGTGCACTGTACTAAGAACTGCTGTAACTGTTGAAGAGAACTGACCAGTAAACCAGTAAACCCGGTGAACCCTGCTTCAGACTCCCGTGTGTGGTTCCCTACAGACAGAACTTTACTATATCTTTGCACCCTTGTCTGTGACTGATTTCTTCCAGCAGTACAGCAGAAAGGTCCCACCTGGAGATCCACAGCCTGTCAGCTCTGCACACTGGCTGGAAGAAGGCTGCAGCAGCAGGAAAGTAAGTGAACTGCACCTATTGCAACCCTCCATCATAACCATCATACACTTTAAAGAGGACCTATCACCAAACCAGGCATGGTGATCTAATTACAGCACTGGATGCAGCATGTCTGCTGCATCCAGGCAAGGGGTCCCCCAGCACTTGAGCAGCCCTGTACCCCGAGTAAATACACTTAGAAAACTTACATCCTGCAGCCATAAAGGAGGTGGCCAGAGGCTGGAGCTGAAGGGCAGATTCACACCCCCTTTAACTATCACTGCCCCGGGGAACCCAGCTCTACCCATGGAGAGCTATCCCATCAACAGCTGCCTAACCCCGGAGGTTCTGCAGCAGCGGTGGTCCCATCATTGGCGTCACGACAAACTTTAATCCATTGTATATGTCCCCTTTTACTTGTGAGAACCCGGGACACTGTCCGGACCAGGACACTCGTGACATCCCCAGCAGCGACCTGGTCCGGTACCGAGTACCCCATCCCAGTAGGCTCCACATCTGTATTCTCTTATATTCTGTGATCCCCGGCTGTAATGTCTGTATACTCTTATATTCTGTGATCCCGGCTGTAATGTCTGTATAGTCTCTTATGTCCTCCCCTGCCCAGGAGCTGTGGTATATCAGACCTGTTGCTGCATGGTTGGACACATCCATTACACAGGAGCACATTGATAAGAATATCTCGGGACAGGAACATTTTTTTAACACATCTAGTTGTGGAACTTATTTTTATTCTAAGATCTAAATATTAAAATGTGCAATTATCCATGGCACAACCCCTTTAATTAAGTATCATACAGCCCCCCTGCTATTCAGTGGATTAATGTCCATATTCCCGCCTTGACTTGCATTGAGGAGCATGCAAATGGTGTTTTTAGTGGAAGGAATGTAATGTGGGCCAATCTTATAAACAAGAGTCTCTGTTCAATACGCAGATTTATGAAAGTGTTTTGCAAATCCTTCAAGAAGCAGACATTTTGATATTTGTTTGTTTGCAGGGAATGGAGAATTGACGTCCTAATAAGTGATGTATGTGTGCGGTCGAGCACCGGAGGAAAAAAAATGTGTAATTTCATTCTAAGTAGGAATCTGTGCAGAGTTGTTGTAGGAATACACAAAGTGCGCTTAACATAGACTGAGGCCACACAACCAGGGAAACTGCAAAATGAGCTTGTTTCTTTGGGAAGTATCTGTGGGAAGGAAGTCTGGGCAGAAAAATCAATGCAAAATAACTAATATAAAATACATGCACTACTTCTTATTAAAAGGAAACTGTCCTCATCACACAATCCCGTTTTGATGAAAGGAATTCTCATAAAAAATGCTGATCGTAGAGTGCCGAGACCATCAGTGATGAAAGATAATTTGCATGGAAAGTTTTGAGTTCCGCTGTATCACTCCTACAGGGATAATGAAGACTTGACTTATTTATCTTCTTTCAGCTTGATCGTGAGACATGGCAACTTGAAGGATGAACACTCTGTAAAAAAATCGATCTTGTGCAGACTAGATTGCTCCACCAGGGTCTTCTCAGTTGTTATATTGAGAGTATCAAGCGATTGGCCTAATGGTCTTCCTCTTCACCTTGTACCTTCTATTCTTCCTACCATATAGTTTCTCTTCGTATCATCTGTCCAAGGTAGGCAAGTCATGGCTTGGTGATCTTTGCTTTAAGTGACATATCTGGCTTGATTAGTTCTAAATAGATTTGTTTGTTCTTCTTGTCATCTATGGTATTGATAACATCCTTCTCCAGCTCCATATTTCAAAGGCATTGATTCTTCTTCTGTCTTGTTTCTTCATCATCCATGTTTCACTTCCATATGTTACTACAGTCAGGGACATTATCTGACATTGTTATAAATGAATATGTCTAGAGACATGTAAGGACATGTCCCTTCACAGCCCCATCTGGTCACGATAAGATAAGGGTGTAGAGCTATATGCCCTGTCAGGAGTTTTTGGGGACTTTCCGTGTCACTCAATAACCTCATCTATCTTGCCAACTCTTGACTAGGGATGAGCGAGTACTGAAATACTCGGACTCGCTAGACTCGTTAAACAAGTAGGTCCCGATACTCGGGTACTCGTTACGAGTCTAGCGAGTCCAATGTAAGTCAATGGGGAAGTGAGTATTCTCCCGGATTGTACAAATCTGGTGCAATCCGGCGCCCCATAACATGGGGCTCTATGGTCCTGGATTGCACCAGACTGGGGCAATCTGGGAGAATCTGGTGTTTACTTAATGCACGACCGCAGCCAGCTCCCTGCTGGCCGCGGTTGGTTCTGCGCTCCCTGGCAGCCTGACAGCAGGATCCTCCGCTCCCCCCACAGCCTCCCCACCCAATCCTAAGTTAGGATAGTTACTGCATCTTGACTGATCATTGATCCGAGTAGGTTAAAGTCCTTTACCACTTCTACTTCTATGTATCCTTGTTGTATTTGGCAGTAGTCAAAAAATCTTTGTCTTCTATGTATTGAGTAGCAGTCCCATATTCCAGCTCTCCATCTTGACATAAGTCCTTCATTCCATCTACGCTTGTTGCCATCATTGTTGTATCATGTGTGTGTCTTACATTGTTGATGACTCTTCCACCAATTTTGATTCTTACATGGTGAATACCCAAGTAAAGCATGGAAGAGCTAAGTCCTCCAGAGAAACAGCATCTCTTCTCAAAATTCTACCCTGTTTCCCCAAAAATAAGATGGGAGGGGGAGGATATTGTATGGGAATATTGGGGCTTGAAAGGGGATGATGGAAATATAAGACATCCCCTGAAAATAAGACATAGTGCATTTTTTGGAGTAAACATTATATACAAGAGTGTCTTATTTTCGGGGAAACAGGGTATGTTATGGTATTTAAAAATAGAGTTTCTACAGTAGAAATCACCTTCAAATTAAACTGGTGACGTCATCATTTGCCTTTGGAGGCTAGTGATGTCATCAGGTGCCCTCACAAATGAAAGAATTGAAAAGCATTTGTATTTTGAGGACAATTTGTAGATTTTTTAAGGTGCCATATTGGGATATGTAGGGTAAAATACAAATCTACTAGAGATAAAAGAATGTTTCAATGTGAACCCTGATTGTCATAAGAAAGCTGTTTATTATCCTCTGAAGTCTCCTAACTGCAGACCATAAAAAATGGATGGTCCTGGAAGGGGTAAAAAAATATATCATCCTCAATTTGCCTCTCACCTATCCCTGCTGCCACAGCTCCTTGCCTTCCTAAGGCTGCAAAGTCAATAAACATTATGACATCATGACATGTGTTTCCCCACGTGATGATGTCATCCCATAATATGTATTGAGGCCAAGCCGGTAGTTGAAGGAAACTTTTCATGTCCTTTATTGTTCTTAAGCCACCCCAAATGTTATTTAGATCATGTAATGTTCTTTAATAACCTTTAAAACAAATCATTGTATTCATCCCAAAGAAGTATTCCACCCGAAGAGGCTAAGCTGCATACCCAAGGAGATTTTTTTATATACAACCCAGTAAAGACACTGGAAAGGTGAGCAAAAACAAGGCAATGCGGTGCAATTGCGGCATACTTGCGTCAAGCCCCATGCATTGTCGTGGTTCTGGAACTTGCGGCAGTTGTGGCTGCAAAAAAATGCTGTCAGAGGCATTTTTTCCGCGGCCGCAACTTTCGCAAGTGCCGGACCACGGCTATACCGCACTTGACGCATGGGGCTTGCCGCAAGTGTGCCGCAAGTGCGGCCTTTAGGCGGCAGATGCAATATATCTGCCAGATCTGCCGCAATTTGACGAAAATGCTAGTGTGGAAGGGGCCTAAATGATTGTTCTTTGCATGTGGAAATACGGTCAGTTGGTCTAAACAGGAAATTAAAGGATTGCTGATCAACTTGCATGTAGCCAATTGGTGATTGTTTAATGATCACCGTTAGTGATGAGCGGGTGGTGTAATATTGCACTCGCTATACACATAATGAGTACTTTTTAATACTCGCATATTCGTTTGAATAGTGAGTCCAATGTTAGTTAATTAGTGATAAGATCCATCCACACATATCCGGCTATAAAACGGGCATTAATGGGACATGGCGGAAGGGTGGGCTTTTTTGTGTTTTTACTGCATAAAACACCTCGCTGTGCTCCCCAGAGACACCCTAACATTTAATCTGGCCTCACTGAGGTTCCAGATCACTTTGTGCACTGAAGGGAGTCGGCAATATGTGTCAGATCGACAACGATGGACACATCACTCTCTTGCTTATCACAAATCACTGTCTGTGTTAAGGAACACAATATATTGTTTTTGCCTCCTCAAATCTAGCAGCAAATATGATTTTGATTATACTGGCAAACTGGCCCAGGAACCAGGCTACCAGAAAAATAAGGGATCCAGCGGAAGAGTTGTCAAATCTTCTGCATAGTTGTAATCTCCAGAAATTTCCTGGAAAAATGTTTTGGGAAGCTTCAATGCACACTCAGAGGGCATTGAAGAGGATGTGTGATCTGTAAGATGGCCGCTGGGTACATAGTGAATGGCTGGTATGTATCACAGAGGTGTTCGTTATCTGTGATGTAAACCAGGACATCTGCTCTGGTACCTGTATTGCCTAGTATAAGGGAAGGGAAAGGGGATATTGCTCACCACGGCTTCCAGAGGCTGTTAGTGCTCGAAGTAATGGCTGGTTCCCATTCACTTGAAACAAATATTGAAGGAACTCCGGCACCAGACTTGTTGCAGTTAAGGCTTAGTATAAGGGAAGGGAAAGGGGATATTGCTCACCACGGCTTCCAGAGGCTGTTAGTGCTCGAAGTAATGGCTGGTTCCCATTCACTTGAAACAAATATTGAAGGAACTCCAGCACCAGACTTGTTGCAGTTACCCCACTAATGCTTTTAAGGATGTCTGAATAAAGATCTGGAATTTTAACTCCAACAAGTCTGCCGGAGTTCCTTCAATATTTGTTTCAAGTGAATGGGAACCTGTATTGCCACAAGACTTATTACTAAGGTGTTCCAGGGCCAGGTTTAACAGACAGCCAGAGAGACGGGCGGGTCTGGCTATCCTCATATCTCCACCTCTGGGTGTGTCTCATATGTTATTAAGAAGTTTTTTTGATACATGATCAGCGTGTGAAGGCTGCCATACCTCCTAAGGAATCTCTGAGACAGGGGTTGTGTATATTGACCGGGGTCAGTGACTGGAGGCTGAGATACCTCCACTGGGATACTTCTGCAGAGAAGTGGTATCTGTACCTGTGGAAGCTAAACGAACTGTGTAACCGTGTGTCTTGTTTCTTGTGAAGGCTTGTGTTATGTTACCAGAAATGGGATTTATGTGAGGCTGATTAAACCAATTGGACTTTTGAATTGAATGTGTTCCTGTCATTATCTTGTGAAGCCAACGGAATGAGTAACCCCATCACAGGCCTTAAAAAGTGGCCATGGCTAAAGAAACAAAGACACTTTCCTTATAGATGGGCATGATGAAAACTATTGTTTTATGTAGCCGTATGAGGCTATGTATGTCGGGGATACCATTTTGGAATATACACAGGTTTTAGCTTCTATAATCTTTTTCTTCTATGGTATAATTCCAATTCTTCCGTTATATATTATTATATAATTCACCCTGCTCTATTACTGATGATAATGTTTTATCCAGAGTTTTTTTTTGTACATATAGCACCTTCTCTCATGCCAATGTAATCAGCAGTTCAGCCTTATGTAAAGGTCAGATCTTGGTTTCTGGCGCTCACACCATCCCATCAGCCATGCTTTTATACCGTGACGCTCCGCTGCACCTATCCTCTATTCACAGCTCTACCATTCATGCACAGGCTGAGCCTTGTGAGTGGAAATGCAAATCCCGTTTCTAGTAAGTTTGTATCTTTGGTCAACCACAAAAATGTGTTCCTATAACGAAGTGTAAGTACTGTGGCAAGATGGAACTCATCCGCTAACACACACCTTTCACAGTCTCAGGGTGGAAATGTAACAGCTTTGTTATAGACATAATATTCATAAGAAATCCATATCTTGTGTCTGATGGGAGTAATTTGTCTGAGGTTACAGAATGAATCTGCTTACATTATACTGAGCAGTATTTTAGAACAATGTTCGTAGCCAATTCAATTAAGACAATGTGTTTGTCATTTTAACTCACCCAACTCTTCTGACTTAGCAAATACTTGTATTAACCATGAAATGATATTTCTAACACATGATTTCTTAGAAAGCATTATACCATTTCTCTGTAATTTCTCCTGGCAATGTGTATATCAACTACCGTAGGTGCTATCATTACCTTGCTAAGGTGACCGGTCCATAGACAATCTCACACTATTCAATCAGTGCTGAGAAGTTGGGCTTTGTTTCACTGCATAATTCCTCCAATGTTAGTAGAGGGAGGAAGAATCAACCAAAAAAATGGACAATTGCCACTATCCAATGGCTTTTCTGCCCTTAACTGAACCCTCCCATTTTTGTTATGCTTGTAGCTAATGTGTCAGATAGGAGAGTAGAGAGACAAAGACTTGTCTCCAATTACTGTAAAGAGACAAATACCTGCCCCTCTTCCTGTAGAAAGGCAAAGACTCACCTCCACTTCCTGTACAAATACAAAGACCCACCATCACTTAACGTACAAAGACAAAGACCCACCATCACTTCCTGTAGAAAGGCAAACACATACCTCAACTTCCTTCACAAAGACCCACTATCACTTTTTGTAGAGAGACAAATACCTGCCCCACTTCCAGTAGAAAGGCAAAGACCCACTATCACTTCTTGTAGAGAGACAAATCCTTGCCCCCAATTCCTGTAGAAAGGCAAAGACCCACCATCACTTCTTGTAGAGAGAAAAATACTCAACCTGACTTCCTGTAGAGAGACAAAGATCCACCATCACTTCTTGTAGAGAGACAAATACTCGACCTGACTTCCTGTAGAGAGACAAAAACCCATCATCACTTCTTGTAGAGAGACAAATACTCGACCTGACTTCCTGTAGAGAGACAAAGACCTGCCAACATTTTCTGCAAAGAGACAAAAACCCACCTTCTCTTCCTGCAAAGAGAGAAAGCCTTCCATGGACTTCCTGTAAGGAGACTAAGACCCACCTCCACTTCCTTTAAGAAGACATAGCTCTGCCTTCACTTCATGCAGAGAAAACAAAAAACCCCCATCACATACTGTAAAGAAACAAAGATATGACCCCAATACCTGTATAGAGATAAAGACCTGTCCCCAATACTGAAATAAACAAAAATCTGCCCACCACTTCCATAAAGTGACCATGATCAGCCACCTCTTCCTGTAGAGAGGCAATGACACCCCTTTTTTATGGAGAGGCAATAAACATCCTTACTTTATATAAAAATATAAACATCCACTCCCCAATATCGTAACGAGAGCAAAATGTGTACCTAGGGCAGCAACTGCATGTTGATCAGATGTATTGTAGCATTCTAAATCTTATGAAGACATATATGCTCCTCCCCCCTCATAATGTAATAATGTTCCTGTTATAATGTCCTCCATCCTGAGCCCCTTTGGGTAGTAATGTCCACCATCATGTGGCTCTATGAGTTCTATGAGTAATAAGGACTGCCATCTTGGGCCCCTTCCAGTAATAATGTCCAACAGTTTGTGCCTCTTCCTGATATAATGTTCCCTATCCTAGGCTCCCTCCATTAATAATGTCTCCCATTCTGGACCCCTTCTAGTAATAATGTACCCCATACTAATGTAATGTCCCCATCCTGGCCCATTCCAGTAATATCTGTCCCCCATACTGGACCCCTCCCTGATATTTGTCCCCCTTCCTGGGACCATCCTGTAAAAATGTTCTCTGTTCAGCTGCTGTTGTCTAACACATTTGAAAAAGAAACAAGCAGAAACTGATATGTGCTGTAGTCAGCACAATGACAGAAGCTGACTTTAGCGTGCCTGCTATGGGTGACGCATGATGTGACTGCTGTGCACCACCTGTGACTGGCATGCGAACATCAGCTGTCTCTCACTGGCTGCACATGTGTTTTGCAGTGCAGGGAGATAGCGGGTTTCTGCAGTGCAATGCATGTTAGCAAACCATGCATCCTTGGATGCACATCCAACTGTATAAAGGAACTTTCTTTGGTGGACCCCATCCTGCATGGGTTTAGAAGTGATTGCACCCTTTGAGATCATGATCACTATGCCCCTGGCGCCCACCACTTACTGTAGCAAGGCAAAGACCTGCCCTTACTTTGTGTAGCGAGATAAAGATCCACCTCCATTTCTGATAGAGCGGTAAAGACTATCGGTAAAGACATCTATCTTCTCTAACAGGCCAATAAAACTCAAGGCACCATTCCAGCATTTTTTTATTACACCACTGAAGTGGTGCTTTAGATGTAAGTCCCTTGCCCCTGTATTTTACTTATCTGCCTCGTCTTCATCTTTTTCCAGTATTGCTCTGGTCATCTCCTTTGTGACCTTAATTAGTATATTAGGATATTGCACCCCGGTGGACCTTGAATACATGATTGATAGGAAAATTGTAGGTAATTAAAAGCTAATAAACATATTATGCCCCCTCTACATGTTTTGCCAATTTATTTGCATCATCAGGGAATCTATTCTATAACTAATAGAAGCAAATATGAATGTTTCTAATTTACTACAAATATGTGTAAATAATGATTTTAATAAAATAAATTAAATGTAAAGCTTTATTGGCATGTTAGAAGGCCAGATAATTAGTGGGCTTTTCCCTTCCAGGGATAATTTGCATATGATATATTTATACCCTTACCAGGCCATTTAATCTTTAGAAGTGGAAATTAGATGTTCTAAAGAGCACCTCCACCTTTTGTAGAGAGACAATGGGCTTAATGGTCCTGATTCATTAAGAACGAGTGGGCAAGAGTAAAGCCCCGTCACACATAGCGAGATTGCTAGCGAGATTGCTGTTGCGTCACAGGTTTTGAGATGCAACAGCGACCTCGCCAGCGACACGTTTGACACGTAGCAGCGACCAGCACCCGCTGTGAGATCACCGATCGTGTTGGAATGGCCTGGACCATTTTTTGATCGTCGGGTTCCCGCTGGGCAGCGTGACTCAGTGTGTTTGATGCCTTAACAACGACCTTGTTGGCGACTCAGAACTCAGTCACGCAGGTCTGAGTCTTCAGACTAGCTGCTGTGTAACAGGGTCTCAACAACCGTCAAGGTCGTTATACGGGCGCCGTATCGTTGCTGCGTCGTTGAGTAGATCTGACTGTTTGACATCTCACCAGCAACCACTTAGCAATTTCCAGTGATCCTTACCAGGTCGTATCGTTGTCAGGATCGCTGGAACCTCGCCAAGTGTGGCGAGACCCTAAGATGAGCATAATTCATTAATAGGTGCACGCTAATTAATGAACTAGATGCATGTTACAAGTGCCATGTGCCTCTTCCAGAAATGTTACTCCAGTAAAGGACTAAAGTACATTCCTGCCAAAAAAATTCACTAAAGTGTTGTAACTCGTAACTTTTTATTAATTAGGCTTGCCACCTACTCACGCATTATCCATTTTGGAGGAGCTGTCCAAGACTGGTCTGAAAACGCCAAAAGTCACAACATTTTTACATAAATTTTACATTGCACAAACGTTTTGTGACATCTTAAGGTGTTTAAGGTGCCGTCACACCATCCAACATCGGCTGCGATGTCGGATGCGAATCCGTGGGTGCGCCTCACTTCCAACATCGCAGCCTAGCTGTCACATGGCAAGATGTTGCCGGTGACGGCGCTGCGATGTTGGCGCCGCGATCGCTCGCTGGGCTGGGATCAAACCAGCGAGCGATCTGCTGCAATGCAGCGAATAGGCTGGATCGGCCGTGACATCGCTATTGCGGTGTCACACCGGACGATCCCACCCGTTCTGTAAGTTGAAGTTGACAGGTTTTCCTGCATGCAGGAAAACCTGTCAACTCCGACTTGAACAACTCTCGTTGTTGAATCATGCATTTACACGCAACGACGCAACAACGATGTTGTTTCAACATCGTTCCTGACGTCACTTTTGAACGATGTCGGGAACGATGGTGAAATGTGTAACGGGGCCTTTACTCCAGAAAAGTAACTGAACAAACTTTCATGAATTGGGGCCAATATGTTTTTTTTACTCTTTAATCTTATGTTATTTGTTGCTGATTTTTGTCCTCAATTCCTCAAAATGGCGCTTGTGGTTGCCAATTTTTGCATAAAGTAAAAATGGTCTATATTTCAAATTTAAAAGTTTGTGCAACTCATTCATGGAGAGTTGGACATTTCACAAAATGGCACGATTAATTGCACAAAAATATCTGACTTAGGCCATGTTCACACACATGCGTTTTTTTGACCATCTCTGCGTTTTTTGGTGTGTTAAAAAAAACGCAGGTGCGTTAACGCAGGGTACATTTGAGTGTACATGCGTTTTTCACCTCCACCTGTGTTTTTTTCCCCCAGTCCAAAAAACGCTGCATGCAGTGTTTTTTGGGTGCTGGAAAAAAACGCAGGGGTGGTTTTCCAAAAACGCATGCGTTTTTTAACATGGGTCCCCATGGGAAACGCATGCGTTAACGCAGGGCACATATAGGCACCTGCGTTAACGCATGCGTTTCCCATAGGGCCCCATGTTACAAAAACGCATGCGTTTTCTAAAAAACGCATGCGTTTCTATAACATGGGGCCCTATGGGAAACGCATGCGTTTTTAAATGGCACATTTATGCACCATGCGTTTTTGGGCAAAAAATGACTAAGGCTGTGGTCACAGTTGACATGCGTTTTTTTAGTGCCTTTTAAAAATGCATGCTTTTTTACATGGGTTTTTCATGTCATCATGAGTTTTTTAAGGTGTCTGATGGCTCCCTGCGTTTTTGGCTGCGTTTTGAAATCTGCACCCAAAAATAGTGCATGTACTATTTTTTGGTGCGTTTTTATAACATGGGCCCCTATGGAAAACGCATGCAAAAACGCATGTACAATTAGTACCTTTTAGTGCCATTCAAAAACGCATGCGTTTTTTTAACATGGGCTCCTATGGGAAACGCATGCGTTTTTGAATGGCACTAATTGTACATGCATTTTTGCATGCGTTTCCCATAAGGCCCTATATTAAAAAACGCATGCGTTTTTGGAAATGCACCAAAAACGCATGGTACTGTCACACATGCTTTTTGGCTATTAGGGCATGCGTTTTTTAACATGGGGGCCTATGGGTGCGTTTTTTACATGCGTTTTTGAAAACGCAGGTCTCCAAAAACGCATGTGAAAAATGCTACTGTGACCACAGCCTAAGTCCAGAAAGATTGAAAATCCTTTCAGACACACAAGGGACATTTTTTAGCACTCTTAAAAAAACGCATGTGGTTTTAGGAGTGCTAAAAAAACGCAAATTGTGTGTGAACAATGCCTTAGGCTGGGGTCACAGTTGCATTTTTCACAAGCGTTTTTGGAGACCTGCGTTTTCAAAAACGCATGTAAAAAACGCACCCATAGGCCCCCATGTTAAAAAACGCATGCCCTAATAGCCAAAAAGCATGTGTGACAGTACCATGCGTTTTTGGTGCATTTCCAAAAACGCATGCATTTTTATAACATGGGCCCCTATGGAAAACGCATGCAAAAACGCATGTACAATTAGTACCATCCAAAAACGCATGCGTTTTCCATAGGAGCCCATGTTAAAAAAACGCAAGCGTTTTAGAAAATGCATGCGTTTTTTTAACATGGGTTCCTATGGAAAATGCATGCGTTTTTGAATGGTACTAATTGTACATGCGTTTTTGCATGCGTTTTCCATAGGGGCCCATGTTATAAAAATGCATGCGTTTTTCAAAACGCACCAAAAAATAGTACATGCACTAATTTTGGGTGCAGATTTCAAAACGCAGCCAAAAACGCAGGGAGCCATCACACACCTTAAAAAACTCATGATGACATGAAAAAAACGCATGCGTTTTGTTAAATCACTAAAAAAAAACTCATGTCAACTGTGACCCCAGCCTTACATAAAATCGCTCCACGGGAAGGACTGCTGGATTTTTAAGACAAATTTTGTGACTTTTTGAAAAGTTGTATGTGATGAATAAGGTGGAAACATCTGGAAACCCCAAACTCCTCTCATAAAGGCAAACTAAAAAAGAAACAGGCGTACACATATAAAAACCACATATAAAAGCTCAAAACGTTAAAAACCAGACTAAAAACAGATACATATGCAATAATAAACCACGTCAAATGCTTATCTGACCAGTTTAAAGGGAATACAGACCTGCTCATAATGTGGAATATCTCAGCTTTTCTATATAGAGACTCGTATTAAATACAAAAGAGCAAATGATAAACTACAATTTAAAATAAAAAAATAATGGGAGGCAAAAACTGAAAAACCTAATGCTGATGTGACACTGGTATTGGCCCCTTTGCATTAAGTTAGTATGGAAACACAAATTCACAAATGAGAATCAGTGATAAATTGTCCTTGCCCATGTGACATGGATTAGCCAATGAAGGATGACTTCAGCTTTTTAAAAAGCCACATGTTAGGCTCTGTTCCTTTGTCACAATGGTGAAGGTAAAGGAGCTGTCTGAGGACATCAGATCTGTAATAATTAGCAAACACAAGACTTCCATAGGGTATAAAACCATCTTCGAAGACCTTGGTATCCCAGTTTCAACAGTGTGCAATGTTATTAAGAAGTTTGCCAAGCATGGAACCGTCAAGAACCTCCCTGTACATGGGGGAAAGAGGAACATTTGAAAAAGTTGTTGCAAATGATGGAAAAAATACCACATCAAACATCCAAAGACCTGAAGGCCAACCTGGCACAGTCTAGGGTCATGGTTTCAACAAGTACCATACGTGACACACTAAACCAAGCAGAACTTTATGGGCTAAGGCCAAGGAAAAAACCATTGCTGAAGAAAAGACATAAAAAGAAACAAATGATTTTTGCCAAAGAGTACCTCGACAAAACACAATCCTTCTGGGAATATGTTCTGTGAATAGATGAAACAAAAATAGACCTTTTTGGCCATGCAAAGCAACCTTTTTGTTTACAGATGGCACAATGAAGGTTATAAGGAAAAGAACACCCTACCAACAGTTGAAAAAATATTAGTATCTGAGAGTCCTCAGTGGTTGATACCTTTTAATGGCAAACTGGGCAGATGGTAAGAAAAAGCAAAGCAACCACTGAGGATTCTCAGATTCTAATATTTTTCTATCTACTGGATTACACGGTACAAACATTTTTTACCTTACCAACAGTTAAGCATGGTGGAGGATCCATAATGTGGGGTTGCTTTGATGTGTCTAGTACTGGAGGCCTTGACCATATCACAGAAATCATAAAATCAGAGAATTATCAAGAGATTTTAAAGTGAAGTGCCCTACCCAGAGTAAGACAACTTAGTTTGAGTCGAAGATCATAGTTCCTCCAGCAAGACAATGACCCAAAGCGCAAAGCCAAAAGTACACAGGAATGGTTGAAAAATAAAAAAAAGTGTTTCCTGTGGTTCTAATCCTGCTAAACTTTATTTTTTTATGTTTGTTTTTTAAAATTTTATAGATATGGGCCTTTTTAATCAATGTTAATTGTTGTAGTTTTTGCCAGGTGGGCATTAGTACAGGATTCCCTAGGGTGAATCTTCAGGCTGCTCTACAAAATTCCCTTAAATGCCCTATTGGCAAAAAAAAATCACCACTTAATTAACAGTTTAATGACACAAAAAAACAAAGCAAAGGAAAAAAAACAGAATACTCACAGAAGCTGCAGGATTAAAATAAGAGTAAAAATTCACCTTTTTTGACCTTTGGCAGGTTCTCTTTAAGGGCTTGCTTTTTTTTAACAATTTTATTTCTGTATTCAAAATGTGAAAATTTGCAATTGTCACACTTGTCACTTGTGTTATTCTAAACTTGTATACTTCCTGCTGTTCAGAATATTCACATGTATATTAGCAGCAATAGACAGACTCAACCCTCTGATTGAAACATCTAATGAGCGTGTGCAAAGGTTATTGCGACGGGAGGGGGAGCCATGACATCACCCGCTGTGAATGGTGGATCCTGTATTATCAGCTATTTACAAATCTGTTATCTATCATCGTCATCCTGTCTTGGCTCATAATGCACTTGCTGAAAACTCTTTGTGAAAGGACAGTAAATATAGGTTTAAAATAGTACCTGTGGCCATTGTAAAAATTGCAATATTAATATTGTTTTTTAATACAGATCGTAATATGAAACTAAGACCCTGATTTAAACTATGGGTCAATTTGTGATGACACATTCTCTTTATCGGGGTTTACTATTACTAGGACGACCCCTTCTGATTGCAAATGTTTCCCCCAGGTAATATAAAAAGGCCTGTACTCACAACCCATGCTCAAGTATCAGGCTCGAAGGGGTTTTCACGGGGATGTCACGGGTGGCAGCGCCAGAGCCTGTGGCCTAGGTGACACTTCAATAAGGGGTTATGTACAGGAGATAAGAGTTGTTGTCACGTGACGCCACCTGTAGTATCTGGTGAGGGATCACCAGCGCCGCCGCAGTCCTCCGGAGGGCGATGGCATTGCGGCAAAGATGGCAAAGCTCCCTACAGGTAGAGCTGGTCCTCCATATCAGCGTTCCTGTAAGCAAACTGGTTGAATTCTGCAGCACAAAGACACAGAGGCAATGTCACTCTCCCGGGTACTTTACTGTAAACAGTCATCAGCCTACAAGTCCACAGTTCAGCAACAGTTGTTAAAGAAACAGGTAGCTCTACGAGTGGCTGCAAGTGGATGCCAGGTGATATGGTGGTATCTGTGGTATGCCTTAGTTGACGAACCTGTATCCTTTATTCCCTGCCTAGGATGACTCTATACTAAATGGCTCCTTAAAGATAGACTTGGGGCTCCCCTCCCTCGTGGTGAGGAAACAGACAGACCGCTCCGTCTGGCAGGGTGCCGCAGCCGGTGAACAGACCGCAGAAGCCATTTGACGGCTTCAGAGGTGGACTCTGACCATTTCCATGGGTCCGGCGTTCCCGTGGTGGACTTAGGAATTCCCTGGAGTATGGTTGCTCCACGCTGGGGTTTCCCTTTTCTCTCTAGGGCCCAGACTCACACGTCAGGCACCCTTTCTCAGGATCCCCGCCTAGGATCCTCGCTCATCTTCCCTCTGGATCAGCGAAGAGCTGCCCGGGTTAACCTTCCACCTTGCTCCACACTCCTTCTCAACTTCTCTCCAACTCCCTTCTCCTCACTCTCTCTTATCTCTACTCTCCCTAGAAGTGAATATATCTCCCTCCCGGGGTAACCTCCCACCACTACTCTAATGTGGGAGTGCAGGAATAGGTCCCACCCACCAGCCTAGTATCCACCTGCAGCTGGGGAAAATTACACTACTTTTACGAGTGCAATACCCCACTGTGACGCCTGACCATGTGGGGCGCCACATTGTTCGTAAGACTTACAAGAACCCTGCATCCGATGATTGCCGGCTTCCCTCTCCTCTTCTTCAGACACGGTTAGCAACCAACAGGAAGCAAGCGGCATCCACAGCATCACTTTCTGTTAATTACTATTAATATTATTATTTATTATTATTGTAGTGCCATTTATTCCATGGCACTTTACATGTGAAAGGGGATATACATAGACAAGTACCATATTTATGAACAATACAAGGCACAGACAGGTACAGAAGGAGAGAGGTCCCTGCCCATGGGGGCTCACAGTGTACAAGGCATGGTTGAGGATACAGAAGGTGAGGAGAGAGGACCCTCCCTGTGAGGGCTCACAGTCTACAAGGGATGGTTGAGGATACAGAACATGAAGAGAGAGGACTTTGCCCATGAGGGCTCACAGTCTACAAGGGATGGGTGAGGATACAGTAGGTGAGGAGAGAGTACTCTGCCCACGAGGGCTCAGACTACAAGGGAAGGGTGTAGATACAGTATGTTGGGGTAGAGGATCCTGCCCATGAGGGCTCACAGTCTACAAAGGATAGGTGAAGATACAATAGGTGAGAAGAGAAGACTCTGCCCCTGAGATCTCACAGTCTACAAGGGATGGGTGAGGATATACTAGGTGAGACTCAGTGCAGGTTGTAGGCTTGTCGAAAAAGATAGGTCTTCAGGTTAGATTTCAAGGTTTCCAAGGTAGGCGAGTGTCTCATATGTTGGGGCAGAGAGTTCCAGAGTATGGGGGATACATGAGAGAAATCATGTACTCAATTATGTAAAGGTTGCCTGTAGGTAAGTACTGGGAGACCATGATTAACTCATTTGTCTGGAGGTGGGAACACAGCAGCTGGCAGTGATTAGACGCAAGGCTCGCGGGATGTCACATGAGCCACAGGAACACGAGTACTGACACCGCTGCAATGGCACCAGCACAGGAGGTGAGTATAGGCTCATACTTTATCTGGGGAATACATGTGGAATCAGAAGGGTTTTTCTTAGTATCGGACAACCTCTCAAAGTCTCATATGCAGTTGAGAAGAGGTAAATGACCTAGGGCCGTGGGGCCATCGGATCCCGGGCGTTGATTAAGGGTGCTGTTACTGGTGGCTGGAGCATGGGGTCGTGGCACTGGTGGTCACAGAAAAATGTGTAAAAAGTAAAATAAAATGTGGTGTCCCTGCCGATTCCTCCCTCTGTCCTTACACTGCGCTGTTTCTCCTTTCCTTCCTAGCGCGGCCCTGCACAGAGCCCTTCGCTGATCCCCACGGGTCTCTGTAGAGTTCTTTACTAAGGGGCTCATGACCCTATAAAGGGCCCTTTGTGGGAAATTTGTCAGGGCTTGGTCGCAACTCTCTGAGTGGCTCGGGTCCCTCCACTTTGGCGGTTCAGGGTTGAACTCCTGCACCGCTCTCGGAGCCGGACCTCCGTTGTCAGACTGGGTCCCTCCGGGGTGTGCCATCGGACCAGATTAGGGTGTTAACTGACACCTGAGGATCCCCCTTCTGGCTGGGTCACCGTCCTTTTAGGTGCCCTCCACTGCGTCACTCGCAGGGTCCCCTCTTATCTCTCCACAGAGGTTCTCCTCTCTCTTTCCAGCTTTTCACCACCCACCTAAGACTCCGCCCATCGGGATCGGTTCTCTAGCAATGGGTTAACCAATTGATCCCCTTGCTCTAGGTGTCTGAATGCATGTGGTGAGGGCCCTACATTAACATTCCAATCCCCTGGTCACAGGAATACTACACACGCTGGTCTGGGTGCAGTACCCCACTGCGGTGCACCAATCAGTGGTGCACCACACAAGCTTTTGTCCCAGATCATTAAGAACCTTTATTTCTTCAATATAATATTTTTGATAGGAGCTAGACCTTAGTTGTGTGCTCATTTGTGTATCTTCGTGTGTGGTTACAAGGTTGGAAGGTTTTTTATACATTCCACGAATTTCAAGCAAATCTGTGTAATGAGTGGGAGATCCAAAACTATCACTTTGTGTAATCACCTTGGCAGGCAGAATATCTTCTGTGTAACTCTCTAAGGAGACTTGGATGGATTCCCTTTGTATCTATGATAACACAATGATATGTAAATAAAATATATTAAATCTTACTGATGTTTATAAAATTGGCTTCAAACAGTTCTCTACAGTAGAATATATATGATTCTGTTTGTGAACAACTTATATATTTTACTATACGATTAATATTAAACTTAAATGAAGTGGTTACCATTGAATATCGTACATCTTATACTATGTCTAGAAATCAACATTTGCATTAAAGAAATAAGGTTTTCTTAAAAATTTCGGCACAATCAAGAACTAGTCTTGTAAAAGAAATTATCCGCTCAGCTCTATGTTTGGCTGGTGGGCCTTGTCTCCTTAACCAAGAACGGGGGCTTAACAATTTAGTATTTTGTTCCTTACTGAAGACAGTACAGAGGGGGGAGGTTCCTGCTGCAGCCAGTTATTTTAAACCCTTTATAGATCTTAAATGGCTGTTGGTTATATCTCCTGGATTGCCCGTACACAGAAAGAGTTGGCCCACCTGAAATCTCCAGTTCCTCTATAAGAGATCTGCTGCTAGACACCTCCGCAAAACAAAAATCTGACGTTCCGGCTCCTTCTAGCTACCTTCAGGTGCATCTCAGTGAATTAGAATATCATCAAAAAGTTAATTTATTTCAGTAAGTCAATACAAGAAGTGAAACACATATATCATATAGAGTCATTGCACACAGAGGGATCTATTTCAAGTGTTTATTTCTGTTAATGTTGATGATTATGGCTTACACCCAATGAAAACACGCAATGATGGATTCTCTTGAGGACTGGAGTTGGGGAACACTGCAATGGACGATCACCAGACCCCACCGATATCAGTGGTTTGGCTGACAGTAAATACGAGAGTATCTCTAACCTGTAACACACAGAGAGTATGTAGTGTAGTAACACCACAATCGTCCCCATTGAACAACTTCAAAACAAAGGTGTAGTCTCACAATAGAAACACCCTGTAAAGCACACATTCCAGATATTCATGGAGGAACGTGGATTCTCAGCCAGCTGCCGTGTCAATCATAAAACCATCTCTCACTTCAGATTGTGGCTTTTCAGACGTTTCCCTTCCAATTATTTACCTTTGGGTAATTCAGGTTCTTGCTGACTCTTCCTCAAGTCTTTAATCCCATAGTGCAAAGGGCAGAACTCAGGCGCGACTTAGGTTTTATCTAAATGATGCCTGGCAGCCAATCAGTAATATATTCAAAGTGGTTTTATGTCAAGTTGATTCTTTTTAATGATTGTGACCTGTCACATAGACAGATAACACCAAACGTGCTATTAATGGGAACTTTATTATGCCTACAGTTAGCATAGTCATCACCAATACTGCACAATAGGAGGTATTATGTGTGCAACATAATACTGTGTGTGTAGACAAGACAGAAAGGCAAAGATAGATAGATAGATAGATAGATAGATAGATAGATAGATTTATTTTCAAAATCCGCCTTTATTGGCCATCAGGTGTAATACGACGTTTCAGGATCAGTCTTCCTTCCTCTCTTCCTCTATTTTGAATAGATAGATAGATAGATAGATAGAGAGAGAGAGAGAGAGATAGATAATGTGGCACCCTGCGGTATAGGTTGCCTCAGAACCACCTCGTGCACAGAGGGATTTCCACATTAGGTATCCCTACACATAAAACACCTTCCACCCCAGACCTGAAGGGGGAGCTCTACTTGCCGCCTTCAGGCAAGGTCCCCTATAAATTCAGGCCCGGGTGAGGAGTTAGGCAGTGCAGTATAGAGCAGTACTGTGAAGACACCTGGTGAACGGAGTCTCACTAGGCACGTACATGAGGAAGCCTAGGCAGTACAGAGTGGGGACTGAGGAGCCATACCGGTTCACCCCAAGAAGCAACCCAGACACTTGAGTCCGAGTCTGCAAGGGTCAGACAGCCTAGTAGAGAAAACACCGGAGAACCAGGAGACTTTAGTTTTCTGGGGACACTTGTGGCACAGCACTGAGGAGAGCCAGGGACTGCAGGAAAGAAGCGGTGCCCACAAAAAAGGATCTCACAGCCTGACATACAAGTGAAGAGCACAGGAGAGGTCAGGCCAAGGTTTCAGACAGGCCAGGACCTAGACACACTGTGGAGGATGAATTATATCTTATCTATTAATCTTAGCTTTTATACTCATATAGCATTAAATTAAACAATAAGTTTTTCCCTTAACCTAGTATCTAATAGCTATATCTCTCCCTCTCTTATTCCCTTTCCTCTTCTCTCTCTCTATGTCTCTTTCTCTCTCTCTTTCTTCTCTCCCTCTCATCCATGAACCCAAGTTATGTGTAAACAAAGTGTCTTTCAGATGGATGTCTGAAGAGAAGATACAATGTGGAGAGGTGCCCAGGAAACTATGGAGCTGATTGGTCACTACTGTGCCGGTTCCAGATTGTACCATGGGAAGCTAGAGATATTCTGCATACCAGAGGCCAAGAGAAGACATCATGACGTGACAAAGGATGGACTCAACACAGAAGACAAAAGACTAATTATTACTAACAGAGATAGATGTATTAGCCTAACTCCACCTAACTCCCATCTAATCCCACCTAACTCCCACCCTGCCATGGACATTTACATGATTATCTTTTAGACTATAAAATGCCCTGTACCCGGATATTGGGTTCAGTAGTTGTTGCCGTGTATGTTGTCATTATTAAACCTGGACACGCTATGAGCGTGAACCGGACTCTCTCAGTCTGATTTACTCTTATCTGGTACCACGTGTTCATAGTCTAATCTGGGATGACTGGCGAGGGAGTGGAACAGAAAATTTTCCCCGACAACACTAACAGGGACAAGGAGGTCTCACAACTCACCACATGTGGAGATCCTGACTAGCCGGAATGTACCCTGGATAGTGCCTGCTTTATCACCAGTAAAAGGTATGGAAACAGATCTAGTGTGTGTCAGTTCTTCAAGCCCCTGACTCTGTCCAATCCAGAGACTATACCAGCATCTCACCTGAAGAGCCACCTCCCTGTGTGAAATCCCAATCATCCTACACTGCCCTGGGGACCCCGCTCCACCTATGGGGAGCGTTATCATCTGGCTGCCCATCCATCATCCCCGGAGGTCTGCAGCAGCGCTGGTGCCATCACTGGACACATTTATTTTGCCATTATTCAGCGACCACCAGGGCCACGGGCTCGGGCAAGCCACCCGTGACATCCCCACATTGCAAACGCCCGGTTCCGAGTTCCCACGGCCTTGGGGGGGTCAGATAGATAGATAGATCACGATTGCCAAGTTTTTTCCAGAATATGCTGAGATTTTCAAGTCAAATTCACCCAGGCTCCACCAAGCCTGCTTGAAACTAGCTGTTCCAGAGGATTTGGCAGGGCTTAAGATGTGACTATTGCAAAAATGTGTAATATATGCAGTACTAATTCTACACTGTATTCTGTATCATTAATTAAGCTAAGTAGACGAGTACCCATGGTGCATTGGCATAAGTAGTTGACCACCACCCATGGGCTACCAGGACTAGGAGGCTTACACCCATGGGGCATTGAGATAAGTAAACAAGTACTCATGGGGATCAGGATAAGTAGACCAGCACCCATGAGTAATTGGGATAAGTACATTAGAACTTCTGGATCATCGGTAAGAGTAGACTAGTACCCATGGGTCATCGAGATAAATAGACTAGCTCCCATGGGGAATCAGGATAGGTCCATTAGTACTCATAGGACTTTTGGATAAATAGATTAGAAATCATGGGGCATCATGATAAATAGCCTAGCATTCGTGGGTCATCAATTTAACTTGATTAGCTCCTATTGGGCATCAAGAAATCTAAGCTAGCACCATTTGTTCATCAAGATAACTAAACTAGAATCCATTGGTTATCAGGCTAACTAAACTAGAATCCATTGGTTATCGCGTTTACTAAAGTAAAATCCATTGGTTATCAGGTTTACTAAACTAGAATCCATTGGTTATCGGGTCAACTAAACTAGAATCCATTGGTTATCGGGTTAACTAAGCTAGAATCCATTGGTTATCGGGTCAACTAAACTAGAATCCATTGGCTATCAGGGTAACTAAACTAGAATCCATTGGTTATCGGGTTTACTAAACTAGAATCCATTGGTTATCAGGCTAACTAAGCTAGAATCCATTGGTTATCAGGTTTACTAAACTAGAATCCATTGGTTATCGGGTCAACTAAACTAGAATCCATTGGTTATCAGGTTAACTAAGCTAGCACCCGTTGGGCATCAGGATAAGTAGACTTGGACCCATGGGGAATCAGTAGACTCACCCTCATGAGGCATCAGGAGAAGTAGCCTAGAAGTAGACAAATTGGCTCATCATATAGTGATATACTGGTTGGTGTATAATATTCTATACATTTTTATGGAGTTAGTACTTTAATTATAATGAGTTTGGTGCAATTGAAAGTGAATTTAAGGTAATATTCATGACTCAATGTGCTGTGTGCCATATGTAAAAGATCATATAAGGATTGGATTAAGGTAAATTCTCTTATAGGAGCATTTACCTCTTATCAGCGCAACTTATGACTCCACAATGAGGGGCTATAAACTTAGAACGTGATAAACCAGAGGTTGCTCCACACCTGATGTGCAAATATTTGCTGTATGTAATGTTCTGTGACAAGATTGCACAAAGCGGCTATTGTATATCTGCTCCACGCCGTGTGTGCTTAATGGAGCAGTGTATGGGGAGCACTGAGGGACAAGCTGGGAACAATGGATTAGTAAGAAGCATTGTGAGGGCACCTGATGTGCAATATTAGGTTTAATCTTCATATATTCCCTACCTAAAGGATAAATTCCAATAGACCACATCTGATTCCTGAGCTCTCTTCTCAGGTTAGGAGACCCACATAGGTAAAAAACTTTGAAGCTGAAGAACATGGTAAAGGGATTGACTCATAAATTAGGGCAAATGGACATGATATCATGTATATTCCATGCCGAAAATCTATTGTGTTTGTGCCCCCCCAAACAGATGATGTTGGCAGAGATAAGGATTCAAACATCATGAAGGCTTTGGAAAAAGGGAAACAATGGCACCTGATCTGCCCCTCAAGCTAGGGAGCCCTGAATTGGCGACTGCAGGGTGAGAGGCAGTGCCGACGGCGCCCATCACACAGGAAGCCGCAGTGTGGTGATGGCGCCACCCCCTTCTACACAGCCGCTCCCCCTGCCTACTTGCTGCCTGAGCTTCAGGGCTCACACTGTCCAATGGTACTGTCCAAGGGTACTCCTGATGGTGGAGAGGCCTGAGTCTCCACCCTGGCCCTGCTCCTGTATAGGCCTGAACTGCTTCCCACTCTCCCTTCACCTGGAGCAGGGAAGTAAAGTAACCCACAGATAAGGACAGACAGGGGAGAACCAAAACACAAGCTCACAGCACGCATACACAAGGAGAATACAATATGTGATAAGGGAGAAAACAAGTACAAGCAGGAAATAAGCTACAATGAGGAAGTTTCCACCAAACTAGTAGCAACTGTTTCCAAAAACCTGAAATGCCAAGCACAGGACCAGTATCGCGGGAGCAACGCTGAAGCTATAATCGGAATAGGAGACTGGACTCCACAATACTTAAAGGGTGGAGATGGCCATGATAGGACAGAAGCAATCAAAACCTCTAGCAACAAATTACCACCCATCAGAAAGTTAACTCCTGCAAGACTGATGGTTAGTGAGCACCAAAAAGCTGACTCACTAACTCTGGCTGGGCAACAAAGAGGCACAAGGTTGCATATCAGACTCCATAGTGTGAACAGAGTCAGAAGATGCCAGGACACCAAATGAGCACAGAGCTGAACAGTGCATAGGACATAATTCACTGCCAGAGGTTTCTGGCAATTTCTCTCTCATAGAGAATGCAGGCGCAATCAACAGAGTGAGCGGTCCTAATCATGGGACAGTCGGGCAAGAGAAAACTATTGTTTGGTCAACAGCTAGCTAAGTTACAGGGAGGGAGCGTAATAAATAATATATAGGCTATGCTGTGTGAGTAACTCCCATTCTGGTAGGCTCAGTTTGTCTTTGTACTGCCTGGATGACCATTCTTTATCTCAATAGCTGCCATATAATTCTATATTTGACCTGAATTAGAGTGGTTGGCTATGACTTTCACTGCAAAAATCACAATTTGCAAGAGGTGCCAGAATGATACCAGAAACAACAAATGAATTGCTCTGGGGGGATTTATTTTGAATGGGAGAGTATACAGCTGTAGGCTTATGCTGTGGCACTATATTGAGAAGACGGCAGATGGCGGTGTGTTGATTGCTATGGTTTGCTAAAGTAAACTGTACAGAATATTTTGATCAACCTGAGGACTCGCTCATATGGCCGTAGGTCCTCTCGTGTGAGAGAATCTGGCCAACGTGTTATAGCTGTTCTTAGCTGACAACACAGAGCACGCTGTCATTGTGTGCATTGCACAATGTCAGCGCGCAGGGGCAGAGCAGCCCCTAAAATGAACATCATTGAGGAGGGGGCAGAGGCTGTGACATTGACTACAGTCTCTGCCCCATAATGACGACTTATCTGAGTATTCCAGAATGCACTTGGATTCTCAAAGAAAGTGTCATAGACAGGAAGTAGGAGATAACAAAATCAATATTAGTAAAAATAGTGCAGTTAGTGAACTTTTGGGAATTTTTGTTGCAAGTATGTTAGAAATTAATTAAGATTACCCCATTAAATACATAAGGATTTTTAGCCTTCGAAGCACCCCTTTATTTTCTCCATCTTCTCTATGAGTGTGTCTTCATATATCAGACTGCGCTCAGATGACATCCGAGTGCAGGCCAATGCTTTCCACGTATCCATAGACTTGAATGAAAGCACAGTTTCTGATATACGCTATCAATCGCAATATTCAGCGATTTGTTTCTTCTTATGCTGAAATGGCACACTCATGTGTGAGACCTCAATCAGAGTCTGCTACGTTATTGCAGTGGTGTAGGTGTTACATTGAAATGCTATAGCATTTCAGAGAAAACTGGCTTTGAAGAGGCTATGTGTTTCGAATGACTAGTCCGATGCTACCTTCCAGTCTTGGTGAATGAGGCAGGAGGAGATGATTAAAGATGAGTGAATCTTTAGAAGTTCGGGTTCGGGCGGTGCAGCCAAACCTTTGGCTGCACTGTCTGTGACCCTGAACTTGACTGAACCTCAATGTAAGTCACTGATTGACACCAGCTCTCTGCCCACATACAGCAGCTGTAAGTAAAACACTTCTAGGGGAGGGAGGGCAGGTTTTGTTCTTTTTTAAAATAATTTTAGACACACACTTCCCCCAAAAAGTGCCCTTTTAAGGCCAATGCAAGCCGATCAAACACTGCACACGGCTCACACTGGGCCAAGCACCAAATGTACCTGATCACAGCGATGCTCACTCCAGTGCTTTGCCAAGCATAAAGCACCCGAACTAACACATGAACAGGCTTTGCCCAACACCGGGAAGTTCGGTGACCAGAACCAAACCTTGACAGGATCACTCATCTCTAAAGATGATGGGGACCTGCTTAGACTGGCACATCTAGACAGATAGCACATGGCCAGTAAAATTTAATCCAACCAGACTCTTGAAAGATATTGGGTCATAGATTTCTTATTCAACCACTCAAGCCTCATTACACAACTACTGTGTCCATTCATCAAATATATTTAGAGGATCCACAGAAAAGGGTAACAGAATTCTTATTCTGGGATGTGTCCATACACTTATGTGAAACATGGAACAACTTGTAGGAATCCAGGTTTGCACATTGTTACCTATAAAGCAGTATATCTCATATACACAATTGTTGGGAAAACAGCAGTTGGCAGCTGATAGGGAGGTTTATGCCTTATCAGTACAGATCCCACACCACTGGCAGCAATACCACTTGTACTTCCCCGATAGCACCTTCAGTAGACCCCAATGCCTCTCAGCATCTAACAGAAAATTCCCCGCCTCCACAAACTGAAATCTATTACATTGGGATTTTATGTGATATACCAACACCAAGTAGCAAGTATTTACGAAGTATAAAGGAAATTATACATGGTTTTTTAAATATTTTAAAAATATAAATCTGAAAATTGTGATGCCACCCTTCACTGCAATTACAGTGCAAGTCTTTTGGGGGATGTGCCTACCAGCTTTACAAATATAGGGGCTGAAATTTTTGCAAAATAGCTCTCGCTCAGTGAGATTGGAAGGGGATGTCTGTGAACAGCAATTTTCCAGTCTTGGCTGTGACTGGGCCATTTACACACCTTAATAAGCTTTGATTTAAAGCATCCATTGTAGCTCTGGCAGGATGTTTAGGGTTGCTGTCCTTCTGAGAGGTGAACATATGCCCCAGTCTCAAGTCTTTTTAAGCCTTTAACAGGTTTTCCTCCAAGATTACTCTTCCCATTAACTCTGACCAGATTCCCTGCCCCTGATGAAGAAAAGACTCTCCACAGCATAATGCTGCAACCCCCGTGTGTGACAGTGGGGATAGTGTTTTCTTCATGATGTGCAGTTTTAGTTTTCCTTCACAAACAGCGTTTGGCAAAGTTCTATTTTGGTCTCATATGACCAGAAGACCTTCTTCCATATGTTAGCTGTGTCCCTTACATGTTTTTTTGCATTCTTCAAATGGGATTTCTTATGGCTTCTTCCATTCAAAAATGGCTTCCTAAAAAGGACAGATCTGTGGAGTATATGACTAATAGATTACTGTGGACAGATTCTCCAACCTGAGCTGTGGATCTCTGTTGTTCCTCCAGAGTGACCATCGCCCTCTTGGAAGCTACTCTAATTACTTCTATATTCATTTGGGATGTCAGTTTAGGTGGACGACCATGTCTATGTAGGTTTGAAGTTGGGCCATACTCCTTTCGTTTTTGGATGATAGATTAATCAGTGCTCCATAACATTTAAGACTTTGGACTATTTTTTTTTATAACCTGTGACTGGATTACTCTTCTCCACACCTTTATCCTTGACTTGTCTGGTGTGTTCCTTGATATTCATGACTCTGTTTGATCTCAAATGCTGTCAAACAAACCTCTAATGTCTTCACAGAACAGCTGTAGCTATACTGAGAATTACATATAGGTGGACTCAATTTACCTATTTGGTGACTTCTGGATACAATCAATCACTCAGGATATTATTTAGGGGATCAGTGTGGAGGGAGCTGAAAACAAATGCATGTCACAATTTGAAGACTTACATTTTTTAACTATTTAAAAAATAATGTATCATTCCCTTTACACATCGCAAGTACTTGCTACTTTGTGTTGGTTTATCACATAAAAGCCCAATAAAATATTCTTAAATTTGTGGGTGTAAAGTGAAAAAACGTGGAAATGTTCATCATGACGTAAAAATAATTTTTGAGAACATTCTATCTATCTATCTATCTATCTATCTATCTATCTATCTATCTATCTATCTATCTATCTATCTATCTATCTATCTATCTATCTATCAATCTTGTTACCAAAAAGTATCTACACTGAAATGTCACTATGCCATATAGGCTGAATAAATCCCTTTTCTAATTTGTGAATATTTTGGAGTGCTGCCTCTACTTTTTGGTAACTAAATTATTTGGACTCTGGGTATCTAGTTTTTCCAAGAGCTTGCACCATTTTTCCTTAGTTGCAGTGCTATTTTATTTTTGGTTATATAGTTCAAACCAGAACTTTACATACACTATATAAAAAGACACATCTGCATTTTTTTCTCACTATCTGAAAATTGTAGAGATGATGGCGGAAGCTGGTAACATTGTGTCATTATTCACAGTGAAATGAGTACTGTATCAACATGAGCTGACAGGCTACTCTGCCAGGAAGAAGCCTTAAGCCGGCATCACACGCAGCAACCAAAGCTGCGATGTTGGAAGCGATGCGCGAGTGCACTCTCGCTTCTGACATCGCAGCCTTGGTGTCACACGGCAGGATGTTGCGATGTGGGCAGAGCCATCGCTCGCTGGGCTGGGATCAGCCCAGCGAGCGATCCGCAGCAATACTGCAGTATAGGCTGGATCGCCTCCAACATCGGTGTCAGACGGCGGGATCCAGCCTAATCACTGGTTGCAGATTGACAGGCTTACGTTCATGCTCGTAAACTTGCGACCAGCGATAGATTGCAGTTGTGTCGCGCTGTCACACAGCACGACGCACTTGCATTATCGCGAGCGACATCGCTGATGCGTCACTTTTCGGCGATGCCGCTTGCGATATTGACACGTGTGACTCCAAAAGAAACATAAAAATGCCAGATTAGGTTTTTGCAAATGCACAAAGGAACAAAGACCTACATTTTTGAAAACATGTCCTGTAGCCTGACGAAATTAACATTGAACTACTTGGCCATAATGACCATCGTTACGTATTTAGGAAAAAGGGAGAAGCTTGGAAGCCTAAGAACACCATCCCAACCGTGTAACATGGGGATGGCAGAATCATGCTGTGGGGTTGTTTTGCTGCAGGAGGGTCTGGTGAAAGTCACAAAATAGATGGCATCATGAGGAAAGAACATTATGTGGAAATACGAAGCAACATCTGAAGACATCAGCTGGGAAGTTAAAGCTTGGGCAGAATTGGGTCTTCCAAATGGACAATGACTCGAAGCATACTGCAAACTGGGGTCACCGTGGCGTGGTTGATGAGCAAACAGATATTGGCCAATATATGTACCAAGAACCCCAGAAAATAAAAAAATAAGAATATTGAGTTTTTTGAAAAAAACGTAAGTTTTTAATTTTTTCCTCATATATAGACCGCTTGTTAGCATGCAGGGCCAACGTTAGGGAGGGGGGGCCCTCCCTCTGAAGGGCCCCCAGCAGGGTCCTACACTAACAATGTTGCTGCAGGTTTATCGGCTCTTGCCCGCTCTCCTTCCCTGAGAGCAGTGCGCACTAAATATCACCCCCATCTGCGGCCTCCTGCCCCTCACTCTGCATGCTGATCGGGACACTGATACCGCACACCGCACGCGGTATCACTGCTCTGCACTGTTCCGGTATTCAGTATTGCAGGAGGGCGGTGCTGCAGCGGAGCCTTACACTGATTGGTTAAACTACAGCCAATCAGTGTTAGTTTTGACTGCACTCTGTCCTTTGGATTAGTAGCACAGCTCAGGCAGGGAGCTGTGCTGTGATTGGTGGAGCCCCTGCCTCCTCATCTCTTCATTCACTGGTGCTAAGATGACGAACATAGGGAATCCACTGCTCCCTCCTGCATCACTCTCTGGGCCAAAGTAAGTTACATTGGCTCCTCTGTTATTATCGTTCTTCAGAATGAGGGCCCCCAGTGTCTGCAGGGTCAGTGGGGGTAACACAGTATTGGAGTGGGCCCTCAGAAAGGAGAGAGTGAGGGCCCCCTGTACACAAATGCAAGGTTTGAATAAGGAAGCAGCATTTCATCGGCTGCTCCACAGAGCGAGATACAGGGAGAGCTGCTGGAGCACTGCACTGTAGCTTTATATTAGTACTCTATACACTGCTATCCCTAGAGGGTGGGTGGGGGAGGGGTGCCAGCACTGCTACATCACCCTGAGCGCAGGAACTGGGGAAAAAATGTGAAGGAGGAGCATGCTGCCTGCTGAGTGCTGAGCTAGGGTGTGCAGAGCTACCTGATAATGAGAAGGATTCTATTACTTATTGCAAACACTTATCTGCTGTGCACACACCATGTACACCTCATTTTCCAACAGATAGGAAATAACACTATGCATAATATGAGAATAGCAGAGCTCTATGTGTGTGTGTACTGTCTAGCTATGAATCTATCATCATCTATCTCTAATCATCTATCGCTCTATCTATCTCTAATCAATTAAATGTATCTATCATCTGTCGGCTCTCCTGTGTGGTGTAGTATATAGAGGATCTGGCAGCTCTCCTGTACGGTGTAGTATATAGAGGTTCTGTCGGCTCTCCTGTGTGGTGTAGTATATAGAGGATCTGTCGTCTCTCCTATGTGGTGTAGTATATAGAGAATCTATCGTCTCTCCTGTGTGGTGTAGTATATAGAGGATCTGACGTCTCTCCTGTGTGATGTAGTATATAGAGGATCTGTTGTCTCTCCTGTGCGGTATAGTATATAGAGGATCTGTCGGCTCTCCTGTGCAGTGTAGTATATAGAGGATCTGTCGTCTCTCCTGTGTGGTGTAGTATATAGAGAATCTATCGTCTCTCCTGTGTGGTGTATTATATAGAGAATCTATCGTCTCTCCTGTGTGGTGTAGTATATAGAGGATCTGTCGGCTCTCCTGTGTAGTGTAGTATATAGAGAATCTATCGTCTCTCCTGTGTGGTGTATTATATAGAGAATCTATCGTCTCTCCTGTGTGGTGTAGTATATAGAGGATCTGACGTCTCTCCTGTGTGGTGTAGCATATAGAGGAACTGTCAGCTCTCCTGTGTGGTGTAGTATATTTCACCAGTCTGAATTCAGCGCTTGTAAATGTACCCTAAATGTCTGAGTGTGACGGTGCAATATGTGAGCATTTAGGGCCCCACTTGCCCAGGGCCCCACTTTACCTAAAACCGGCCCTGTTAGCATGTGTGCCTTTTTGGTAGTAACTGAGTGCTGCAGTGAATTTTTTCTGGTTGTTTGTTCCAGCGATCGCAGCTAGCACCAGTTCACACTATATCTTGAGTGCTGTGCAGTTTTTTTCTGTTATCTATCTATCTATCTATCTATCTATCTATCTATCTATCATCTATCTGTCTATCATGTACAGTCTGTCACTTGTTACATACTCGTCAAGCATTATTCTCCTGCGGACAGGATTAACAGTAACCACAGGTTTAGGCATTCATGCCCCTGCATTTTCTTTGTATTTATTCTAGAATAATTTGTGTCGGGGCCAAATTTTTGTGGTTCAGCTCTGATCCTGTTTGATTTGCTTTACAATTCATTGTGGTTCATATATTGAATACCTGCCAGACTTTACAATCAGGTCAATGGGTGAACTGAGATGCTGTTGGATAATAATGAAAAGCTCTATCATTGTGCTGAAGCTTAGAGTTGGCCCAGAAAAAAAGAGCTCTGAGACTCTATAAAGGTGCTCAAGTAATTCTGTAAAACTGTAGACATCTGCATCGGGGGATGACAATGGTTGACGCTCCAGCTGGGACATGCAGTTCCTTTATACTGGTGGAGACAGCGGCTGCCTAACCCAGATCTGCAAGTTATTAAAGGATCTATTATATTTTTATTGTCTTAAGAGATTCACGATCTATGGAAAGATGAGCTCTTTCAGCATCTTACATTTATACCCCCTAAACATTACCATGTGTTATATAAAGCTCTTGAGAACCTTGAGGAGCTCCTGCTATGTCCAGCAATGCACTCTGGGACAAAATATGCTAATTGAATTGGCTCTCTTTCTGAAACAAAAAAAACGACTTATAGGTGGCTACCAAGTACTGTATATCAATATTTACGAGATTGGATATAATGATAAATTCCACATTTGTTAATTATCAATAATGTTCTAAAATACATAAATTACTTAACTAGTGAAAATAGCATGAAGTTTGTTAAATTCAATAAAGGGAATCTGTCAGGTCCAAAATGCTTGTGTAACTAAAATCATTTTCAAATTCCTCTGGTGAAGCTCTTTCTATTCTTGTATTTCTTTTATTTATACTCTACCCCTATCCTCTGTAAACTGCAAATAAAGATACTCATTCTATCTGACAATCACAGTGAGTGATCACTTACTTCTCTGCTGCCCACTCCCCAGGAAATGAATATTCATGTAGTGGCATCATTGCCCTGCCATCCTCTGTAAGGCCGGCTTCACACCAAGTCCTGTCCAGTGTTTTGTTGGATGCACCAGATAGAACCTGACAGCCCCGGACAGAACAGAAATATGACCTCCTGTCCTGTTTTCTGCCGGAATCAGCAGATCGCAGATTTCAGGAGCCATCCCTGCTGAAATGTCAAAATTGCGGCTAGTGGGGAGCTAGCCACGGTCCAGAAATGTCAGCGGGGAGTTCTCCACGGTGCAGAAGTGGCCGGCACTGAGTCTCAGCACCTGGCATTCGGGAGCTGGACCGATCTTCTGTCGGATCCGGCGCGATCCGGTGCCGTAGACTTCCATGTTAGGGGGCGCTGGATTTGTTCAGATTTTTGCCCTGGACAGAAAATGGCAGCAAGCTGTGATTTTGTGTCCTGGACAAAAACCCAAATTCTCCGGGATCCCCCCAGACAGATGGAAACTATGATAGGAATACTATGGGGCCGAAATCGGATCCTGGGCTGTCCAGTTCACACCGGACAGCCCTGGATCACTAAAAACGTGGTGTGGTGTGAAGTGGGCCTAAGCATACAAAGTATGATAAAATGAATATAAAGTATAATAAATGAATATTTGCATACCTGGAGTATTCAGTGAACAACAGTGAAAACAATGAGCCGAACTAGTGCAGCCAGATGCCTGCTGGGTGTCAAGATGCTTGTGTGGTGCCCCTATGGGAAGGCGCCACAGGGAGGTACTGCACCTAAAACAGAAGGTGTAGTGCCTCTGTAGCTATGGATACGGGGTTTCATGCAGAGTCTGTCCAAAGCACCCGTACACTAGCCCACCTTAGCATAGGGACTGTATATTCAGTAGGTCCAGGGGGTGGAGACTAGAGTAGAGTGGGAGTCTTGAGTGACAGTTGAGTTAGATCTAGTGAGACAGTGCTGGGAAGGCAGCCAGAAAGGACGTGCCTGACAGTGTTCTTGACAAAAGGCACCTCCTTGGAGAGGGGTGACCAGAAACAGAGGGAATAATCCAGGACTGGTTGGAGCTGGCTGGGAAATCCGGGGTCAACACCGGAATACAGAAGCCGGGGCAGTCAGAGGTCTATCCCTGACTGTGAACCGACAAACTGTGGGACCGACAGAAAGGAGCCATAGCGCCACAGACTGTACCTCTTCCTCAGTTCCAAAAAGGTCCAGGACACATTAGGGAAAGGACTGAATTCCGGTGGTGGGAGGATTTGCTCGATGTCGCTCCCAGCCGTACCGGTAAGGAACCGACCGTACCTAATAGTAACAGACCAGGGGACTGGTGAAGGAGCTCTTCAGAGTGGTGAATGAGAGTAAAGAGGAACACAGACCTCGAAAGTTGTGAGAGGGCACCACCGACAGACTCTGCTAAGTTACCTCAAATCTGTGGCTACGTCCCCGGTAAACCAGACTGTACTGTGTACCTGTTTTTCATCTGGAGACAGTAAAGAACTTTTTGAGCTGATCTGGGGTCTGGTCTCACTTGCTCTGCTGCCCGGAGGGCTCCTACAGCATCAAAAAGTCTTCTACTATACATTAAAGGGGGAGAAATAGCGCAAATAGGGTCTTAACTATGTGATTAATGGTCATATAGGTGTGTGTTTTGCTCACCTTTTTAGATTGTGCCCAGTCAAAACACCTTAAATGTGTATCCGGCTGCTGCACCTCCCAGTAAAAATGATGATCTCCAAAGTAAAAGAAAGGGATTTTTTTGTGCGCTGCCTCCAGACAATAGGCGATCCAAATATTATCCAAACTGTTCTTTATTACTCTATGCGTTTCGTGAGAACTTCTCGCCACCCGTGGTTTGTGGATATTGGTGGCCACCGCTGCTTCAGAATCTCCGGGGATGATGGATGGGCAGCTGGGATCCAGCGGCTCCCCACGGGCGGAGCGGATCCCCAGGGCAGTGGATGTGGTAAGGGTGTACGGTGCAGGATTGCGGGCACAAAGCAACAGACAGACTCACGGTGTTTTGGTTCCTCATTCCTTTTACTGGGGCAACTGTAGTTCCGGCAGGTGTTACTAAGCTGAGTCTGTGCACCTGAGAGACACTCGGGATTCTCCTCACCCAGCAAGTTCTGAGGCCTCCGTGCTGCACTTTGTAATTGGTCTCTGATGCTGCTTAAGCTGAGCTGCTGGCCCTCTCTCTCACTCCTTCTTGGTGCCAGTATGGCTTGCAACTCGAGTCCTTTTCTAGCCCTAAGTCTCAGGCGGCTTTTCCTGGGCTCTTTATGCTGCTTTGCTTCTGGGCACAGTGTGGTTGGGGACTTGAAATCCCCCACCTTCCGGTATTGGCTACTGGGTCGTTAGGCCCTGCACAGTCTCGGACTCCGGTGTCCGTCCTTGGCACTGTTCCTCCAGGGTGAGCATGATGCCGCTCCGCTCCCCAGCTCCTCTCCATTTCCTCAGACTCCTGCCTTGTCTCCCTCAAGCTAGGCTTAGCTACCCTGAGATGATCTTAGCACTGCTCCCAGTCCACAGGATGTCTTCCTCAGTCCTCCTAGGAACTGAACTGGCTAACTTAGCCCCAGACCAGAATTTATGGGGGAGCTCACTCTGAAGCCGGGTCTTGGTCTGCCCCTTCATCCCTGAAGGCAGAAAGGTGTTGTGTGCTTTAGGTTTTGCCTGGTGTGAAGTCCCTCCGTTGCTCTCAAATGTGACACTACCACCCGAGGGCGATAATGACACTGTTGCACTTAGACCCTGGGGTGCCACATTATACTGACATGTAAATGATAACCGAGGAACTGAATGTGACAGTAACCATTCGTGAATGTTTTATGACCAAAAGCTTCCATAGTGATGATCAGTGGTGTAATTTGAAGCTCAGGGGCCCCAATGCAAAAGCTTTAACAGGGCCCCCAATTATTGAAAATCTTTTAAAGTATTAATCTTTTTCTATAGGCCAAAGGGACTTTTTGTGCCCCCTGGGCTCCACGGGCCAAGTACGATTGCAACCCCTACACCTATTGTCGTTGCGTCCTTGGTGATGATGCTCAATTTGAAACACTCACTTAACTGGTCGTGGATTGTTATCGGGTATTTATCCTGTGTTGATAAAGAAATAACAATTGGACTAACTATTTCATTTATGACTTGCAGAATGCTTTATAACCTGTCCACCAGGTGCATTACTAGATGTAGAGTAGAGGTAGCAGCCACATCGGAGTTCCCAAAGTCCTCCACTAAAAATGACCCCGTTATTATAAATGACAAATAGTTGTGGGGACCCTGTGACAGACTTAACATTGGGGTTTAGAATCTTCAAATTACGTTATGATGTGGCAGTTTCTCGGGTTTAGAATGTTTACTACTTATCACTTCATATCCATATCACATTGCCATAACCCAGAGAACTTTGTGAGAACTTTGTTAATAGCAGGATGCAATCACTTGTTTCTTGTCCTCATCTGATCTCTGTCATTTTAGGACAGTGAAGGAGACAGAATGGAATTATCGAGGTTGTTGCCCTGTAACCCATAAAGAGAAATCCCTGCTTCTTGGAAGAATGACTGCAAGGTCACATCACAGATAACGGTGTCAAACATCTTAAGGACAATTTCTGCAATAATTACGAGTTCCTCTAATTTTCCATTGCTTTTATTTCATTATAGTTCACTAATTTTTCCATTTTCATCAGTCTTCACAGCACAAGAACATTTGATCGGAACTTGAATTCTAGCAATTAAGGGCAAACTATTCCCCCAATTGCTCACTGATTATTGCAATAAATAAAGGCTTATACAATTTCGATTTCCTGGTATTTTGATAAATCAAGGCCCTCGCTCTGATGGATTAAAGGGATCCTGTCAGGTCACTTATGTCCCCAAACCTATCACTCCCTGTCCCTGCAGCTTCTTACAACATCACTAATCTGTCTGACCTAAACGGTAAGTATAAATGTGAACAAAACGTTTATAATTAACATTTTTCCCTGTTCTGAGGGCGTTCCTAGACGTTTGGGCGACGAATGGGCGGTCTCTCCGGCTCCATTCTCCCCACTGTACAGTAGAGTAAAGTAACCCGGTGAACTCAGGACTTGGGTGAGACTGTCATTTTCAGCGACTGCAGCAGAGGCTTACCTGCGGAGCCGCACACTAACTGCTCGCCTGGAGGGATAGGGGCAGCGCTTGTCTGCAGAGATGTACCCTGACTCTTCTGTGCGCTGGCTGGAGAAGCTGCGGAGGGAAGACAAGTGCAGCACCCCAATCACGCATCGTCCCTACACCTGACTGGGGACAAAACCCTACCCGTGCAGGGCTTACCATCCCGGCTGCCACCATCACCAACATCCCCAGCAGTCTAAACGGTAGCGGTGGCCATATTGACCACGACCCACGGGTGGCATCACAAGCAATTTTTATAAACTTTATTTTCCCCTCTTTTTCTTTAACCCCCCCTTTTACCCTTTTATTGCTGCACCTGGGTACACGGAGCCGTGACATTCTCCCTCTGCAGATTGACGAGAGGACCCGGTTCCGAGTACTCCCTGCCCTGGGGTACAACACAAATACACAGAGAAGGAAAATAAAGCTGCTAGAATTGCAGAGCTTGTCACCGGAGCTGAAACCAATAGAGAATTGACTGAATGAATTATAACTCAGAGTTCATAGAAGAAGACCACGAGACCTTCAGCATTTGATCAACTGAGCCAAAATCACACCTGAGTAATGCAAGCGACTAGTCTCTCCATACAAGAGGCGTCTTGAAGCTTCATCATCAAGAAAGGCTTTTGTATGAAGTATTAAATACATTTCAATAAGTGTGTTCAATACTTTGTCCTGTGTCATTTATTATTATTATACATGACAATTTATCGACATCTTTTGTTTAATTTCTTTGTGTGCGTGTGTGTTATGGGTGGATTATTACTGACATCTTGTAAGAAATTCATGTAAATAGCAGCATTATGTTGACAACATTAAGGCATTAGGTTGTTGGTCTTCCTCTTTGCCTTGTATGGCTAGGGTCAGACTTTTGGTTGACGAATCAGTGTAAAACTTATAATTCTGCAGCCTGAGTGCCAGCGTCATCGTGCTGTAACGCTGTGTTCAGGCTGCCTATATATACCTATGGTTACCGGTCTCCCAGGGCAGCCGGCCGCCTGACACAGAAGGACCGGTATGCGCTATTTCTGAGCACACCGGAAAACGCTGCAAACCGTGTCTCCATCTTAAATAGCGCATATTTGGTCCTTCTGTGTCATGGGTTAACACATAAGAGGGGGAGAAGCACCACTAATTATACTACATATAGATACGTGGGTGCTCACCATGCCAAATAAAGCTTAATGTACAACAAGGAAAAGACTTGGCATAAATATAGAGGGAGCACACCCGGAATTATATTCAAACATAACAAGGCTTTATTTTACAGCTATGTGGACAATACACATTAAAAACAGTTAAAAAAACAAATATAGAGGGGCCCAAATTCAGATATGACAATATTGCACAATATAGAATGAGGGCAGACCACTGTGACATCAGAAAGTACAATTATATTTATCCAACAGGATATGACAATATACTGCGTGCCTGAGGCCGCTATTCAGATGTCTAAAAGTGTAATCTATTATATCCAATAACCCAAGTAGGTGTCTCCCTCAGGGACAAGGACACCTGGTTGTGTAACACAAATAGCAATCAGATAGTCATTAGGTTACAGATAATGTAAGGTCAAGGGTATACAGGTATTGTTGTTTGCCCGAGTAGTTTGTAAGTGTCCACCAGAGACAGGTTCACAGTACAGTATCACTCATACATGTTCAAACTGCATGGAGCTAGATTATTTATAATAATTGGTAAGGGGCAACCACCTATGGCATCTATTTAAGTAGTCAGTACAAGGGTATATCGTTCAATAGCGACCTATTGTACCAAAGTATGGGTGGCAAAAAGGCGGATAAAGGAGCCTCTGGTCAAATAATGGCCCCCATACCCTTTATGGCCACCGGTCTGTAGTGTCCAGACACAGGTACTATCAAGATAGATAACAAGTAGTTATACAGTTGTTGTAGGAAATTAAACCCCTGAGATTGTTCACAATAGTTGTCACCCCAATAGCACTAAGTATCTAATATATAATTACCCTAACTCGCTTCCGTCATATTCGGCACTGTTTCCGTCGTCGTGTGCGTGGCTGCCTCACAAAGGCAAACTCGCTATCACAAACTCGCTATCACAAACTCGCTATCACAAACCTGCAATAGCAAACTCGCAATTACAAACTTGCAATAGCAAACTCGCTATTACTAACTCACTATCACAAACTCGCTATCACAAACTCGCAATAGCAAACTTGGAAAGGCAAACTCGCCATTACAAACTCGCAGTAGCAAACCTCTCCAGAGCTCCTGGTCCTGGTGCACACACTGACATCACTCAGCTCTACTCTCTCTCTCTCTCCTTCCTCTCGGCTTCTCCAGGATACAAAGATTTCTGTTTCTTTCTGTAGTTGTTGCAGAGCAGCCCTCCCTCTGTCAGATGCAGCCTCCCCCTCCACAGAACTGCAACATCCCCCTGTCCTGGACACCGGACAGACAGACACTAATGACCTGAGACCCCGGATCACACAGTCCTGTCAGCTTCCGGCTCATCCAGCAACAACAAGTGAGTCCAACACTTCCCCCCACTATATCGCTGACCTCACCTACACATGTAGCAGAGCTGAGTCTGCTAGATAACACAACTTTTTGTGAAATGATGTTCCATTTGTGGCATTACTTACATAGGACTGCAGGTGAAGCAAGAGAACAACAACCACTGCACAGACTCAGCTCAGCACAGAGTGACACACTCAGCTCTGCTACATCACTGACTACAGCTGCTCTGTGTTCAGAGTGATGTTTGCCAAAACCTGCACTATCACATTCTATGGTTTACATAGGACTGCAGGGAAACTTACTGCATTGTCTTAAACTTGGCAAAGGTATGATGTTACAAAACAAAAATCACTCAATATCTGTAGCCCTGATCACATGTAGCAGAGCGGAGAGTTCACTGTGTGATCACCAGGGGTTTGTGGCATTTACCATAGGACTGCAATATACAGCCTACACTGGATACACAGACCAGCTCCATCCAGCTCTGCTGCATCCACAAGATACCCATAAAGGGATCATTGGTTTTAAAGAACTCAGGAAGACGCATTGTAACCCAATCTGAATTGGTACTTACTATCTAATATATCATTACCCTAACTCACTTCCGTAAGCTTCGGCACTGTTTCCGTCATCGTGTGCGTGGCTGCCTCACAAAGGCAAACTCCCTATCACAAACTCGCAATAGCAAACTTGGAAAGGCAAAACTCGCAACGGCAAACTCGTAATTACAAACTCGCAGTAGCAAACTCGGAAGGCAAACTCGCAAAGCCTAACTCGCATGCGTTTTTCAGCCCTACTTGCGATTTTTGAAAGTGGTCAGCAAAAAGGAATTTTTTTTTTTCAACAGCTCCCCCCCCCCCTTGGTCAGCAAGAAAATACAAAACAAAAATCTACCAGCACAACCCCCCCCCCGGCCCTTGGTCATTCGGCCCACGGACAGAGCCACGGGGAGTGCGCCGGAAGTCGCTACGGCTATTAAATAATAGACACTGATAATCAGATATATAATTCCCCTAACGCACTTCCATAAGTTTCGCGATACTTCCCAGCAGCCACGCGACCCACGAAGCATTGGCCGCAAAGCATTGGCACGGCGCAAGCCCCAGCCGAGCAATGCCGCCAAGCAGCCATTGCACACCTACACCCCGCCGACCCCGCCAGAGCTCACCGCAACAAGCCGACCTCCAGTGGGGCTCTCCGCCAGGAGCCGAGCTCCTGCGGTGCCCCCCCGCAACAAGCCCAGCTACAGACTTCCACGCTCAAACCGCCGACCGCAGTGCCACCGAACGCCGTGGCCCAAAACATAACCAGGCCCCGGGCCAACTCCCCGGTCTCCCCGCTGAGCGCCGACCAATCAGATTCACGCGCCAGGTTTAAAAATACATCGCGGCCAATGAGATTCGAGCCTCATTCCTCCATCTATCTCTATAGAAAGTCAGGCACCAATCAGAATCACGGCGCCATGTTTAAAAATATACAGCGACCAATGAGAATAGCGCCTCATTCCTCCATGTATCTCTATGGGAAGTCAGGCGCCAATCAGAATTACCGCGCCATATTTCAAAATATACACCAACCAATGAGATTCGCGCCTCATTCCTCCATGTATCTCTATGGGAAGTCAGGCGCCAATCAGAATCACGGCGCCATGTTTAAAACTATACACCGACCAATGAGATTCGCGCCTCATTCCTCCATGTATCTCTATGGGAAGTCAGCCGCCAATCAGAATCACGGCGCCATGTTTAAAAATATACACCGACCAATGAGAATAGCGCCTCATTCCTCCATGTATCTCTATGAGAAGTGAGGCGCTCTGCTCATTGGTCGGCGCCAGCACACAACAACCAATGAGCACAGCGCCTTACATTCAGCGCCATTTTGAAAAACCATATTGCCTCCATGTCTTCCACAGTGCCTCCGGCGGTGGTCCCCGGCAGGAGCCCGAGCTCCTGCGGGGCCCCCCACAACAAGCCCAACCTCCGGCTGTGGTCCCCAGCAGGAGCCCGAGCTCCGCCGGGGACCCCCGCAACAAGCCCGAGCTTCGGCGGTGCCCCCGCCACGAGCCCGAGCTCACGGCGGTGCCACGAGCCCAGCTCCTGCGGTGCCCCCACAACAAGCCCGACCTCCGGCGGTGGTCCCCGGCAGGAGCCCGAGCTCCGGCGGTGCCCCCAGCAACGAGCCCGAGCTCCAGCGGTGCCCTTCGCTACAAGCCCGAGCTCCGGCGTTGCTCCCCGGCAGGAGCCCGAGCTGCAGCGGTCTCCCCGCCTGGAGCCCGAGTTCCACCACTGCTCCCCACAAGGAGCCCGACATCCGCCGGTTGCCCCCCGCCAGTAGCTGGGCGAACACCGAAGGTCTTCGCCCAGCTACAGACTTCGGCGCTCAAAGCGCCGACCACAGTGCCGCCGACCGTCGTGCCCTAAAACATAACCAGGCGCCGGGCATGGAACTCAGCGCTTTCCCCGCTGAGCTCCATACCCATATCGCCACTCTCATTGGTACGGATTCTAGACTCCCGATTCTTTAGAATCGGGCTCACAGCTAGTCTACATATAATCATGTTTCCCCAGAGTTATCGTAACCATAAAGAGTAACCATAAATAGTGCAAGCCAATTATCGCAAATCACTCCCAAAATACATGCTAACACAAGCAGTTTTGCACAAGGGAATGGAAAGGGAAGTCCCCCTGTCAGAACAGTCCCTGTGTGAGCAGTCAAACCTATGATCCTGGTGAGTTAAGAAAAAAACTGTAGTGCAACGGGTTTTCCCAGTCATCATTACCAATGCTATTTCTGAGCGCACCATTTTACACTGATCCTTCAGCCAAAAGGCTGACGCTAGTGTGACCCTAGCCTATCTTCTATTCTTCCTACCATAATGTCATTCTCAAGGATTTTTTAAAGTAACTCCTTTAATGCTTTTTCGCTTTCTATCTCCATCATTGACTTTCATCCCCCATCGCTATGTATAAAGGTACTTTTCACGCCGCTACAGAAGGTTAAAACAACGGGTGTCGGAGACAAAAAGTATCTTTCCCCTGTCAAAAAACCGCGAAGGGAGCGGCGTGTAAAAATAGGTTGTTGCCCCTGGTACTGTCCATGTTTTTTAGCAGTGCTCCAAAACAGGTTGGTTTAACCCCAAAGGTAGCGGCGTCCCTGCAGTAGGGCGGGCAAATTTAAGGAGTATGACCAGTCACACTACACAATTGCCGTTGCATCACTGTATTAGCTCAGTCTTCTGCGCTGCGCTGGCCAATCATGATGCTATTGCTTTGTCCAATCACCGTACGACGGCGACTCGTAAATCCACAACTCTGCACACCTTTGTGTTGTCCCTGCTGCACCCAGGGTACCTCCCATTATTACCTTGTGCGTAGAGGCGTATGTAAATGAGGGAAGGTGCTCTACAAAAGGATAACCATGCCTAGCACCTGTCGGTGGATTCCAGGGGTAGGAAAAACCTTTCTGTAGAGCACCTTGTAGCGGCGTGGTAAATGCGGTATCGGATTCCGTTACAGCACAAACCGCTTGGAACGGGCTCGTGCACGTGAAGACACACACGGTTGTTTCTAACCTTCTCGTTGCGGCGTGTAAAGAGGTACCATTAAAGGTTGAACAATGTGTATATTTTTAATAAGTTCGAGAGACAACAACAGCCGACACTCACCGGACGATTGGATCTTTCTTTACTACTTTTCTTACAGCATGTTGCAGGGAGGGGGTGTCGGGAAGGCGGACGACGGTTCACGTTTCACCGTTCGCATATACCGCTTCTACGGGTCCTCGTTAGTAAAGCGGTATTCGAGCCGCGGAACGGTGAACCGTCGTCCGCCTCCTCACACCACTACCCTGCAACATGCTGTAAGTAAATTAAAGAAAGATCCCATCTCCGGTGAGTGCGGCTGTGTTTTTGGCTCTATCGAACTTTTTGATTTATCTGCTACTGTAACTCACCGCACCAAGCACCGCTGGTAGGCCGAGGCTTTGGTCAGGGAAGTGACTTGGACCTATAGCAAAAAAGCTGTTGAGTGCCCGGCTGTTTCCTCTTATTGTGATGTGTAGTATTTTTGCTGTTCTAAGGTCTTAATCGTTTGGTCTTGTTTAAAATAAATAAATAATATTTGAAGTGACATAATATAATAGTCCTAAAAAAAACTTACCACTAACATTACAAGATACAAAGTTCCCCATTTGCCCAACATTTGTCATTATTTCCATCCATACCCACTTCTGCTTGGAAACCATAACTCAGGAAGACGCATTGTAACCCAATCTGAATTGGTACTTACTATCTAATATATCATTACCCTAACTCACTTCCGTAAGCTTCGGCACTGTTTCCGTCATCGTGTGCGTGGCTGCCTCACAAAGGCAAACTCCCTATCACAAACTCGCAATAGCAAACTTGGAAAGGCAAACTCGCAACGGCAAACTCGTAATTACAAACTCGCAGTAGCAAACTCGGGAAGGCAAACTCGCAAAGCCTAACTCGCATGCGTTTTTCAGCCCTACTTGCGATTTTTGAAAGTGGTCAGCAAAAAGGAATTTTTTTTTTTCAACAGCTCCCCCCCCCCTTGGTCAGCAAGAAAATACAAAAACAAAAATCTACCAGCACAACCCCCCCCCCCGGCCCTTGGTCATTCGGCCCACGGACAGAGCCACGGGAGTGGCGCCGGAAGTCGCTACGGCTATTAAATAATAGACACTGATAATCAGATATATAATTCCCCTAACGCACTTCCATAAGTTTCGGCGATACTTCCCAGCAGCCACGCGACCCACGAAGCATTGGCCGCAAAGCATTGGCACCGGCGCAAGCCCCAGCCGAGCAATGCCGCCAAGCAGCCATTGCACACCTACACCCCGCCGACCCCGCCAGAGCTCACCCGCAACAAGCCCGACCTCCAGTGGGGCTCTCCGCCAGGAGCCCGAGCTCCTGCGGTGCCCCCCCGCAACAAGCCCAGCTACAGACTTCCACGCTCAAACCGCCGACCGCAGTGCCACCGAACGCCGTGGCCCAAAACATAACCAGGCCCCGGGCCAACTCCCCGGTCTCCCCGCTGAGCGCCGACCAATCAGATTCACGGCGCCAGGTTTAAAAATACATCGCGGCCAATGAGATTCGAGCCTCATTCCTCCATCTATCTCTATAGAAAGTCAGGCACCAATCAGAATCACGGCGCCATGTTTAAAAATATACAGCGACCAATGAGAATAGCGCCTCATTCCTCCATGTATCTCTATGGGAAGTCAGGCGCCAATCAGAATTACCGCGCCATATTTCAAAATATACACCAACCAATGAGATTCGCGCCTCATTCCTCCATGTATCTCTATGGGAAGTCAGGCGCCAATCAGAATCACGGCGCCATGTTTAAAACTATACACCGACCAATGAGATTCGCGCCTCATTCCTCCATGTATCTCTATGGGAAGTCAGCCGCCAATCAGAATCACGGCGCCATGTTTAAAAATATACACCGACCAATGAGAATAGCGCCTCATTCCTCCATGTATCTCTATGAGAAGTGAGGCGCTCTGCTCATTGGTCGGCGCCAGCACACAACAACCAATGAGCACAGCGCCTTACATTCAGCGCCATTTTGAAAAACCATATTGCCTCCATGTCTTCCACAGTGCCTCCGGCGGTGGTCCCCGGCAGGAGCCCGAGCTCCTGCGGGGCCCCCCACAACAAGCCCAACCTCCGGCTGTGGTCCCCAGCAGGAGCCCGAGCTCCGCCGGGGACCCCCGCAACAAGCCCGAGCTTCGGCGGTGCCCCCGCCACGAGCCCGAGCTCCGGCGGTGCCACGAGCCCCAGCTCCTGCGGTGCCCCCCCACAACAAGCCCGACCTCCGGCGGTGGTCCCCGGCAGGAGCCCGAGCTCCGGCGGTGCCCCCAGCAACGAGCCCGAGCTCCAGCGGTGCCCTTCGCTACAAGCCCGAGCTCCGGCGTTGCTCCCCGGCAGGAGCCCGAGCTGCAGCGGTCTCCCCCGCCTGGAGCCCGAGTTCCACCACTGCTCCCCACAAGGAGCCCGACATCCGCCGGTGCCCCCCGCCAGTAGCTGGGCGAACACCGAAGGTCTTCGCCCAGCTACAGACTTCGGCGCTCAAAGCGCCGACCACAGTGCCGCCGACCGTCGTGCCCTAAAACATAACCAGGCGCCGGGCATGGAACTCAGCGCTTTCCCCGCTGAGCTCCATACCCATAATCGCCACTCTCATTGGTACGGATTCTAGACTCCCGATTCTTTAGAATCGGGCTCACAGCTAGTCTACATATAATCATGTACCACAGAGTTATCTGTAACCATAAAGAGTAACCATAAATAGTGCAAGCCAATTATCGCAAATCACTCCCAAAATACATGCTAACACAAGCAGTTTTGCACAAGGCAATGGAAAGGGAAGTCCACTGTCAGAACAGTCCCTGTGTGAGCAGTCAAACCTATGATCCTGGTGAGTTAAGAAAAATCTGTAGTGCAACGGGTGTCCCAGTCATCATTACCAAATGCTATTTCTGAGCGCACCATTTTACACTGATCCTTCAGCCAAAAGGCTGACGCTAGTGTGACCCTAGCCTATCTTCTATTCTTCCTACCATAATGTCATTCTCAAGTGATTTTTCTAAAGTAACTCCTTGAATGCTTTATACTGCTTACTATCTCCATCATTGACTTTCATCCGCATCAGCTATGTATAATGGTACCTTTACACGCCGCTACAGAAGGTTAGAAACAACCGGGTGTCGGAGACAAATGTATCTTCCACTGTCAAAACACCGCGAGGTAGCGGCGTGTAAATCAGGTTGTTGCCACTGGTCACTGTCGACACCTGTTTTTGAGCAGTGCTCCAAAACAGGTTGGTTTCAACCCAATGGTAGCGGCGTCTAAATGAGGAACCGGAAGGTTTTTGCGACACCTAGTGAACTCCCTGGGGCGTGACACAGCCTCAGTGATACCGCGCCCCATCAGCGATCATTGGTGGAAGATCCTGTGTTACGATTGGTTGTCCCTGCATAGGGCGGCATATTTAAGGAGCTGACCAGTCACACTACAGTAGCAGTAGCATCATGTATTAGCCAGTCTTCCTGCGCTGGCTGGCCAATCATGATGCTATTGCTTTGTCCAATCACCGTACGAGCGACTCGTAATCCACAACTCTGGCACACCTATGTGTTGTCCCTGCTGCCCCAGGTCCTCCCATATTACCTTGTGGTAGCGGCGTGTAAATGAGGGAAGGTGCTCTACAGAAGGTAACCTGCAGCACCTGTCGGTGCATCCAGGGGTAGGAAAAACCTTCTGTAGAGCACCTTGTAGCGGCGTGTAAATGCGGTATCGGATACCGTTAGCAACCGTTGGAACGTGCTCGTGCACGTGAGACACCCGGTTGTTTCTAACCTTCTGTAGCGGCGTGTAAAGGTACCATTAAAGGTTGAACATGTGTATATTTTTAAAAGTTCGATAGACAAAAACAGCCGCACTCACCGGAGATGGATCTTTCTTTATTTACTTACAGCATGTTGCAGGGAGGGGGTGTCAGGGAGGCGGACGACGGTTCACCGTTTCACCGTCGTATACCGCTTCTACGGGTCCTCGTAGAAGCGGTATACGACCGCGAAACGGTGAACCGTCGTCCGCCTCCCTCACACCACCTCCCTGCAACATGCTGTAAGTAAATAAAGAAAGATCCATCTCCGGTGAGTGCGGCTGTTTTTGTCTATCGAACTTTTGATTTATCTGCTACTTAACTCACCGCCAGCACCGCTGGTAGCCCCGAGGCTTTGGTCACGGGAGTGACTTGGACCTATTGCAAAAAGCTGTTAGTGCCCGGTGTTTCCTCTTATGTGATGTGTATATTTTTGCTGTTTAAGGTCTAATAGTGTGGTCTTGTTAAATAATAATATATTTAGATGTGACTATAATTTAAAGTCATATAATAACCTGACATACTTTCAAGATCAAAGTTCCACCATTGCCAACATTGGTCATGAGTTCCATCCCTTCCACTTCTGCTGGTAACCATATGATGATCTAAGTTTTTCTTTAAGGAAAACTGATACAGACACTGGTATATCCCTAGGGTAAGGCTTTAGGGGTTTTTTCCATGATCAAATGTCATGGCCACTATAGCGCGTACACATCCAAAACAACAACCATGGATAGTAGTCACCATCCTAAGCTCCAGAGCCGTCTCTCTAAAATTGACCGCAGTTGCTTGGATAAAACAAGGACCAAAGCAGTGCCAACAGAGAGTCAACACTGGACCAAGTAGGGTGAGCTGATAATATACATTTTCCCAAAAAGGAGACAAAGAATAACACACTGACTATCACTTTATGGTGGAGACAACTGATTGGCATGGGGAAAGGTTAGACTTGGAATTCCTTCCCAAAACAAGGGTATGCATATTATCTCCTACCGTCGACTAGATCTCTGCTCTACTCTGATGAAGGACCAAAACTCTGAAACATCTATCTGTAGATGTCTGGTTTGGCCAAATTTCATAAATCATGTGGCAAGGCTCATAAAAAGGGCCAATATAGCAAAATAGTGTAGCTACCTCCATAGTGTATTTTTCTACCAAGACTATTCTTAATAATTTCTAAGGAAAATAGTTTTTGTTCTTGTCTACATGGTGTGAACATGCGCAGAGAAGGAGAAAAGCAATATTGGAAGTTTACCAAATAGGATAATGAATCTTGACTTCACCACCATGTGGTTTTCCAAAGGAGAATAGTAAAGGAATGTAATGTTAAAACAGAAATGATTTACACTGAGAATTGATTGAAATGATTATTGTCACAGACAGAGTCAAAAAACATGTTGTAATACAAAAGAGGAAAGAGGAAGAAAAAGTATGTGAAACCCGGATAATGCCAAGTCAACAAAAGCAATAATGTGAGGTCATTGGTATGGAAAAATAACAACATAAACATCTGTGTCCTCATAGCGGGGGCACACATACATATTATGGGGCTCATGGTTGAAGTCATGTTCCACCCTCACCACCCCCCAAAAATACTCATCTGATTCACAATTTTACAGCCCTTAAAAAGTTACTTTTCTCCCATTGAAGCCCCTATTTTCCTCTTTTATTGCATCCGTACAGTATGATGCCAACAAAAATGCCCCATAAACACTGTATGATCCTCCACCGGACCCTCTACACACACAGTATGATGACCCTACTGTAACCCCCTCAACTACCCCGCCACAGTATAGTTCCCCAACTGTGGCTTCCACACAGTCCTCTATGCAGTATAATGGAACTACATATAGTATAATGGCCCCCACACAGCTCTCCGCACAGTATGATAGACCCCCCACAACCTTCCAGGGTGGATAAAAATCAATGTTTTTTTTAAAAAAAATCAAAAAAATTGGATTTTTTTTATTTAAATCGGATTTTTTTCAATAAACTGCTTTTTGAGGAAAATATTTTACCATCCAAAGGTTCTTCCATCATGAGATAAAGCTGAGTTGTTTAACTCAGTAGAATAAAGGCTGTATATGTGTAACATTCACAATGCCATGCTCTTCCAGAGGTTTCTGTAGGATTAGTGGGCAGTTTCTCTCCTATATTATCACAGACGCTCGCTTTACTTACGCAGTTCTCAAAACTGAAATTGACTCCGCAGAGGTCCCAGCCTCTTCTTCACGGCAAAAATGTTACAACATGAACAGAGTTGAGAAAAAGACCTTAATCCTATTGTTCTACAAACCTATGAATACAGAATCAACCCCTTCAGTGCCAAGTCCAAGAAGTTAGACAATATGTTTCTGATTGTTTGGAGTGGAATAGATCTGCACAACACAAGAAGAATGTGAATCTAAGTGTGAGGAGGAGGAAGGGCAAGCAGACAAGAAAATGAAAGTGAAACTTTGAGCACAATACTGCAGCATAGCCACAGACAGACAAGTCTGGATCTGTTTGTGTGTACGATCTGAGGTTTACTACATTCTTTCCTTAGAATGGCAGCAGGCCGTAAAAGAGACCCAGTTTGGGAATATTTTAATGAAGCTCCTTCGCCTATCGGTAAGGCAGGCATGCGTGCAAAATGCAAACGATGCAACAAAGAGATGCAAGGCCTGGTGGCGCGAATGAGGCAACATCATGAGAAGTGCGGTGATGAAGACGACCAAAGAAACACTTCTGAACAGGCAGGATCTTCAGGTTGGTAAACATTTTTATTGAATCCTATTTCTAAAGACTGAACTGTCGTGTGAGAAAAATTATATTTCTTATTATTACTGCATGTTACTGTCATTTGGTACAGTTATGAAGAAAAACAAATATTCCTTTTGGGGCAGGGGCAGTGATGTGTTGTGTACAATAAGCAGAAATTGTATAATAAACAATAAAATAACAGCATTGACTTTTTTTGTTTAGGGGAATTCATGGATTCTGGAAACTATCCACCTCCAAGATCACCATCATCCTGTTCTACAGTTTCAGAGTTATCCATGCAGGATAGTGCTTCATTAGCAGCAGCATCATCATCAGACACCCACAGCCACATATCACCATCACCCAAAAGGAAGAAAAAACCTTTACCTCCTGGAACCACCATAGATAGGTTTGTGATAAGAACTAGCAGATTAGAAAAAGAGTTGATTGATGAAAAATTGCCCAGTTTATTTATACAACGAACTCTTCTTTCCGTCTGACTGAGAACCCACATTTCATTAATATGGTTCAGTCACAGAGACCAGGATACAGTCCACCCAGCAGAGCTGATGTTGCAGGGAAACTGCTGGATCAAGTGTATGACAGAAAATGGAGCAATGTGCAACAGCTCTGGAGGGTAAAATTGTTAACCTAAGTATTGATAGGTGGAGTAATGTCCACAATGATCCTATTGTATGTGCTTGTATAACAACAGAAGAAGGTAAAGTCTTCCTTGCACAAACAACTGATACGTCAGGATATGCACACACAGCAGAATACTTACAAGAAGTGGCAGTAAAAGCTATAACGACATGTGAACAAAAATTCAAATGTCTGGTACGCAGTTTGGTCACTGACAATGCTGCAAATGTATCCAAGATGAAAAGAGATTTAGAAGAGCAGGGAGGGAATACAAATCTGCTAATAACATATGGTTGCAGTGCTCATTTGCTGCACCTCTTAGCCAAAGACTTAAGTGTTCTAGAAATAAAGGCTAATGTTGTTGAAATTGCTAAATACTTCCGTAATAATCATTTTGCTGCAGCAGCTCTTAAAAGGATGGGTGGAACCAAGCTAACGCTCCCACAAGATGTTAGATGGAACTCTGTGGTGGACTATTTTGAGCAGTATATAAAAAACTGGCCTATTTTGATGACACTTTGTGAAGAAAATCGAGATAAAATAGATGGCACTGTCACGGTCAAAATCCTCAACATTGGGCTTAAGAGAAATGTTGAACATATGCTGAGCTTCCTGAAACCCATCTCTCAAGCTTTAAACAAAATACAGAAAAATAGCTGTTTTATTGCGAATGCTGTTGAAATTTGGAAGGAACTGAGTGAACACTTAAAAACAGAACTACACATGGACAGAATTAAATTACAGGCAGGAAACAAACGAATGGGACAAGCACTGACTCCAGCTCATTTTTTGGCAAATATTGTCAATATCCAATATCAGGGTCAAAACCTAAGTGCTGAGGAAGAGGAGTTAGCTATGACATGGGTATCCAGCAATCATCCATCTTTAATGCCAACTATAATAAACTTCAGAGCTAAGGGGGAACCATTCAAGAAATATATGTTTGCTGAAGATATTTTAAGGAAGGTCACACCAGTAAACTGGTGGAAGTCACTTAAGCGCTTGGATTTAGAGACTGTTCAAGTAATGATTTCACTTTTAACAGCAGTAGCTTCTTCTGCAGGCGTTGAAAGAATATTCTCTTCCTTTGGACTCATTCATTCTAAATTGAGAAATCAGTTGGGACCCAAAAAGCAGGAAAGCTTGTTTTTCTTTTCCAGCTTATGAATAGGAACAAAGAAGAAGATGATGATGAAGATGACGACAAGTGAGCTACAGAGGACAGTAGGGACAGTAGTATTTAAGTTTTTCATGTGTCGGCTGGGCTGACAGTCTAAGTTTCTTAAAATATATATATATTTTGTTTAGCCAAATTAGTTAACAAACATGGATGCTTGTTTAAGCAAATAACTTATGCTGTAATGTTGTTATTGTTTCAGTTGAATAAATCTATTTAAATTGTTATTAAGGTCAGGATTATTTTTCTCCTTCCTAAGTACAACAGAACAGTGGTGTCCAAATATGAATGATTAACCCATTAAACTGGGGAGAAAAAAGTAATATAAAAAGTGATTCTAAAAATCTTCATCTACTTGCATGTTAAAGTAGCAAGAACAAGTTTAGGTAGAAACTTTGATTTAAATCACTGATTTAAATCAAGCCTTACTGACTAGTGATTTAAATCGTGATTTAAATCAGTTAGATTTAAATCAAATCCACCCTGCAACCTTCACACTGTATAATTGCTTGCATACAGTATAATGGCCCTCAAACAGACCTCCAAAAATTGTATAGCCTACAAATATTATAATGGCTCGCACATAGCCCTCCAATTATTGTAAAAGGCCCCACATAGACTTCCATATAGTATATTTGACCCAACATAGTCTACCATATAATATTATGAACCCATCAATAGTCCACCATATAGTATAATTGGCCACTCCATATAGTATTTTGCACCCACATAGTTCTTCATATAGTATATTGCACTCCTATAGTCCTCTATATAGTATAATGCACCCCCTAGTCATCCATATAATATAATACATCCCCAATAGCCCTCCATATAGTATAATGCATTCCCCATAGTTCTCCATATAGTATAATACACCCCATAGTTCTCAATATATTACAATGCACCATCTATGAACCTCCATATATTACTATGCACCCATATAGTCCTCCATATATAATGCAACTGCTCCCACGCATAATTATTTAACTATGTCATTTCCATTTTATTGATCAATTAATATTTTATTGATCAATTGATGTGGGTGGCAAAACTACCTAAACCTTTGTGATTAACAGAAAATTGAAAGGAAAAATCTGTTATTTTTAAATGAACAGGATGACAATCCGGTGTGTGGGTGACCTGTTTTATTTAAAGCAGTGGGATCTATCAAAGTTGGACATTTACAACACACATTTATGAAAGTGAGTACGGTAATGGCACAAACAAAGGAGATTTCTGAAGAGTTAATAAAAAGGTTTTCCGCTACTAATGTGACCCTCTTTCTTTTGTACTAACTATTCCTAACTAACACTTTCCCAATACAGTTCTGCTACCTTCTCTGTTCCTGTAATCTTTTCTCCAAGAGGCTCATAAATACCCTACCTTTATTGTTGTTCTAGCTTTAATTCTTTCATCTGGAGACCGAAATCTGACAAAATGAGCAAGACAAGTCACTGGTGGGAGCAAGGCTGCCTCTTTGTGAGTGACAGTAGTCTGCACAGGCATGCCAAGATTACACTTCACTTTCCTCTTGCTCAGTTTATCAGAATCTCGTCTCCAGACAGGAAGGATCAATGCTACAACAACAATACCGATATGTATGAGTCTCAGAGAGATCTGCTTACAGGTGCAGGGTAGGTAGCAGAAGTATATTGGGAAAGTGTTAGTTAGTGGTAGTTAGTTAGTAGTATTTAGTAGTCGAAAATTTCTTTAATGTTTATTAGGCTGGCAAACGTTACAAAACCGTCTCTAAAGAGTTTGGACTCATTTGTTTCATTATCCTACTCTTCTTTTACGACTTCTGTAAAATTTAGAAGGGTTTACAAACTTTCAAGTATTGAACATTGGCCGTTTCCAAAGGAAGTGAGGTGTTTTGAGGTTAGTGTGTGACCCCCCTGATGAGTCACTGATACACTCTTAAGCTACCTATAGACATTAGATATGCATTGGCCAAACAATGTTTTTTGCCGATCATTTGGACTCATTTGTTTTATTTATCTACTTTTAGGTCTTCTGGAAAATTTGGAAAGGTTTACAAACTTTCAAGCACCATTGTACATTGGCCATATCTAAAGGAAGTGAGGTGTTTTGGATTGCTATGTGGCCCCCTGATAAGTCATTTATCATAGAGTAAAGAATTGACAAATGCAAGTAGCAGCACACCACCACAATAGAATATAGAAATCAATAAAGCTTTTTATTAAGGACGGACAACAACATTTAAAAACAATTAAAACACATATACGGACCACAGTCCACAAGGAGAAGGCCCCTGTATTTGTAGTTTACATATCTCAAAAACAGTCTCTCATAATTGAATGCAATGCACATGACTCAGTAATGCAAAGAATTTTATATATAATATGGTCATAGATTAGGCCCCTGATAAGTCATTGATACACTCCTAAGCTGGCTATAACCATTACATGTCTATTGGCCAAACAATGTTTTTGCCGATCGTTCGGCTGACAGCCATCTTTGCCAACATAGAATTCAAATAGAATATGCGGTTCTAAGGTAGAGCGCAGGTATGAAACGGATACTTAGATCTTTATCTCCGTAACTTTATTCATAAAAAGCTCCAGACCACATGTTTCGACGTACAGACGTCGAAACATGTTGTGGTCTGGAGCTTTTTATGAATAAAGTTACGGAGATAAAGATCTAAGTATCCCGTCTCATACCTGCGCTCTACCTTAGAACCGCATATTCTATTTGAATTCTATTAATCTAATTCCATTGTGGAAAGCGGTGACAGAGCTGCAGGAGGGATATGGTTAATGGATCAACCTGGAATTTCCTAATCCAACCCTGGAGAGAGAGTGTGGACAGCACGAGGCCAGGAGCAGAGGTGATTGAGGACACAGGAGCACTACAGATCCAAGGCTGGCAGCCTGAGCCACAAAACTACGCTCACAATCTGGTTGTGCGGATCGGGCACAACCTTTAAAGGTTAGTTTGCTTATAATACGACCGCTTTAAAGACAGGGAGAGGTCCACAGGTGGCGCAACAGTATTTTTTCTTTTTATCTTTGCCAACATGTCCTTACAAAGGAGCGCTAGCTGATTGCTCCTGTGTTTTCTATGAGAATGTTTCCAGCTGACACATCAGCAGCTTATCTCAGTGAAAACAATTTGATTGACATTACGTAATGTGGTGATGTGGCCCCTGGCCGGGTGCATCACACGGGTTATCAGTGCAGGTCTATGTTCACATGGGCCGGTTTTCCTGATTGTGTGTGCTGTGTGAAACCTGTCCGGTGTACAGGGGGTTAACAGCTGAAGGGTTTTCATGAGCTGAGTAAAACAGCTGAGTGTGAGTGCTGAAGATCCGATACATTCATGAGCCTAATGAGCGGCTGAACCTGTGGAGATGAGTGCTTTGCTGGGCTAAACCTGAATGGTGCACAGGGGGTTAATCACATCTCAGGTCTGTGTGTGAGTGAGATATGCTGATTGACTCACTGGGTTGCAGCTGGGAGTGAGCAGGCTGGATAGGAACCTGCCAGGTGTCTGAGTGAGGAGAGGACGATGGGAGTCAGAAGTCCAGACCACTGCCATATGAGGAGGTGCTGGAAGTGATCCGTCCCCGGTGGGAGAAGTGATGGGAGTCTGCCAGCTCCAAGCCGGTGGCACAAAGATGCGTGCATGCCAGCAAGTGTCCAGGACCGAGGACGGCTCAAGGGCCAGGCGGTCATATGTGTGATGAGGACCGAGGATGGCTCAAGGGCCAGGCGGTCAGATGTGCAGTGTGAGAGACCGAGTACGGCTCAAGAGCTAGGCGGTCACAGCCGACTTTGGGACTGACTGAGTGAGTCATGATATGGTCCCGTTGATCCAGATGTAAGTGTCCCGGATCCTGGTGGATCCGTGGAGGTCTTGTGTGTACTGAGTGACAGGGTTCCTGGTACTATTGTGGGCCCTGAGTATGTAGCATATGGGTTTATGAAAAAGTGCCATGCGTGATGACTCGTGTGCAATAGGATGGGGAATGATCCCTGTCAGGGTGATAGACGGTGATAGCCGTCTTTAGAACCAGACTGAGGTCTGCAAGGGTCGGTGGGTGACACCTTGAAGTTCTGGGGAAAACGTATGTGAATGTCCTGTAATGTAATGTCATATGGGAATGTCATATAATGCAATGTAAGGATATGCATATTATATGTGAAAATGGAAATACAGTGTTATGGTTTATGTGTTGAAAGCGGTTTATGACAGAAATTAATAAATCCGCTGGTTATGTTACGTTGAAATGTAGTCGCTGCTGTCATTTTCCCCGTGCCAAGCGGGTTCCCCTAGGGCGCTAACTCACAGTAATCAAACGTCATCTCTAACCATCATTTAGCTGGTCACCCCATACACATTAGACTGTTGGTGAAATCCATTGATATCGGCGGTTCTACTGACATTAGTCTACTTTGTATGGGAGCCTTTAATAATAAGTTGCTTGACCGGCTACTCCTATTGTTGTAAGTTTTCTCCACTTGGGAATGATGGTTGCCTACGTGATTATCTGGTCCCAGAATCTTAAGGGCCTGTCACACGCGTCAATGTCGTCAGCGAGATGATCACTGACGACATTGACGGCTGATCGCTGGTGAGCTGTCACACAGACAGACTCACCAGCGATCAATTGACCAGAAACATCGTGGAAACGATTTAAATATCGTTTCCACGATGTCTTGCTCCCGCTGCCAGGCTGCTGGAAGCGGGAGCAGGCTGGTCTCCAAGGTAAACTGCGGGTATCTAGGCAGCGCGCGCTGCCTAGATACCCGACGTGTACCTTAGTTACCAGCCTCCTCCGCTCACCGGCTGGTATCTAAGGTACACAGCGGGTAACTAGGGACCCTAGTTACCCGCTGTGTACCTTAGATACCAGCCGGTGAGCGGAGGAGGCTGGTAACTAAGGTACACGTCGGGTATCTAGGCAGCGCGCGCTGCCTAGATACCCGCAGTTTACCTTAGTTACCAGCTCCCAGCGCTTGTGAGAGGCGCTGGGAGCTGGAATATCGCTACTCCCGGTGTCACACGCAGCGATGCTGCGTGTACACCGGGCGACAATCGCCAGGTTTTAGGACTGATTCTGAAACCTGGCGATCATCAACCAGCGATTTATCGCTGGTTGATTCAGTATGTCACACGCGTCAATATCGCTGCAACGTCACGTGCAGCCGATATCGTGCAGGCGATATTGACGCGTGTGACAGGCCCTTTAAGGATTCACTCTGAATTCTTTAGGATGTGGCATCATGTGCGGCTTTTGGAGACCAACCAGACGCTTCCATTGTCCAACATCTTCTATTACATTCTAGTATGTGTGTACAGTATGTGTGTGTGTGTTACTATAACAATTCCACCTCCAATCTCATCTCATGATGCATCGAGATGATGATAATCTGTAGACTCATACTTGTTTCTCATCTTCCTATCTACTTAGGAGTCTATTCTTGAAAACTCGAAGTTTCATGTGTTCAGTTTCAACCTTTAGTGAGAAAGTTACAGTATACACCAAGAAACACATGAAAGCTACAGAAACTAATAAAAAGATCTATGCACACAACTAATTCCACTAATTCACATATTACTCCAGGGGAAAATGAGTTGTCATCCCCAGACTTCTTTTGATACCTATCATCAGCCTTGCGTCATTTACACATCTGACAGACGTGCTGTAGTTCTGATGTACAGTGTACATGGTATAATACAGTATTGTATGGTAAAGCACAGCATAAAACAAGCTGTGCAGTATATAGAAATGAGAAAATCTCCCAAATATCATTGGAGGCACATTAACTGAATTTGGCAGATTCGATGCAGCCTGAAAAAATTTGGTTTGACTCAAAAGTGCGAAACGACAATTACTGTATGTTCAGAGACTCCGAAGCATAACAAACATAGGGGAGGAAAGGGGTAAAATATATATTATATTTATCTATACTAGGCCCTTACCTGACTCCTTATGCAGCCTCTTCCACCGCAGCTCCCCAATCATTCAGCGTTGGTGTCTTCTGGAGCTGAGGTGCACATGGTGGTGAAGCACGTCATTCTTATCAATGATTGCATTACCACCTACAAGACATCTGGGCCTTAGTGGAGGAAAAGTCAAGACTTGTCCATAAGACCATGGATCTGGAGTGGGTGTGTTTTTTTTTTTTAATTTTCCATCCTTCATAGCCCTGAACAAAGTGCTGAGGCTCCATTCCGTTGGAGAAGGTGAATTGTAGAGATGAGCATTTTGCCAAATTTGGCAAATTCATACAATTTGCCATTCACTTCATATAAATCTCATAAAACAGCTGCTGTCATTTTTCACATTGCAGACGTTTAGCTAGAGAAGGATCAAATGACCTTAGGTGGCTTTACAGCTATTATATCACATGGGCAATATGGCACGGTCAATGAAAAAGGACCTTTTGGGCACTTTCCCGTGATCAGTTTTTGCAGTGTTTTGGACCTAATGTGATTTCACTGCATAAAAAATTCTACGTACAGTTCAAGCACAGTGGGTGGATTTACTGGGCTTCTTTTGTCAAATTGACATGTGGCGTGGCCTCCAGAGGTGCAGAATGTCAATTTATGCCTGCAGAGGTGGGTGTAATCTCAGCGGGAGAATGCAGCGAAAAGCCGTGGTGCCCAGAACACTGATCATGGGCACAGGCGGCGGCATTTACCCATGGAGATCACCAGGAGAAGAGACACTGCTACCTGGATGCAATGTTTCCGAACCGTGGGAACATAGCCACAGAGTTTGCATAAATGCAAAATCAGGGAATGCAGAAGCCATTATGTGGTGGGTCTGGATAGTGAGAGGAGGTCACAATTTAGCTGTAGAGATGCTGTCAGTGGAAGTGAAGACTGAAAACAGGTTCTCAAAAAGTTTTTTAATGCCGATGTGTTGGAAACTTCTTATTACATTTCACAATTACAGTTGGAGCCAAAAGTATTGACACCCCTGCAATTCTGTCAGATAATACTCAGTTTCTTCCTGAAAATGATTGCAATCACAAATTCTTTGGTATTATTATCATCATTTAATTTGTCTTCAATAAAAAAACACAAAGGAGAATGAAGCAAAAAGCAAAACATTGATCATTTCACACAAAACTCCAAAAATGGGCCAGACAAAAGTATCGGCACCCTCAGCCTAATACTTGGTTGCACAACCTTTAGCCAAAATAGCTGTGATCAACCGCTTCCGGTAACCATCAACGAGTTTCTTACAATGCTCTGCTGGAATTTTAGACCATTCTTCTTTGGCAAACTGCTCCAGGTCCCTGATATTTGAAGGGTGCCTTCTCCAAACTGCCATTTTTAGATCTCTCCACAGGTGTTCTATGGGATTCAGGTCTGGACTCATTGCTGGCCACTTTAGAAGTCTCCAATGCTTTCTCTCAAACCATTTTCTAGTTCTTTTTGAAGTGTGTTTTGGGTCATTGTCCTGCTGGAAGACCCATGACCTCTGAGGGAGACCCAGCTTTCTCACACTGGACCCCACATTATGCTGCAAAATTTGTTGGTAGTCTTCAGACTCCATAATGCCATGCACACGGTCAAGCAGTCCAGTGCCAGAGGCAGCAAAGCAACCCCAAAACATCAGGGAACCTCCGCCATGTTTGACTGTAGGGACCGTGTTCTTTTCTTTGAATGCCTCTTTTTTTCTCCTGTAAACTCTATGTCGATGCCTTTGCCCAAAAAGCTCTACTTTTGTCTCATCTGACCAGAGAACATTCTTCCAAAATATTTTAGGCTTTCTCACGTACGTTTTGGCAAACTCCAGCCTGGCTTTTTTATGTCTCGGGGTAAGAAATAGGGTCTTCCTGGGTCTCCTACCATACAGTCCCTTTTCATTCAGACGCCGACGGATAGTACGGGTTGACACTGTTGTTCCCTCGGACTGCAGGGCAGCTTGAACTTGTTTGGATGTTAGTCGAGGTTCTTTATCCACCATCCGCACAATCTTGCGTTGAAATCTCTCGTCAATTTTTTCTTTTCCGTCCACATCTAGGGAGGTTAGCCACAGTGCCATGGGCTTTAAACTTCTTGATGACACTGCGCACGGTAAACACAGGAACATTTAGATCTTTGGAGATGGACTTGTAGCCTTGAGATTGTTCATGCTTCCTCACAATTTGGTTTCTCAAGTCCTCAGACAGTTCTTTGGTCTTCTTTCTTTTCTCCATGCTCAATGTGGTACACACAAGGACACAGGACAGAGGTTGAGTCAACTTTAATCCATGTCAACTGGCTGCAAGTGTGATTTAGTTATTGCCAATGCCTGTTACGTGCCACAGGTAAGTTACAGGTGCTGTTAATTACACAAATTAGAGAAGCATCACATGATTTTTCAGTGCCAATACTTTTGTCTACCCCCTTTTTTATGTTTGGTGTGGAATTATATCCAATTTGGCTTTAGGACAATTCTTTTTGTGTTTTTTCATAGAAGACAAATTAAATGAAGATAATAATACCAAAGAATTTGTGATTGCAATCATTTTCAGGAAGAAACTGAGTATTATCTGACAGAATTGCAGGGGTGTCAATACTTTTGGCCACAACTGTATATCACAATTACTTTTATGTCCTCAAGAAGGAGTTTCCACTTCTAGGTGTGTCAAAATTTCAGGATCTGTTTTCATTCTTCATTTCTAATGGCATTTACCTCTCATCTTCCACCGACAGCATTTTTCATATTTTGGGGCTGCTGCAGCCATTGTCACGCTCTTCAAGTGGTTGTGTCTCACACAACCTCACCAGGTAAGCAAGGTTTTCTGATCTCCCTTACCCGTTACACAGTTATTATTATTATTATTTATTATTGTAGTGCCAGTTATTCCATTCCACTTTACTTGTCAAGAGAGGCATACATTGACAAGTACAATATTTATTAGCAATATAAGGCACAGACAGGGACAGGAGGAGAAAGAACCCTGCCTGAGAGGGCTCACTGTCTACAAGGGATGGGTGAGGATACAGTAGGTGAGAAGAGAGGACTCTACCCACGAGTGCTCACAGTCTACAAGGGATGGGTGAGGATACAGTAGGTGAGGAGAGAGGACCCTGCCCGCAAGGCCTCACACTCTACAAGGGATGGGCCACGACTGGACGTTGTTAAGGGAATATTTACAGGGTAAATTTGTTGTCATGATGCCAACTGGAGTACTGGCCTGTAGGTGGCCAGGTGCTGCGGTGGGGAACCTCCAAGTGATGATGGCCTGGCAGATGTTGGGCCCTCTCCAGTTAGGGCTTAGGTCCTTTGGTAAGTGTAGGATGTAGTTGGGAGAAGGAGGATCAGGGTTTTAGTTGTGCAAGGTGATGGATTTGCAGGAGGGTGCAAAGAGGAGCAGGAAAGACCAGACAACACACAGGGTTCTTGTGGTTCTTACCTTTTACTTGGTGTTGAAGCAGGTTACAACCCAGCCAAGGTACAGAATCCAACAAGCTTACAGCCTGGCCAGCCCAGAAGCATTCAGGATCCACCTTGCTGAGACTCAGTATTTGGCCTTCCTTGCTGCTTTCCTCTTCCTGACACTTGCCACTCTTGTTCTCCCCTAAGTGTCCTGTTGTTGCTAATACCAGCAGGCCAGTAACCGCAGGTTCTGTGAGCAACCATCTTGCTAGTTTTCTTAACTCTGTTAAGTTCCTTAAGGCTGGGGAGGGTCCACTATGGAAGCCACTGTACCTGAGGCCCAGTGATCTCAAGTCTCACAGCTGGTCTTGAAGAATCCAAACCAAATTGGGGCTGATACCCCTACTGCAGCTAGCTCCTCTACCCGAGTTGAACAGCCGGAAGCAGATTTGTCTATCACTTAACTCCACGTGTAGTCCGAGCTTCCCAGCTGCCCGAATGGATCTCACTAGAGCTGCCTCCTTCTGCCAACCACCCCTAACCTAACTTCTCCCTCCATTCAGTAGGTGAAGACTACTCTGAATGTGGATTTCTTCTGTCCAGCACCTCCCTGGCCTGGAGTTTTGATTGTGTTGGGTGCAAATGGGGGTCTTGGCAAGGCTTTCCTCTCTTACCTCTGAGTATGGTACCATACATGTGAAATGCATATAATACCATTACTGGCAGCCTGACTGCTGGGGCGCCACAGACACAGTAGAAGAGGGTAGACCTGGTCATTTGGTGGTTTAGTGAACTGAAGCTCACTGCAGGTTACTTGCACTATTGTCTCTTCCTTAGGCTAGGGTCACACATACCAGCCTTTTTTTGCTTCAGGTCCATTTTTGTAGCAAAATTTTGCATTTTTCTAAGTCCCAAAAAAGGATCCGTTAACGGATGGTGCACTTAGGGGCACCTGCGTTTTTCAAAAAACGCTTGCGTTTTTATGCAGCAGCACAAAAACGCTGCTAGCAGCATTTTTGGGGTCCATTACAAAAAGGCATGTGTTTTTTGAGAAAAAATGACTAAGTCCCAAAAATTCCAAGAAACTTCCCGGACCTCAGGGGACACTATTAGCACCCTAAATTTAACGGATCTGTTTTTCTAAAGCCACAAAAAAGTGGATTTGGATGTGTTACCCTGGCCTTATTTAGCTGTAGAAATAGGGAGTAAAAGCCATACAACACTGAGGAAACTGCACAGATAGCGAGTGACAGCACAACAGTGGAAAAGATTAGTGTATCAGGAAAAGAGAATAATATACAACTTTCAAGGCATTTGGAGGCTTTGAAGGACTTTAGATTTGTGGGAAATCGATTCACTGTTAGTGTCGGGCGAATCCTAAATTACTCGGAATCGCTTGACTCTAGCGAGTCCGAGCCCGGGACTCGCTACTCGTTGCGAGTCTAGCGAGTCCAATGTTAATGAATGGGGAAGCGAGTAATAGCGAGTAGTGTGAGATTTACAAATCACAGATGTGTCTCAGAAGCTTCAGCCAGAAGAAATCCTAGTTTTGCCATTGATTTGCATTAGACTGGTTTACTTTGCAAGTAATCGCTGGGAAACTCGCACAGATAAGAGTCCTGTCTGCTCTGTGTGCTGGCTGCCGCAGCTCCAGGATCCTAGTGCCCGCCTGCTGCCTGATGTAGCAGAGCTGCGATTGTTCTCAGTCTGCTCATTCCCTGTGCATAGACATCTATATCTATGCACAGGGGATGTAGCAGAGAGGACATCGCGTTTTGGACTGCGTCGGACGGAAGAGGATTTTTTTAATTAAAGATGGAGTCCCTAATGGCTTTTTTTTTTATTTCTACTAAAAAATTTTCTCTGTGTTGTGTTTTTTTTAAAACAATTTAATAGAAATTCATGGCGGTCATGTCTAATATTGGCGTGACCGCCATAAATTTCGGGCTTAGGGCCAGCTGATAATACAAAGCTGGCCCTAACCTCTTTATTACCCAGCGTGCCACCGCCACCAGGGCCGCTGGAAGAGCGGGGTTCAGCGCCAGAGGATGGCGCTTCAATGAACGCGCCATCCTCTGGGGCGGCTACGGGCTGCAATTTGCAGCGGGGGGTGCCCAAAAAGCTTGGGCATCCCTGCGCTGCGGATTCCAGCCCCCAGCTGCTTAGCTGTACCTGGCTAGACATAGAAATTGCGCGGAGCCCCACGCATTTTTTTTAAATTATTTCATGAATTTCATGAAATAATAAAAAAAAAATGCGTGGGGCTCCGCGCAATTTCTGTCTAGCCAGGTACAGCTAAGCAGCTCTCGGCTGGAATCCGTAGCGCAGGGATGCCCAAGCTTTCTGGGCACCCCCCGCTGCAAATTGCAGCCCGCAGCCGCCCCAGAAGATGGCGCGTTCATTAAAGCGCCATGCTCTGGCGCTGAACCCCGCTCTTCCAGCGGCCCTGGTGGCGGTGGCACGCTGGGTAATAAAGGGGTTAATGCCAGCTTTGTTATACAAGTTGGTATTAAGCCCGAGATTCTTAATGTCAGGCCACGTTTGACCCAGCCACTAAGAATCTCCAATAAAGGGTTAAAAAAAACACAACACAGAGAAATTTTTTTATTTGAAATAAAAAAAAAAGCCATTAGGGACTCCATCTTTAATTAAGAAAATCCTCTTCTGTCCGACGTAGTCCAAAACGCGATGTCCTCTCTGCTACATCCCCTGTGCATAGATATAGATATCTATGCACAGGGAATGAGCAAACTGAGAACAATCTCAGCACTGCTACATCATCTCTGTGAGCAGGCGGGCTCTAGGACCCTGGAGCTGCGGCAGCCTGTACAGAGAAGACAGCTGAACTCGGCTCGCAAACTTTGCGAGTTTCCCTGCTATCACTGGCACAGTAGCCGAGTCTAATGCAAGACAAAGGCAATCCTAGTTTTGTCAGCGTTTGCCATTGATTTGCATTGGACTCGTGCGAGTAAACGCTGGGAAACTCGCAGAGTACCGAGTCCTGCGAGTCCCTTACTACTCTCCGAGTAACGAGTCCTAGCGAGTAGATTCGCCCATCCCTATTCACTGTGCATACAGTCCTTGGGAAAATTTGGTGAGTCTGGAGAATTTGAATTTCTAAAGATTAATTTATTCCTACTAAATACTGTGTCAAATTAACTGAAATTTGCAGTTTTTGACAAATGTGAACTTTATGAGATGCCGGATATGAACAGGTATATTCTTACAAAACAAGCAGTTTAATGGGGGTGTCCAATCCTTATCAGAGATATCTTCATAAAGTTAGATGTGAACCTGCAATGCAACTAGGGAGGGCGAGGATTTACAGGACTCCTTTCCCACCAGATGTAAACCAACTTTCTACCACTTAAAGGAAAACTGTCAGGTCAAAAATCCGTATGTAACTACTATCATTTTCTAATTCCTCCCTCTAAACTCTCTCTATTAATGTATTTCTATTATTTATATTTCCCTCCTATCCTCTGGTAACTTCAGATAAAGAGATTCACTCCATCTGTCACTCACAGTGAGTGATCACTTAGTTCTCTACTGTCCATTCCCCACTTGATGAATATGCATGTCACATCACAGGACAGGAGATTAGTGGGGGGCTGTATCCTCCTCTCTACTCTCCTTGCAGCAAAACCAAGAGATCAAATATACACAGGATCTCTCACAGCACACATTCCTTTTTTCAGAAACAAATGGAGTCAAGATCACATGAGGCTGCTTTCACATCACATTTTTCTGCAATCCGCTGCTGTCCGTCGTAAATGGGACAGCAACGGATGCTCAAAATTGGATGCCATTGGATGCCATCAGTCCGATTTTTTATCAGATCCGTTTATGGTGTTGGAAAAGAGCTGGAGGAGGGCTGTGGGAGGTTTTGGGAGTGGTCTTGGAGTTTGAGCATGCTCAATACAGAAAATCGCATCCGATATCAGATCCGATTTTCCTTCCAATCCGATCCCCATAGACTCCCATATTATTTTAATCGGATCGCATCGGATCCGATGCGGTCCGATTTTTACAGCGGAGTCCAAAATTGCAGCAGTCTACGATTTTGGCTGCTGCAGAAAATCAGACAGGAACGGATCGGAGGCAAATCGGATGGCATTAAGGGCAAATCCGATCCGTCCCCATAGGATAACATGGGGCCAAAATCGGATTCGATGCTGTCCAATTTACAACGGACAGCGTCGGATTGAAGAAAAATGTGATGTGAAAGCAGCCTAAGGCAAACCTGCAGCTTTCTCCCTCTGTGTTCTGAACAGAACAGAGCTTCAGAAAGTGAAACCACACGGCACTGAGAGCAGAGGGAGGAGAGAGCTGCAGAGAAGGCGTGCATAATTACATGACAGTTTATACAGCACAGAACTAATCGTCTCTGCTTATAATGGGACAGGACTAATGCAGCAGCTCTCTGCAGGGTCTGACAATGCTGATAACATGGAAACTACAAACGGTACAATAATGATTTTACATGTTTTTCAAAGGTCTGTCCAGGCCCTATTCAGGGGAAATATTAGTATCATACTGAAAAATGACCTGACAGTGTCCCTTTAAGGATGTGTGCCAACAGGACGTTTTTTAAGTAGTCCTGAACACAGCAAAATCGGTCCTGGTTTCAAGGATCCTAGAGTCACTGCCAGGAGATGTGCTGCGTTCAGGTCCTGCGCGTTTATTGTGTGTTTTTTGTGCATTTTTGCTGCGTTTTTGATGCTGCATTTTTGCCATTGACTGCAGCAAAAATGCAGGAAAACAGAATATGTCAATTCTCTCCCATCCGCAGCAAAACCGGAGGGATTTGACAGTTCTTGACACCTGCAAAACCAATGTGTTGGCACAGCGTTTCTATGAAACACATTGGTTTTGCTGGGAATCCCAACTGCAGGAACAAATTAGCATAAATTACCATAAAACCAATGGTAAACTGCATGCAGAAACCGCAGCAAAAACACAGCAAAAATGTCGTGTGGGCACATACCTTAACAGTGCAAAGCTCTGTATCGACCAGTGTTTGCAAATGATCAAAGAGTGTAGGAAGATGTGGGCTATGTCTTGCGGGTTGTCCACCCAAAGGACGTAGCCTGCATCCTCCTATACTTCTGCATGGCACCCGTTGCCCCATAATAACGTCTTGAAGATCACCAGTGAGTGCAGCTCTTTTTTCTTGTCTGAAATATTTCCAATCAAAGATATATGAAGTACATATCAGATAAATGCAGGTCCTACATCTGCAACCCCTATCTTCAGAACTCGGTCCTGTCTTGTGCCGCCAGTAACGGAGAGATGCCCAACTCACTTTATTCACTAAGACCCCTTTCACATCTGCATTTCAGATCCGGACAGAAAACCGCATCTGCCGCCTAACGGTCGCACTTGCAGTACACTTGTGGCAAGCCCCATGCATTCTCTATGGGGCTTGCGGCAAGTGCGGTATTGCCGCGCTCCAGCACTTGCGCCAGCTGCGGCCGCGGTCAGCTGTGTTTTTTTTCCGCGGCCGCAACTGCCACAAGTGCCGGATCGTGGCAATGCCGCACCTGCCGCAAGCCCCATAGAGAATGCATCGGGCGTGCCGCAAGACCGCTAGGCTGCCGGTCTTGCGGCACGCCCCATGCATTCTCTATGGGGCTTGCGGCAAGTGCGGTATTGCCGCGATCCAGCACTTGCGCCAGCTGCGGCCGCGGTCAGCTGTGTTTTTTTTCCGCGGCCGCAACTGCCGCAAGTGCCGGATCGTGGCAATGCCGCACCTGCCGCAAGCCCCATAGAGAATGCATGGGGCGTGCCGCAAGACCGCTAGGCTGCAGATGCGGCAGATGCAGTTTTCTGCCGAAACCGGACAGAAACACAGATGTGAAAGGGGCCTAACAAACACGTTCTGGAGTCTGCAGACATTTATGGTCTATCCTATGGATAGGCTATCATTTTTGGAGCTGGAAATAACTCCTAAAAGATAGGGATCAATAAGAAGGAAAAGGGATTATATTCATTTTGAGGTCGGTTATTGGAAATTTCCAATTCTTTTTGCTTTTCCTTCGTACTTGTGAGGTTATTCTAATAAGTCATTGACAGTCACGTAGACAGCCTCACTACATTCCGTTGTTATTACATAGTGTAGATCTTGGAGCGAGAACTCAGTTAAGTGGATTAAGAAAGAACAATGTTCGATGTTGATTTTATATTGTTGACCATGAGCCCATTACATCAGATGACTTTTACATTTATATGAAGATTAAGTGTCCTTTGCAGCACAAGTTACTTTATTTGACAAAGCCCATAGCACTCTCCATTGTGCACCGCAAACATTAACTCGCTGTAGTTATATATTAATTATTTATAGGTCAGCCTTTGACTTCCCTAACCTGCTCATTGTGTCTATAGAGTTTTTACTATAGTCCTAGTTTCACTCCACCCAGCACTAGCTGCTGAGATTACTGTGTGGTGTGAGCAATCACACATCAGATATCCTCTTGTTTTGATCATTCTGCAACAATAAAGCATTCAGGGCAATCTGTCACCAAAGCTATTTACCTGAAGATATAGGGTTAACCTGCAGGTAAATAGCATTGCAAAGTTGTCCACCTGCCATGCTGAAAGTTCAGCAACTGGAAGAAAATTAACATATTTAATGCACTTTTCTCCTTTTCTATAGCGTGTTTTTTGTGTCTTCCTGTCCCTGAGGGTCTTTTATCCTTGGAAGACTTGTAACAAGTTCGGGTATCACTTTGTCTTGTGAGACTTGATTTTAAACCTAGTTATTTTCTTTTGGTGTTGCATGAGTTAAGGAATCTTTCCTTGCTGGAAGTTCCTGGGTTAGGTGATGCCGGATTGTGACCACTCCCCTTCTCTTTAAATAGTCACCGGTTTCATCACCTTGTTCCGGTTACAGATTTTTTCTGAGCTGGCCATAGTTGAAGGAGGAAATGTATTGCGGTTGCTGGAGTCCTTTGCCTGCAGTTCTGGTGTCTGGCTGCATCCTTGTAATAGTATAGTATCCTCTAGGTCAGGCGGGCTGCCCAGCACTAGATTAATGCACCACAAAGGGCCTGCCTGCATCCTGCATAAAAACTAAATAAATGTGCTATAAAAAAAATTAGTGTCTTGCTATTGACCGATACCTCACTAACATTAATTCTTTATATTTATTTATCTTTTTTTTATTGCACATCTTTTTAATTTTTATGCAGGATCCAGGATGGCCTTTGGGGTGTCTGCCCTGTGTGGTGCATTAATATAGTGCTGGGCAGCCCTCCTGATCTAATAGTATGAGCGTCATTATTAGGCTGTACCCAGACGCTTTTCATCACACGTATCTATGTGACTGGCGCCACTTGCAAACCTCATCTGTGTGCATGTTTAATACCAGCAATCATCCTGCCCCATGATTTGGTAGGCTGAGATTGGATGTTGCATCGGTATTTTGCACCCGTGTTGCCCCTGCCTTTATTACTGGGGTCTGCTGCATTCTGCTGCTGCATTTGCTTTTTGACCTTATGTTGCCTTAAGACCTTTTGGTGATATTATGATGGCTCGTTTTGATATTATTTCCTTTTCTGTGAATTGTCTTGCTGGCCTGCTCAGTGGTCAGGGCAAGTCCAGGATCAGCCAGGGCCTTAGCACATGATCATGATTGGGGGGAAGAACAGTAGGGACCTCAAGGATCAGTCACAGATGGTTTCTGTTATGTATTGACTGCCTTGCTGTATGGAAGTGCAGCTGCTGTGGTTTAAATGAAGCCTTTTTTCCCCTGCTCTCAGTGTGAAGAGAGGAAACTAATGAGCGGGAGCTGAGAGAACAGGAGTGATGAATATGACTCATGCTTAGGTGAGCTGAGAGGTGTGTCTGGGCTGCTTGCTCCCCACCCCTCGGCCATAAATGGGTCAACTCACATCCACCTGCTGTTGCTAATTCAGTTCAATTCTGGACTGTGACCTGTTGAGAGCTGCTGCTTTGCTCTCCATTGGAAGCTGTTGGGTTCTGTGGTCCGTGGGTGGAGGTAGGGGCTTATGCCTAGGGCTTCTGAGGAGTTAGGGACTTAGGCTGGTGGCTAAGACCTCCTCACCTTTAGAGGTACCTCCGAGATCAGGGCGAGTCAGGGACCCCAGTATCAGGGCCACAGCAGGCTCCCCTGACTCCCTATGCCCAGCTCCCTCCTATTTCTTGGCACCCTGGCCTCCTCAGCGTGACAGTTTCAGGTGGTGATGAACCCTCTCCCCTGTGCTTATCATCTGGACTTTCCTTTCCATCTTCCCTGGTGCACCTCTCATCATTTGCCGCTTGGCGGTGGTTTCCTCACTCTCATTATCAGTATAAAGACATCATGAGGAAAGGGGACAAACAAGGGAAAAAGATTCAACATAATACTCCAATTCTTCTCTGGAGAAAGACTCCACTACATATGTTGGAAATATCCCCATGCTTTCTCCAGAGACAGCTCCTTTATAGGTCAGGGTCAGCATAGAATGAACTATAGGTGCATAGGAGAGAGCAAGGAGTGGACTTATATAGCAGAAAATAGTGGCTGCAGCTGAGATTACAACTACATGTTATTCACAGCAGGATAGGGAAGGAGCCTTATACCTTTTAGTACCGTATGGAATTACTACTACTAAAAACAAATGGTGACTGGGCACTGAAGAGCTAAACGCTGTGACTATCTGATCCCAGAACTCTCCAAAGTCACAGGAGGGTGTGATAAATTCGTGACAACCTCTTAATTTCCATCAAGTACACAAAATATAAAATCACAGAAGATCAATATGGGCACCTGGATAACTAATATTGTGAGCTTCAAACTAACTTTTTCTAAAAGGAAATCTGTCACATTGGAAAACACTATTTACCTGCAGATATATGATTTATCTGCTAGTACAAAGTCTTCCAGTGCTGTTCAGCTGACTTTCTGAAAGAGCGATGAACTGTACGAAATGAACTTACTTGCTTTCAGTCATGTAATTAATTATAACAACAGCATACTGGATGCACACAGAGCTCACATTCAGATGGAATTACTGGGAGGGTTAATCACACAAGAGAAAAATCTCTGTAAGAAAATACTGTTCCAGTGCTGTTCAGCCGACTTTCTGAAAGTGCAACTGTGGCACCCCACTGGTCGGAGCGCCACAAAGGGGTACTGCACCTAGACCAGCGTGTGTGCTATCCCTGTGGTCAGTGAATGGGGAGGTTAATATGTGGCTTAATCCTCGCATCCACACACATACCCTTAGCTCAGGGGACTAGAGGGTTAACTGCTCTGCTAGGAGACCCAGCCCCAGTGGCAGGAGTTCAGGGCAAGCAGTGTTAGGGCAGGAGGAAGTTAGAGGCAGAGAACGTCTGAGGGAGAGACAGAGAGCAGGAGAAGAAGGGGTCTTCCCGGGAAGAGAAGCTGTTTTGGGAACTGAGGAGCCGACGAAGGTTCATCCCAAACAGTACACCGGACACCGGAGTCCGCACCTGCTGGAGAGCTCCAGGCCCAGCAGAGAATCCGATTCACCGTGGAGACTACAGTTCTCCCGGGCACCTTTACAGTCAATATCAAGGGAGCCAGACACCGCAGTGAAGAGAGATAACGGCAGGCCATCGAAGGTTATCCCGCAGACAGCAAAAGAGAGAGAGCACAGGAGGCCAGGCCAGGTTTCAGGCCAGCCAGGCTTCACACCAACCTGGAAGAGTAGTGAAGGAGGGATATCTAACAAAGCCACGTGGAGACACCCCGTTCATTTGCCACTACCTAGGCAAGCCTGTGCCTATGCTTACAGATTGTGTTGTACTGTGAACTGTGCTTTTTACCTGAACTGTTCCAGTAAAAGTCCTCAAACGAGTAACGGAGCCTCAGTGTGCCTCTTTCCTGCCGCTGCACTGCACTTCTTTCCACAGCCAGTGCCAGATCAACAGAGCATCACTGCCCTGGAGGCCCATCTTCACCTGTAGGAAGCTATACCACCCTTTCCACAATTCTAACACCCTCAGGAGGACTGTGGCGGCGCTGGTTATCCCTCACCAGTTACTACAGGTGGCGTCACAAACTACTCTATATTGTTGTTGTGTTATTGACCCCCAGAGCCACGGACTCGGGTACAGCCACCCTTGATAGCGTCCCCTGACACCGTGCCCGAGCTCTGAGTCCCCTGGCCTGGACGGGTCATACACAACCAACAGTAGAAAACAAACTTATTTACCTTCAGTCATGTAGTTAGTGATAACAACCGTTGCCTGGATACACATAGATCTCACATCCAGCCTGTATTTCTGGGAAGGACAATCCCACAAGAGAAAAATCAGAAATTTGGATCAGGCTGCAAATTGCATATCAGGGAAGTCTTAAAATGGATAAAGTGATTAATGATATAAAAGGTAATCACTAACATTTTTAGAAATATTTTTTGTCTATGTCAAAGAAGCCCAGAGCCTTTAAATCTTTCATGACCAAAGACCAGGAAATTCGAATAATAAAAACCACAAGAATCAGACGAAACAACAAGAATGTGGAATTCTTTATAAAATCGAATGGATTAGATGAACGTTCAGAATAGGCTTCTGTTGCCCATGGTCATCACATCTCTTCAATGATTTGGAGCTGTCTATAACCTCCTAGTAACCAATCTATATTTTTTCCTGTTGAACGATGCCGTTGCTCGAACATTTACACAATGTGATCCCCTCGGTGAGCAGGAGACACTAAAGTCAATATTTACTCATTGTTTGATCCCAGGAAATGAGCTGTAATGTACGATACAGGGCACCTGTGTTCTCCAGAAATGCACTGAGAATGATCTATTCTGGTTCCCATGGAAAACTAACTGAGCTGTGTCTTAATTAAGCCTGACCAGGTAAATGTCAGCAAACACAAGCAAACAGAGGGATTGTAGAATTGGGAATTTTTTCTGTATGTTCTGTCCAAACAGAATGAGACAATACCGACAGAAATGAGTAATGCAGCTATCATGTGAAATGACGGAGTTTTATCATTTTTAGTCTTTTCACCAGTGGCGTAACTTCAGGCCCAGCGGCCCCGCTGCGAAAGCTCCAACGGGGCCCCCAATTATTGGAAATCTTTAATAGTATTAATCTTTTTCTATGGGCCAAAAGGACTTTTGGGGCCCCCCTAGGCTGCAGGGCCCGGGTGCGATTGCAACCCCTGCACCTATTGTAGTTATGCCCCTGCTTTTCACATTATAAACTTTCACCCATCAGCACCTATTGGAATAATCTTACGATGACGACCACAGTCTGTATTTTTCATTACAGTTGATGCACGCCGTTGAAGACCCCTCCAAGATCCAAAGTATAAAGCAGCTACAAAGTATTGAAATAGATTCATATAACACATCATTTCTTCCATTGCTGCCATTAATCATTGCCCTGCTGGAAAATACTTGACTTCATTAACTTCTTGGTTAATCCTATGTTTCACCATTGCACTGCCAAAAGATACCAAACTGGATTACTTTGATTAATTGCTTCCCTGCTGGAAGTTACCAGTTTCCAATGCTACTTCTACACACCTAGATCTGGTTCACCCATGCTACTTTTGTTGTTCTGCAATGCTGCATACCTTGCTGGGTAAGTCCTTACTGACCCATGTGTCATCCATCTAGGCCTGTTCTGCTGCACCGTCGCCTTCATTTCATCATGTTCACTCAAACCTACAACTTGGAGAATCCACTTTATCAGGGAAGCCAATGACAGAAGCATTGCCCAATTCCTATTGAAATCAAGCCCATGTTCTGGTAATGCATCTATAGGTTGGGTGTTCCGGAGTAAAAATGTTTGTAAGCCCAACAAGCTCCAATAAACATGTGGGGATTGCCATGTTGGCTACTGGCATACAGCGATTGGCCATACTTGGGTTTCATATGAGTTCCGGGGGCGTGATACTCGGCACACTGCAGTTCAGGGATAGTTGATGTAGGAGTGAGTTTACATTTGAACAGGCACATAGACAAGGTTATACACTGGCACCCCTTAGTGCCTTTCATGATGATCAAAAGGGTGTTTTTAACCTGATTTACAGAAATAAATAATTTTAAAAAACTGCAAGGAGTCCCCTATTTTTGATATTTAGCTAAGGTAAAGCAGACAGCTGGGGGCTGATATTATCAAGCTTGAAAAGCCCAGTGTTTTTTGGCCCATCCCAGCCTAAAAATACCAGCCCGCAGCCGCCCCAATCAGGAAAAAACTATTTTTTTTTGCACAATGTCAGCTGTCATCAAGCCCAGGGGTTAGGAATGGAGAGTTGTCTAATCAGAATTGGCTTCTCGAAAAGTTTGTATATTGACCTCTAGGTATCAAGCCAAAGTCTTCGACCAGGCGACCGGCGTGTAACTGCAATAGGTGCAGGAATTGCAATCACACCCGGGCCAATGGAAGTTAAGGGGCCAAAAAGGTAATTCTGGCTGAAAAGAAAAGACCAATGCTATCAGAGAATTGCTTTAATTCTGGGCCCCATAGAAGGCTTTGTATTGAGACTCTCTAACTTCCCATCTACCATATGAAATTTTGCATACTAGTATATTATTATGTACAGATACAATCACTACCTATTCAACCATATACAGTTAGGGCCAGAAATATTTGGACAGTGACACAAGTTTTGTTATTTTAGCTGTTTACAAAAACATGTTCAGAAATACAATTATATATATAATATGGGCTGAAAGTGCACACTCCCAGCTGCAATATGACAGTTTCCACATCCAAATCGGAGAAAGGGTTTAGGAATCATAGCTCTGTAATGCATAGCCTCCTCTTTTTCAAGGGACCAAAAGTAATTGGACAATGGACTCTAAGGGCTGCAATTAACTCTGAAGGCGTCTCCCTCGTTAACCTGTAATCAATGAAGTAGTTAAAAGGTCAGGGGTGGATTCCAGGTGTGCGGTTTTGCATTTGGAAGCTGTTGCTGTGACCAGACAACATGCGGTCAAAGGAACTCTCAATTGAGGTGAAGCAGAACATCCTGAGGCTGAAAAAAAAGAAAAAAATCCATCAGAGAGATAGCAGACATTCTTGGAGTTGCAAAATCAACAGTTGGGTACATTCTGAGAAAAAAGGAATTGACTGGTGAGCTTGGGAACTGTAAAAGGCCTGGGCGTCCACGGATGACAACAGTGGTGGATGATCGCCGCATACTTTATTTGGTGAAGAAGAACCCGTTCACAACATCAACTGAAGTCCAGAACACTCTCAGTGAAGTAGGTGTATCTGTCTCTAAGTCAACAGTAAAGAGAAGACTCCATGACAGTAAATACAAAGGGTTCCCATCTAGATGCAAACCATTCATCAATTCCAAAAATAGACAGGCCAGAGTTAAATTTGCTGAAAAACACCTCAAGAAGCCAGCTCAGTTCTGGAAAAGTATTCTATGGACAGATGAGACAAAGATCAACCTGTACCAGAATGATGGGAAGAAAAAAGTTTGGAGAAGAAAGGGAACGGCACATGATCCAAGGCACACCACATCCTCTGTAAAACATGGTGGAGGCAACGTGATGGCATGGGCATGCATGGCTTTCAATGGCACTGGGTCACTTGTGTTTATTGATGACATAACAGCAGACAAGAGTAGCCGGATGAATTCTGAAGTGTACTGGGATATACTTTCAGCCCAGATTCAGCCAAATTCTGCAAAGTTGATTGGACGGCGCTTCATAGTACAGATGGACAATGACCCCAAGCATACAGCCAAAGCTACCCAGGAGTTTATGAGTGCAAAAAAGTGGAACATTCTGCAATGGCCAAGTCAATCACCAGATCTTAACCCAATTGAGCATGCATTTCACTTGCTCAAATCCAGACTTAAGACGGAAAGACTGACAAACAAGCAAGACCTGAAGGCTGCGGCTGTAAAGGCCTGGCAAAGCATTAAGAAGGAGGAAACCCAGTGTTTGGTGATGTCCATGGGTTCCAGACTTAAGGCAGTGATTGCCTCCAAAGGATTCGCAACAAAATATTGAAAATAAAAATATTTTGTTTGGGTTATGTTTATTTGTCCAATTACTTTTGACCTCCTAAAATGTGGAGTGTTTGTAAAGAAATGTGTACAATTCCTACATTTTCTATCAGATATTTTTGTTCAACCCTTCAAATTAAACGTTACAATCTGCACTTGAATTCTGTTGTAGAGGTTTCATTTCAAATCCAATGTGGTGGCATGCAGAGCCCAACTCGCGAAAATTGTGTCACTGTCCAAATATTTCTGGCCCTAACTGTAGCTACACCCTTGTATGGGTTTTTACTGTTTTTACATCCCATCCTTAGGGTCCATGACCAGGGGCGGGCTGGCCCGGGTTTCTGGGGGCAACTGCCCTCCAGGCCGCCGGTTTAGTGGCAGTTCAGGGCCGCCCGGTACTGCTGGCAGCCGCCCTGAACAGTGAAATGATCTGAGAGCGGCCGGCTGTCAGCGCGGTGCGGCCGCAGTGGGACCGCTCCGGGCTTCAAATCGCAGCAAAGGCTGTGTCGTCATGGCAACCGGCGGGACGCCGGGCGCGGCGGGATCGAGTCACTGACTCCATGGGCGTACCCAGCGTGGGGCAGGTGCCCCCCCCAAGAGGCTGCTTTTCCCCCCCGCAGTTGCGCACCGGAACTGGCACCTACTGTGAGAGTGTGACGTCTGTGGCATGACAGTGTCAGCGGCACAGCCGCACAGCGCCGCCCGTGTGTGACATGGGGCGGCGGGGAGGCAGGCCGGCAGCTGCAGCAGCCCCCAGCAGGCAGGGCGCCGGGTGGATCAGTGATCACATTGCCGGGTGCCCTCAGCATCAGCAGCCTCAGACAGTATCTGCCGACTGCAGATCAGCTCGGTAGGCACTGTCTGGCAGGCCTGCAGGGGGACTCAGAACAGTGATGTGAGTTGTGTGACATCACCACTGCACTGAGAGTGCCGAGTCCCATGTTGGAGTGGGGTCTATCTGGGGAGTGGGGACACTGCTGGCCTGGCCTGGTGGTGAGGGGGGAGGCTGGAGCAAAGAGCTCTCAAGGCGAGCTACAAGTGAAGACAGAGAGTGAGTGAAGAGTCGACAAGAAGACAATGGCCCCAAGGAAAGAAGGTGCAGTGTGCTGTGCAGAGTGACAGTGTGTGCAATGTGTGTATGTGTAATGTGTGTGTGCAATGTGTGTATGTGCAATGTGTGTGTGTATGTGCAATGTGTGTATGTGCAATGTGTGTGTGCAATGTGTGTATGTGCAATGTGTGTGTGTATGTGCAATGTGTGTGTGCAATGTGTGTATGTGCAATGTGTGTGTGTATGTGCAATGTGTGTGTGTGCAATGGTACAATGTGTGTATGTGCAATGGTACAATGTGTGTATGTGCATTGTGTGTGTGCAATGGTGCAATATGTGTATGTGCAATGTGTGTGTGCAATGTGTGTGTGCAATGTGTGTGTGTGTGCAATGGTGCAATATGTGTATGTGCAATGTGTGTGTGCAATGGTGCAATATGTGTATGTGCAATGTGTGTGTGCAATGTGTGTATGTGCAATGTGTGTGTGTGCAATGTGTGTGTGCAATGTGTGTGTGTGTGTGCAATGGTGCAATATGTGTATGTGCAATGGTGCAATGTGTGTAGGTGCAATGTGTGTGTGTGCAATGGTGCAATGTGTGTGTGTGCAATGTGTGTGTGTGTGCAATGTGTGTGTGTGCAATGTGTGTGTGCAATGGTGCAATGTGTGTGTGTGCAATGGTGCAATGTGTGCAATGGTGCAATGTGGGTGTGTGCAATGTGTGTGCAATGTGTGTGTGTGCAATGTGTGTGTGCGCAATGTGTGTGTGTGCAATGCTACACAGTGCAAGCTGCAGTGCCGGCCCCGGGAGCAGAAGAGCCTGTGCAGCTGCCCTGTGGACTGTGGGGGGCTGGAAGCAGAGACAGAGCAGCCGGAGGATCACAGTGAGTGTAAAATAAATGTAATGTAAATAAAGATAAAGTTGGCTGCACTGTGCTTGTGATGGGGGCCTCCAGCCTCTGTCCTCCTGCCCTCACCCCTCCAGCCTCTGTCCTCCTGCCCTCACCCCCCAGCCTCCGTCCTCCTGCCCTCACCCCTCCAGCCTCCGTCCTCCTGCCCTCACCCCTCCAGCCCTGCCCTCACCCCTCCAGCCTCCGTCCTCCTGCCCTCACCCCTCCAGCCTCCGTCCTCCTGCCCTCACCCCTCCAGCCTCCGTCCTCCTGCCCTCACCCCTCCAGCCTCCGTCCTCCTGCCCTCACCCCTCCAGCCTCTGTCCTCCTGCGCTCACCCCTCCAGCCTCTGTCCTCCTGCGCTCACCCCTCCAGCCTCTGTCCTCCTGCGCTCACCCCTCCAGCCTCTGTCCTCCTGCGCTCACCCCTCCAGCCTCTGTCCTCCTGCGCTCACCCCTCCAGCCTCTGTCCTCCTGCGCTCACCCCTCCAGCCTCTGTCCTCCTGCCCTCACCCCAACAGCCTTCGTCATCCTGCGCTCACCCCTCCAGCCTCCGTCCTCCTGCGCTCACCCCCCAGCCTTCATCCTGGTCTAACCGCCTGCCCACCATATACTGTGCTGCTAACCACTGAGCCATCATATACAGTGCTAACCACTGAGCCACCATATACAGTGCTAACCACTGAGCCACCATATACAGTGCTAACCACTGAGCCACCATATACAGTGCTAACCACTGAGCCACCGTATACAGTGCTAACCACTGAGCCACCGTATACAGTGCTAACCACTGAGCCACCATATACAGTGCTAACCACTGAGCCACCATATACAGTGCTAACCACTGAGCCACCATATACAGTGCTAACCACTGAGCCACCATATACAGTGCTAACCACTGAGCCACCATATACAGTGCTAACCACTGAGCCACCATACAGTGCTAACCACTGAGCCACCGTACTGCGAGTGTATGCCCCTGCGAGTGTATGCCCCTGTGTGTGTATGCCTACCCCCTGAAAATAAGACCGGGTGCAACGTTCGGAGCAAATATATTAATATATTAAATATATTAATCTCGCCCGGCCCCTGACGGCAGCCCGCCCATGTCATATACAGCCCCTGCCCCCATAGGGCTCCCCAGTGGCGCAATAAGTCTGATGGGCACAGGTGCGCATTGTAGGCCCCCCACCTTCCGCGTGCACGTTGGTCAGATGTATGGGCCCCGTGTAACATTCTAAATCCTATACTCACAAATTGACCCCTCTCCCCCTTCATTATGTATTAATGTCCCTTATCCTGCTGTATATGGTCCTCCTCCTGGAATATGGCCTTTATCGTGGTATATATGTCCCCCATCATGGTTTATATGGTCCTCCTCCTCAGCTACCATAGTCCTCCAATTATTATAATGCATCCCCACATTCCTCCATACATTACAATGTATTCCCATAGTCCTCTATGTATTATAATGCACCCCATAGTCCCCCATTCATAAGGTACCCCCATAGTCATCCAATTATCATAATGCAACCCCACTATCCTCTATATAGTATAATGTAGCCTCATATGCCTCCATACATTATAATGCACCTCCAATCCATACAGTATAATGCACTCCTATAGTTCTCCATATAGTAGAATTCACCCCCATAATTCTCCATATAGTATAATTCACCCATAGTCCTCTATACAGTATAATGACCCATCAATAGTCCTCCATGTAGTATAATGCACCCCCATAGTTCTCCATATAGCCATCCATACAGTCTAATGCACCCTCACAGTCCTGTGTTTAGCATAGTACAGCCTTCCATATAGCACAGTACAGCCTCATAATTCTCCATACAGTATAATGCAGCCACAGTGAGCCACCCCCTTTTCCCCCCCATACTCCTCTGGCCAGCGTGTACTCCTTAAAAAAAATCTGTACTTACATCTCCTGGTTTCACCGCAGCTTCCCAAAATTGAAGATACAGGAGGAGGTGGTGACGCCGAGCGTTGCACAGTGGAACGCATAAAAGCAGGAAGTGACACCTAGTCCACACTAGGAGTAGGTTGTGCTTCCTGCTTTTTATGCGTTCCACTGTGCAATGCATGGCATCACCCCTGTGGTAAGAGGGAGCGCAGGGGGGCGGCAGTGGATAGCAGGAGGCTCAGTGAAACACACGGGACCCTTAGCGGCCCGTGTGCTGCTGCGCAGTGATGGTACAAGAAGCGGGCGCAACCTGAACGACCATGGCTTGCCCCCCCCCCCTAGTTTTGATCCTGGGTACACCCATGACTGACTCACTGACTGAGTCAGTGCTAGCGGGGCAGGCGGCCGTGACGTCTGTCGGCGTGGCCGCAGCCGCACTCACCTCTGAGCAGAGCTCTCAGCTCTCTGCAGGCAGCGCCACCGCGGGACCAGGCTTCCGGGCAGCAGCGGGTGCGTTGTCATGGCACCCGGCTGGCCTGCAGGACGCCGGGATTGGATGGCCACTGCGCCACGCAGCCAGGCAGCCAAGCAAAGACAGGGAGGGAGGCAGGGTTCAGAGCGGTGTGTAGTGTGCGTGCTACGTCAGCACGCACTTAGTGAACCTTGTGTGAACCCACCCACCCGGTCCCTCAGAGCGGAGCGCAGACAGACAGAACGCTGCGGAGGGGAACGCCAGTGTGAAGGCAGCCTAAATGTAAGACTGGGTTCACATTTGCAGATGCCTCCACACCGTTCTGCGGAGGACATCTGCAAGGAGCCGGCAGCCCTATCTTTTATAATGGGACGCACGGTGTCTGTCTGCAGATGTTTGCAGACAGCCGTGCGCTCCCATTGCCCGCCATGAGTGATCTGTGCGCATGCGTAGGCATGCGCACAGATCACACACTCCCGTCCGCACCGAAAACCCGACCTGTCGCGTTCCCGGTGCGGACGACAGTGTGTGATCTGTGCGCATGTCTCCGCATGCACACAGATCACTCATGACGGGCAATGGGAGCACACGGCGGTCTGCAAGCATCTGCAGGCACCATGCGTCATATTATAAATGATAAGGCTGCGGTCTTTGCTTTAATGTTAGTACTGGGCCTGGGGAGCAACTACAGGGAGGAGGGAGCGCAGCATCGGGATTGTGGAGCGAAAGACACAGGCGGGGAAACCTGTGGTAAGAAGAGGACTTCTCCACCGGCTTTCCTGCTTTGTGCTTCGCTCCCCGATCCCTAATGCCCCCTCCCCGCTCCTGCTCCTCACCCGCGGTAGCACCCCCCGCTCCTCACTTGGCCTCAGGCGGCAGAGGGGCTGGCGGCCCGTCATTATGGGCCTCTGCACTGTGCTTGCCACCCAGGCTGAAATCTGCCAGCCAGCCCCTGTCCATGACTCATAAGAAAAGCAGCTTTATATAGGGCCTGATTGGCAATGCTCTGTGGGAAAAAAGTATGCAAATTAGCGTTCTCCCAGTAGGAAAGAAAACTAGTGCCACCTATTTACAAAGACTCTTAACCAACCTGGATAGCTGTGTTGGATTCCGGCCTCTCACATGGAGGCAGGGAAATTAGATTGGGATCCCATGAGAAAAGTGACTGACGAGAGTCTACTAAATGAACATCAGCATGGAATATGTTGGCGCCATTTATATAGTATTTAATAAATCAGTCGTTAAACACTTAATATGAAGGAGAAGTGACCTGAAATACATTTTAATGAATCGCTCATACATATTTATTTTTCTCTTATAAAGGTCAACAAGACATTAATAAAACCCCTACGTTGCCCAAACTTTGCCTGTGGGACAATATCGTTATTGATTCTATTTTCATAAGACATTTTATCACACGTAATATGTGGCCATTACTAATTGCTCCACTACATTGATAGTAATACATCTGGCAGCATAAACATGGCTTTATACAGACCTCTGTGTGATTGCCAACTATTGATTGACCTTAAAGGATTAGAGTTAATAAATTATTCGAGAGGAGACTTTGGACTTTATTTTCAGTGTGGAAACTTACTGGCATATAAAATAGGTGCCAGATGAGATATAGACTGGCATGATCATGCCCAGACAGCAGCAATGACTTGGATCCGGGTCATTGAGCACAAAGATGTATAAAGATTCATTCAGAGATTTGATTTTCCGTTCAAAGAAAAGTTGTAATGGTCGGAAGGAAATCTGGAGGAGGTCACAGAATATTGGAGAAACGTCAACACCAGACTCTGTCCTCAATTATACAATTATTAAGTTGCCCATTCATATAAAGGTTTACAATAATTGACACCTTAAACAATGGCATAGGTAGTCAAATCTGCCAATTTCATTAGGATTGGCCTATTCAACTATATAAACGCTAGTGTGATAATAGTCACTTACTCTTGGGCAAGTATGAAGGCGGGATAATCGGAAGATCCATGGTCACAGGGTCGGCATCAGCACTGGTGCGCACGGCCCTGGACAGCGGGAGGAACCCACTTGTGGTCAGGGACAGCCCAGCAGCAGCTGAGTGTGCTCTATCACATGGCTAATGGCACATGGCTAATGTGCTTCAGGAGCATCGCATGCAAATTAGCTATGTGGTGGCACAAGGGGCAGTGGCGTTTCATCCTTGGACGACTGCAGCAGCAGGATGACCTTATCACTTGGCTGAGGGCAATGAGGAGAATCACGGATCTGGCGGCAAGGATGTGGCATAGACCATTGCAACATCTGAAGACACGTTGGAGTGGAGGGAGGGTGAGTTTATTTATTTTTAGTGGGTGTGGCGTGATGGGGGATTATATGTACCAGGATGTGGCCAGGATGGAGGACACATATACTAGGATGTGGGACATATATACCAGGATGGTCCCAGTATGGAGGATATTATTATTTATTTATATAGCGCCATTGGTTCCATGGCGCTTTACATAAGAAGTGGGGGTAACAAGAAAAGGTACACTACATATGAACAGTCAAGGCTTGCTGATACACGATGGGAGAGGACCCAGTCCACGAGGGATCATAGTCTACAGGGGTGGGAGAGGACATGATAGGAGGGGAAGTGCCAAGCATGTGGTGGAGCGGCGCTGGGTCTCATCATAGGTTGTAGGCTTGTTGGAATAGATGAGTTTTCAGGTTCTTTTTGAAACTCCTAAGGGTAGGCGAGTGTCTGACGTGCTGGGGGAGAGAGTTGTGGGAGGATGAGATGAAGGGGGAGGAGAGGAGGAGTTCTTGTGAGGAGCGTAGGTTGCATGCAGGTTGGTATCGGGAGACCATGTCGGAGATGTAAGGGGGGGACAGGTTGTGAATGGCTTTGTAAGTCAGGGTTAGGATTTTAAATTCAGATCTTTGGGGGGTGGGGAGCCAGTGAAGTGCCATGTGGAGAGGGGAGATAAGGGAGTAGCGAGGAGGCAGGTGGATTAGACGGGCAGCTGAGTTTAGGATAGAGCGGAGGGGTGCAAGGGAGGAGGCAGGGAGACCGGTGGACAGTAGGTTGCAGGATATACAGTATACCAGGATGGACGACATATATACCAGGATAGGGAGATATATACCAGGATATGGATCATATATACTAGAATAGAAGACATATATACTAGGATGGGGGAGATTGGACAGTGACAGTGAGGAGTCAAACACAGAAAGAGGTGTGGTGGACTGCCTTGAGAGTGACAAAGTAGTCCTGTAACGGTAATCATGAGGTGATAAAGCCTTTAGTTTACATACACAGCAGCACAGAGCCTGATAAGAGCTGCACAGTTGCTTTCTCTTTTTTAACCCTTACAGCATGTTGTTTTCAGCATACATAGCAAAAACCTGCTGACAGATTCCCTTTAAAAGAATACTTTATAGTGCACTCAAAAAATGAATGTAAAAAATCAGTAATATTATCATTCTACATGGTTAGTCATTAACGAGCGAAAATATTTCCAAAGAAAATATAGAAAAGTAAAAAAGAAATAGAGGTAGAAGAAATTGGATAACATATTCATAGAAATAAGCACCTAAAGCCTCAGTAACGAAGGATCTGTTTATTGCTGGGATCCTACGACAGGTCGTCACAAATAATTACTGAACAATAAGAAGCCCCCGAGGTGCCAGGTGTCAGAACTTCTTCAAACATATGAAGTCATTTTTCACGTCTGAGATTTATCTCTCTGTGTTTCGCAAACACAAATTAGAAAGGAATCATAAAAGCCATTTATACGCAGTTGTGTATGGCACCGCCATGCTGGGACGCAACGGATTCTGTCTAAGGGGGTAAAGAAATAGCGACAGCACTGACTACTACCAAAAATAATTAGTCCAAGTCATTTCTTAAACAGCTTTGGGTCATTCATAGAGTCTGCGATAATTCAAAGACACGTCAGAGCCGCCGAGCTGGGGAGAGCAATTATTCATGAATAAAACAAGCTTAAACTGGGCGATGCAAGAAAAAGAAATGATCTTAGGCTCCAATCACATCAGCAGTTTTCGCTGATGTGCAGCAGATCCGGCAGGTGGCGCCGCATCTGCCGCCTAATGGCCGACTTGCGGCCTTGATCTCGCAAACCCCATGCATTGTCTATGGGGCTTGCGGTCCAGTGCGACAAGTGCGGTTACGCCGGATGCAGCAGATCGGCGCTTGCGGCCATGAAAAAAAAACACTGCTTGCAGCTTTTTTTTTTCGCGGCCACAAGTGCCGCATCTGCCACATGTGGCGTAACCGCACTTGTCGTACCGGACCGCAAGCCCCATAGACAATGCATGGGGTTTGCGATATCCAGGCCGCAAGTCGGCCATTAAGCGGCAGATCCGGCAGATGCGGTGCCACCTGCCGGATCTGCCGTACATCAGCGAAACCGCTGATGTGAAAGGGCCCATATTCAGAGGAATATTCCATCAAGACCACTGATACGAACAACATATTAAAATAATGTAAAAATTGAGGTTAGATTTTTAGGTTAGGGGTTTGCACCCAGATATATGATCAGCCCCTGACAAGTATTGTACAATGATCCTACAGTCTGCTCACTATTATTAGCACCCCTTCATGCTTTTCATAGACTGTACAATATCTTAAAAAATAAATGGAAATGTACCAAAGTTATGTCCTCAGGATTTTTAAAATTAGTATTCAATGTAATGCAACAAAAAAATGTTTGGCAACTTACATGTTGCAATTTCAAAGAAGAAACAGAATAAACATCATGTGCTGCAATAAATGCCCCTCCACGTTCCTCCCCTCCCTGCACTGTATGGAACCCTGAATGAGAAAGGAATAAACTCCTGAAAAGCACTGATTGGGTGAGTGCCCTCTTTTTTTCTGAACTGTTTTGTCATGTATACACTGGAGTGAGCACACCCAGGTGCATAGCCGCTCTATCCAGATGACCGACATATGGGGAAACTCCCTATGTAATAATCCTAGTCAGGGGCGAAACTACACTGGTGCAGCTGGTGCAGCTGCACCAGAGCCCCGACCGGCTGGGGGCCCCTTCAAGCCTGGATGGGGGCCCCTAGCCGACCCCCCAAGCCGCCGTCAAAGGAGAGGAGGGTCAGGCAAGGGAAGCAGAGAGCTTCCTGCTTCCCCTGCCTGATCCCGCCCCTCCTCTCCTCTGCTCCTCCGGCCCCTAACATACATCCGGCGCGGCTCCCAGGTAGGAGAGCATCGCGCCTGCGGCTCCCTGCGGCTCCCAGCGGCTCCCAGCGGCTCCCAGCAGCACCCACCCCCCCCTTTCCGGGCTGCGCCGACGGCCAGCGGCACCCCTCCCCCTTGGGCCGCACCGACGGCCAGAAGCCTCGCCCCCCCGGTCCTCTCCTGCACCAGGGCCCCCGGGGGTGACGGTCCGTCCCTGATCCTAGTAGTGCCCGGCATCTTAGATTTGTTTTCAGCTCATTTGTCTTCACCATTATGACAAAGGAACAGGGCCTAACATGTGCCCTTTTAACCCTAGAACGTGTAACTCGGCCTTTTAGGCCTGGTAGTTTACTTTTTTTCCTACTTTTGCAAAATTACTTAAGTTAGAATTTTGGAACTCTAGGTACTCCTCAAGTATATAGTTGTTGGTAATATCCAGTTTGTCACTTAATTTTATGTGATAGGCATTTTTGTATAACGATGCTTTTTTGGGGAAATCCCAAATTTACAGAACCTGTCCTTTTAGGCCCATACTATGTTTATCATGTACTCATCAGTGTTTGTGTCTCAAGTTACTGTGTTATTGCAGGCAGGGTTACTGGAGAGGGGGGTGGATCATGCCTATGTGTTGAAAGACCTGTGATGATGTAATAGCCATGTGATCATGCGACGGGAACTGACTCCTCCTTCCCAATGTCATAAGGCCATGACATCATTGCAGGTCCTTCTGAACACAGTAATGAGCGTCAGGAGGACAGCATACATTGTAAGCTAATTGCCAAAAAACGTGTGATTATACCATATGATGTTGGGAGGATGGATTCAGCCTCTTTCTCAGCCTCTTTATTTCTAGAAGAACCTTGGAAAGTGTCTACACTGTGAGCCACAAAAATCCAGAATATTGTACATCACCTAGAAGAAAGTCTAATGGCGGGTTTACACGTTGCTATATCGTAGTCCAATTTCAATGAAAAGTCACGTGGTTCGATCGTTGGAGCCGATATCGTTCCTGCGTTGTATTGTTTGAACGTCCAATACGATGCAGGAACGATGTCAATGCGATATCGGGGATTGAATGAGCGTGCTATTCAATGCCCCGATATTGAAGGGAGATTGGAGTCGGATCGTGCTGTATAAACGCCCAACTACGATGCGATTTGAAACGTCACCCATTCACTCCCATGTTAAAGGATCGTTCCTTGGTTGGGGGGCGTAGACATCGCACAGACTTTGTATTCCGATATCGCAGCGTGTAAACATCCAATGCGATGCGGGAGAAACGTGCACTAAATGCGCGCTCCCGCGCCATTGAGTTGCGATGTCGCAACGATATTGAAGCGTGTAAACCCACCATAAGAGAAGGAGGGGGGAGAGAAGCACTTTACCCTTATGTCATACAACAGGAAAGAGTGGACAACCCTGAATTTATTCATTGTTTTCCTTTTAGATTGCTGACATCCAAGTTAACAATGGAACAGTCTTCTTCCAAGAATCTGACTGACCAAGAGATTGAAGTAATTATGTTTAAAAGTGATGATTAGAGTGAACTTTCTTTGTCTGATGAAAATCACCTGCCACCAGCTAATCACTCTGCTTCCTCATCCAATCCCAATTTCCATGCCAGGAGGAAGGGCAGAAGATGCCTATTGTTCAATGACCTTTGCCATGAACTTGTAATGCCTCTCATGATGCAGTGAAGAAACATAAACTGCTTGCCAAAGAAAACTAGAGAAGCTATGAAAAGGAGTGGCGTACATTTTCAGGCAATTCCAGAGCCAGGAGAAAGAAAACTAAAGTGTTATTTATTTGTCCAACAAACAAAGACAGGAAAACTGAGCATCAGGGGTACTTCACACACAACAATATCGCTAGTGATATTGCTACAACGTCACAGGTTTTGTGACGTAACAGCGGCCTCGTCTGCGACCTCGCTATATATGACACGTAGCAGCGATCAGGCCCCCGCTGTGAGATCGCTGATCGTTACAAATCATTCTGGACCATTTTTTGGTCATTGCGCTCCTGCTGGGCAGCGTGCATCGCTGTGTTTGACAGGGACAATGACCAACGATCTCAATACTACCCCCGAGAGTGACAGGTTCCCAACGACCGCCGTATCGTTGCTGCGTCGCTGGTGAGATCTGACTGTTTGACATCTCACCAGAAACCATGTAGCAACGCACCAGCGATCCCAGCCAGGTCAAATCATGGTCGTGATCGCTGGAAAGTTGCAGCGTGTAAAAGGGCCCTTAATGTACCATTTGTGGAGTAAATGTCTGTAAAGAACATTCATCAGAAAAGGTAACGTGTGAAGTGTGCAGAAGATCAATAAAGTTGAAAAGGAAGAGTTGTAAAAGAAATGTAGCTGCTGCTAGTTTACTTCAACATTTATATAGCCTTGTTTGTGTGTGTTTCATATCTTTGTCTGAAATTTGAAAACAAAATGTTCAGGGATAAAAAGGATTCATCATACAGAATGCATAATGCGGATCTTTTAGGCCTATGTACATACTCTTTTGGTGTTTTCGGCAAACAATTATAATTACAATGTTGTGCTTTTTTCATATCTTACTTTGCAAATTTCAAATAAACTTGTAAAAGTTATTTATTTGAGTTCCTGCATATGATTTGCAAACAGGCCTAAAAGGCTCGGGTTATGTGAAAGTGTATATTTCAGATGTCATGCATTCTAGGGTTAAACCAATGAAATCATTCATTCCCTATCATTTACTCACTACTCTGTCTAACTGATTTATTTTTTACTACTGCTTCTGTGGCACCACAGGAGTCTGGTTGCCACAGTGGCATTGCCTCCCTCACAGGGGGATGTCATGCCTGGAAGCAAGAAGGGGTCCCCTTGTCAGGTAACACCAGTATCCAACACTTGTCCTGAATCCAGACCAGAAGGGGGAGCTCTGAACCCAGTTGTAGGGGAGATTCCCTATAAATTCTGGCCGGGAGGAGGGTTAGTCAGATAGTCTGAGAGAAAGTCAGAGAGTCTTAGGAGAGATGTCCTGGGGACCAGACCTGGTTGGAGCTCATCCAAGGACAGTGGAAAGCTAGTGAGAGAGAAGAAGAGAAGAGTCGAGGAGAACCCAGGGAGTGGAGCTGTGACTGTGCTCGCCCTGGAGGAAAGCTCTAGAAACTGGATGCCGGAGTGCTTTGTTGTTCGGGTATTGAAGTCACAGCAGCTAAATACGAAGGGCAGAAGATTGCAAGTCCCCTGGCCCCACTAAACACCTAACGGCACAACAGCATACTAGAGCCCGGAGCCGCCACCAAAGAGCAACACCTGTAATATGCTCGAGCTGCCTGCCATATGGGTATAGGCTAGACATGCAGTAAATGGCCGCAGCATAGCTCTAGGTGGCGAGGACCAAACAGCATCACGCAGAAGGAAGGCCTCTGAACCCATCTGGCTAGGTGGATCCCAAATTGCTTCCTGGCTGCCCGGATCTTCATTAGCATCTGTTACCAGTGCCCGGTCTGCACCATCAACCATCAAGTAAAGGTAAACGAAACTTCAGTCCTTGTGTCCTCCAGTCATTAATCGCGCCCTCAGTTCAGCACCCCACCGTTCCCAATTCCCTGCATAAACTGTGTCAACTGCCCTGGGGTCCCCCGCTCCACCCATGGGGAGCTACACCATCTCTGCTGCATCACCAACTGCCCCAGTGGACCAACGCTGCAGCGTCGTCCATCCAATTTCCATATAAATATCTCCCATTTATGGCACAGCCAGGGCCACGGAGCCGGATCACAGCCTCGTGACCTTCCCAGAGTACTGCCCGACCCGGTTCCAAGTTCCCCACGGCCCAAGTGGGTGTGTCACTTCCTTTTGATGACACTTCATTTGAGAATCCCAGGGCATGTTCAGATACTCAAAGAACAAGTCATCATCAGGAGGCAAAGGCTGTGGTTACTGGTGCGGCCTCTGCCCTTTACGTGGAATGAAACTTCATCATAGAACCCTATTTCAAGAGCTGTGCTAGTCCCTGCTCTACTGAACATGTGGTAGTTGTCAATTCGGATGACATGTGTGGGCGGTCCTGGTGTTTGCTTGCTCATTCTTTACTTTAAATGTACACTGACAGTGCACTCTTTTGCCGGCTTGTCACTTCTGATCACAGCTGGCAAGTGAGCGCTCTTTCACTGTGCACTGAGAAGAACAGTTCGCAATGACAAGGATCTATTGAGTATCCATCAGAATTGACAGCTGGTGCATGCTCAGTAGAGCAAGTACTGGAGGTGTCTCATAACACCTCATTCCAAGAAGGGGTCAAAGGATGCGGCAGTGGCCGCAGCCTCTGCCCCCTGAAGACAGCTTGTTTGAGTATCTCGAGCATCCATTGAGGTTCTCAAAAGAAGTATCATCAAGGAGGAAGTAGAAAAATAAAGCAGTTAGAATAGTGAGGGAAGGATAGGGAATTGTTAATTAAATCATATTAGAACCAAAGGTTATATTATGACATTTGATAGAGATTTAGGCATAAAGTAAAATTTTGTTTTGGATCACCTTTTTAATTTCCCCTGTGGTCTTGCTGTAGGGTAACTGCAATCTATGGGCTTCTTCACATATTACGTTTTTGCAGCCTTTTACAAAACCAGCAAAGTGAAAAAGATTTTGAAGCTCATTACTTACTGCTTACTTTTAACTTCTAGATTTGAACCATCAAAGGCCAGAAACACACAGTGCGGATAAGTGTCTCTCATGCCTCACCCTGCATGGCTGAAGGCTCTCTGGACAGGAGCGTGTCAGCCGCCTGTGTTTCTATGTGGCTCACTGGGGAACTTATTGGGTGATTATATATATTGTTTATTTATTTCATATGACCCCTGTAACAAGTGGGGATAGTCCAAAGTGGAGATCTCCAAAAAGAACAAATAAGAGATAATAAACAAATAATAAAATATGATAATATAAAAATAAAAATAATAATACAAAAAAACTTGTAAAGTTTACTATGAAACCTAATTTCATTTGCTTTTTCTTCCTTTAGCTAACTGCTGATTTAGATATTATCAATCCTCTTGTCATGCCGCCCAGTAGGAGATATGTGGCGCCCCTCGGGCTGGGCACCACAGAGAGGTATTGCACTGTGACAACAAATGTGGTAACTCGTAAGTTGTCAGTTCAGGGATTTAAGCTATGGAGTCTGTTTTTACACACACACACCTAAGATAGGCCACCTACAATAGTGGGGGGGGGACTGGTTATTTAGTAGGTCCCAAAAGGGGGGGAGCCTAGGTTAGAGTAGTGAGAGAGAGTGACAGTTTACTTCAGCGTGCTGGAAGCAGCAGGAGACTGCTGACAGTACGCTAACAGGAGGGTCCCATCTTAAGTGGGCCAGGACAGAAGGCAACAGACCAGGACTGGTTGGAGCTGGCTGGTCACATTGGGAAGCACCGGCAGCACGGGAAGTTGAGGCGGCCAGTAGTTCACCTCTGACTACAGACCGACGAGCTGCGGGCCTATAGTAATTGGGTTGCCGTTAGCGCCACAAAGGCATCTCATGCCTCAGGACTAAAACCGGTTCAGGACACTAGAGGTAAGGGCCGAATTCCGGTGGCGTTCCAGCTGCTCATGTCCGTACCAGTAAGGAACCAACCTTGCCTACTGGCTACAGACCGTAGGACTGGCGGGAGAGCTCTGCGAGGGTGGAAAAGACTGAGAAGGACAGATTAGACCCCAAAAGACTGGTGAAGGAACATCTAGAGACTCCATAAGGGGGACCCTGGAAATGGCAACAGACACCCGGTTAACCAGACTGTACCGTGTATCGTTTAACATCGGTACCCAATAAACAGGAGTTTGAGTTGAATTGGCCCCTGTTATTCTTCTCGCCGGTGCCAACACCATCAGCAGCATCGCACCGGAGGGGTAAGAACAGCAACAACTACTTCCCTCATCCCCCTCACCATCATCCTCCATCACTGCTGCCATGAGTTAAAAGCTCCTCCTGTGAGGAGCTGGACCACTCTCTGCTGCACCCACCATCACCTCAGCGGCCGGCTTTGCAGCGCCAGTACCCATATTACTGGGATCGACAGGTGGCTCACATTCCCTTGTAAATACTTCCTCCCCACTATCTAACAAATGATAACCAGGGCACGGAACCGGGAACCCGACCACCCGTGATCCCCCTTCCAAGAAGCCACCAGTCCCGGTGTCCGAGTACCCCTAGGCCTGGGCTCATCAGATACATAATACTGCAATTTAATTAGTAGGAGACAATGTTTCCCAGCAGGAGCTGTGGTTTGTGGATACTTGGAGCTAGTCTTGTTATACCTTGCAACATCAATAGGAATATTGGCCGTAAGAGGCAGTGTTTTTTTGAGGAACTGATGAGAGATCCTCCTTATAGTGCTGGATTATATTGCCACAACCCTACCCCCACCGAGAATGTATGATTACTGAAAGCTTGGTGTTACTTAATGGTGACTAGAGATGAGTGAACCTTCTGATATTTGGGCTCGGTTCTGTTTGCCAAATGGACATATGTTTGCTGAATTGTTCGGCCAACAGTTCAGCGAACTTGCGAGCCCCATTCAAATCATTTGGAGGCAAAATCAAGGGCATAGAAAACACTTTCAAAGGGGCCAAAAGCTGCCAAACTCAGCTCAAAGCATTTTAAAGTGGAGCTCCTCTGTGTTTACACAGATATTAGTTTCCTAAAGTATTACTTAGCAAGCTTCAGCACCGCTATCACCCTGCTTCGGGCTCGATCATGAATACCACTGTTTTCCCCCTCTTGAGTGGTTAAAGTCAGATTTAGCTCCACCCTAGCCCAGCATCTGTGATTAGTTGCCAGGATGGCAAACAAACTGAAGGCATATTACTGAGAAAATAAATATGTAAGTAAAAAACATGGGCGTGCACTTTGCCATATTTTTGATTGCCAGCCAATATTCCCCAAATAGCTGAGGGCTGGAATTCTCAGCGTAGTGAGGCCCAAGTGTTCTGGGTCCTCCCAGTTAAAAATTGCAGCCTGCCGCTGCCCCAGGATTAATATTTAAACCATCAGGTACTCTGGTGCCTAGTCTGAAAATCCAGAATGACTTTCTGTTTAGGATCTTACGATTAATATCGCCTCCCCTTTGGGGTCTGAATATTTTTTCCATCCCCATAAATTTGAATCTCTATAAATCTCTATTATGGCTGCTACTAAAGTATGTAGATACTGCAGAAGGAATTAAAGCAAAGGGATTAAGGGTATCAGACATATGACGACTTATTCTTTTTTTAAGTGGACCAGTGGTACACCCAACATAATGCAGCTTGCATAAACTGCATTCTATGAGATAAATAACAGCGGGGTGTTACAAGAAAAATATCTATTTTCCCCTCATAATGCATTTTCTGATTGTATTTTTTATGGGCGCTACATTGATGATACAGTTCTCATTTGGAAAGGTGATACATCAAAATGTGAAGAATTCCAAAAATACATAAATATCCGTAAAGAATTTTCCTCCAGGTTATTTGCGCTCCCAAATAACTTGTGTATACAAGCTATAGTATTATCCTGTATAGATCATTAATGTTTCTCAAAAAACATGTACATACAACGTGTTTCGACAAATAAAATGTCTTTTTCAGGTGGTAGGAATACATTTTATTTGTCGAAATGTGTTTTTTGAGAAACAATAAAGCTATATACAGGATAATACTATAGCTGGTATACACAAGTTATTCAGGAGTGCAAATAGCCTGGAGGAAAATTCTTTACGGATATCTTTCCTAGGATAACTCTGATCGAGTTAAACAATAGCCACCAGGGATCTGCAGCATACCGCTCAAATAGAAGATCATCACTGGATAGCCTGTGGTTCTAAGGGACCTATAAGCAAGTGATCAAGGTCTAATAAAGGTGAGTGCAACTAACACTTACCTATGATCTGACACTACACCTACATTTAGATCGGTGTGCTTTCTGCTTTTCTTTTCCCTCTCTCCTGCTAAAAATACATAAATGACAATCCTTTTAATTATTATTATTATTATTATTATTATTATTATTAATAATAATAATAATAATATTTATATAGCGCCATTAGATTCCATGGCACTTCACATATGGAAAGGGCAGACAAGGACAAGTACAATATATATGGACAATCAAGTCTTAACGGATACAGGAGGGACGAGGACCCTGTCCATGAGAGTAATCTTTAATGTTATATCTGTATACTCTTTCCTGTGCTGTAATGTCTGTATACCCTTTCCTGTGCTGTAATGTCTGTATACTCTTTCCTGTACTGTAATGTCTGTATACTCTTCTCTGTGCTATAATGTTTGTATACTCATCTGCCTCCTCCCCTGCCCAGGAGATGTGGTGTGGTCAGACCATGTCTCTGTATGGTCAGGCACATCCTTTACACAGTACATAGCAGGGACACATATATAAGATTATCTCAGCACAGGAGAATTGGTATGATCAGACCATGTCCCTGTACAGTCAGACACATCCATTACACAGTACATAGCAGGGACACATATATAAGATTATCTCAGCACAAGAGATGTGGTATGATCAGACCATGTCCCTGTATGATCAGACACATCCATTACACAGTACATAGCTGGGCCACATATATAAGATTATCTCAGCACAGGAGATGTGGTATGATCAGACCATATCCCTGTACAGTCTGACACATCCATTACACAGTACATAGCAGGGACACATATATAAGATTATCTCAGCACAGGAGTATGGTATGATCAGACCATGTCCCTGTATAGTCAAACACATCCATTACACAGTACATAGCAGGGCCACATATATAAGATTATCTCAGCACATAGATGTGATATGATCAGACCATTTCCCTGTACAGTTAGACACCTCCATTACACAGTACATAGCAGGGACACATATATAAGATTATCTCAGCACAATAGATGTGATATGATCAGACCATGTCCCTGTATGGTCAGACACATCCATTACACAGTACATAGCAGGGACACATATTTAAGATTTATCTAACACAGGAGCTGTGGTATGATCAGACCATGTCCCTGTACAATCAGACACATCCATTACACAGTACATAGCAGGAACACATATATAAGAATTTTATTTAAACTTATATAATTGTGGAAATTATTATTGTTATTCCAAGATCTATTGATTAAAATGAATTTTAAAATGAACTTTGTGGAAAACCCTGTAACTACAGTAACTCATTAAACATGCAGTAAAGCATCAGATTAAAACTTTTCATTCAGCAAACTATAAAATGTAATCAGTCAGCAAAAATTGTAAGAAAGTAGGTTAATGAATAGCGTGTTTATGCCTATTCTGCAATAATAAAAGCATTATTAAAGTTTAATGGTGACAATTTTAAAAAGGGGGTCCAGGTGAGATAATCCCTGATCTTCTATCGGCTAGATCAGAAGAAGAGTACAAAGTGTGTCTCACTCTCTGGACCCTTGGCAAGTTCATCCACTATTCAGGCAGTTCATTTATTCTATTGGACTCCAGGCAATACTTATTTTCACCTGTGGTGATGCTGTGGGAAAATTAAACGCTAATGTCTGCTTCTCCTAAAGATCATGTCGTGGTCACAAGGGCCAGGGTACTCGGACACTGCCAGGCTAAAGTTGTTAGGTTCACGGTGGCCTCCCATGAATCTGTGGCCCTGACCGGACATATTAAAGGGGGGATTTTAAGGAAGTAAAGTTAGAGTTTTGTCATGACGCCATCTGAGGTTTCTGATCAGGGATGGCCAGCGCTGCATATGGTAGTCCACAGAGGTTTGGCAGCTAGATGGAACACTCCCATCAGATGAAGTGGGCCCCTGGGATGTAGTGAAGGTGAAGTAGTGATCGTGGTGGTTGTGGTAGTAGAAGGTGCATAAAGACGCGAGAAGGAGTAGACAGACACAAGGTTCTTGCAGTTCTTACTAGTCACCTTTACTGTAGTTCAATGCAGACACAACCCAGCCAGGTAACGTGTTCACCAAGATTGCGGCCTGGCCAGCTCACAAGTCGTCTGGGTCCACTCTGCTGAGACACAGGGAATATGGCCTTCCTTGCTGTCCTTGCTCTGTCACTGGTACTCCTTGTCCTCCTAGCTTCTTTGTGATTACAAGTCCTCCAAGCGACTGCCCTGCAAGTCCTCTTGACCCTCTACAGTTCCTTTGCCTTGGGAGAGTCCACAATGGTAGTCACTGTACCTGAAGCCCAGTGACCTCCAGCTTCTCGGCTGGTCCTGAGGATATCCAGACCGAATTGAATCTGCAGATTCGGGGTCTTTAGGCCTGGGATTCGCAGCTGACCCACGTGTGTCCTGCTCTTTCCCCAGCTTCTGACTTCTCCTAGAACTTACTCCTCTCTCTTTGCATCCCACCTCTAACCTGACTCCTCCTTCCAGCCAGTAGATTGGGACTGCTCTGAATGTGAGTCTCTTCTGCCCAGCATATCACTGGCCTGGAGTTTGGATAGTGTTGGGTGTGTGTTGGGGGTCTCAGCAAAGCTTTCCTTAAAGTATTTACCTGTGAGCATGATGCCAAACCTATTAGATAGGTGCAGTACCGTAGTGGTGACTGAACCACAGGGGCGCTACAATTACAGCTCATCACTTAGGGTCCCAGCTTATTATTAAGGAATATATTTTAAATAAAGAATTGTATAAATTGGAAAAACTCAAAACGTCTGGTATCAACATGAATGAATACATTTTTTATCAAGCAGTTACATTCATGCTCTTATTAACAGTTAACAGTTTTGGAAGGAGATTGATGGCTGGCTGTCCTTAAGACCCTGTGCATTTTTATTGCATTTTTTAAGCGTTATTAGTGCAGATTTGTCACAAAACAGCAAGCAAATAATCATAGTAGCAAAGTCAATGTGAATTCTGAAGTTTTGTGCGCATGCTGCGTATTTTTCCCTTCCTGAATTGCTGCAGAAATAAATATACCGCATACTAATTAACTGTGTTTTTTCAGAGTATTTCCACTCCAAAATGCAAAAAAAATACCGTATATCCTCGTGTATAAGCCGACCCGTGTATAAGCCGACCTACTTTTGCCCCCAAAATCTGGGAAAACCTATTGCATAAGCTGAGGGTGGACCCCAGCACAGGTATACAGCCCCCAGCAGTGTGGTATACAGCAGCCTCCCCAGTGGTATATACAGCCCCAGTGGTAGTATCCAGCAGCCCCAGAGGTATATACAGCCCCAGTGGCAGTATCCAGCAGCCCCAGAAGTATATACAGCCCCAGTGGTAGTATCCAGCAGCCCCAGAGGTAAACATGTGATCACGGGTGCTAGCCAATCACAGCGCGGCCTGCTCTGACATCACTAGCCGGGGGCGGAGAGAAGAAGCAATATGGCAGCCCCCATGATGGAACCGAAGGAGGAGGAACCAGGAGGAACCACAAGGCCCAGCAGACCGGGAACGGAGCACGGAGAACACCGGAAAGCACTGCAGAACGGGGGACAAGGTAAGAAATACTGCGCAGCGCCCCCCCACCCCCGCGCCCCCTCCCACCATAGGATTACCGTATTGACCCGTGTATAAATCGAGGGGGGGACTTTTCAGCCCATTTTTTGGGCTGAAAAACTCGGCTTATACACGAGTATATACGGTACATGGAAAAAAACGCATAAACATGTGCTGCCAGCTTTCAGTCATATGGGTGTGGACGGGGTGATTATAGTAACTGCTCATGATACTAAGTGGTGGCTTTAATCATTACCTGGCACTTTGATTGACAGCTTTCTCTGCACAGATGCACAGCAGAGGTGCCAAGGTGCCAACCAGTGAGTATAGCCTCCAATCATTGCATAGTTATGAAACAACTACAAAACAAAAAAGTATGTGTGTATGATGTCCAAATACCTTGCAATAAATTACACCATGTTCCAAATTATTATACAAATGTTCTTTTTCTCTGGTTTTCCTAAATGGTCGGTGCAAATGGCAGTCAGTGTAATAAAAGTCATCACCCGTTAGAGTATACATCAAATTTTATTGAAGAAAGCTCCCAATGATAACAGTATAATCTCCAAAATTAAAAAAGACTCTAAATGCACTGTTCCAAATTATTAGGCACAGTAGAGTTTCTAAACATTTGATATGTTTAAAAGAACTGAAAATGCTCATTAGTTGAATTTGCAGCATTAGGAGGTCACATTCACTGAAATAAAAATCTATTTAACTCCAAAACATCCTAACAGGCCAAGTTACATGTTAACATAGGAACCCTTCTTTGATATCACCTTCACAATTCTTGCATCCATTGAACTTGTGAGTTTCTGGAGAGTTTCTGCTTGTATTTCTTTGCATGATGTCAGAATAGCCTCCCAGAGCTGCTGTTTTGATGTGAACTGCCTCCCACCCGCAGAGATCTTTTGCTTAATTATACTCCTAAGGTTCTCTATAGGGTTGAGGTCAGGGGAAGATGGTGGCCACACCATGAGTTTATCTCCTTTTATGCCCATGGCAGCCAATGACACAGAAATTCTTTGCAGCATGAGATGGTGCATTGTCATGCATGAAGATTATTTTGCTGCTGAAGGCATGTTTTTGCTTTTTGTACCATGGAAGAATATTCTCAGACAGAAACTCTATATACTTTGCAGAGGTCATTTTCACACCTTCAGAAACCTTAAAGGGGCCTACCAGCTGTTTCCCAATGATTCCGGCCCAAAACATGACTTCTCCACCTCCTTGCTAACGTCGCAGCCTTGTTGGGACATTGTGGCCCTCGACCAACCATCCACTACTCCATCCATCTGGACCATCCAGGGTTGCTCGGCATTCATCAGTAAACAAGACTGTTTGAAAATTAGTCTTCATGTATGTCTGGGCCCACTGCAAACGTTTCTGCTTGTGAGCACTGTTTAGGGGTGGCCAAATATGTAGGTTTATGCACCACATCAAGCCTTGGAAGGATCCTACACCTTGAGGTTCGAGGAACTCCAGAGGCACAGCAGCTTCAAATATCTGTTTGCTGGTTTGTAAGGCCTTCTTAGCAGCTGCTCTCTTAATCTGATGAACTTGCCTGGCAGAAACCTTCCTCATTCTGCCTTTATCTGCACGAACACGTCTGTGCTCAGAATCAGCCACAAATGTCTTCACAGTACGATGATCATGCTTATGTTTTCGTGCAATATCTAATGTTTTCATCCCTTGTCCAAGGCATTGCACTATTTGTTGCTTTTCGGCAGCAGAGAGATCTTTTTTCTTTCCCACTTTACTTGAAAACTGTGGCCTGCTCAATATTGTGGAACATCCAGTTTTCCTTTTATTGGGCTCACCTGCCAAACTAATTATCACAGGTAAGGCTAGTGTCACACTTGCATGTGTTTTTTAAGGTTGCTTTTTGCAGCCTGCGTTTTTTGGGCTGCATTTTTGCTTTTAGGAATGGAGCAGCCTTAAAAAAACGCATGCAAAAACGCTTGGTACCATTTAGTGCCATGCGTTTTTGTATCTGTTTCCCCTAGGGCTCCATGTTAAAAAAACACATGCGTTTTTGAAAAAGCACCAAAAAATGCAGCATGATGCATTTTTTGTTGCTGAGCTAAAAACGCATCCCAAAAACCCATGGCACTTTAACCATGCATTTTTGGCATTAGGGCATGCGTTTTTTGCATGGGGGCCTATGGATGCATTTTTGCATGCGTTTTTCACACAATCCAAGTGTGAATAACGCATGGAAACATGCATCCACCCCGCAATTGTGACCCTGGCCTAACTGAGATTGATTTCAGTGATTCAAAGAACCCTGTACACAATACCATCAATGGGTTTCATTGACAAAAAAAAAAAAAAAAACGACACTTAAAGCCAATTTGCATAATAATTTAGAACATGGTATAATAAAAACTAGTGTTGTTAAAAACACAGAGTACTTGATACATACCTTTCTTGCAAAAAAAAGTACTTTAGCCATCCCACCAACGAAAAGGTGACCCATATCGGGACGGACCCTACAGTAACTATATTATAATCTGCTGTTGTGCCTGCTGATCTCAAACAGCAAGATGCCGTGTGTGACCGGGCCCCAAGATGAATTACAGATGGGATGTAATTTAGCAGCTTCTGCTCAGCACAGAAAGGGCGGAGTTCTCCCTAACTCGCCAAGAGACATGTAGGTAAGTGAGATACAGACAAAAACTGAGTCAGAGCAAACTAGTGTGAACAGGCCTTTATAGCAAGTTCACTTAAACTGCCAAATTGTATGAAACAAATAGATAACAAAAAAGGTGTGTGTGTATTATTGTCACGGTGTAGTGAGAATGCTGATGAGGGAATGGCAGTTATGGGCAGGGTGACCAGGAAAGACTAGTCTGACCCTAGTCTAGGAACCCTGAATGGCCCTGATCCCGAAGGTATCTCTGAAGGTGAGAAGGTTGGGGCCTCCAGCCTCTCCCTAAAACTCCTCCACCAGACCTGTGCTATTTCCCCCTCACCTCCCTCCACAGAACCGGGATACAGCAGCTCCAAAGGAAAGAACTTCATCAACACAAATATACAGGTCAGCACAGCACAGCTTCCAGGCATAGAGTGAAACTCTATCAGCAGCACTACCTGGTGGAAGGAGAGGCTACTTAAAGGCCAGGGGGAGAGGAGCCCAGGTGAGTCACACATTAACCCCTCAACCAGCAGCCGAACATAGCTGTGCAGTTCTCGAGCACAATACAGGAGGCCCAGGACCTTCTCTACTATCAACTATGCAGCTCCTAAAGACAAACGCATACACAGCAGCATCCAGTAATGTCAGCGCCATCTAAGCGCATGACAGTTATGTCCAAGTACCTTGCAATAAATAAATAAAAACTAGGGTTGTTAAAAACACAGGATACTTGGTACACACCTTTTTTGCAAAAAAAGGACTTAAGCCATCCCACCAACGACAAGGTGAACACATCTTGGGCAGTCCCTACACTAACCATATTATAAGCGGCTGCAGTGCCTAGTGGCCTCATAAACAGTAGGATGCTGTGTGTGACTGGGCCTTAAGATGAATCACAGGCCATCCGGATATGGGTCACCTTGTTGTTGGTGGGTTTGCTTAAGTACTTTTTTTTTGCAAAAAATGTATGTACCAAGTACCCTGTGTGTTAACACTAGTTTTTATTTATTGATTGCAAGGTATTTGGGCATAATACACACATACATTTTTTTAGTTATCTAGTTGTTTAATTCAATTTGGCTGTTTAAGTGAACTTGCTATACCAGCCTGTTCACACAGGTTCGCTCTGACTCAGTTTTTGTCTGTATCTTCACTATATAGTTAGCGGTAACTATAGCCGCTCCCTGTATGCCCCTATGACTTTAAACCGACGGCTACAGGGATTTAATTCCCTCTTTCACTTCTAAAGTTAATTTCCTCCCTGTAACAGTAAGGCAGATGGACAGCATTTTAACACTGTTACAGATTAACCCTATATCTACATGTAAACAGTGTTTTTCTCATAACAAGTTGCCATTAAAGGTAGGGATATTAACTTATAGAGTAGCTGATCCCAGTAGGTGGAACAGTGAGATCATTTTCTTTCCTTCTTGGAGAGAGTTAATTTACTATTAACAATAGAGAAATCTATTAATTGCATACATTTACTCCATGAACAGTGACATCTGCTGGCTGGTTATTAACACTAAACTTTGTAAACGATTAAATTAAAGCATTAACGACATGGCTTACGTTGACATTTATTTGCATAATGGAATTCTAAAAACACAACTTCTCTGACATTGCCTCTGTAGAAAGGATTGTTTATGTAATGTACTTCTTAATAGCATTTTTAGGTGCTGCATTGAATGACTCGCCCCAACGGGAGCCGTGGGGTACTCAGAACCGGGCCCTCTAGACGTTGTCGGGGCGTGGGATGCTGTCACGGTGGCAGACCCGGTCCGTGGTCCCCTATTGGGCGGTCAGTAAAAAGGGAATTGTAAAAAGGGGTAAAAGCAAAGTAAAATTATATAAAAGAGTTTCTCGTGACGCCACCCGTGGAAGACGGCTGGTAGGAGCCGATGCTGCGGTCCCGGGACCTCGGGGGATGATGGATTGGCAGCTGTGAAGGTGTTACTGCACATGGGAGGAGCAGGTCCCCAATGCAACCGGAGTCAAGGTGATTTGGGATGATAAAGAGCCAGCGAGGCTGAGCTAGCTCCGAGGCCTGATCACGAATATTCTCAGGCAGGCGCCTGCTGCCTGCGCAGCGTTTCAGTCTACTACTCCTCAAGCACGAAATGAACAGTCTGACACAATGCTGAGTTTCCACTCGGTATACTTGGCTTCTTTCTTCAGGCACTTCAAGTTACAGCAAAAGTACAGTGGCGGCTCCGGTAGTCCTTGGCAACCAGGATGGCTTGTCCAGTACACCCCTTTTGTGTTTCTCTCCTCTTAGACTTTCCTCTCTCAGCGCTGACTGTCCTCCTACTTCCTGCACGTGCCTCTGCACATAGAGCCCTGATCTAGCAGCCACGGGCCTTCGTGGGGCAACCAACATAGTCCCTGCCCTAGTACGGCTGCCGTCCCTGTGCTGTGTCAGGACTTGGCCATGAGTGATAGAGATCTCGTGGCCCCCGGTTCTGTGATTGGAGTTTGAAGCCTTCCTGCCACCTTCAGGATCAGGCTCTGTTTCTCACCCTGTCCTTCTGCTACACAGCTGATTCGGGCACGCGGGTGCATTGCTCACTGCCCGCGCCCCTAGAGCTCTCTCTGTCTTCCTGCGGTCTGTAGGCCCAGGACCCGGGGTAGGCTTCAATTTACAAAAATTTAAGAATGGCCTGGATGCCTTTCTTGAAAAATATAATATTACCGTTATATATACCAGATTCTTTGATAGGGGTTGATCCAGGGAACTAGTCTGATTGCTGTATGTGGAGACAGGAAGGAATTTTTTTCCCCAATGTGGAGCTTAGTGTTGCCACATGGGTTTTTTTTTGCCTTCCTCTGGATCAACATGTTAGGCTATGGGTTGATTTAGATGGATTTAAGGTACCGTCACACCTTTCAACATCGTTTCTGACATTGTTCAAAAGTGACGTCAGGAACGATGGTGAAACGACATCTTTGTTGCGTCGTTGCGTGTAAACGCATGATTGAACAACGATAGTTGTTCAAGTCGGAGTTGACAGGTTTTCCTGCATGCAGGAAAACCTGTCAGCTTCAACTTAAACAACCTACGGCATCATTTGGTGTGACACCACAATAGCAATGTCACGGCCGATCCCGCCTATGCGCTGCATTGCAGCGGATCGCTCGCTGGATCGAATCCCAGCCCAGGAGCGATCGCTGTGCCAACATTGCAGCGCCGTCACTAGCAACATCTTGCCGTGTGATAGCTAGGCTGCGATGTCAGACGCGAGCGCACACCCGCGGCATTGCATCTGACATCGTAGCCGATGTTGGAAGGTGAGACGGTACCTTTAAGGTGTACCTGCAACCTTAAATACTATGTTACTATGTTACCTGCAGCCTACAAACGGCATCTCTGGATATGCATCCCCATACCATAACACTCAGAGGATGCTTCATGGAGGGTACTGTACACTCTACAAGCAATCTTCTCCATGTCGTCGTCGAACGTAGCGGACACCGTCACTGCCAAACATGGATATGCGTGTCTCATCACTCCATAAAACTTTTCTCCATTGTTCAATGGTCAGTTTAGAATGTTCTTTGGCCCACTGCAGACGTTTCTGACACTGTGAGGCATTCAAAAATGGCTTGTTACGTGGAATTCTGTCTCTTAACCCCCCCGTTTACCAATTGTCTTTGAACCGTCCGATCGGACACTGTCACTTTAGTCTTGACAAGCTCCTTCTTGATGTCAACAACAGTTGATATCCTGTTATTTAGGATGATTCTAACAATTCTTCTATCAGTCTGAGGAGTTGTAGCCTTCTTCCTTCCTCTACCTGGTTTATTCTTTATCGAACCAGTCTCTTGAAAATGCTTACACATTTTGAGAACGCTCTCTGGTGAGATCCCTTTTCCAATCCATGCTGCACTTTCCCAGTAACTGTACCCTTCTTCTCTTAAAGTATCCACTTTGGCTCTCTTCTTAGGTGACCACTCCTGTCTAATACTGCTGGCCATTTCAAAAATCTGACATTTACCGTAAATGGAAAAATGGTGAAAATCACTTAATATGTCATTATTTCACACTGTTATATTGCAAATTTAATTAATCATTATTTTTTGATCATATTCTAATTTATGGAGATGCACATCTATCTATCTATCTATCTATCTATCTATCTATCTATCTATCTATCTATCTATCTCTATTTATTCATGTATATTTATATATTAACCCCATTACGACCAATGATGAGCTTAGCCGTCATGAAAAGATGTCAGTTCCCGCATCATGACGGCTAAACTCGTCATGGCTTTGCTTTGAACTGTCACTGCTTGTAAACAAACAGTGACAGCTCAAACCTAACAGCTATCAGTGACAGCTAAGGGTCAGGGACAGAGGTGTGGGTACCCTTTTTAGTGGTCCCCACACTCAGAGCGATGTGATCGGTCAGTCAATCTGACTGACGGATCACATCATGATCGCGCAGGGAAATGCTGAATGTCAGCACTTCCCTGCATGATCTCTGCAGGAGCCGGGCTGTCAGGTGTGCCTGGCTCCTACATGCATCCCCTGCCTGTGCCCACTGCCCATTGCTCCTGTGCCCGCTCTCCTGCCTCCCGGTCTCCTCCATGCTCTCTCCGCTTCTTCCTCTGCTCCCCAGTCTCCTTCCTCCGTTCCCCTTCCTCCTCTCCCTGCTTCCTCGTCCCCTCTCTCCTGTCTCTGCTCCCCTCCCTCTTCTCCCTGCTTCCTCCTCCCCTCTCTCCTGTCTCCGCTCCCTGGTCTCCATCCTGTGTGCCGCTAACCTCCTCCAGTCTTCTGCAGTGCCACTCTCCTCCTCTGTCCAGATATCTGCAGTACTGCTCTCCTCCTCCATCCTGGCTGCCCGGCCGCCACCTGCCTGCTCAGCCCCGCTCCTCTCAGCCTCATCCCCTACTTAGAGGAGATGAGGCTCAGAGGAGCGATCTGACAGCCAGGGGCAGCGATTACTATGTGGTCGCTGTCCCTGGCTCTGTGTCGCCCCCTTAAGTTACGGGGAGAGGGAGTGCAGGGTCACTCACCTCTCCCTGCTATGGCAACATCAGGTTACCAGATATCACCATGGTAACCTTAGGTTGCCATGGCGACGTCTGGTAACCTGAGGTTGCCATGGTTATATCTAGTAACCTGAGGTTGCCATGACGACATCTGGTAACCTGAGGTGTGCCATGGCTACATCTGCCATGGCAACCTCAGGTTATCAGATGTCGCCATCACAATCTCAGGGTACCATATGTTGCCATGGCAACCTCAGGTTACCAGATGTCACCATGGCAACCTCAGGTTACCAGATATCACCATGGTAAGCCTACGTTGCCATGGCGACATCTGGTAAACTTAGGTTGCCATGGCGACATCAGCCATGGCAACCTAAGGTTATCAGATGTCGCCATGACAACCTCAGGTTACCAGACGTTGCCATGGCAACCTCAGGTTACCAGACGTTGCTATGGCAACCTCAGGTTACCAGACGTTGCTATGGCAACCTCAGGTTACCAAACGTTGCCATGACAACCTAAGGTTACCAGATGTTGTCATGGCAACCTAAGGTTACAATGGCGACATCTGGTAGCCTGAGGTTGCCATGGCGACATCTGGTAATCTGAGGTTGCCATGGCAACATCTGGTAACCTTACCCAAGCCTCAGAGATCATGTAATCTCTGTGACTAGGGTTTGCAGCACTGACAGCTACACTGTATGGCAAATCATAGCCATACAGTGCAGTATCAGTGTGGCCTCAGAGACTGCAGCAGCAGGACCCTTGATCCCTCGCTTCAGTCTCTGGAGGCGACTCACCGTCGTAGGACCACCATTGTGGACTACGTCGGAGGACATGTGGGGGGTAATAAAGATGGAGTCCAAATATGTGTTTGTGTTTTTTGTTATAATAAATTGATTTTTTCACAGTGTGTTGTGTCTTATTTACCATTTACTTAGAGGTTCATAATGGCAGGGTCTAACATTAGCCTGACATTATGAACCTTGGGTTTAGTGCCAGCTGCCAATGCAAAGCTGGTATTAACCCCTTTATTACCCAGTTTGCCACTGGCACAAGGCAAACTGGAAGAGTCTGGGTACAGCGCCAGGAAATGGCGCTTCTAATGAATGTGCCGTTTCCTGGGACGGCTGCGGGCTGCAATTTGCAGCATGGGGGGCCCAGAACGCTTGGGCCTCTCCATGCTGTGGATTCCAGCTCCCAGCTGCCTAGTTGTACCTGGTTAAAAAATATGGTGAAGCCCACGTCTTTTTTTTTTTTAATATTTCAAGAAATAATTTTAAAAAAAGGGCTCTGCTGTAATTTGGTTACCAGCCAGGTACAACTAAGCAGCTGGGGGTGGGTAGCAGCCTGTAGCTGCTTAGTTGTACCTGGCTGGAAACTAAAAATGCGGGGAAGCCCACGTCATTTTAAAAAAAAATTATTTTAAGAATTAAAAAACAAAAAGGCTCCGCTGTATTTTGATTACCAGCCAGGTAAAACTAGGCAACTGGGGGTGGGTGGCAGCCTGTACCTGCCTGTTGTATCTGTGCTGGTGACCAAAAATACAGCGGAGCCCCATATCATCAGTGCAAAATCTCACATGTGGGGGAGCTCCATTGTTTAGGCACATTAGGGAATCTCCAAATGCGATATGGTGTTCACTAACGATTTCAGCTAACTTTCTGCTTGGAGCATCAAATGGCGCTCCTTACCTTCCGAGCCCTGCTATGCACCCAAACAGTGGTTTTCCACAACATATGAGGTATTGGTTTACTCAGGAGAAATTGCCCAATAAATTTTCAGATCCATTTTATCCTGTTGCCCATGTGAAAATGAAAAAGTTGAGGCTAAAAGAACATTTTTGTGAAAAAAGAAGTACTTTTTCATTTTACGGATTAATTTGTGAAGCACCTGGGTTTCAAAGTGCTCACTATGCATTTAGATACATTCCTTTGGGGGTCTAGTTTCCAAAATGGGGTCACTTGTAGGATAGCTCCCATGTTTAGGCACACAGGGGCTCTCCATACGCGACATGGTGTCGGCTAACAATTGGAGCTAATTTTCCATTCAAATTGTTAGCAGACACCATGTCGCGTATGGAAAGCCCCTGTGTGTGTAAACATTGGAGCTCCCCCACAAGTGACCCCATTTTGCAAACTAGACCCCCAAAGGAACTTATCTAGATGCATAGTGAGCACTTTGAACCCCCAGGTGCTTCACAAATTGATCCGTAAAAATGAAAAAGTACTTTTTTCCACACAAATTTTCTTTTGGCCTCAATTTTTTCATTTTCACATGGGCAACAGGATAAAATGAATCCTAAAATTTGTTGGGCAATTTCTCCTGAGTACACCGATACCTCAAATGTGGTCATAAACCACTATTTGGGCGCACGGCAGGGCTCAGAAGGGAAGGAACACCATTTGACTTTTTAAATGTAAAATTAGCTCCAAAAGTCAAATTGCGCTCCTTCCCTTCTGAGCCCTGCCGTGCACCCAAACAGTGGTTTATGACCACATATGAGGTATTGGTGTACTCAGGAGAAATTGCCTAACACATTTTAGGATGCATTTTATCCTGTTGCCCAGGTGAAAATGAAAAAATTGAGCCTAAAAGAACATTTTTGTTAGAAAAATGAAAATGTCAATGTTTTCCTTCCACATTGCTTTAGTTCCCGTGAAGCACCTGAAGGGTTAATAATCTTCTTGAATGTTCTTTTGAGTAGCTTGAGGGGTTCAGTTTTTGGAATGGTGTCACTTGTGGGTGTTTTCTGTCGTGTACGCCCCTCAAAAGGACTTCAAATCTGATCTGGTCACTAAAAAAATGTTTTTTTTAAATTTTGCTGGAAAAATGAGAAATTGCTGATGAACTTTGAACCCTTATAACGTCCTACCAAAAATTTTTTTTTTCCAAAATTGTGCTGATGTAAAGTAGACATGTGGGAAATGTTATTTATTAACTATTTTGTGTCACATAACTGTCTCGTCTAACAGAATAAAAATAAAAAATTTGAAAATTGCTAAATTTTCAAACTTTTCGACAAATTTTTTATTTCTTCATAAATAAACGCAAAAATTATCGACATAAATTTACCACTAACATGAAGCCCAATATGTCACGAAAAAACAATCTCAGAATCTCTAGGATCCGTTGAAGCGTTCCAGAGATATTACCTCATAAAGGGAGAGTGGTCAGAGTTGACAAAAAAAAGTCTAGTCATTAAGCTGCAAAGTGACTCAGTCCTTAAAGGGTTAAATACCATACTGCTATTGCTTTATGCATTTTCCCTTAGTCCAGCTAGGGCAGTGAGATGTTAGCCATTTATTATGGCCCTCTATGCCCACATTATCCGTATCTATCTAAATATCTATATATTATGTATATTTCCAGCAATATTCCTGAGGAATCTTAATTCATTCCTATAGGGAAATTAGTCCAGATCACTAATATTCTTTGGTTTGTGTGCTGCAACCGCCTTCTTCAATTCCCACTAAAGATTTCTCTCCAATTCAAGCACCTATGGCGGCCACTGCAGAATCTTCTAGGACTTCTTTGATGCCAAGGCTTGGTGGACTTTGAGATTTGCTTTGGATTCGTGTTATGTTGGAAGATATAATGACACCCCAGCTTCATTTTCCTTACAGAAGACTTAATGTTTTCTCCAAGGATTTCGTTATACCTGATTGAATCCATCTTGCACTCTAGATGTTGCAGGTTTTTAATGTCAGAGGAAACAAAGGAGCTCCAGAGCATCATTGAGCTTCCACCCTCTTTGACTGTAGGTATTACAGAGCCACTGCCATGCTTCACTTTAGGTATCAGAGTCCCACATCGGACCAGCAGAAATGCCATTCAGGGCATGAAACGGACCGTTGTCCGGCATCCCTCCACGTCCCCCATCCCTCCATTGTACTGTATGGAATCCTGAACGGAACCCTGAAAAGGGAATACATTCCTAAGAAGCACCAAATGGGTGAGTGCCCTCTTTTTTCTGGACTGTTTTATTTATATCATTTTAGGCACATTGGAGTCAACTTTTAAAGTCTTTTGAGACAGAAGTGGCGAGATCTGGGCCATTCGGCCATGCAGACCATCAGCATTTAGTATGCATCTTATTGTGCAAAAAGGGACATTTTCTGCAGGTCTTTTGCTTTTACTCCATAGTTTTTGACCACCTTCCTCTTTCTACCAAATCCACCTAGTGTATCTGTTGAGCACAAAGGGCTGGGGTACCCAGCAGCTGGGACTGTGGTCAGGGTCATGGTGGCTGCACACAGCGCTGTAGCCCTGGCTCACATTGGTAAGGGAAAATAAAAATGGAGGAAACTAAATAAAAGTGAAATAAAGAATTTGTGACGCCAGTTGGCGTTTCCAGCCAGTAATGGCCGGCACTGCAGGTAATACCCTGGATAGTTGGTGTGGCAGCAAAGATGTTTAATATTATCCAACCAGGGTTTAATCACAGAAGTGATGATAATGATGGGAGTAGTAGTGGGAGTGATGGTGCAGTATGAAAGGAGGCACACAAGACAATCTCTGAGTTCTTTACCTTTACTGCAGATGTTGCAACAGGTCCAGGCACAAACACCACCAGGTATGCAGTCTATCCAGTCTGATAGGAATTGTAGTCCACTCCGCTGGGTGAGAGAATTAGGCTTCCTGCTGTCTTCTGTGGGTTTACTAGATTTCAAGGTGCATGTGAGCTGTCCTGTACCCCCTGTTTCTCTATCTCTCTCTCTCTATGTTACTTTCAGCCAGCCTTAGCGATGTGGACCCTGTAAGCAGCTGTGTCCTCGAACAACTCTCTGGCCCTCTGTATCACTGTGCCTTTAAAGTTCCATAAAAGTGACCAGCGAATCTGGAATTCACCCATCTTCAGCTTCTGCCCTCAGGATTTCAAATCCCTGAGCATCCAAGGGACTCGATCCCTGCTAAAGTGTGGTCTCCAGGTCAAGCAGCTTCAGCTCTATTAACCCAAACCTTACTCCTTCCACTCTCTCGCCATGTCTGCAACTAACTCCTCCTCCGGCCAGAAGATGAGCTGAACCAGGAAATCAGGTGCTCGTGCTCACCATCTTGGTCAGGGATCAGACAGTATGCGAATGCATTGGGTTCCTAACATAGGGAACTCCAATTCCCCTCAGACGTAGCATTACAACGATTGTGGAGAAATACCATTAGTGACAGCCAAATCGCAGGGGCGCCACATAGCCAGTGTTCCTGTAACTTTGAACGTGCAAACTCTACTTTTTCATTAGGAAGAGTGAATGACTTTGTATGTTTTTGTATCATCTCTCTTATTATTAGAAGACAATGACCTCTTCTCTAAAATTTTTGGACCACTCTTTTGACAACCCAAGAACATTAGTGAACAGGAGGCCATTGCCCTTGAGGAATGGGCTATGACCCCTCAGTAATATCACTTCCAGAAGCTGGTGTCTGGCTATGCATCTTGTCTCAAGCAGGTCATAACAGCCAGAAGGGGTCTAATAAGTACGAAAGACGTTTGTCATTAAGAGGTGGAATCATGAGATTGCAGTAGTCGGTAAAAGTGGTCTTTTGTGTAGAATTTAGAGAAATCATTGGTTTGTTGTGTTGAGTTATTTGCATTGTTCTTGTTTAATTGGTTTATTGCAAATAGTAGAAAGTTTGTAAGCTTTGCTAATAAACCTAATGTGCAATGAGGAGAAAATCATTTTTAATTCAATTGTATATTTTCTCTGTTATAGAAGAATTGGCTTGTGTCTTCTTGCATTTTGGAGGGCGGCAGCTATATCTGTAAGCCGATCTATTCTACGCACAACGGACTACATGGAAATATAAAAGGCTTATAAGTAATGAAGCTTAAATTACAATGTAGAATATAGGAAATGAAGTTGGCAATTTGAAAGGACTGAAATACTGATTATAGCTTAGGCCGCCGTCATCTGTTACTTGCTGAAAGGAAATCATCTTATCAGCCGGAATGAAATCCCTTATTGTTTAGGGATCATCTGAAGTTATGTGCTATTACACGATCAGATGAACCAGAAAAAGACGACTTGTTCATGAATGTCATCAGACACGTCCCATCTGCATCTCGTGAGGAGTCCGGCTCCCATACAAAACTACAGCCTGTAGGATTTTCTGCATTGAGTATCATTGGGGCTCCACGGTGAATCTTTTGCATGGCTGTTTTCACCTTGGCTTTGCACTATGTCCTTTATTTATTCATTGTCAAAATTGAAGGGTAGAGGTTGTAAATTATTACTTCAATGCTTTGTCGATTATTAATCTCAATGTTTCACTTTGTTGTATTGTGATTTATTATGTAGCGCAATAAAGGCGGCTCCACCTTCATGTGCTCCACCGTTAGTTAGGGGATCCGGTGTTAATATGTTATATATAACAGAACATGTGGTTGTACTTCCTCCTATGATTCAACCCCCCTGTTAGAGATGAGAAAACTTACTCCAGTGGAATTGAATTGTCTTCGAACCTTAAAAAAATGTGTACTTTCCAGACAAACTCTGCACTAATTAAGCAAAATGGTGGTCAGCTGCGGTCAAAGAGAGCCAGGAGAATGGGTAAAACAAAAATTGTAATACCCCACTGCTCATCTCTCCTGCCATCCATGCTGCCTGTAGTCCTGCCATTTGCACCTCTTCTTCTCCCCATTCTCCATCAAGATGGATCCTCTTCAAGCTCTTGACTTAAGGCCAGGATTTTTAGCACAACTAGGCCTCTGTCGTCTTTACGTGGCACAAGTTGTCATTGTTTGAGTAACAGCTTGGTGTGCAGTGGCGTCTAAGCTATGGCAATGCCAGAAATCCTGGCCTTGAGTGAAGAAGCTACAAATAACACTAGTGGCCAAGGTGAAGACTGCTCCCCGGTCCACTTGACATATAGGGATTGTTATTAACAGTTAGTCAGACCCCTTAGGGGTGGGGCCTGGTCAAAAAAAAGGGTCTGGAGAGTAGATATGGCGGAGAGCTCCAAGAAAGGAAAATTGGAACAGGAACTGCATCCCCAATATTTTAATTGGATAGTCCCACTGGGTCAACCCAGGATTCCAGCACAGCAATAGGGATGTGGGAGTTGGATATAAGTGAGTGTGCTTCCCCCTGTGTGGGTACTCACCCTCTGCCTCAGGTGGGCCTCTGGGCAGTTACTGACTTCTGTGGTACTGGTTCAGTTGACCTCAGCATAGGCTTGTGCAAATGAGCCATTATTGTACCTGCGATGAGGTAACCTTTGTCTGATTTTTCATCTAGATGGATCCCTGTGGGTGGGACAGGCCTTGAGCCAAAAGAGACTAAATGAATTTACAGCGGACTATTGTGCTGCTGGGGGAGAGGATGAGTGTCTAGAGATACTGGGACGAATGGAGAAGTCTGAGACAAATTAGAATACTCTGAATAATCTCAAGAAAGTAACATTTAAGCTGAGTGCCTTTGTTTCACGAGACTGTTCAAGTATATTTTTTGTCAAAAGCTTAATTGAATTTGTGTGTGCTTTGGCTTTCAGTGAGGACAACTCTAGACTTGACTGCTGCACTAAGTAGCCAGCCAGGGCACGTGCTGCAAAACCAGGACTGCTCCAGCTGTGACTGCTCCAGCTAGCCCCCAGTGGTGTAACTTGAAGCTCATAGGCCCCAATGCGAAAGCTCCAATGGTGCCCCCAATTATTGCAAATCTTTAATACGTAGTGTGTAGTGCAAACATAGTGTGAATCCAGCCTTAGAGCAGTTTCACACTTGCATTTTTTTGTCTTGCATTGTAATCCGTCCAAATCCTAAAGCCTCCTGATCTGGCATTTGTCCATATATTTGAAATAGGGCTGCAGGCACATGCGGTGGCATAAGGATTCAGCCAGATCCTTATGTGGCGCCCCTGCATCCAGGAGGCCACAAAAGGGAACTGCAGCCAGGCAGGTAGGACATTTGTTACACAACAACACCCTCACAGCCCACACAACCCACGTACAGTAGATGGCAGCATCCAGCCTGAGATTGGAGACTCTAGGCAAGCGAGGGGTGGTGGATTTAGAGGAGTGGGTTGGGCACACATGTAGTCAGGTGACTTGTCAGTAGAAATAGTGGTGGGGGGGAGGAAGGAGTTCAGTAGGCCCTGGGTGCCGAGCAGCAAAGACAGAGACCAGCAGCAGGCTGAGGAACACGGCACAGGCCAAGAGACAGCAGAAGGTTGAGCTAAGCTGAGCAGCAGACGGAAGCACACGTCCTGGCAAAGTGGGGTGTAAGGAGCGCAGAATCTGTACCGAGCCAGTGTGAGCCGGAGGAGAGAGAAAGCCTATCCGGAGCCAGTACCCCCAGGAGTGTGAAGGGAAGAGAGGGACAGTGATACCCGGGCCCTAGAAATACAGCTGAAGCTACCGACTGCAGGCGGAGTAGCCCTTCTATGATACTGAAAGACGCAGAGGGAGAGAGCCTGGTAGAGCCTCACACTTGAGGACTGCTGGAGGCTGGGCTGAGTAGAGTGTCGGCTCTAGAGGGGACAGTAGTTTTACCCGGATTCTCAGACAACACGTCGGGGGACCACAGCTACATGTTAGGGTACCCCACCCCAAAGGACAGGCAGCTCAGTGACAACGAGGAGGACCCACTGGGCCCGAGTCACCGCGATACTGTCCGGCGTCACACACACCAAGTGAACCCAGAGAACGTTAACAGCCCGGAAAGGACACAAAGACAGTGTGAGGGGTCACAGAGAGAGAGACCTGGCTGCAGAGAGTAAAAGGGAACGCCGGAGAGGATAGTGAGCCTGTGTACTTGAACTGAGACTTGTAAGAACTGTAACTGAAGTGTGAACTGCCTTGAAGAACTTAGAGAGTAAATACGGAGATCCTGAACTTGCCTCCCTTGTCTGATTCCATCTGCTTGAGTGACGTTCCCTCCATACAGGATTACAGCAAGCCCTCCACCTGCAGAGCCACAGCCTGTCGGCACCAGCATTGAAGAGAGATTTCTGCAGCATCTGGCAAGTAAGTGAATTGCACCCAGCCTGCACACTACACCATAGACTTTAACGCTTACTGCCCCGGGGAATACAGTTCTACCCACTGGAACTATATCATCTACGCTGCCATTACATCATCCCCAGAGGTTCTGCAGCAGCGGCGGCCCCATCACTGGCCGCATATAGTGGGTGGCGTCACGACTGACAATCCCCTGTAAATATTCTTTTATTGTCGAGCCATGTACACGATCCGGACCAGGACCACCCGTGACTTCTCCAGCAGCCGACCCGGTCCGGTACCGAGTACCCCCGTTCCAGTGGGCCCGACACTTACAAATGCGTCCTTTTGACCTCCTCCTCGGACGCACAATATTGTCATTTTGCAGCTCGCTAAAAACCCTGATGTCACCGGATGCGGGCACTGTGACCAAAAATAGAATGGGCTTCAATGAGGCCGAATCCGGCCAGGCTGTATCTGGCTTTCACACTGAGCATGCCCAGAACTCCAGCAACACTCTCCCATTGGATGTGTCCTATGTAAATTTTCAATTTTCCAATGGATCAGGCAAAAAAAACAGATGCAACTGTATGCAACCACAGCAGTTTTTAACTTGATCCAACACTCTGTTTAGGCATAATACCGCTGTGGTTGCATTCGGTTGCACAAACAAATCTGGATGCGGTCAGACGCGCATGCGTGATGTTCCTTAGTCATGGCTAAAGTTTTTCAGGAGAAATAAAAACTTCTCTTGTGAACCACTAAGTGGCTTTCCCATGGAAATGAAATAAAAGAGTTTTCCAGTCATTTTTGATGCAATTTTTAGAGGTGGATTTGCTTCCAAAAAGACTCCTCCAAAGACTAGGGCTCAAAATACCCCTTGCAAAATAACTAGTCACGAGTAATAGAATTTGCACTTGGTAGACGGAGGGTCCTGACATACATTTTGCATTGTGGCCTCTGTAGATGACATGATCTTACCATAAATAGGGGGTCAGGTACTCTTTTTAGCGTAGTTGTCCTGGACAGAAAGGGACTAATAGGAGTTCAAACAGCCTGTCTTATAATATACGTTCAGTCTAATTAAATCCTGGAAAAAGATCTGTATCTCAGAGCAAGGAGACATCACCCAAATTTCACAGCTGGTGAGCATAGCTAGGTCTCCTTTACACGCCAATGATCACCGGCCAAGTGTAATGACATCTGGACCTATTGGCAACAGATAAGAAATGATGAGAGATATGACAAGGAGACTGTAGGAGGGAATGTTAGGATGAATACCTTATTATTAAAACGTGCTCTATCTCTCCGATACTGATCTATTCCTCTTTTTTCACTTTCCAGAAGATATTACATTTTTTTGTACAGCATTCCTTTACTGATCTCTAGGACAGAAATATAAATAGCATTCCTAAAGTGCTGAAAAGGTACGTGATGTGAAGATATCAGATGGTAAGAGCCATCCAGATGACCCCGATACCTAAAGACACTGATGTCTGCTGCATCCTTCTATAACAAAGCTCATCTTTACAGTAAATGTCCACATTTTTAGACTAGGGTTTGATTAAATCCAAGACGTATTCCTGAACTTTAGAGATGAGCAAATCAGATTGAATTCAACTAAATTTTTCACAAATTTTATTAAGATTTAAATTATTATTATTTATTATTGTAGCGCCATTTATTCATCATGCTTTACATGTGAAAAGGGACATGTATGATAATTATGAGCAATACAAGTCACACATGAGTACAGGAGGAGAGAGGACCCTGCTCACGAGGGTTCACAATCTACAAGGGATGGGTGAGAATACAGTAGGTGAGGATAGAGGACCCTGCACGTGAAGGCTCACAGTCTACAAGGGATGGGTGAGAATACAGTAGGTGAGGAGAGAGGACCCTGCCTGTGAGGGATCACAACCTACAAGGGATGAGTGAGGATACAGTAGGTGAGGAGAGAGGACCCTGCATATGAGGGTTCAAAGTCTACAAGGGATAGGTGAGGATACAGTAGATGAGGATAGAGGACCCTGCACGTGAGGGGTCACAGTCTACAAGGGATGGGTGAGGATACAGTAGGTGAGGAGAGAGGACCCTGCCTGTGAGGGGTCACAGTCTACAAGGGTTGGGTGAGGACACAGTAGGTGAGGAGAGAGGACCCTGCCCATGAGGGCTCACATCTAGAAGAGATGGGTGAGGATACAGTAGGAGAGGAGGGAGGACCCTGCCCACGAGGGCTCACAGTCTACAAGGAATGGTGAGGACAAGTAGGTGAGAGTAGAGGTCCCTGCCCACAAGGGCTCACAGACTGCAAGGGATGAGTGAGGATACAGTAGGTGAAAAGAGAGGACCGTGCCCACGAGGACCTACAGTCTACAAGGGATGTGTGAGGATACATTAGGTGAGGAGAAAGGACCCTGCCCACAAGGGCTCACAGTCTACAAGGGATGGGTAAGAATACACTAGGAGAGGGTATAACTGGTCATGTGGTGGTTTAGTGAATGTGCTGCGATTTAGTGGACTGAGGGTGACTGCAGGTTGTAGGCTTGTCAGAAGAGGTGGGTCTTTAGGTTCCTTTTAAAGATTTTCATTGTAGGGGAGAGTCTGATAGTTTGGGGCAGAGAGTTCCACAGTATGGGGGATGCACAGGAGAAATCTTGTATACGATCGTGCTAAGTTCACATTTTTTGCAACTTGCTTCTCATATATCCAGTAAGCCTGACGGTATTACGATGAATTGAAGTGAGCAAAATGGTGAGAAACACACAAACTAGATATATATTTCACTGCTTACCTGCTCATCAGGCTGCCATTCAATGCTTTGCGCTACCTATTAGGTCTTCTTCAATCTTCACTTGGTACCAGACATCTAAGACCAAGTATAGCAAAGACATCAAGACATGCTAACCTGCAGGCAGCATGCGTCATGACATCCAAGGCAAATTAGACGCTGGAAGACCGGCACTAAGCGAACATTGCGGAATAGAGGAGTACTGTATGGCAGACTGTGACAAGGTGAGTATTCACTTTATTGACCCTATTTACATAATTCTCTGGGGTCTGAAGAGACATCCCCTCTAGGAGCAGAGTAAGGAATACTTGAGTCTCATTGAGTATCTTCTTTACAAATTTAATTTACATGGAAAATTCAAGTGAACTGCTGAATTTGAATCTCATCAGTTTCTCATTTCTAGATAACATATCTGTGTAGGAATTGGGGATTCATTTTTCTGATACAGTGTTCCATATCTCCTGCACAGAAGGAGAACTACATCCCAAAATTCTGTCTGCCAGCAGTCACCACTAGGGGGAGCTTATGAGATCACTGCATACTGTTATATCTGTTATATTGCTTCATTATATTATCCACATAATATTGACTCTGCTGTTGTTCTATGCGTTCTGAGAAAAACACTTTCAAAATTCTTCCTCTTCCAGGTGACTTTCTGTGGAACATAAGAGCTAATTTCTGCAGGGAAAATGTAGTATTTCATAATATACATTAAGATGACTGTCCATCCTGGTAATACAAGAATGACTTGTCATATGGACAGCACTATGAATGTGGGACCTTTTATAGTATCATATAGCATAACATTTATGGATTCACTGTCTTCCATGTAAGATTCCTTAACAAATTATTGTTTTTCTTTGATAAAAAATATTGTTAAAAGGGCTCAGATTTATATAAAAATGAACCAATATTCACCTTAGTGATTCCACAGAGCTCCCATTCCAACTACTACACTGACTCTTCTCGTCTCTACTTCTTTATTACCTTTTGTCTGTCATGCATCGGTCCCAATCCATTGGCCTCTTGCTTTGTGGTGGGTTTTTATATTATATTATATTATATATTTTATCTTTGCATCTTCCTTTGGTTGCGATAGTCAGGTGTTCTAACTTGATCATTTTGTTTCTGTCCTATCACATCCCAGATGGGGCTATTTATACTCTAGTCTCATCAGCCTTATTTGCTTGCTTGATATATTTCTATGTAAATTTCTACTAAGGAGTTCATACCCTACAGCTAAGGGATTTTGCCTGTTAGGCAGAGACCAGTGTAGTATACTCTGTGTGTTTCTTATTGGCCTTCATTACATCTATCTTCTGTTTTCTGCTAAGTTTTAAGGAAGTTACCCTTGCTTGCATTTATTATTTCTTCTTTGTCCACTTGTGCACATACTTTATACTTTACAACCCCTGCACATTTTGCTTATCCTGGTTAGTTAAGTGTAGCACCCTCCCCGCTGCTTCCTTAGGAGGAACCATAAGCGGCTTGATGGCCTTTTAGGGAGCAAGGTCTGAGCTGCGATTTCTAGCTCTTTGGCTAGGGATATACTAGTCTGTATAGGAACCAGTAAGGTGTGGGTGCAGCTTCAGAGGTTTAGGCTTTTTTTCTCCCTTTACCTTTGTGTGAGTTGATACATAGCATCGATGCACCAGAAATGGCATGAAATGTCCATTCAGCCACTCTGTCCATCATTGACCACAATGGTGACCCTTTTTTTCACCCTTATCACTTTATGACCCTTCTTAAATGATGGTAACTATATTATAAAATTGTCAACTGTCCCAGAAAGTTGGGGAGGCTCCTAGAAAAAGCAAAGCTCCCAAAACAATTTAGCCATTCTCCTGAAAACTACAATTAAACAAAGGAGACAAAGAGGTGCAGATTGTGCCTTACAACTAATGACAAGTAAAGGTGGTCTCACAGGTAGCTTGCTCACCTGGTCAGGTTGTGATCACCCACAACCGGCTTGTACGCCTGAGTTACAGCTGCCGCAGGACCCACACCGCCACATGCATCATGGAAAATGATTCAAGAAAACCAAACAGGAGTGGTGTCTCTGGTCGGCGCTGCCCGAAATGATGCGAAAGAAGACAATGCTTGTATGTGCTGCTCCTTTATTCGACCTCTCACAACGTGTTTCGGTGCAAGTCTTGCACCTTCCTCAGGGTTATATTCAGCAGCAGCGCGGACCAGAGACACCACGTCCTAGAAAGCAGCACTTCCGCAAGGTTTATTTATTAAAGGGTATGTGACCATGAGAAGTAAATAGCTAGGAGCGGGTATATTTGGCAGCATATTTCACATATGAAATGAATAACACTATATAAATAAATATTGTTATTATTATTATTACTTGTTGAGGAGTGGCTTAGCTTGCAAGGAAACAAAGGGTCAGGCATGGTGGAAGCCAACATGTTCCCTATTTCTTTTGACAAATGTCTTCAGGGACAATCGAGTGACCCTTACTTCAGACAAATGTATACTGTCACCAATTCCTATTGCAAAATAGGACTCACACTTATATTGTATACTATACTTTATATCATACTGTAGAAGGATTTGCATCCATGAATACTTATCATTTTTATAATGTGAAACTTTTGTAACACACAAAAGTCTAAAAAGGCATCATACACCAAAAAATGTCCAAATTTGACACAGAAATCGTATTCTTTTTCAAAAAGACTTCTAAAAATAAAGATGACAGGAAGCACAATTCAGAAAACCCCACAATATTGTGTAAAATAGAAGCGCATGATTTAGCAAGTGGTTCTTGTTTGAGGAAATGAATAGAGGAATAAACTCTTTCACAATAAAACAGGAAGAGAAAAAAAAGATAAGCAACAGTTAATCGAGGTCATTTGTAGCGAATGTTCAGGGACTGAACATAAGGATTACCTTCTGTTAGTTATATAACAAAATTCCATTGGTTGAGGTTCTGCTCGGTGATCTTAAAGGGGTATTCTCATATTATTAAAATTGGTATAGTTCGTAAGACAGAATGAAAACACATAAGCTTGCAGTTGACTTGCTTTTTCTACCTGTTGTCCTCCTGTTACGAGGACTTTTGTCTTACATTGTTTACAGCTCATTGCCAAGGACATTGTCGACAATAGCTTGGCCAAGTATGTGACATAGCTACATTCCAATAAGCTGCATTCTTAAATACTGTCCTTTTGTTGCAATGTTCAGTGTTGCACCTGTACACATTACGTGATGGAGTGCCACAGTTTTTTCTTATTTAGATTATGAGATCACACCTTCTGCTTGTGCACTCTTCCCTCATTAACCTTTGGTGTTATTGTTCTCGGTTAGCAGGTTCCTACTCACCCATTCAAAGGGAGGTTTCAAATCCAAAGAAATGCTGTCACTGAAGTGTAGGTTCCCAGTAAAGAGACATGCCTCGACGTGGCTACTGGGTGGTTATGGATATGGCCATATTTATATGCTGTGTCTAGTGATGGGCGAATCCTAAATTACTCGGAATCGCTTGACTCTAGCGAGTCCGAGCCCAGGACTTGCTACTCGTTGCGAGTCTAGCGAGTCCAATGTTAATGAATGGGGAAGCGAGTAATAGCGAGTAGTGTGCGATTTACAAATCACAGATGTGTCTTGGAAGCTTCAGCCTGAAGCAATCCTAGTTTTGCCATTGATTTGCATTGGACTCGTTTACTGTGCAAGTAATCGCTGGGAAACTCGCACAGATAAGAATCCTGTCTGCTCTGTGTGCTGGCTGCCACAGCTCCAGGGTCCTAGAGCCCACCTGCTGCCTGATGTAGCAGAGCTGAGATTGTTCTCAGTCTGCTCATTCCTGTGCATAGACATCTATATCTATGCACAGGGATGAGCAGAGAGGACATCGCGTTTTGGACTGCGTCGGACGGAAGAGGATTTTTTTAATTAAAGATGGAGTCCCTAATGGCTTTTTTTTTTATTTCTAATAAAAAATTTTCTCTGTGTTGTGTTTTTTTTAAAACAATTTAATAGAAATTCATGGCGGTCATGTCTAATATTGGCGTGACCACCATAAATTTCGGGCTTAGGGCCAGCTGATAATACAAAGCTGGCCCTAACCTCTTTTTTACCCAGCGTGCCACCGCCACCAGGGCCGCTGGAAGAGCGGGGTTCAGCGCCAGAGGATGGCGCTTCAATGAATGCGCCATCTTCTGGGGCGGCTGAGGGCTGCAGTTTGCAGCGGGGGGTGCCCAGAAAGCTTGGGCATCCCTGCGCTGCGGATTCCAGCCCCCAGCTGCTTAGCTGTACCTGGCTAGACATAGAAATTGCGCGAAGCCCCACGCATTTTTTTTTAATTATTTCATGTATATACAATATTAAGGTTGTGCATGGCTACATATATAAAATATAGAGGCTGCTAGGCTGTATATATAATATGGAAACTTCTAGACTGTATATATTATATAGAGGCTGCTGCTGGGCTGCATATATAATATAGAGGCTACGGGCTGTATATATTTAGAGGCTGTGCTGGGCTGTATATATTATTTGGAGGCAGTGGCAGCCCAGCAACAGCCTCCAAATAATATATACAGTCCAGCAAAGCCTCCAAATAATAAACATAGCCAAGCACATCCTCCCAATTATATATACAGCACAGCCTCCATATTATATATACAGCAAAGCACAGCCTCCATATTATATACAGCAAAGCACAGCCTCCATATTATACATAAAACACAGCATCCAAATACTATATACAGCACAGCAACAGTCTAGAGATAATATATACATAGCCCAGCACAGCCTCAAAATAATATATACAGCACAGCTCTATTTTATATATACAGCACAGCCTCCAAATAAAATATTCAGCATATCCTTCATTTTTTAAAACATCACAGCCTGCAAATAATATATACAGCACAGCCTCCATAGCGCAGCAGCAGCCTCCATATAGCCCAGCACAGCCTCCATATAGCGCAGCAGCAGCCTCTATAGCCCAGCAGCAGCCTATATAGCCCAGAACAGCTTCCATAGCATGCAGCAGCCTCCACACATCTCAGCACTGTCTCTATAGCCCACAGTAGCCTCCATGTAGTTTAGCAACAGCCTCCACAGCCCATAAGAAGCCTCCATAGCCCACAACACCCTCCATAGCCCTGCAGCAGTCTCCTTAGCCAAGCAGCAGCCTCTATAGCCTAGAATGGCCTCAACATCTTGCAGCAGCCTCCATATAGTCCACAAACAGCCTCCACAGCCCAGAAGCAGCCTCTATACCCCAGAACAGCCTCCATAGTCTGCAGTAGCCTCCATATAGCTCAGCACAGCCTCCACAGCCTCCATTGCATGCAAATTAGCCATGTGTGCTGGCAGCGCTGAGGGAGAACTCAGCTACTGGCTGAGTGTCCCTGATGGGCCCCTCATTGTCAGGGCCGCCAGTCCCTGATCGGCCCCTGATCAAAAAAGCTGCAAGTCCCTGATGGCCTGTAGGCCCCCCCAGCTGCTCAGGGCCGCTGGGTGCTGACTCCAGACCTGACCAGGACAGTCATTCTAAAAGGAGCACTCACCCTGAGCAATAAGGAAGTGAAAAGAGTGGAGAGGTGTGTGCTTCTGAAGACACATTTTGAGAGGAAATCTTGAAGATTATTTGTGTTGTCTGGTGAGTAAAATTGTTTACAAAATGCTCATAATAGTTCAGAAATATAGAAGTAAGACTGACCTCACTGACTCCCTGCAGCTTCTGTTATCATGATGTCCGGTGCTCCTCTAGTCTAAAACTACAGGAGTAGAAATAGAGTGCTGACACAGGTACCTGTGACTCCTTGAACCAAACATTAGCTGTAGCATTTTACAAAAAACATTTTTTTTTAATTCTTGGCTGTGAGAAACTCTTGTAGTGTCATGAAACACATCATAATTGCTGCAAGTGGAAATGGAGATCATTGATTACTTTTGCGTTGTACTTCTCTGACTCCTCTAATGATAAATCCTACATTTCTACATTGTCAACCAGTACATCACCAGTACACCCATGATTGATGACCCTTCCTAGTTCACACTTGTCAATTCTACCTATACCATCTTAGAGGCTCCAGGGATAAGGAGAGACCTCTCAGATTCCTATAAGCAAGAGTAATCCTTGAAACTGCTAAAGACCAGCTATGATATAATGAGGTTTCTCCATTAAGAGAGACTACAGATAGGGTGTGGAGAGGCGGAAAGCAATGTGGTGAAAGATTTGGCTCCAGAAAATGGGCATGGTTATGATAAAAAATGAAAAACAGATGCTGGTGAATCTTTTTGCCAGATATTTACCATGTCATGTATGCAGTGCTTGAATGGGTTGTCTGGGACTTTTATACTGATGGCTGATCCTCTGGATAGGTTATCAATATCTGATCGGTCAGAGAGCGATATCCTGCACCCACTCTGATTAGGTGCCCCAGGTGGCGGCGGCAGCCATATGTGCTCAGTTGCGCGGCTCAGTCTATTGTATATGGTGAGTACTGCTCATTATTTGAGTCAATAGGTGTGAATTTGCAGCAACCCTCGGCAACCACTTTGTAGTTGACAGAACTGTATAGTTTTGCTACTTAACTGAGCACATCCTTCGTCACTAGGAACATTGGATGGGCAGGGATGACTGGAGTCGCACCCCCCTCTATCGTATATTGATGGCCTATAAGAAAATGTAAAAGTACCTGACAATGCCATTAACAAGGAATGAGTCTGTTAATAAAGGTGATGTCCCAAGGTGAGCTATACATTGTGGTGTAGAATATACAGGGGTTGGACAAAATAATGGAAACACCTGGAAAAAATCCACAAAAGTTACCGTATATACTCGTGTATAAGCCGACCCGTGTATAAGCCGACCCCCTACTTTTGCCCCCAAAAACTGGGAAAACTTATTGACTCGCGTATAAGCCGAGGGTGGACTCCAGCACAGGTATACAACCCCCAGCAGTAAGGTATACAGGCCCCCCCAGTGGTATACAGCAGGCCCCCAGGCATATAAGCAGGCCCCCAGGGTATAAGCAGGCCCCCAGGGGTATTCAGCAGGCCCCAGGGGTATCAGCAGGCCCCAGGGGTATCAACAGGCCCCCAGGGGTATACAGCAGGCCCCATGGGTATCAGCAGGCCCCCAGGGTATCAGCAGGCCCCCAGGGGTATACAGCAGGCCCCCGGGGGTATCAGCAGGCCCCCGGGGGTATCAGCAGGCCCCCAGGCGTATAAGCAGGCCCCCAGGAGTATTCAGCAGGCCCCAGGGGTATCAACAGGCCCCCAGGGGTATACAGCAGGCCCCATGGGTATCAGCAGGCCCCCAGGGGTATCAGCAGGCCCCCAGGGGTATCAGCAGGCCCCCAGGGGTATACAGCAGGCCCCCGGGGGTATCAGCAGGCCCCCGGGGTATCAGCAGGCCCCCAGGCGTATAAGCAGGCCCCCAGGGGTATTCAGCAGGCCCCAGGGGTATACAGCAGACCCCCATGGGTATACAGCAGGCCCCATGGGTATCAGCAGGCCCCCAGGGGTATACAGCAGGCCCCCAGGGGTATAAGCAGGCCCCAGGGGTATTCAGCAGGCCCCAGGGGTATCAGCAGGCCCCAGGGGTATCAGCAGGCCCCAGGGGTATCAACAGGCCCCCGGGGTATCAACAGGCCCCCAGGGGTATCAGCAGGCCCCCAGGGGTATATACAGCAGGCCCCAGGGGTATTCAGCAGGCCCAGGGTATCACAGGCCCCCGGGGGTATACAGCAGGGCCCCCGGGGGTTTATACAGCAGGCCCCCGGGGGTTTATACAGCAGGCCCCGGGTTTATGGCCCCGGGTTTATACAGCAGGCCCCCGGGGGTTTATACAGCGCCCCCGGCAGTGGTATACAGCCCCCCCGCCTAGTACCGGGCCCCCATGCTGCGGCACAGCATACAGTAGTTCATACATTACCATCTCCTGCAGCGCGCGGCTCCTCCATCTCCCGCCCGGCTTGTTGCTGTAGTGTCATGTGACGAGCCAGTCACATGACACTACAGGAAGATGCCGGCTGGGACTGGAGGAGCCGCGCGCTGCAGGGAGAGATGGTAATGTATGAACTACTGTATCCGCAGCATGGGGGCCCGGTACTAGGCGGGGGGGGCTGTATACCACTGCCGGGGGCCGCCAGGGGCTGTGTGGGGCAATATGCACTGCATCCCCTTGCCGGGGATGGACAGGGGGATGCGTGCATATTAATGAGCCGGGCCCACGTGACCGCGCGGTGTCACTGTAGCCCCCTCCTGCCTCCTCCTGCCCCCAGTCAGAGCCCCCGTCCCCGTCACACACATGTATATACTCGCGTATAAGCCGAGGGGGGACTTTTCAGCCCAATTTTTGGGCTGAAAAAGTCGGCTTATACACGAGTATATACGGTAGTTTAATATCGTGTAGGTTCACCTTTTGCGGCGATTACAGCCTCAATTCTCCGAGGTATGGATTCATACAAGGTGATATCATTGGCCCGGCGGATCTCCACGAAATAGCACCCCAGATCATCACATGTGTTACGGGTGGGAGAAGGCAGTCTGAATGGAATGCTTTTTTCGGCTGTCTCCAATCATACCCTCGGCCGCAGGTCAGAAAATGGGGTAAACGATGATTGGTGTGAGAATATCACGTTTCCACTGCTCGAGGGACCAGTTCTGGAGGTTTCTACACCACTCTAAACGCTTGGAAACATTTGTCATTGAGAGCAGCGGTTTTCTAATTGCAGCTCTTCCGTGGAATCCAGATTTGTGCAGCTCCCGATGAACAGTTTTCGTGGACACTGGTTCTGTACGTGTTCATTGAGCTCAGCAGTGATGTTCGGAGCCGTGGCTTTGCGATCCTCTCTCACAATTCGCTTTAGAGTCCAACGGTCTCTCTCAGTCAACTTCGACTTTCGACCGGACCTGTCCTTTGCTGCGGACATTTTTCCTTCTCATTACTTTGCAGACAGTACCTCTTGACACGCCAAGCATTCGGGCACTTTCTGTTACACTAGCGCCTGCCAAACGAGCACCAACAATTTGGCCTTTGTGAAAAGGTCTGCCATAGGTATCAGGTTCTCATCAATGTTCTTACAATTCGGCAAAACAGTTAATTTACATACACATATCACATAACACAAATAATCAACTACAAAACATTAACATATGTCACGGTTTGCATGTTTATAACACGTTCGAAGATTATGATGCCAAAACGTTAGGTGTTTCCATTATTTTGTCCAACCCTTGTATCTGTAACTGAACAGATGTCATGTGCGGTGCATAACACGTGATCAACAGCAAGGCCTAAGCAGCAGGGATCAGGTCAGTCTCCATGGTTAGGTGGTTATTTTTTTTTATAATAAAAGTAATCCAAGAAAACCTTTTTTAATACACTAAAAAATGTGCTGTACTTGTATGGTTAATAGAACCTGTCCAAAAATACATGACGAAGACTGAACTGCAATGACAGACACAGCCCATGGACTAGCGTGGTGCTGAATGGCCATACTGTTTAGATAGTACTATATTTGAGAATTGGAAAGGGTGAACTGAACACAGATGATGGATTGAATAAAGGACATGTAAATTGTTTTTTAGGCTTCCTCCCTACTGTGAGGCAGTGACTGGTGTCATCTATGAAGGTCAGTATGTATCCCCCAGAATGTGCTCGGAAACCTTATAAGACCTATTGGACTGTGTTGTACTTGCGGTGGGTACTGTGATGGTGGGTTTACACGTCCCGATATCGGGGCGATATCGTATGCAACGGCGCGGGAGCGCGCATTTTTTGAGCGCTTTTCCCGATATCGCATCGGCGGTTTACACGCTGCGATATCGGGAAACAACTTCCCTACGATGTGTATGCCCACCAACCCAGTAACGACCATTTAACATGGGAGTTAATGGGTGAGGTGCGAGTACACATCAAAGTTGGGCTGTTACACGCTACGGTGCTGCTACAACGGCCATGCGATATCGGGCAGTTGAATAGCACGCTCATTCAACCCCGATATCGTTTTGGCATCGTTCCAGCATCGCGTTGTATGTTCAAACCCTACAACCGCGCGAACGATATCGGCTCCAACTCGCGAACCACGTGACTTTTTGTCGGAGTTGGATCGGAGTTGGACACCGATATCGCGGCGTGTAAACCCGCCATGAGTGCAGCACAGAAATAAAGGAGTGTGCACTGGGTCATGTTAGGTGACTCAGGTATTTCAGGAAACCAGAGATGGGCCTTTATTTGGGAGCATCTGTAGGATCGGGTGGGATGGATTCTCCCCCCTCCTGTGTTTTAAACCTCGACTGCACCACACGGTAGGGGTAGGGAGGAGGGGGGAGCTTCTTAATGTGGAGCTAAGTGGCAGAGCAGCAGGTACTTTGTGAAACTCTATGTGTGCTGGCTGTGTGCAGTTAACACAGCCTGGCAAACGTGGGCTTGGCCCTTCTAAGGGGACCCGGCCAAGAAAAGACCTGGAAGCAGTACAGAGACTGTGAAGGACTGTGTGAACTGGGTTCTCCTGGCTGCATCCCAGATCTTTAAAGGTCTATTAAAACCTGGACTTGCAAATAAATCATGTGTTGTGTGGACAAGTGCCTGGGTCACTGCCTCCAATTTGCCAAATCCAACCGCCACCTCACACTACTTACACCTGTAGATGAAATTAGTGTTGAAGGAGGTATCTGAGGAAGTCCATAAACTAGGGATGGGCGAATCCTAAATTACTCGGAATCGCTAGACTCTAACGAGTCCGAGTACGGGACTCGCTACTCATTGCGAGTCTAGTGAGTCCAATATAAATGAATGGGGAAGCGAGTAATTGCGAGTAATTCCTCTGCTGCTGGACCCCATAAAGAGAAAAAAGTGGTCTGGCAGCAGAGGAACAACCTGCAATTCATTTAATCATAGTTTAGAAGCCGTCGCTAAAAAGCATAAAGATTTAATGTGAAACCGGATTGTACCAATCCGGTTAAATCCGGTTCAATCCGGTCCCATACACAGCAATGTTAAATGTGACCGGATTGAAACCGGATTGTCTCGGTTTGTGACGATTTGGGGTTAAATTTAAGAATTATGTCTATGAAACCGGATTGAGGACAGGGACAATCCGGTTTTAATGTTAAACTACCGGATTGCCATTGATTTTCATTGGACTCGTTACTGTGCGAGTAATCGCTTGGAATCTCGCAGAGTACCGAGCCTGCGAGTCCACTACTACTGCAGAGTAACGAGTCCTAACAAATAGATTCGCCCATCCCTACCATAAACCCTACTGATACACTGTAAATAGACGCCATAGTGTAAATGGCACATGGTAAATGAGGAATATATAACCATAGAATGGTAGGGTTGGAAGGGATCTCCTGGGTCATCAGGTCCAACCTCCTGCTCAAAGCAGGATTCACTAAATCATCCCAGACAGATGTCTGTCCAGCCTCTGTGTGAAGACTTCCATTGAATGAGAACTCACCCCTCTCGTGGCCGCCTGTTACACTCTTTGATCACCTCACTGTTAAAAAGTTTAGATGTGAGCACATCTGCAGAAATTGAAATTCAGCAAGTTTGCTCAAATTTGGTTGGGAAATTAATTTTATATCAAGTTTATCCAATCCCTATTGAATGTGCCCCAATTGCTGGTAAAGAAATGTTTATATGTTGTAAGGCCTCTCGAGACCCCAAAGCATAATAAACTGAGGGGTTAAAAAGTAAAGAAATACCAATAGTTGTCCGCCTGCCACAGATCCTCTCCAGTTCTAAGGGTACCGTTACACACAGCAAATTGCTTGCAATTTCACTGGCAATTTGCTGGTTGCAGTGAAATCATGGACACATTGTTACATTTGGACACGACAACAAAATAGAACAATGTGTCCATGATTTCACTGCAACCAGTAAGTTGCAAGGGTGAAATTGCTTGCAATGTTGTGACATGTAAAGGTCCCTTAGTCATCTGTCTCCATCTTCTATCTTGTTTTCTTCAATCTTTTTTCGGTGTCTCTGGTGCTGCTTTGACCTCAAGCACCTGAAAAATTCAGCAAGATGGTGGACTACATTCATTTTTCAGGCTAATTAAATGGATTAATTCACATAATTCATCAGATTTTATACTCGCACACAAACTTTGAATGTAGACACATTTTTAAAAAATGCTTCAAACACAGAAACCTCCCCCGATTGCTCAAATCAATGGGTTAAAGCGCTCAGCTCATGCATGAGTAGAAGGAAAACAGCAGCCAAGATCCACAGACACTTACACAGCTGTACTCACTTCTGCCCTGTGGTTTAAAGGCAATCTGTCAGCAGGTTTTTGCTACTTTATCTAACAGCAACATAATGTAGGCAAAGAGACCCTGAATCCAAGACGTATCAAATACATTACTTTTACAGTCAAAACATTGAGGTTTAAGGGCCTGTTACACACAACGATCGCTATATCGCATGTTTTTGTGACGTTGCAGCTAAGTCGAAATGACATCTTGTGTGTGACACATATCAACGATCAACGATAAGTTGTTGATCGTTCATCGTAGATTTCATGGTAAGGACCATAAATCTGTCATTGGTCGTCCGCTGGTCAGCACGCATCGGTCGTGTGACAGGGGCCAAACGACCAGCGATAAGCGGAGCAGGCTGGTAACCGTGGTAAACAGCGGGCAACACCAACGCCTAGTTACCCAATGTATACCCTGGTTACCAGCCTTCTTCGCTTACAGACTGGTATCCAAGGTACATAGTGGGTAACTAGGGACAGCGCTGTCCCTAGTTACCCGCTGTGTACCTTGGATACCAGACTGTAAACAGAGAAGGCTGGTAACCAGGGTATACATCAGGTAACTAGGTGCTGCCGCTGCCTAGATACCTGCTGTTTAACATAGTTACCAGCCTGCTCCCACTTACCGCAGCCTGGCAGCGGGAGCTAGACATCGTGGAAAGAATATTTAATTTTTTTCACGATGTCGCTGGTCCACTGGTCACTGGGGAGTCAGCCTGTGTGACAGCTCACCAGCGATCAGTTCACGATGAGGCAGCGATCCACATCGTAGGTCGGATCGCTGCCACATCGCAGCGTGTAACAGGGCCTTTAGGCATGTAGGACAGCTGCCCCCACCCACACCAGGATCTCTATGGAGATTGTACAGTGGCGATGGGGTGTCAATCACAGCAGGAGGCAGGTGGGACTGCTATGCTTGTGAGTTTCTAGTCCTGTAATGTTAATCACAGGATAAAAATCCTTTATTTTATGTAAACAAAAGCACAGACACAGATAAGAGAAGTACAGTTGCTTTTTGTTTTTTGAACTCTTACAGCATGCTGTCCTCAGCTTATATAGCAAAATCCTGTTGGCAGATTCACTTTAAGAGACTAATGGGATCTCAGGACTAAGACTGTCACTGATCAACAAACTTTAGGGGCTATAACAAAGCTAAATATTTTTAAAGTTGAGTTTTTCTAACCCTTGTTTTGATTGTTGATGACTTGTTTTGTGATTTCAGGCTAAATGTAAAATATGTATGATTGTGTGATGCATTTAAAGCCATATATCAATAATTTAGCAATTTACTTTGATTACGGCAGTCTTTATCCGCAGGCGGAGATATCAAAGCTTATTAATTTCTTTATGAGAAACAAAGTTGCAGGGGAGTTTGCTGTTGTAAGTGACACAATGTCACAGGATCCCGGCACACGCTTCTCCGCTGCCTGCCCTTGAGGATATGCTGCGTGTTCCAGGTGAGCTAAGGTTGTCCATTTTCATTTACATTTTTCCATTGAGCTCATATCTTGTAATCTGACATTCGGCCATCTGCTTATTGCTTTGGGGCAATTCATTAATATGTAGCAGATAACTAGAATACCTTGCATGATGATGGGAGAATGAAACGTTGCCCTATAACAGATAACATGTGAGCCTGAAGGAATAAGCTGATACATATCTCTTCTTATGTAACATCAGATAGAAATGATAAGTTAAAATAAAGCTAAAGGGACAAGCTAAACCAGTATAAACATCTTATCTTTTAGAATGCCTGGGCCTATACCTATGTTCGCTCGAGGCGCATTGGGGACTTGTTAATATTCAAATCAAGTTCATGTTGAATATGTAGGAATTTTTGAACTAATATAATACTTGATTCGCTTTAATCACCAAAAAATACTTCAACCAGAGAAGGCTTACATGACTTCGGGTGAGCAGGATGGATTTTACCACAATGTCTTGCAATTATCATATCATACTATAAAACATAGCCAATCAGGAGAGACTAATAGAGCCTGTATAAAAGCAGATGCAGAGAATGCAGCAGCCATTTTGGTGGTCTATCTAGATAGGCAAAGAGTGTCACAGCTAATAGCTAGGGATGAGCGAGTAACTCGTTACTATTCGGTACTCGATGAATAGTACGGTATTCGGGTACTTGCTACTCGGTGAGTTTCCGTGTTATTACTTGTTGTTATGCATAGCGAGTACAATGTAAGTCAATGGGAAATGCTAGTAATGAAAGTAATTGTCTGCTGGATCCTGCAAAGTGGTCTGGGGGCTGAGGAAAAGGCTGAAATGGCGTGATGGTTAAAAGGCCCCTGGCTTTTAAACAATCACACTCAGCTAATGCATGCTCCTCGCTCCCTAGTGATGTGCTCCCTGGTGAGCACTCCTCGTCCGGTCCTAACTTAGGTATCGGGCGGGATGGCAGTGGGGGAGCAAAGCACCAGGCAGCGCGGAGAAGTGGGGTGGGCAAGGGAGCCGGGCGTTGAAGTCTTTTTATTGCCAACTTTCCCGACGGTTATTTTAAACGGAACAGCTGTTGCATTAGCTGTTCGTTTGAATTAGCTGTGATGCCGTCGCAGGGTTCATTGGGGTTCATGCTTGACAGCATGAACTCAGATGAACTTTCCCACAGCCGCGTGCTCAGCTACATCTCTACTAGAGATAGAGCGTAGCACCAGGGAGAAGGGAGCATGCATTAGCTGAGCATGATTATTTAAGAGCTGGCGGCTTTTTATCACCGGCTTTTAAACTATCATGCACCCATTTCAGTCTTTTCCTCAGCCACCAGACCACTTTGTAGGGTCCAGAAGACAATTACTCACATTTCCTATTGACTTACATTGGACTCGCTACTCGTAACAAATACCCGAGAATTAGGACCTACTTGTTATGAGAATAGCGAGTCCAAATATTTGACTTCTCCGCTCATCCATACTTACAGCTTAGCCGTTGAAATAGGAGCAGAAAGAAATAAAAACTGTAATTTTGTACAGATGGTATGTTTGACAACACAGTGGTGAAGTACAGTTACTCTATGTTTGCCAGCAGCCATGTAAACTGGCGATCAATTTCCTTAATGTTAGGGTCATTGTGTTCTCCATAATGTGAAAATATCCTAACATGAGTAAATTATCAGTATTTTAAAGCTTATTTCATAAATAAACTATGTTCCAAAGCACAGAATAACAATGTAAATGAGATAAATGAAAAAGACACAGATCAAAATTAGAGACACTTTCAGATACCTGCAAGTTATTGGTGTTAATCTGGCCCTGGTGATAATTTCCTTAATTATCTGACAAACCCTATCTAACTAGCAGACTAACTTTCCAGTTTGCACTCACTTTGCAAGAATAGTGTGCAGTTCCAAAGTGACTGAAACCCTTGCAGCAGGATGTCCAGGTGAAGCCAAAGGGGTCACTCTATCAGTCATAGCAACAGAAGTTGATCATTATAAGTCTGTGATTTCTAGAATATTGCATCTTTACAACATCAAAAACTCTTTCAAGTTCCTCAAGTAGGCTGGTCGGCCTCGAAAGACAAATGCAAGAGAGGACAGGATAATGTGGAAAATCTCCATGGGTAATCGTTTCAACACTGCAGCTGAAATAGCTCGCCAGTTCAGCACTGAACAGGGTAAGGATCTGTCATACAGTGTCATGACATTTAAGAGCATTTGGACTGAAAGCCCGCTCTGCAGTGACCAAACCTCTGATTAGCAGAATGATTCAAAAGGCTAGACTCCCTTTGGTTAGGATCATGTTGTGTGGACAGAGGAGAAGTGGTCCACATTTCAATTTAGTGATGAAAGCAAGTTTAATTTATTTGGGTCTGATGGGAAACATTATCTTCATCAACAAAAGGGGCAAAGACTGAACCCAAAGTGCTAAAGAAGTCAGTGAAAGGTGGTGGAGGAGGTGTAATGGTTTAGGAAATGTTTTCTGCTGCAGGGTTTAACCTAGCTACATGGCAGAGTGAATCAAGTGTGTATGAGAACCTTCTTCAACAACACGTGGTTCTTTACTTGCTTCAGCACTCAATCAGCCAGCAATTTCATGCAGGACAATGCCCCCTGTCACACAGCAAAATGGGTAAAGCAGTTCCTTGAAATAGACAACATTGAAACATGAAATCGCCACCAGAGTCCTGATCTAAACCCAATGAAAACCTCTGGAAAATCCTTGGAGAAAAGTTATGGCCAAGAAACCCACAACAGTCACAGAACTGTGGAAGAGACTGGAAGAAGAGTGGCGCAAAATCCCCCAGAGCAGTGTGAGAGACTAGTGATGTCCTGTGGCCCAGATGTGCTGAAGTCATTCACAGCAAAGACCTGTACACAGCAAAGGCCTGTACAAAGGCCTGTATTCTCCTCGTGCATTGGAGCTGTTCCAACAATTTCAGCGCCTCATTTCCAGGTGGTGATGTGATATTGCAGTGCTGCAGTTCAATCAGTTGGCTGCTTTTCATTTGAGGGTGATTTAAGTGAATCAGCCCCATCAGCAGTTGCTGGTAGGCTGCATGGCTTATGTGGCATTACAACGTAACATGAATACCAAGAGACCTAATGCAACATTGATGGACCGACGTCGCTGCAGAAGATGTAGAGATCTACAGGAGCTGTAGAAGTGCAGTTACATGAAACAGCTGTAGCTCCCGCACCTTCCCTCCCTCCTCTAACCAATGTTAATTTGTGCCAGATTTTAGTGCAAGCTTGAATAAAATTGTACCTTTTAAACTGGACAAGTGTCACTTTCTTTCCTGGATGGCAACGTGTCACTATTGCCCTGAATCTAGAGTTCTCCTGCTATGTCACGCTCCCCTTTACTGTTTACTCAATCTAGTTGTCTAGATATGTGATGGAGACCAACATGTAATCAACTTCTGCTTTAAGAAAAAGCATACGGCATTGCTTGGAAATGAGTCATTTACTTCCTTATTGACCTTGAATTGCAATAAATTATTATAAAAGTTTGGTATTTTGGGCTTTTTAATCAAAAACCTCAGTTTTGCATGAAAACAAGTTTGTAAATCATATTTCTAAGAACTTATGCTTAAAGGATAGGGCAGACCTTAGATATCCCAATGTCACAAACATCATCTCCGACCATGCAACATCTTAACCCACTGGTTGACACAGACAGAAGAGGGTCCCTATGCAATAACAATATATGGTCCCCTTTCAGTCCACCAACTTATCAAAGTGTACAATTCCACCTAGTTTAGTGGTGATAATAGGCCACCTTAGTCTTTTAGGCCCCTGTTGCACCAATAATATTTTTAACCTATGTATATGTCTAAATGTTTGGTTCAACAGCACCTAGAAAGTTCTAACCAACACCTGGAAAGGGTCACACAACTCTATACCTAGTAAATATCTACAGTCCCTGACAAAGTTTGTCGCTTATCCAAGTTATGTAACTTAAAGCTTATAACCTAATGTCAAATTCATCCATTGGTTGTATAAATTACTCTTTTGAATGCTGAAACCCTCCGAAATGTGGTTTAGGTTAAGAAAATAAATTGGCATCAATGCTGAAATATTGATCATTTAATGAACACAGAATGGTCAGATTTTGGCAAGACAAAAGTTTATTCACCTGGTCATATAATGCACCCAATCCTAGTGTTCATCATCACCTGTGCTCAGTATATGATCAATTAATTAGTGGGTGTGTATAAAAAGAAACCCAGCACCCCAGACCTTCACTTGAACTGGAACTTGAGCTCTGACAACATGTCAAAAATCCACCCTGCGACCAAAGCCTTGATTATCAAGAGGCTGAAGACCAGATCCACTGCAGATGTGTCTGGCACCTTTAATGTGGCTCAGCGTCAAGTACAAAGAATGAAAAAAAGATTTGAAGTGACTGGAGATGTGTTTGACAAGCCCAGGTCCGGGCAGACCCGCAAGACAACTGCTCAGAAGAACGTTTGATGGTTAAATAATCCAAAGCAAGTCCACTCCCTCCAAGTTCCCCTGTGGTCAACTAGAACAGTTTGTAGAATTCTGTCTCACAATGTTCCATGGTCAAATCAGTGCCCAGAAGCCAGCACTAAACAAAAGGCAAAAAAACTGTGTGCATTTGCAAAGTCCCACAGCCTGCTAAACTGATGGACCTGGAAAAGTGGCAGAAGGTGGATTTCTCTGATGAATCTTCAGTAGAATTACACCACAGCCTGCCGCAAATACTGCAGGAGACCTACTGGAGCCTGTATAGATCCAAAATACACCCAGAAAACAGTTACATTTGGTGGTGGAAAGATGATGGTCTGGGTTTATGTTCAGTATGGGGGTGTGCGAAACATTTGCAAGGCAGAAGGCAATATCCATAGCCTAAATTATCAAGAAGTATTAAGTACTTTTATATTCCAAATCATAAAAAGGTCAATTTCCGCAGCAGGGAAAGGTGCTCCATCTCATACATCATCTCTACAGCAAAGTAGCCTCCAGGCAAAAAATATCAAGATGCTCAAGGACTGGCCAGCCAGTCACCACACATGAACATCATTGAGCATGTTTGGGTAGGATGAAAGAGGAAGCTTGGAAGACAAAACCAAAGAATCTAGATGAACTCTGGGAGGCATGTAAGACTGCATTCTTTGCTATTCCTGATGACTTCATTAATAAATTGTATGAATCATTGTTGAACCACATGGATGCAGTCGTTCAAGCTCATGGAAGTCACACAAAATATTAAATATGACTCAAGTAGCACCAAACTTCATTCACCAATGTTAGCAACATATATTTGTATTTTAAGTTACTTATTTGTTGAAATCACATTACTTTCTGTGGGAGACAAAACTTTTGTCTTGCCAAAATCTGACCATTCTGTGTTCATTAAATGATCAATATTTCAGCATTGATGCCAATTTATTTTCTTAACCTAAATCAAATTTGGTAGGGTTTCAGCTTTCAAAAGAGTAATTTATACAACTAATGGATGAATTTAACGTCAGGTTATAAGCTTTTATTTACTAACATGGATTAGCAACATAATTCTGTCAGGGACTGTAGTGGTTTCTGCTTAAAGGGTATATCCGGGATTTTGCCAAAAAAATAAAATGCCTAAGCACTAACAAGCCAGTAGTAACCTACCTGCCTGTTGTGCCTGGCGCCATTCTTCACCGACATGGAGCCGTCATTAACCGCTACTGCTGGCGATTCCGTAGTTTCCACTGACATCGCATCAACAGAGAGGGTGAAAAGCCAATATCATGCTATTTGACATCCGGCTCCCACAGGTATCGGGGAGCCGGCTGTCAACCAGCATGATGTTGGCGGTCTCGCTCCTTCTACAGAGCAGAGAGGAAAAAAAGCTGACCTCTGTTGAAGCCATTGCATCCCCGGAAGGAGCAGTCTGTGATCTGCCTGTGTTGGACACTGCTGAGCACAACAGATAGGTAGGTTGCAATTACCTACCTGTTAGTGCTTGGCACATTTTCTTTTTTTACTTTATTTAAAACCTGGATATACCCTTTAAAAGCTTCAAGCTTCAGCTCTAAGGAGAGACAATAAACCATTGACAATACATGTCTCCAGATATTCTGTTATACTTTTGGACATTCCAGTTCAATACCCAAAAAATGTTTGAAAGGATCACAAAGAAGAACATCTTTTTCGAATCAAAAAACATTGACAGTAAAACGTGATTTACAAAATAAAGCCGCGGCATATGTTTGCATTCCATGTGTTGGTATATTTACCCGAGAATAACTATCTACATATGGATCCAAGGATAAATATTTATACGCAGAGAAGAGCTCAATAATTGATATTCTACGAGTGTGCCAAAATGTATGATTTTCTAGCCAAAACTTCTCCTTTATTCTAAGACGTATTCTTTCCTACGATCCCCGAGAGCATAAAGAAGAGGAAATACATTTCATAGGAAATGATCTCAACCCCCCACATTTAGTGCAGCATCATCAAAGATGTAACTGTATAAATTTCTATGTGCGACTGAAGACGAGGGAAGAAACAGCTCTGGCGTTAGACCCAAGACAGCCAGCTGTGTCCTCTACATCATTGGTGTAGCTCTTTGAGCATTGAGAAAAAATAGTTATTGGATCTACTTCGAGTGCAGCTGTCAACGAAAGCTCAGGACTTCCTGAAAGAAGCTGAGACTCTTTCTGTTTTTAGTCTAGTTGATTACAAGGAAGAAAAAACACAACATGACATCGCCATATTGTAACACACAAAAAAAGATACAACATTGTAATTAAACTATTTTTTCCGAAAAAGAAGGATGGAACATGACTTAATTTCCAAGGTGAGAGAATGGAGAGAAATATCATGACGCTATAATGAATACTCATGGAAATACACTGAACATGGCGCACTGCCCTGCAGTCCGAACACTTAACACATAATGCACACGCATTGCTTCCAAATTAACCCTGCTATTCTGTTCGGGTCATAGTGACCTGTAGACAATTTTTGTGGCCCTGTAGAAATTTTTCTATAAGTTTCTAAAACTTGAGGTTACTTGACTTTTCCTCATTTGGGGGACCTATCTATGAGTATTTTATTTTTTTTTGTTTACTTTTAGCTACACGCCGATTTGTACACTTGTCGTGTTCGGGTCATAGTGACCCGGCATCATTTTTTACAGCTGAGAGGTGTAGGTGTGCACTACATGTGTATATTCTGGTACAGAACAGACTGCGCAGAACGCGCTGTGTAAGAGGGCCTTATTTTGTAAAGCTGAACTCTAAAGGCCTCCAAATTATTTTATTTGCTAAGTAAGTCTGTTGCGTATGTTCCAAAAAAAAATAAACAAGTAATACTAATGAGTACAAACCACCATGATAATGCAGTAAGTACCCGGGAAGATAAAAAACCTAACATGATCTTGGACTATAATGCAACCAAAGGTGGTGTAGACACATTTGATCAGCTCATTAGTACAAATACCTGCAAAAGAAAAACAAATGGTGGCCTATGATTCTGTTTTACAACATTCTGGATTTGTTGTCATACAATGCTTTTGTGTTGTGGAGGGAAATCAACCTGAATTGGAATACAAACAAACTCCATAAACGAAGACTCTTTATAGAAGAACTTGGAGAAGCACTGCTTAGGCCGTATATTGACAAAAGAAAGATAACACCCAGAACGGAAGGAGCAGCAGGCCTTGTACAGAGCATTCAGCAACATGCTCAGGAAAGTGAAACCATGGCCTCCACAACCACTTCTACCCCCATGGGCTCTACCAGCAGTGCTTCAAGAATGAAAAGAAAAAGGTGCAGCTATTGCCCTTATTCTTGTGATAATAAAACAAGTATTACATGTTCTGAATGCCAAAAATTCTTATGCAAAGCCCATGTTTATTGTTCTTCATGCAAAAATACATAAAGTAATATTACCATGTGAATATATTCAAATTGAAGTGTTTATTATCTTAAATTTTTTTTCACAAAATGTTTGATTTGCTTGTTTTGGTTTTTTTTTTTACCACATATATGTAGTTTGCTATTTTTCATTTTGCTTATTACTAAGTTTTTTCTGAATAAAAAAAAAAAAAGATTTAATTTTCATTTTTCTTTTTTTTTTATTTCCAAACATGTTCCCAGATAGTCTAGTAAGCAAAAATAAAAATAATTGAGTTATAGTATCTAAAATCAAGATTTAATAAACTGGGTCATAGTGACCCAGGAGCAATGCAAGTGTATAGTACATGAGAACAGAACAGCAGGGTTAATATAAAGATTGTAATAATGCCCAAACATACTACAATGCAAAAGTCATGTGTCCTCCTACTGGTGTGCCTGGACATAGTGATAGTTCAGCTGTCCAATATTGGGCATGGACATGTTGAGCTGTCAACATTTATTTATTTTACTCTCTTAGATAGTGCTATTCATTCCACAGACGTGATCAACACTGTCCCCATTGGGGCTCACAATTAGAGATGAGCAGACCCGGGAATGTACAGGTCAGCTGGGTTGGGCCGGACTTTAAAGAAAGTTTGGTTCAGGACGTGGCCCTGAATCTAATGCAAGTCAAAATGGATCTGAATTTCTGGGCTGAAAAATGACTGTAAAATACTCATAGTAAGGGCTAGGGGCATCAAAAGGAACCAAAATTGGTGCAATTGCCCTGCAAACAAATATGGATAGGGAATAAATAAAAAATAATGTGGGCTTCCACATATTTTTGATAACTAGTGAGGTAAAACAGACAGCTGTGGGCTGTACCCGTCAGCTGTCTGCTTTACCTTGGCTGAGAGTCCTGAGTGGTTGATAATTTTTACTTTTTAATGGCTAACTGAAAAATGGTAAGAAAAAGCAAAGCAAGCTTTCGAGACACTATGGTCTCTTCATCAGGCTTAATAATGATACAACATATGGAGCACACATATATATATATGTAGAAATGCAGGGTGGGGAAATTGAAATATATAACAGAGATTACTTGAAGCATGTAGTGGGCAGATGGGAGGGGGGAAGGAGAATCTGGAGAAGTAAAATCAAAGATAAGGGGAATGGACAGTTTTATAGTCCTTAGATTAATGTCTGGTCCAAGAAGAGGGATGAGGGGGATGATTGGGTGGGGGGGTGGGGTTTGAAATGGTTGTGATAACAGTTCACGTAAGATGTGTCAAAGTTCATTGTTCTCTAACTGGGGTATGTTCAAAGATGTGATATCCCCAAATGCCCTTTCAATTGATGTAAAAAGCCATGAATCCATGTGAGACATTCATTCAGTTTTGAATGTGTCAAAGGTTGTTGTCAATTTGTATTCCCAAATTCTTCTGTCTCTTTGAGATTTGAAGTTACTATTTAACATGAGCAGATTCATGTCTGTAATACTGTGGTCAGAACTACAAAAATGCTTGGCTACAGGTGAATCCATACACGTTTCTTTTATTGTGTGGTAATGTGAATTCATTCTTGTTCTGAATTTTTGCCCGGTCTCCCCTACGTACCCCACCTGTTGGACATTTGGTACATATAATTAAATACACCATATTGCTTTGATGCAACTGAAGCTACCGGGGAATCTTGTAGTCCTGATCTGTCCCAGGAATCCTTATCTTGTCCGTTGTCATTATAGATGGAGGTTTTGCACCTGTTCAAGGTTGCAGGGAAAGGTTCCTGTTGCTGCATGGAGAGGAGGGCGCTTTTGACAATGACGTGTTTTAGATTAGGACGTTGTCTGAAACACAAGAAGTGGGGAATCCGGAAATATTGATATCAGTTGCGCATCTTTTTGTAGTAGTGCTTGCAGTTTCCGTGCAGCTCTTCTTAACACCTCCACACTTGATTGTAGGTGACTACAAGAGGAACTTGGTTGTTTTCTTCTCTGGTTTTGTAATGTAGGAGATGATTCCTTGATATTCTGGTGGCTCTTGTAATCTGGTTTTCAATTGCTCTTCGATGGGAGCCCTGGTTCAAAAAGGTCTTTCTGAACATAAAAAACTCTATTGTGTACAGCCAGGCCATCAGGTACAATCAGATATGTTCCAACCCTACAGATAGAAACAATCACCTTGAGGACCTCAGAAAGACCTCTTTGAACCTGGGCTGTATCATTATGAAGCCTGATGAAGAGGCCATAGTGTCTCCAAAGCTTGCTTTGCTTTGTCTTACCAACTTTTCAGTTAGCCATTAAAAGGTATCAACCACTGAGGACTCTAATGGGGCCGTCACACGCGTCAATATGCTTGCAATATCGCTGCTGCACATGACGTTGCAGCGATATTGACGTGTGTGACAGGACCCATCAACCAGCGATAAATCGCTGGTTAATGGTCGCCAGGTTTTAGAACCTGATCTAAAACTTGGCGATGGCTGCTTGGTGACACTGGGAGACGAGCGAGAAGACAGCTCCCAGCGCTTCTCAGCAAGCGCTGGGAACTGGTATCCATGGTAAACAGTGGGTAATTAAGCGCCGCATGGCTCTTAGTTACCCACTTGTTTAGATATTTACCAGCGATCTCGCTGTTAATGATGGCTGGTGAGTCTGCCTGTGTGACAGCTCACCAGCGATCAGCCTTCAATATTGACGCGTGTGATGGCCCCATTAGATTCTAATATTTTTCTATTTACTGGCTAAAACGATACAAACATTTTTCACCTTACCTTTGCTGGTTATCAAAAATAGCGGGGATCCCATACCAGTTATTTAAATAAATGAAGTAAATATAAAGGTGTAAGCACCATCCTATTTTTGATAAGCAGCCAAGGTAAGGCAGACAGCTGGCTGTGGGCTGATATTATCAGGTTTGAAGGTCCTTAGTTATTTGGACCTTCCTAGCCTAAATATACCAGCTCACAGCTGATACAGAAATGGTGATCTCAATTTTCAGTGACATCAACTGCATAAACCATTACCCTGATTGTCACCACACCAGGGCAATTGGAAAGAGCTGGGTAAAGTGTAAGAATTGATGCATCCAATGGGTACGCCACTTCTGAGGTGGCTGCGGGCTGGTATATTTAGGCAGGGAAGGGCCAAATAAGCATACCTATTCACAATCTAAATTTCCTATCTTTGGAGTGTGGGAGAAAATCAGAGAAAACCATGCAAACATAGGGAGAACATGAAAACTCCTTGCAGATGTTGTCCTTTGTTGGAGTTGAACACAGGAGCCCAGTACTCCAAGACTGCTGAGCTATCCACTGAGCCACCATGCCACAAGAAATGGTGTTGGGAAGTTCAGTAATGTAATCAGAGGGTGGGGTGTGCTGAGGTGTCTGGGTCACATAAAAGCTTTTCCCAGGACGGCAGCCTTTACTAAGAAATTTGCCTCCTACTGAAGCCCCTAGATTCCCCTTTCATTGCACCCATAATGTTTTATACCAACAAACGTGCTCCACAACACTGTATGAAGGGATCACAAGAAATTCTCCCACAGTATCCTCCACACACAGTAGGATGACCCTATTGTACTCCCCTCAACTACCCCAGCAAAGTACGGTAATCCCAACATAGTATAATCCCCAACTGAGACCCCCACAGTCCTCGATGCAGTATTATGAGCAATTATACAGTATAATGGCCCCCACATATTCCACACTGCATGGGCTGGGGGGACCAGTGAAATTTGCACCAGGTTCCGTCAAATCATGGGCTGCATGGATGCCTGCCATTGGTGGTATGCTACTGCATGTCAGTATGGTAAATAGATATCTCCCCTGTCCAATCAAAGGCTGGGCCTTGCTGAGTTTCTTTCAAATGTCTCCTGTCTGGAGCAATTACTGGTTTACCTGCCTTTTATTACTGTCAGTTGTAGCTTTAAGCTCATTGGTGTCTATGTGCCTTGTGCTCCTGTATTCAGTCTTGGATCTATTGATATCTAATCTTTGACCTTGGATCATGATATTGTGGTGCCCTTATGGCAAAGCACCAGGGGAGGTATTGCACCCTAATTACAGGTGTGGTGCCTCGGTAGCCATGAATGTGGGGGAAAACATCAGAATCTGTACCCCAAACACCCATACACAGGCCACTTTATGACAGGGGACTTATATTCAGTAGGTCCCAGGGGGTGGATCCTAGAGAGCGGGAGACGGGGAGTGACAACACAGTCACAGTCAGACAGTTGGTATGAGGAGAGCAAGGAAGGAAGATGCAGGGGACCCTGAGGCTACATTGGAGGGCACCTCTTTGGAGAGGGGTGACCCAGACTGGAAGGGGGTTGCCCAGGACTGGTCAGAGCCAGCAGGGAAGCCAGATCAACACCGGCATACCAGAGCTGAGGTAGTTAGAAGCAAGGTTCATCCCTAGCAACAAACCGGCAAGCTGAGGGCCCGCTACATACAGGGCACCAAAGCACCCCAAAAGCAGCCCAACATCAGTCCCGTAGCTGGTTCATGATGCGGAGAGGTAACTGAGCATTCAAAGCAGCATACCCTGAGGACTAGAGACTTGACTCAAGTGGGGTAAGAGGGAGAGAGAGTAACCAGACTATGGGCACCATATTCAGGGCATCACTGTCAGACTCTGGAGGAACCTTCACATTCTGCGGTTGCAATACCCATTAACCCAGACAGTACTGTATACCCATTTTCATCTGGTGAAGTAAAAAGTGTTTGAAGCTGAAATGGTGTCCTTGATTCTTCCTCTCAACGCCCGGTGGGATCCAGCATCATCATCAGAGGTGAGGACTACTACTCCCCTCATCCACCCCGCTGCCCTGAGGTAAAGCTCCGCCTGTGGGGAGCTGTACTACCAAAGCTGCATTCCCATCCCTTCAGCGGCCGGCCGCAGGGCTGGTAACCCTATTACCAGGTACCACAGGTGGCGTCACGATAACAAATCCCCCATCATCATCACCCCATCCCCTGCCACTGAGGGTCCAGGCACGGAACCGGGAACCGACCAGCCTTGATCCCCCCACCGAAGTAAACCACCTGTCCCAGTATCCAAGTACCCCCTTCCCTGTCGACCAACTCAATATGACTATGCTTTTGTATTTCCCCTTCTGGTTTTTACTAGCCTCTTGGTATCTGACCCATACATATTGACTATCCATCCTCATGGCTAACCCATGAGTAGTAACTTGCATCATAAGATCATATAGGAAAATTCTGTTCACTCCCATGATAAGGTAATCTGCTAAACATCATTGTTTCGGTATGTTCACTAGTGTTGGATTTCCTTATTCCATATCCAATATATACTTTATTATAAGATCCAAGGCAATTTCGCTCTTGGATGAGCTATGGGTATGCAGTTGAGCCACATTAGGATTAATCCTTTTCTTATTTTGTAGGGTGGATTCTCAGTGTTTCCATGCTAAAAATCTGAGCAGACCTCTTCTGCAGTGTGTAAATGGGATTGCAGAAATCCCAATAATTGCCCAGAATGGGGATTTATGAGTTCTGGCAATATTTTTGATTTCCTATTACAGAGCCATATTAAGACAGTAAAGGGTGATAAAGTAATCCACATCATCCTCTACTGACTGATATTCAGTAAATAAAACAAAATTGATCGTCCAAAGAAATGACGGTGTTTGGGAAGGTAGAAACTAGATGAGCAAATCAATTAAAAAATAATCATGTTTGCTTCGAATTTCAATACCGTATTTTTAAAAACATTTGGATTACTGGATTGCCAGTGAAGGGGTAAAAAAAACTCATATAAATATTATACTCATCTCTCCCCCAATCTCTCACCGGTCTAGGTGTGCAGGTCCTCCCGGATCTGTTTACTCTTCAGGACTCTTTAACACATCTGCCACTGACAAGGTCTCAATACCTTGTGACACTGCCTGAGGCCTAATCAATGATATTATTAGACTAGATTGGCCAAGGCCACCAATATGGGCAGAATCAAATGACAGCATAATGTGTATTGGGCCCTCCCGATTCTGCCCTGACCAATGATGTCCCAGAAGATAAGGATCCAGCAAGCTCAATTTTGGTCTGTCTTTCAGGGTGGTAAGGGACAGTATTCATGGGTGAGAGACTCCCTCCTGGTATCTGTGCCACGGTCATCCCTACAGAGCAAGGGTCATTTTGGTTGTGGTCATCCTAGCTTGGCGTTTGGTCTTCCTGTGTGCAAGCCCCTCCTGGATTAGACCGTCAGGCTAGGATCCTTCATAGGGGAAATCACTGACACAGATTCAACATTCTTTTTGATCAGGCTTTTACTTAACGTTTTACACAGTGTGTTGAAAACATTGATACAGCTGGCGCAACATATGAACAAGGTCTTTGTAGCATGTTTTAGTTTGGGGCACACATTCTCTTTGGTCTGCTCGGTAGTCGCTAGCTCCTCTAATGGTGCTAGTCCATCCTCCTCCTCTCCACCTGGCACCATACTCCTGTACATCAGAGTCATTCAGTCCCGTCAGCTCAAGGTCAGCATCCCACCCACAGGGACCTGTTCACTAATGGTACAACCTATGACCAGACTCTGTTTGTCTTATTGTTTCAAACGGTTTTGCCTGCTCTTTGCCAAGCTTTCTCTGAGTACAGAGGTAAGTATGTGTTTTTTTGGTATAGCGCACAAATCCAGCATCCAGGCCAGATTATCCTTTAGGTAGTACTTCTTTAATTAACAAATGTGGCTCTCACCACATGTTTCATAGGGTCACCGCTAGGTATGAGGGAGTAGTGAAAATTCGGACTCGCAATACTCATAACGGGTAGGTCCTAATATTCAAGTACTCGTTACAAGTAGTGAGTCCAATGTAAGTTAATGGGAAATGCGAGTACTATATACACTGCAAAAGTGAAATAAAAGTTAATGAAAGGTGTTAAAAGTAAAAAAAATAACATACTCACCTATCGACGCTGACCGGACCTGAAAAGAACACATCCATGGCTGAAGCCCTTCGTCTGATGCATCAATGACCATACATCAGGTGGGTGACATCAAAGACCCTGATCACTACGCCATCTGATTGGCCATCAGAATTAACGTCCTGGCAGACCATCGATGTGTTAGAACATCTGATGGCCAACAGATGGCCGGTAGCATCAGGTGGTGTGTGACATCACACACCACCTGATCATTACCGGCCACCTGATTGGCCATCAGACATAAGGTCCTGGCAGGCCAGCGGATGTGTTCTTTTTGGGTCCCGGGTCAGCTGTCGGATAGGTGAGTATGTTATTTTTTTATTTTTAACACCTTTTATTAACTTTAATATCACTTTTGCAGTGTATATAGGTACACTGTGAAAGTGAGTGTACTACTCACTACTCCTAAAGAGTAATTGCAAGGAAACTCGCGGAGTAGCAAGTAGCCCGAATACCGTACTATTCGTCGAGTACCGAATAGTTACAGTATGCTCACTCATCCCTAGTTCCCGCCATCATCAGGTGATCTGATGAAGGCGGTGACCCTTTGAAACAAGTCTTGAAGCCACATTTGTTAAATAAAGAAGTACTACCAAAATGATAATCTGTGCCTGGATGCTGGATTCATGCACTATACCAAAAAAATTACATACTTACCTCTGTACCATTGAAATCCCATTGGGAATGGTAGGGGCTGTAGCTTACAGTGACGGAGTATAGAGTGAAGGACCTGTCGTTATATCACTACCACATGACCGTCCAAGTCTGAATGTCGGAGGATCATGCTGTGTGCGATTACACACTGAAGGCCCACACTGTGGTTGTGCAGAGGTGAACAACGACAAAAAGTAATCGATGTCACGTGTCCTCCCCCAAAAAATCCCCACCAGACAACCAGCTACACCCAAAAATGCCTCTGTATGTTTTATTTTTCAAGCTTCTTCCTGGGACACACATTACTGAAGTCAGTTCTCTGACAGGAGAATGTATATGTGGCACAACAGTGGTTCGGTTGCCACAGTGGCATTGCCTCCCTCACAGGGGGTGATGTCATGCCTGGAAGCAAGAGGAGGTCCCTACACTAGGTAACACCCAGCATGCAACACAATTCCTGACTACAGACCTGAAGGGGGAGCTCTAAACCCGACATCAGGGGAGCTGCCCTGTTTCCGACACGGATGAGGGTTTTGTTAGAAAGTCTGAGGAGAGGGAAAGGAGAAGATGTCGAGGAGGGCTCTGGGAGTGGAGCTGTGACTGGGCTCACTCCAGAGCGGAGCGCTAAGAAAGCCCTTGGTTGTGTGGGTGTTGTACGCCCCAACAGCCGAATCTGAAGGGCAGGAGGCTGCACCAAACACCCGGCGGCACAACATATGCCACAGCCCGGAGCCACTATCCATGCAGTGGTACCTGTGATAGGCTCGAGCTGTCTGCGATATGGGTGAGGAACCATCACACAGGAAGAGGGCTGCAGTTTAGCTATAAGCAGCAGGGTCCTAAAAGTAGAGTGCAGAAGTAAGGCCTCCGAGCCCACCTGGCAAAGTGGACCCCCATTTGCTTCCAGGCTGTACGGACTTCATCTACCATCTTTAACCAGTGCCCCGGACTGCACCAACAACTGTCAAGCAAAGTTAATGGAAACTGCACCCTTCTGTGTCCTCTGCTTATTTTCCACACCCTCTGTCTTGCACCCCAACGACCATCACCACCATCATAATAGATTGTTTCACTTATCCCTTGGGCCCTGCTCCACCTGTGGGAAGCGATTCCATCCCGGCTGCATCACCATCCGGTCCAGCGGTCTAATCTTCAGCATCGGCCATCCCTAGGAGAACACCACAGGTGGAGTCATGAACATCCCCTGTAACTATCCCCTTTCCTGCACACCCAGGGTCATGGAGCTGGGTCACCGCCACCGTGGTCTCCCCAAAGAACTGATCGGCCCGGTCCCGAGTACCCCACGGCACTGATGGGCGTCGTATATACAAAGTCCAGGGCATTTTGTTGCAGTGGGATAGAGTTTTTCTCTTTATGTTCTCACTCATTGAGTTCTTTTCGGGAGCTCTATTCCCTCTGTCCACTGATGATAGGGTGACAGTTGCCACAAACACCCACTAGCTGCGGCCTAGGTATTCTACACAACTTGCACAACTACTACTACTACTCTACACACAATACTAACTTAACTAGGATGAAGTCTGTCCTCTAACCTAGGGGTGCTCCAACCCCAGTGGGCTAATCTTACTAGTTAACTATTGCTTGCCCTAAAGTCCGTAGCTGAGCAAGCTGTCTAACTTACTACTGTACACACTATAAATATACATTATTCCTGCCTTAAAGGGAACCTGTCAGGTGCCATAGCCATAGCTGTTAGCATCTAGATCAGACGCCTTATAGATGAGGTTTTACTATTTTCTATTTTCTCTTCTATAATCCCTCCATAACAGTCCTAGCATATAGCAGCATACATAAACTGATCTTTAGAAAAAGTATTTCTAAAGTCTGTTTATGATATGCTAATGAGGGCTTTGACAAGGGGGCGTTAGTTACCTTGACTAGCTGGCCCACATACCATGTTATGCCCCTGTGGGCGTGATAACATGCTTTATATAACATCATCACCCCAACTGCTGTACTAAGCCATGCATATGCGCAGCGGTGTAACCTTCCCTCCAGTTATGAGAGGCTCACCGTGCATGATATGAAATGGTCGTGTTTCCGGTCATGCGCACTGTGCCTCTCTAAAGCCAGGGTACATAAACCCGGCTTTAGAGTAGTGCCCATGACCAGAAGTATGGATGACTTGTGATCATACGCGGTGAGCCTTCCTGAAGCTGGGTGTTCATACACCCAGCAACAGAGACGCTCAATGGGGAGGGTTACACAGCTGCGCGCATGCGTGGCGTGAAATAACAGCTTGGATGACGATGCTATGCAAACTGCCGACAGGAGCCTGATAACCTTCTAAGTGGGTCGACTAATCAGAGAACTAATGCCCCCTCAACTTGTCAAAGCCCATATTTGCATATCATAAATGATCTTTAGAAATGCTTTTTCTAAAGTTTGGTTTATGTATGATGCTAGATGCTTAGACTATCAGGCAGGAATTTGAGATTTGCACCCAAAACTGCTGGTGGTTCTGGGTGCACAGGGGACCCGACACCACCTTCTTACATGCCGAAGGTATTTTTGTAGGCAAGATAAGCATCTGCCAGAGGAATCTGGGGGCAGCCCTCTCCTAGAGTACGCAGGAGCACTTGGTAGGGTCAACCCTCCTGTGTATAGCAGAGTCGGGAGAAATATCCCCTGGCCGAATGATCAGCCAAGCCATCTTTCATTCTAAAGCCATCTATGGTATATGGGGCCCCGCATAGGAATTCTTTCATAAGTTAACATGCACCACTCCATTACTTCGAGTCGGTTTACAAAAGATTAATAAAATTTCTTAAGAAGTCACATTGTATGCATTACTTTGTTAAGGATTTTATGAAATCCATGGCTCACCAGAAATATAACTACTTTGCACATATGTTTCCAGGCTTGAGCAGGGAATCAGACATATGTTCCACATCACTGACGGCTCTTTGGTGTTGCATAAAGTTATATAACATCATTTCCATAATATCCATTAACCAGACTCTTCCCCCTCTATTGCTGGTATTAGAGCATTAAGAAATATAGGCAGAGAAATATAGGCAGAGAATGACCTCTGCAGTTTAAGAGATGCCTGCAAAGTATTAAGGTTGAATGAGCTGATTGTTGAGTGAAGATGTCTGGACAGATATAGCCTGACTAATTGTCTCTGACTAAGGAAGAAAAAATATTTAATATTGCTATAATCTGAATGTACTGTGATGTGGCCTGTTGGGAGCCGGATCAGGAGTTTTCAGACCTGTTTTATGTGACCCTTAACTGTGACAAATAATAACTTAAAGGGGTTTGTCTGGGATCAAAAAATATTATTTAAATAAGAAATTCCACATTTAGGATCTGGTAAAAAAATGTGTGTACCGTGTTAGCCAGTAGATAGAAAAATATTAGAATCTGAGAGTCCTCAGTGGTTGATACCTTTTAATGGCTAACTGAAAAGATGGTAAGCAAAGCAAGCTTTCGAGACACTATGGTCTTTTTATCAGGCTAATAATGACTCAAATTCTGAAGACACACATCTTTGAACAGATCCCAGTTAGAGGACAATGACCTTTTGACACTTCTTACTGAACTGTCTCACATGGATTTATGGCTTTTACATTCACTGAGGAATTTTCAGGTCTCCAACAACCATTAATTATAGAACAATAATACACTCTGTTCCTCTTATCTCGGAATTTTTATTTTACCTCCCCAGCTCCTCTCCCCCACCAAAGACTGACTCTGCATTACGTCAGCTGTTGTATTTGCTGCATCATCCTACCCTGCATATGTATATATGTGTATGTCTTCAGAATTTGTGTCATTATTAACCGGATGAAGAGGCCATAGTGTCTCCAAAGCTTGCTTTGCTTATCATCTTTTCTGTTAGCCATTGAAAGGTATCAACCACTGAGGACTCTCAGATTCTAACATTTAGGATCCTTAATTATTAGCCAGGCTGAAAAGTGACTGCAAAGAATTAGGAGAACCAAGGATGACTGTATGTTTTGATAACGTTCCATTGTTTTTAACCTATAGAATGTAATGCTTCATTATTCCTGTTGTCTCTTTCTAATGGCTTCAAATATCAAGCGTTCTATATCAGTGTCTTAGATAATTGTGTAACTTGTACTCACACCACCAGACGTCCACAAACAGTTCAACTCGGCCAGCTTAATGACTTGTAGTAAATCAGGAGAAACGCTGTAGTTTTCTTCCAAAAAGTACAACTTAACGGCAGGTAAAAAGGAATAATCTGTACAAGATAGTACACAAGCGTCTTTAGTAATGGCTTCTGCAGACTAAACAGAGGAAGAAGGGAGGAGCAACCTATACAGAGCTCATCTACGGGTGGGACATAGGATCAAACTTCATAAGGTCTAAATCTACCTAGCAACAACAAGGAAATTTACTGATTGAAGGAAAGTACAAAATGCAAAGAAATATATAAAACAGCTTGTTCCCATTTGATTCCGAAACGCCTTCAAACCAGTTGTGGGGATCACAACTGGACCAGGTGAGCGGCTCCATAGCACCACCACACTACAACTAGTGTCACTAGTGATAGGGCACTATTGCGCCTCTTGTCCCCCCCCTTTTTATATTTTACTGTTCCCATTTGTGGGACACAACACTCTCCATCTGAAAAAACAAGTGCAAAGGGTGACCGGCAGGACAGATAACGTTTCGGCCTCCAATTAGGCCTTGTTCACATAGTCACTACGGATAAAATCAGAAATGTACAATAAAAAATTTGTACAGTGATACAACATACATAAGGTTAAATATACAAATTTACAATGGCACCATGTCTGATATGGTTTTGTGATGATCATAATGATGGTAGATTGGCATTCTTATAGACTAATGATAGTAAGAGACATCAGTCACAAGCGAAAGTAGATAATAAGAGAAATGGATGAGGGTTCACGGGGGTAGAAAGGCTAACATAGTTACCTGCTGTGGTTATATGGAGATCACTGATTGAGGGATTCTTAATGGATAAGTTTGTGGTTTCTGCAATATGTGGTCCCAGATGAAACCTTAGAGAGGATAAGGGTTGGATGGTAATTAATTTTGACTGCCCAATGAAATGCAAAAAGCTTATCGGTGGTGGTATACCTGTGTGTTAGTATATGGATAAGGTCCTGTATGTCATCAAGAGATAATTTCAATATCAAGTAGGATACGCTGGAGGAGCTTTGATTCGTGGATGTGGTGCACAGGTTATCCAATATACCCCTCAGGTAGTGCCTATAAATACATTGCATTATCCAAGATTAGTGGTCCAAGTGGGCTTACAAGTATAGAGTTTACAGGTTGCAGTATTACCTTAAGACACATGAGTTTAATCCCTCTCAGTAAAGCCCCTCATTCAATAAAGTTTCCTATAGGTGGTAGTTAGAAGGGTAAGGTACACCTCTTCACTAAGATAGGGAAAATATATGCAAGTTAGGTAGTTGTGCTGCATAGTATACTTATCTCAATATAGCCTGGTCTAAAGGCTATAAGGCCTTTAGAGACTTTTTCCCCATCTCCCACCTGTGTTGTCTCTGAGATGGTAGCAAGCTGTCTTAGCGATACCCTGTCTTGTGCTGCGATGGGTGTCTTCAACCCAAGAGGATTGTGGATGCCGTTTTCAGCAGGCAAGACTCCTTGTGTCTCTGTGGGGTGATGCTTAGGAATTGAACATGTATCATTCGACATCTGGCAGTGTGCTGAGGCTGCATTGTGTAGTGAGAACACTAGTACCTTCAGTAAGAGATAGCTTGTTGAGAGAGGGGCTCTCACTCTTAGTACTGGAGTCTAGCACATCTTCAGCTGACCAGGCTTTTGATGGTTATAGGCATCACAGATTGGGGACTTTGCGGTTGCTTGCTGCAGATCCCTTGGCAACTCGGTCTTGGCAGGAGGAGAGGATGAGGGAGCTACCCAGCAATTGAATTTGTCTACAGTGGGTTTGATGCTCATGACCCTGATGATGGTCTTGTCTTTCTGTATAGATGATGAGTTGTTGACCTGGTTTGCTGGGTTGAGCGCTGTTGTCTCGAGGTTGTAGTCTCGAAGATAAAGCGGTTTTGAGTTGTCAGATGGTCGTTGTTGCCACTTAGTGTCGTTTGACTCTTCCTTTACCCAGTAGTGACGTGGGTACGGTAGGAGAGACAAGTTGTCGTCATCTGACGTGATAAAAGTTTTGAAGGAGGAAATGTTGTTTCGTGTCCTCGTCTTGTCGCTACAAACGTTGCCAATGATGACCCAGCCTAGGTCTAGGCACAGAGCGAATGGAGCATCGGGTGTCCGTTGATTGGTTGACGCACATTATGCAGCTGCAGAATGTTTCTGCCAAGGAGAATTAGGTTGGCTGCCTTGTTGTCCAGGGCCGATATCTCATTGGCTATGGATCTGAGGTGAGGATGATGAAGGGCGGCTTCTGGTGGTGGGATTTCTTCCCTGTTGAACAGTATTTGGTTGCACTCTACAAGAGTGGGAAGTGATATATCCATAGCATTCTGAAGAGATGTTATTATGGAGCCACTAGCCCTTCTTCCAGTGGCTTCTGTCACACCACTCCAGGTGCCCAAGGTGCAGGGACAGGTGTTCCCCTTTAATCCAAACAAGTTGAAGAGTTCTGACCTGGCCAGTGATTTGTTGCTCTTGTCATCCAGACTCACATACACCTTAACTGCCTTTTCTGGATGACCTTTGTGATACACCCTTGCCAGGCAAATCTTCATGCAGAACCTGTCATGAAGACCTTCTCCACAGACCTTGATGCAGGATGAAGATACCTCAAAATGGTTTGTTGCTTTGTCTGTACTCTCCCCGCCATGGCCTGTGGTGGGAAAAGTTATAGATGTAGAGTCAGGTTGTGATGGATGGAGCGCTTGTACGTGGTCTTTGAGTCGCACTCTAGACACTTGTTGGCGATGATACAGTCCTTAGCAAGATGTTTGGTAGAGGTACAGCACCTGAAGCATACTCCAAACTTCTTCAAAAGCTCCTTTCATTCTTGAAGGGGTTTCTTCCTGAAGCTGATGCACTTCTTCAGAGGATGCAGCAATTTTTGAATAGGGCACTGGCGGTTTGGATTTTCTACCTTCTCACCTACATTGAGTACATAGAGTTCAATTTCAACATTTTAACATTTCTGCAGAAACTGTATATTTCACCTCCAAATGGCCACATTGAAATAGAGAGAAATTACTGGAGTTTATGTGCAAAAATATTAAAAAAGTTATTGGATGTGTAAAAAAGTGATTAAAATCATCTTTTCTTAAAAATTTACAATGCAACACAGGTTACAAAGAAGAGACACACAATGTGCACATATAACAATGACAGTCCAGTTAGTTTGTATTATCTGAACTAAGAAAAGCACATGAAGATCAGCAGCATTTTTACACAGTGAAAAGACCTAAAGGTAGTATCATCCAGGACTTTTAAACAACCCCTCTGTTTACTCAATATAATACATAGTTAACTTGTATAGGTTCTCTTTAGTCTGGCGTATACAGAAACATATCAATGTTTACATCTTAAAAAGTCTCATGTGCATGCAGTATATAGTTCATGATTACATAGTAAAACATCTATGACACCAAGACAAGTAAAGAAAAGTGCATTGGGCACTAACATCATTGAACAACATCTCATTCAGGAACATTTTCCAATGTAGATATAGTAAATGGTCAGAAACTTTACCCATGAAGTCCACTTATCTATGGAGATTCGGTAACCTGACTCAGGACAAACAAGGCACCCAAGATATAGGCAAGAGGTTGTTTTTTGGTGGAGGAGGCGCGGGGGTCAACTCACATCTGCAGTGCTGGATTAGGTACATAGACGACATCTTGATTTTGTGGCAGGGCACATTGAAGCAGCTCACAAATTATGTGGATAGACTGAATGACAACGATATGAACATCAAACTGACATTCACAATCAGTCCCACAGATATTGATTTTTTAGATATTAAGATCAAGCTGAATGCGTGCAGGATGATACAGACAGATGTACCATATTTAGAAAAGAAACTTCAACTAATTCACTCCTGCACGCGTCTTCAGCCCATAGACGACCGACCATCCGTGCTGTCCCGACTGACCAGTATCTTAGGGTGAGACGCATCTGTTCCTCCATTAGGATTTTGTGAAACAAGCTGATGATTTGTATAACCGCTTTATTGAAAGAGGTTACAGTCGACGCTGTTTGAAAAATAGCTATCAAAGGGCCAAAAAACGAAAAGACAAGATCTTTTGCAATATCGCAATCGATCTGTTGATGAGGGTAGTGAGTAGATCCGGGTCATCAGCACATTCACACTGGTATATTTTGAAGACGGACCCAGCCCTGGCTGAAACCCTCACGGAGGTACCTCTGATGACCGCACAATGTTCCAAAAATCTTAAAGATAGCCACTACATACCTCAAAAGAAATTGCCCTTTGGCCCACGTACCCAGCACCTTGGCTGTTTTCCTTGCGGCGACTGCTCTGTCTGCTCTAATGTCCTTCGCACTGTCACCTTTCACTCTAGTGACGGTGTGGCACCCCAAGGGTTAATGTGCCACAGAAACATCAACACAGGTTTACTCCCCACACAACACTACACTAGAAAGTGGGAAGAGTTTAGGTGGCACCTGCACTAGTGGGAGGAGCTAAGTTGTTTACCACAGAGCAAGAGTGAAAGTTAGTTTAGTTTGAGTCTGGAGCAGGAGGAGAGTCAAGTAGAAGTGGAGGTCCTGAGAGGTCTGAGGAAAGGAGACAGAGGAACAGAGGAACATCCCCGGGATAAAGAGTTACCCCAAACTTAACCCCGGAGAGGCGCTTAAGACGGATACCGGATCCGAGGCTGTGCCTGAGACAGACAGGACAGTAAACACAGGCATAGTGAAGGTCCACCATCTTCACTGTACCATAGTAAAGCAACACGGAGGGGTCAGTGACACAGAGGACTCAAGTTGCCCAGCATATTGGTACCCGTGAGCAGAGACAGGGCCAGCAGTACAGCTACAAGCAGCAGCAGGGCCACACACAGCGCTTAAGTAGGAAGCCAAGGACCCGGTCAGGGTGAGAGCAACCCGGTACAGACTCCGTGGACAATACTGTGTAATACCATCTGCAAGTAAAGACTTGGAAAACAACAGAAACCTTGAGTGTTTGTGATCCTTATACTGAAGCCCCACTTGCCCTCATATACTGCGATTACCTCTACTCTCATCATCTCTACTGCTACCCCTACTCTCCTGCAGCATTAATAACTATCCTCACAGACTTTAACTACTACTACCACTGCCCCGGGGAACCCAGTTCTGCCCACAGGAACTATTCTATCCAAGCTGCTATCCCATCATCCCCGGAGGTTCTGCAGCAGCGGCGGCCCCATTACTGGCCGCATATAGTGGGTGGCGTCACGAGTGACAAATCCCCTGTAAATAACCCCCATTTTATTGTGCGGGCCCGGGACACGGTCCGGATCAGGACCGCCGTGACATCCCCCAGCAGTACACCGGTCCGACACCGAGTACCCCGTCCCAGTGGGCTCCACAACGGCAGTAGGATGTATGATATTAGGCACTACATTTCGTGTAGCACCATGCATGTTCTATACTGTGCAACATGCGGGTGCCCACTTAATTATGTAGGATTAATGAAACACGAGTTACACGTAAGAATGAGGGAGCATGTGAGGGGCAGTGAGGCGGCCAGAGCGGTTGAGGACCTGACAGTACTCAAAAACCTACCAAGACATTTTAAAATCCATCACAATTGTGATGCAAGCAGTCTTAAAGGGAACCAACCACCCCCAATGACCCCCCCGGACTATTAATATCAGTCCCTACACACAGCACATACATGTGCTGCAATGATTTTTGCTAAAAAAACTGTTTTTTAAAACTAAAGATAATGATTTTGAAAGTTTAAACCGAATGGACGGATGGGCGGTACTTATCTGTGGCAAAAGCCGAGATCTGATGCCAATCATCCTCCCGTCTCCCCTCGCAGCAGTTATGGACAGCCCTTTGTTCAGCGTCACTGCCTGGTGCACGGGCTCGCATGCCCGTGCACACGTCATCATCTACAGCCGGGAAGCGAGCGCGCGCTCTGACTTCCTGCGCTCGGCTATGGAAGACAGAGCGCACGCTCGCTTCCCGGCTGTAGATGATGACGTGTGCACGGGCATGCGAGCCCGTGCACCAGGCAGTGACGCTGAAGAAAGGGCTGTCGATAACTGCTGCGAGGGGAGACGGGAGGATGATTGGCATCAGATCTCGGCTTTTGCCACAGATAAGTACCGCCCATCCGTCCATTCGGTTTAAACTTTCAAAATCATTATCTTTAGTTTTAAAAAACAGTTTTTTTAGCAAAAATCATTGCAGCACATGTATGTGCTGTGTGTAGGGACCGATATTAATAGTCCGGGGGGGTCATTGGGGGTGGTTGGTTCCCTTTAAGGTTAGAGGAATTGATGCAATTCACGCCAGTATAAGGGGGGGAATCTGAAAGGAATGTTGGCCAAATGTGAGGCCAAATGGTTCTCCACCCTTGATACTCTGGTCCCTAGGGGATTAAACGAAATAATCAGGTACGCTCCATTTTTGTAAATACGCTGTTGTCCATTTGCATTTTCTATTACTAGCCTCACTTGACCCTCAGGTCCCTTTCACATCTAATGCAGGGCTGCGTTTTGCTTCATTTGCGTTTCTATGCATTTTTACCACTAAAAATGCATCAAAATGCATGCGTTTTTGCCCCATTGATTCTTATGGAAATGAATGTAAAAACACATGCAAACGCAAACGCATGACCAAAACGTTGCTTGTAACGTTTTGGTGTGCGTTTGCAAAAACGCATGCATTTTTTGAGAATGCACATGCGTTTTTGCATGCGTTTTTTGCATGCGTTTCCATTAAAATCAATGGTGGCAAAAACGCACTGTGTTTTGATGGGTTTTTAGCAGTAAAAACGCATAGAAATGCAAATGAAGCAAAACGCAGCCCTTAATTAGATGTGAAAGGGGCCTCAGTGTTTGACTTGTGTTTGTGTTTAATGAAAAAATGTTTTTCTGCCCATTTAGTATTGTGGATTCACCATGGGTTGGAGAGTGGAACACCAGCTGCGGGCTCTTCACCTGAAAATTCGGATTTCAAATGAGGAAGAACACCGGAATTACCGTATATACTCGTGTATAAGCCGAGTTTTTCAGCACAAAAAATGTGCTGAAAAGTCCCCACCTCGGCTTATACACGAGTCATATCAGCGGTATACAGCGCCCGCCCTCCCCCATCAGTGGTATACAGGGCATACAGGGCCCCCCCTTGCTGCCGCACACCTGTAAAGTAATACATCATTATACTTATCCTAGTCGCCGCCACTCTGCACCGCGCTCCTCCGGGTCTTCATGCTTCTTCTTGCTTCCTCCTCCGGTGGGCGCAGGCAATGACGTCATTGTCTGTGTGCCGGAGGAGGAAGCAGGAAGAAGCATGAAGACCCGGAGGAGCGTGGTGCAGAGCGGCGGCGGCGACAGGGATAAGTATAATGATCTATTACTTTACAGGTGTGCAGCAGCAAGGGGGGGCCCTGTATGCCCTGTATACCACTGATGGGGGGGCTGTATACCACTCAGGCTGCTGTGTACCACTGGGGCTGCTGTATATACCACTGGGGCTGCTGTATATACCACTGGGGCTGCTGTATATACTGCTGGGGCTGCTGTGTACCACTGGGGCTGCTGTATATACCACTGGGGCTGCTGTATATACCGCTGGGGCTACTGTATATACTGCTGGGGCTGCTGTGTACCACTGGGGCTGCTGTATATACCACTGGGGCTGCTGTATATAGCACTGTGGCTGCTGTATATACTGCTGGGGCTGCTGTGTACCACTGGGGCTGTTGTATATACCACTGGGGCTGCTGTATATACCACTGGGGAGGCTGCTGTAATACTGCTGGGGCCTGTATATACCACTGGGGAGGCTGCTGTATACTACCACTGGGGAGGCCTGTATACCACTGGGGGGGCCTGTATACCACACTGCTGGGGGCTGTATACCTGTGCTGGGGTCCACCCTCGACTTATGCATGAGTCAATAGGTTTTCCCAGGTTTTGGGGGCAAAAGTAGGGGGGTCGGCTTATACACGGGTCGGCTTATACATGAGTATATACGGTACTTATGAACTTCCCAAACCTCCTCATAACAGAGATTCTTCACTATTATCTATATAGTTATGTTCAAAGAGGAATGAGGGATTGCATTTCGTTTAAGTTTGTGTACACTTCCTGGTCTTATGGTACATCGATCCCTGATCCCGGTGTGCGCTGGCATTCCGACATGTGTCACTAAGGTTGTGCACACATGCATGTAGTCATGGTAACGCCAGACTCCATGGGCGGCTTTACATCACGCACTTCCGGAGCGCACTGAGATGCTGCCTAGATACCCGGTGTTTATCATAGTTACCAGCTTCCTCCCTGCTTACAGGCAGCACTAAGCAGGGAGGGCGCTTGTAACATCACCTTCAGCGATGTGGGAGGCGGCTCCCATGCCCCTGATCGCTGGGGAGATCTATTTGTTTGACAGCTCCCCAGTGACCAGGTAACGATGCTCCAGCGATCCCGGCATCGCAGTCGGGACCGCTGGCGCGGTCATTGTGTGTGACAGGGCCTTTACTCTATCAATTAGGCTACCTTCACATCACGATTTTTGCACATCTGTGGTGCTCCTTGAATTTCAAGGATCATACGGACAGGCATGGATCTGTGCTAACAGATGCCACTGATGCCCATGGATCCGAGTTTGGCACGGATCCTTCATCATTTAGCAGAGATAGAGCTGTACCTTGCTTCTCACATGCGCAGTACAGCAAATCGGATCTGTTGTGTGACGCGAAACGCAACGGATCTGTTATGGATCTGTGATGTCCGATTTGAGTAACGGAGACCAAAATCGTAACAGCCTATGTTTTTGGATCCAAGACAAAATCGGAAAGCTACGGATGGTGCTAAAATCGGATGCCAATAAGGACACATCCGATCATATCCGTGTCCCATAGAGATTCATTGGAGGCAAAATCGGATCCGTGTGTTTCTGTTTTGATATGGATACACTCGGATGCAGCAAAATTGTGATGTGAAGCCAGCCTAAAGGTACCTTTACACGCCGCTACAACAAGGTGGAAACAACCGGGTGCTTCACGTGCACGAGTACGCACCAACGGTTACAAACGGTACCCGGTACCGCCTCTACACGCCGCTACAAGGTGCTTTACAGAAGGTTGAATCTATCTCTGGATGCACCGCCGGGTGCCTAAAGTTACCTTCTATAGAGCACCTTACCTCATTTACACACCGCTACAACAAGGTAATATGGGTGGACCTGGTGCAGCAGGGACAACACATAGGCGTGGCAGAATTGTGGATTACGAGACGTTCGTACGCTGATAGGACAAAGCAATAGTATCATGATTGGCCAGCCAGCGCAGGAGGCTGACTAATACATGACGCTCGAGCAATTGTGTAGTGTGACTGGTCAGCTCCTTAAATATGCCTCCCTATGCAGCGACAACCAGTCGCAACGCAGGAGCTTCCACCAATGATCGCTGAAGGGGGTGGTTTCACGGAGGCTGTGTCAAGCCCCGGGGAGTTATGTAGGTGACGAATAAACCTTACCCTACCGTATTTACACGCCGTTACCATCGGGTTGAAATCAACCTGTTTTAGAGCACTGCTCTGAAACAGGTGCCGCGAGTGACGGGTGGCAACAACCGCCTTTACCGCCGCTACCTCGGGTTGATTTGAAGGTGCAAGATACATTTGTCTCATAAACCCGGTTGTTTCCACCCGGCTGTAGCGGCGTGTAAAGGTACCTTTAGCGATTTCTGAGCTGAAGAGCACAGGGACATGTGCAAGCTTATGTAGGCTCCTATGTTGTGGTTTTTCATTAGCCTTTAAAGATAATCCTTTCTCAGGATTTTATACTGTATACCGATCTCAGAGTAGCAAATAATCCTTTTTACTAAGCAATTCCTGTACAGGGAAAACAGATGAGTCCTGCACACAGAGAGAACAAGTCTGTAGGAGCATGTTCACACCGCCAGCATATTTGGAAACAAAAAGCTAAATGCGACCAAAAACAACAGTACACTGCAGTAAAAGTATTAAAATGCAAGTGCAGTATAAAAAATAGTATAACAAATACAGGGTACTTAGTCCATCCGTTTTTTTGCGCACAAAAAGTTACTTCAAGCCACGTCACTAACTTCAAAGTGTTACCCATCTCTGACGCGGTCCTAACTGTTGTACTAAAAACCTGACTAGTGTGTATACTTACTAGTAAGCAGGAACCAGCAAGACTAGTGTCTGAAATGGACTGAAGGCGACGAGGCTATATGTGTGCAGGGCCCAGGGAGGGGCAGGAGACTCCATCTCTTGCATGGCAACACCCATCTCTGACGCGGTCCTAACTGTTGCCATGCAAGAGATGGAGTCTCCTGCCCCTCCCTGGGCCCTGCACACATATAGCCTCGTCGCCTTCAGTCCATTTCAGACACTAGTCTTGCTGGTTCCTGCTTACTAGTAAGTATACACACTAGTCAGGTTTTTAATACAACAGTTAGGACCGCGTCAGAGATGGGTAACACTTTGAAGTTAGTGACGTGGCTTGAAGTAACTTTTTTTGCGCAAAAAAACGGATGGACTAAGTAACCTGTATTTGTTATACTATTTTTTATACTGCACTTGCATTTTAATACTTTTACTGCAGTGTACTGTTGTTTTTGGTCGCAATTAGCTTTTTGTTTCCAAATTCCTGTACAGGGTAGTACACAAGCATCTTCAGTAATGGCTTCTGTAGGAAGAAGGGAGGAGCAACATATACAGATCTCATCTTCAGGTAGGACATAGGATCAAACTTCATACGGTCTAAAGCTACCTAGCAACAACAAGGAAATTTACTGATTGGAGGAAAGTACAAAATGCAAAGAAATATATACGACAGGATGTTCGCATATGTGGGACACAATTCCTGCAAGGGCACTGTAGGGAAATTTTAAAAAATGCTATTGCATTCCTCAACAGATTATTATTGATCACTGAAAAGTGATTTCAGCAAGATTCTCTGCAATTAGGAATGAATTGATCTTTAAGAATTCAAATTTTCTATTTTTTTCCCCAAAAATTCATTTCTCAATCTTAAGTACATTAAGACCTCCAGCTGCCTTGAAAATATATGAGTAACATCCTGAGGTCTCCTAGGACATTAATAAACACATTTCAAGCTGTTTAATGCAATCATAACCTTAGTAATGTCAAAGTGACCTCGACATATGAATCTACCCAGATAGAAGTTTGTCTTCACTATTGTCCTGTCACGCAGTAGCTGAAATGTATTCAGTGTTTTAAAGCATTTTCTTCTTATTTCTATTGCAACATGATCTGTGACATTCTCTCATTATCCAGATTCACTATTTAATATTTGCTGCATTTCCTGTCTCAGCTTTTATACAGCCTGAGATAGTTTCTCCTGATTGGTTGTGCTGTACCATGTGATGTGATAACTGTAAGACTTTATGGCAAAGCCCTCGCAGCCTTGAGGTCATGTGAGCCTTCTCTGGCTCATGCAAACTTCTGCAACCAACGCGTTTCAGCGCCTGCTATGCTCCTTCATCAGGGAGTTCCCTGATGAAGGAGCATAGCAGGCTCTGAAACACGTTGGATGCATCTAATAAAACCTCATAAACTTCAGATTGAGGCTTTGTGGATGGTGTAGCAGCGGAGACCTACAACACACCGTCCCTATTGAATCCCATTTATAGCAAAAGCTCTCAAACAAGGAAGAGAGTTGTTTTAGCTGTATTTTCAGGATAAACCACTTTCAGCCTTCCTCTTTGCACTCTGTATCACTAATTTGCAGTTCTCTCATAGCTAAAGTAATGGAGAGCAGCTGCACCCCAGATATGAGGGTTTATGTACCGCACATGTGCAGAAGCATCTGTAGGTCACTATACAACAATATTGAGCAGTGTAGCAGTGAAACAACTCTGCAATGAGATAAAACACTTACTTGACTCATTGCCTTATATTTTGCTGCTTATCTCCTTTTGCAGCTCCTCACTCCTTGGCTCTCTTTATGCTTCAATAAGCAGCTCTAATCTGATACATTAGAGTGTCATGACTGTGCCACATCCTGATGTCACCTCTGGGGGACCTGGGGTCAGGAGGTCTCAGCGATTAATCAATTGTAGGCGTTCTGTAAAGCTTACTTGTTGTTTTGCTGATGTACATTCTTTTTATGCTGAAGAGCTTAAAGGGAACCAACCACCTCAGATGACGACTATAAGCAGACTATAAGCGGACGTGGTATCAGCTTAATGAAAGATACCACGTCCGCTAGCCGCAATGTGTTTTGCTCATACGGTAACCCTCAGCTGCGCGTCACTGCACGGAGCCGACAGGAAGTGACGATGCGAGTGCACGTGACTCTGTCTGCCTCCGATGACGTGCGGGGACGGGAGCAGCCTTGCGTGCCCGCCCACTGACAGATAATATCACTCCCTTCAGTGACGTCCTGCAAAGTAAGAGGGAGGGCTAGAGAAGCCATTCATGCTGCTGAAGACACAGCCCACTAGTAACTGATCCCGAGGGAGACGCCCAGAAGTACGCAGGCATGTAATTTTATAAAGTGTATATTTCGGTTTACATTTATCAATATTCTTAACAAAAACATAGGTGGAATGGTGTAGTTAGGGTGCAGGGACATGTATTAACTGCTTATAGTCGTCATCTGAGGTGGTTGGTTCCCTTTAAGGATGCATTTCTAGCTGGCAGAGAATTATCTTAGCTTTGATTCCAGCTGCAGCTTATGAATTTCTCCCCCTTCTGCTATATCTACCCTCCCCTGGCTTCATTCCATGCTGGATATAAAATTTGTGTTCTGACCTGTGGAGAAACTCATTGCTGTTAAGGAGAGGTGTCATTCTTTTAACAGCAGCAAAGCTACTATCCGGAAAAGTTCTGGGAGCCTTTAATATCTGTTTCCTTGCCTGAGTTCACTGTATGTCCCCCTGCTCTCCTTTCCCTCACACCCTTAGCAGGGAGAGGGGGAACATCATAGAAAGTTATATCCAGGAGTTAAGCAAGATATGAGACACAGGCAACCCCACCTTCAGGGGTAATCTTGGGGACAGGGATTAGCGTAAGGACCCCTAGCTTGAGGGTCATCTCAGGTGCACACTGGCGTGACAGTGAGCTGACAATAAAGCTTTTAATGATCAAGAAGAGTTTTATCATTTTCTCAGAGTGAACAATAGGTTCAGGAAACAGGGAGAAGAGAATAAGTGCCTAATAAATAGAAAAAAAAGCATAACTTTCTGACAAGATATATTACACAGTTTCTTATATTCACTTGTACTATCAATTTAGGCAAAGTTGTGTTGATACAACAATGACTATTTAAAATTGCATGTACGGTATTAAGCAATTAGTTGTGAAATGTATGGTGTAATACAGCCTTCAAACAAGACAGTTTGTCGGGCATTTTAACTTTTTTTTATTTTTTTGCTAAAAAAGAGATGTTTCTTTCTGTGGCCACTGAAGCTGACAATGGCTAACTTTGTGCACCCTTGGCATGGCCAAACAATTCAGTGCACCTTCCCACCTAAGGCTGGATTCACATCCGTAAAAAGGACAGCCACAGATCCGATTTGGTCCCCATGTTATCCTATGGGGGTCGGATCAGATTTGGCCTAATTGCCATACGATTTTGTGGGATCCAATTTGTGTCCGATTTTTTGCTGCACCCAAAATTCGAGACTGCTCCGATTTTGGGTACAGAAAAAAATCGGATCCCACAAAATCGGATGGCAATTAGGCCAAATCCGATCCGATCCGTGTCTTTTAACATGGGGGCCTATGAGCGCGGGTCCGAGGAAACAGCTGATCGTTCCTCGGACACGATTTTAGTGTACTGAGCATGCTCAGTACACTAAAATTGCTCCAACCCTTCTAATTACACTTCTGCAATGTATAATATACATTGCAAAAGTGAAATTAAGTAAAAGAAAGAGATAAAAATAAAAAAACAGTTTGCTCACCTATCCTCGATCCACCGCTGCCTCCAGCAATGTCCGGGTGCTTATAGGACCTGTGATGATGTCACAACCCGAAGCGTCATCGGGTCACATGACCGGCTGATCGGCTTGTGACGTCACCACAGGTCCTATAAGCACCCGGACCTTGCTGGAGGCAGCGGTGGATCGAGGATAGGTGAGCATAGTGATTTTTTATTGTTAAATCTTTCTTTTTACTATATTTCACTTCTGCAATGTATATTATACATTGCAGAAGTGAAAGTGCCCCGCTCTGTCCACCCCCTGTGGTGTCCTCTCCTGTCCATGGGATCCTACAAAAAGTAGGATCCCACGGACAGGAAAAAAACGTTATGTGAAAGCAGCCTTATTGTTTGCCAGCTATTTCCATCGTCTTCTTCTATGACCGACAGCTCTGGTTTTACAGGAACCAAAGAAGGGTGAATGTTAAAGGAAAACAAATAGGTGAGAAGGTGCAATAAACTGTGTAATACTGTTTGGCCATGCCGAGGGTGCACCAAGTGCTTTTGTTCAATTTTCCTGACATAAACCCCTTAGGGCCGCTTCACACTGCGGCATGATCTGGTCCAGGTCTGTCCGGGAGGACCCTGACAGCCGCGGACTGGATCAGCACACAGGACTGGGGGGCTATTATGCCCTCCGGTCCGGTGTGCAGCGCACGCAGTTCCCGCTGCTGATAAGTCAGGAGTGCGGGCGCCGCGGTCCTGACCTGTCAGCAGCTGCAGCTGCATGCGCTGCACACCAGCCCGGAGGGCATAATAGCCCCCCAGTCCTGTGTGCTGATCCGGTCCGCGGCTGTCAGGGTCCTCCCGGACAGACCTGGACCGGATCATGCCGCAGTGTGAAGCGGCCCTTAAAAGTTCTAACTATTTTAATAGGTTTTCAGTCAAATTGCTTTCATTAATTGTCTGATTCAATCATCTGCTATAATTGTGTGTTGAATGTGGTTTTGCAATCAACTCTACCAATCTGGATAATTGAGGTGCCCCTTTTAGTTGACAAATATGATAACACTGCAGTATATAAGATAACAAACATTAAAAGTTAATTTAAAGGTCTTGTATGCAAATGTATTTCTCCTGTAATATGCATCAGGTTGAAAAATGTATTTACATTTTTTTCAACACCACTTTTGTCTATGGGCAGTATCTGGTATTGCAGTTAAGCTATAATGTAGTGATCGGTACTTAGCAGAGATGAGCTGATCAATCCACAAAAGATCAACTTTGATTAAGGATGGCTTTACACCACGATTTAAAGCGGATAAATCCAGATCCGATTTTGCCTCCCAAGGGTATTGCTATGGGGCACGGATTTATGCTCGGATGTGTTCTTTTTGCCATCCGATTTATGCACAATCCGAGCCCCATAGGGATACATGGGAGGCAAAATCGCATACGAGTGTATCTGATTTAACACGAATACACTCGGATACCTCAAAATCGTAATGTGAAGCCGACCTTAAAGTTCCTTGACTTTGCAGACCCTCATGAATTCAACACTTTACATTTTGATCCATGAGGATCATAAAATAAAGAAAGCTACAGTGCCATTTCACACAATGCAGAAGACCCAAAGAGGACTAATCGTGAAAGGCATGACCATGTGGTCTTCCTCACAATGCCTTGCAGGTATGGCCGGCTTCACATCACGATTTTTAGGCATCCGAGTGTATCCGTGTCAAATCGGATACACTTGGATGTGATTGTGGCTCCCATTTATCCCTATGGGGTTCGGATTGTGCTCGGATGTGTCCTTTTTGCCATCTGATTTAAACACAATCTATAGCCCCATAGGGATACATGGGAGCCACAATCGCATCTGAGTGTATCCGATTTGACACGGATACACTCGGATGTCTAAAAATCGTGATGTGAATGCAGCCTATCACATCACATGGTCAAGCCCAGCCAATAAGAGGAGGCTATCACATCTCATTTAAAATATGAGGACTGCAATTTTAGGTGCAATGTTAGGATTTTCCAGGGTAGGGATAGGAGGCCAGCTCATTACACATTAGGATAGAAAAAGGCCACAGTCATATTATGGTGCACAACTGCAGCTGAAGCACATTGAAAATGAGAAAGGAAGTCTCTGTCTGTGACTCTTAGCTCATAGAGTCAAGTAATAGGGAGGTGATGAACCTGTATAGTTAGTGTGACTTCAAATTGATTTATAGGAGAAATAGTGTAGTAAGGCCATGTGCACATGTTCAGTATTTGGTGAGTTTTTACCTCAGGATTTGTAGACAAAAGTGGAGCAATCAGAGGAATAGTCTAATAGAAACACCTGCACCACTTCTGTGTTTATCACCCACTCATCAAATACTCAGCGTGTGCACGAGGCCTTACAGTACCTTTAAAATGGCAAAAGAAAAAAAAAATCACACCCTGCATAAAGGGTAGAAATAAATCTCTCTAATAAACAAAATTCCTGAAACCAAGGCTTGTGTGCTTCCTGGCTTGTGTCATAACCAAGCCATAACTTGTTTATTATTTTAAAAGACAAAAGAAAAGTCTCCATGATCCAAAAACATAAATACAGCTTTGTACCTTACACAGTATACATGTCATAAAAATGAGCAGCACGGCTGGTGTATTCGGTTGCAAATCAGTTAAGGTCCTGCATCTATTTGCCATATCATACAAACCAAAAAATAAACTGCAGAACTCCTTGTCCCTCTCCACATGACTATGCCGGCTCCACATGGTCACACCCACTCCTCATAGCCACACTTTCTCCACGTAGCCCCACTCTACATAGCCATGCCCATGTGTGTGGCAAGCCCCACCCACTCCAGATAGCCAATTTTTGTGTTCCAACAGTCTTGGAGGGATCTCTCCACTGTGGGTTAGTGTCAGACCAATAGCGCTGGTTCTGTTTGGTAACTTCACTATTCACAAAAACGTTTGCCTCACCCCTCATCTGAAGGCAATTGTCTATGCTGTGAAGATGCGAGATGTGCAGCATCCGAAACAGCGGATACTGGAAGCCTGTGCAGCATTTCTTTTGCGGGGTTGCTATCAGAGTGTCAAGAGTGGGAGAAGAGGGTTGCATTGAATATCCAACACAATGGGCAGCACTGAACACATTTTATAAGTGGTCAAAATCTTGTAAATAACTCATGAAAGAATAAAGTTAAAAAACCAAGCTCACCATTGTTTTTTGTATCAAATTCCCAAAATGTTTGATGTGTCACATGACCCTCTTCCCATTGAAAAAATAAGTTGGATCCAAAATGGCCGACCATTGAAAATTACAAATTGTGCCAAAAAATAACAAGCTTTCATACGGCTGTTGCGACTGAAAAATAAAATCTATGGCATTTGGAATCAGGGGAGGAAAAAACAAGAGAGAATAAATGGATAATTGCCTGGTCAGGAAGATAATGTCAATAGCACTTAGCTGGAGGGCCAGAACAGCGCATATGTTGTCTATGGGATGTTTATGTTATTGCAGCTAGTTCTATTAAAGGGAGTCTGTCACCCTAAGTGCATTATAAATGGAATTTACAATGTTGTAGGGGACAAAACCCCCATTACAACCATAGTAGTCACTGGTACATTGCCTGAGAAAATAATCCTTAATTCATGTGCAAACGATGAGGCTGCGGTCCACCATTGACATGGCCAAGAGTTTGGTGTACCATACGCCTCCATTTTTGAGGTTATGGACTCCCTTTAACTTCAAAGTGAACCAGTCACCATTTTTTTTCCCTATAAACTGCTGCCAGTACCAGTAAGGCCTTATATACAGCATCCTCAAATATTGTATATAAATCTCCAGGCCGATCTGTATAACTTAAAAAAATACCTTTTATTATACTAATGTATAGGGTGGTCCAGTCCGGTGGGCGTCGATCATCTTGATCCGGCACCTCCTAACTGCTTACGATTGCGATCCTCCTTATCAGCTTTGTGTGGATGACATGTCCTACATCATCCACACACAGTCTCCTCCATAGTGCTCTGGCGCATGCGCACTTCTTTCTGCCTGCATGAGGGCAGAGCAAAGTATTGTAGTACACTTGTACAGGTATTCTTAGACCTTTTCCTATGCCTACACATTACAGTAACCTGCTCTGTACTTAGCAAGGCAGAGAGAAGTGCGCATGTGCATGATCAGAATGAGAGACAATGTGTAGATCATGTCATCCACATGAAGCAAGAAGAGGGGAGGCGCCATTGGAACGGACCGGCCCATAGGTGAGTATAAAAAAGCTGGGTTTTTTTTGCAACATAGAGATAGGCCTGGAGACTTACATGCAGTATTCTAGAATATCAAGTCTCAGGGAAGGGGGGAAGGGGTGGTGCTGTCACTGGATATTTACCTGAGAGCCGGTTTAGTGCAAAGGAGTGGAGTGTCTGTTATCCAATCAAATTATGCAAGAAAACTCCAGCACTTGGCGTGATCTTCATAGTTCATTTATTTGTGCAGATTAAAAATGAACATACAATTGAAAGGGAGACATGACCCCACGCTGGGGGTTCATTTTTAATCTGCACAAATAAATGAACTATGAAGATCACGCCAAGTGCTGGAGTTTTCTTGCATAATTCTAGAATATATTGTATATAAGGCCTTACAGGTGGTGGCAGCTTAAAGGGGAAAAACCTGCTGATAGGTTCCCTTTAAACTGTTACATGAAATACAAGCTATGAACATTCTCTAAGTGGTGCTGCTACAGATAAAAAGGATCAAGTCAGTAAAGAAACCTTAGTTTTATTATTTCTGATCATAGCTTTTATAAAACATTGAATTTTATTCTTTTTTTGTGAGATTTTATGCATCCCGGATTGTCTAAAAGCGGGTGACAGAGACATTTCAATGACAGAGTATGTGTAAATGGCTCGGTTTTCCAATTTCCACTCCATTTCTCAGAATTTAACAGATAATTTTATATATAGAGAGTTAAGATGAAATCACATGGAAAAAAAAACATCTCGTCCAGCCTCCAATTATGTAACAAGCCATTGGAAAAAGAAAAAAAAACTTTCATTAACTTGTATTGCCCTTAGTGGAAGAGTGTAATGTTTTTCAACTTAATGAGTCAGATATCTTGGCCCGAAGGGGTCATCACCAACACATTTTGAGGTTTTTTGCAAAAACATTGGCCTCTAGGAAGTCAGATGGAAATGTGGGCCAATCAGAAAGCTGTTATCACGAGCGGATTGAGTCGCGGGCCTTTTATATGTCATAATTCCAAGTTGTGCTTGAATGGAAAAAAAATTGGCCTGGCGCCTATTGCAATAAAGCTATGGGATGTACTTTTGGGAAGTGCAATTTATGGCTACACATAGGATGACCTCAGTAACTGAAGCAATGTGTTGTTTTTTTATTTTAATAGCGGCTTTGAGAATATAAACATCCCTTAAAGTATTTTTTCCATTATGGAGTTATCACAGCTGGAAATTTTCCGTTTAAAAAATGCTGAATTATGTAGTATGTTAACAATATTCTGTTACTGGGGAAGATGGAAAAAGCTGCAAGGTTTCAGCTCACAGATGTTTTAATGATCCAGTACATCTGAACACTTGCGCATTATATAGAGATGATCCAATCTGTTTTTTGGAGGGCAAGACTTAATGGGCGCACTTACTTTACAGGCACACTGAGCGTTGGCTGTTCCTGCAGGGTAAGTGCACACGGCTTAAATAATAAGCAAGATGTGTTTGGTGATAGAGGCATTTAATATAAAATGTATAGAAAGGGGGAAATGTCCGGCTCCTATACAATGTATGGCGCAAGAATCAGGAATGACAAGCCATGTGATGTATGGCGTATAAAGAGCAACAATAAATACAAAGGATTTTTACGTCAGTCTTTAAGGCTATGTACAACTTTGCACATAATCTTTGAAATTGTTTATTTTTCTAGCTAAGTGATCTTTAAAAAGGTATAAAACCAAAATAAAGGCATAAGCCGAAACGCGTAGTCCCTTATGATATGCACATTGACTATTTACATCTGCTTTTCTTTTCAATTTTATGAAATTTTAATTAAGTAAAATGGAATGTTAAGACGAGTCTTTACCGCTGAATCATTTCCTTAAGTCTTCCTGCTCGATTGAAGGTGTGCCTCCACCAAGTCATATCAGATCCCAACCAGGATACTATTACTGGGTGAGCTGACTTTCTTTTTTTTCTATATTATTTGATCTGCTAAAATGTTACAAATTCATATGAGCTGGTACTGATGGCTCTCTTTGTATTTCCCTCCCTTTTCTCAAATTAGAGATAGCAGTAAAATGTGGCAATTGTACTCAGTTTTCTAAATACAAAGTGAAACAGTTTTCTAAATAGCCTTTCTTACGATTTTTCTACTATTTTGTAGCTGCAGACTATCTGTAAGGCTTTTTCTAGCTAAGTGATGTGCAAAAATGTTACAAACCACAAGAGCTGGTTCTCATTGTTCTTCTTTGCTCTTTCCCTCCTTTTCTCAGTGTTGGAGATGCACTGAAAGAGATATATATATGGACATAAGAAAGTGCAATCGGGTTTACTCCACAAAAACACACTATTATGTTTAAATGACAAAGTGGTGCACACCTGGTGTGGTTGTACAAGACACAACCAACATGGAACACATATGATCTATTTAGATCATGAGATAGCCGCTGCAGTCCAAGTATCGGATTATACATAAATGCAAGAGAGGAATAAGATAGAGCTGCGCTGCTATCTATCAAAAGGATGTAATGAAAAGAAAAGGAGATAGGGGCGCAATGTGTGAGAACCTAATGACAATTGATTAATGCAGGAGACGATGTCCACTCACCTACTAAGGTTGTGCATCTCTGCACAACCCCAGTTTAAGCATTGGTGTGGGGAGCAGGTCCGCTGCTGGAATTGTGGCACCCCTGCGGGGGATTGCGACCGGACCCACTGGTGCAGCGAGGGATGTACACCTTGGCATACACAGCACCCAACACCTTCCACCCCAGGCCTGAAGGGGGGCCCCACTGGTTGTCTTTAAGCCAGATCCCCTGTAAAGATCCAGGCTTGAGATCAGGAGCCAGTTAGTACTGAAGTTAGTTCCAGTTAGTCAGTCTGCAGTCGACAGAGAAGAGAACAGTTAGTGCTGAAGGAGCTGGTTGCTGGGACCAAGCCAGGGCCAGAACCAGGAAGCTGAACCAGCTGTGCAATGTCTTAGAGAGAGGGACAGAGGCCAGTGGAAGAAGTGGGAAGAAAGAAGAAGGGAACATACCTGGTATCCCTTTAGCCCACCCGGACACCGGAGTCTGAAGTTGCTATTCATCTAAAGTATAGCAGAGAAAGCCCGGACCAACCAGAAAGATTTAGTCCCCCTGCAGTTACACCAATTGAGACATCAAACTTGACCAAGCATAGGACCAGGGGCCCGAGAGGAGAATAGGAATCCCCAAAGCAAGGTCCTCATTGTTGGTTGTGAAGTAGTACCCTGAGAGGGAGAAAGAGCGGCAAGTTCAGTTACAGGCAGAACTTACCCCAATCACAGCATACATCAACCGAGGAGGCCTCACAACTCTCCAAAGTGAACATCCCAAGCTGCACCGAAATCTGGTTACCCTCCTGGACTGTACCTGTTAGCGGACATCAGTAAAAAGGTACCGATACAAAGACTATTGTGTGTGTGTGTGTGCCTGCTTCACCGCCGTCGCCTGCAGTGTTCACAGCAGAGCCACTACTACTACTTCCCTCATCCACCCCGCTGCCCTGAGGTAAAGCTCCACCTGTGGGGAGCTGTACTACCAAAGCTGCTTTTACATCCCCTCAGCGTCCGGCCGCAGTGCTGATAACCCTATTACTAGGTACCACACTTAGCGTCACGTTACCAGTCCTCCATCATCATCACCCCCACCCCGCCATTGAGGTTCCAGGGCACAGAACTGGGAACCAACCAGCCGTAATCCCCCCCACCGAAGTAACCACCTGTCCCGGTATCCGAATACCCCCTACCCTGTCGACCGACTCAGAATGATATCACTGACCTCCTGCTTTAGCATTGTCGGCTTCCCCGCTTGTTCCGAGTAGGGTCACGTGACCGAGACCTGATTGGAATTGCGTCACCACAGGTCCACAAGCGTTCGCTCTGTTGCTGGGCAATGCCGGGTACTCCCAGCTTATTGCTTTGTCTCCCAGAGCTGCTCCTGCCGCTGGTCCCTCGAAGCTAGAAGCAATGATGACAGATTGTAGGAGCGGTCGATGGAGTGCTAGGATATAGGCAAAGATATTTGCCTATACCCTAGCACTCCATAGACCGCTCTTACAATCTGTCATCTCTTGAAGGATAACATGTTCCTTTAGTCTCCAAATTGTGATTTATTCATTGTGTTTCGGAGAGAATCTCATTCATCAGGAATAATATTATATTCATGTGATGTGATGAAATTCCTGATGAAGGAGATTCTCTCCAAAATACATTGAAGTAATCACAATTTGGAGACAAAAGGAATATGTCGTCCTTCGATAGATTGCAGTGCGGCTCTTTCCTATTCATCTCTTTCAGTATTAGTGATTATTATTATTTATTTATATAACGCCATTAGGTTCCATGATGCTTTACATGAGGAAAGGGCAGACGAGGACAAGTACAAAGAATGTGGACAATCAGGTCATACAGGTACAAGAGGGTTGAGAATCCTGTCCGTGAGGGCTCACAGTGTATGAGGGGCGAGTGGGGATACAGTAGGAGGGGGAAGTGCCGGTCATGAGGCAGTGCGGTGGACTGGGTCTCATTGCAGGTTGTTGGCTTGACGGAAGAGTTGGGTCTTCAGGTTTCTTTTGAAGGTTCCCAGGGTAGGAGAGTGTCTGATGTGGTGAGGGAGTGAGTTCCAGAGAATAGCTAATGCACGGGAGAAATCTTGTATGCAGTTGTGAGAAGAGGAGATGAGAGGGGAGCGGAGCGGAGAAGGAGTTCTTGGGAGTATCGCAGGTTGCGTGAGGGTAGGTATTGGGAGACCAAGTCGGAGATGTATGGAGGGGACAGATTGTGGATGGCCTTGTATGTCATGGTTAGTGTTTTAAACCGGGATCTCTGCAAAGTGGGGAGCCAGTAGAGGGCTTGGCAGAGGGGGAAGACAGGGGAGTAGAGGGAAGACGGATTATTCGAGCAGCGGAGTTTAGGATAGATTGAAGAGGTGCAAGGGAGGTAGCAGAGAGGCCGGCGAGCAGAAGGTTGCAGCAGTCGAGGCGGGAGATGATAAGAGCATGAATAACTGTTTTAGTGGTGTCGTGGTCAAGGAAAATCCGAATCCGTAAAATGTTTTTGAGCTAGAGTCGGCAGGACGTGTCGAGGGCCTAGATGTGGGGCTTGAAGGAGAGGGAAGAGTCAAGGATTACCCTGAGGCACTTGGCGTGGGGGACTGGGGAGAGTGAGCAGTCGTTGACGAGGATGGTAAGGTCAGGTAGTGGGGGAGAGTTGCTTGGGGGAAGATGATGAACTCAGTTCTGTCCATGTTAAGTTTGAGGAAGCAAGCAGAGAAGATGGATGAGAAAGCAAACAGGCATTGTGGAATTTTGGATATTAGCGAGGTGATGTAGGGTCCAGACAGGTAGATTTGGGTGTCATCGGCCATAAAGGTGGTACTGAAGGCCATGGGACTCAATGAGTTGCCTTAGGCTGAGAGTGTAGATGAAGAGTAACGGTCCCAGAACTGAGCTTTGTGGGACCCTGACGGATTGGGGGTAGGGAGAGGAGGGGGTGTGGCAGTGGGTGACGCTGAAAGTCCGGTCCACAAGGTATGAGGAGATCCAGGAGATGGCTAGGTCAGTGACGCCAAGAGATTCCAGGATCCGAAGTAGAAGGGAATGGTCAACAATGTCAAAAGTGGCAGATAGGTCGAGGAAGAGGAGGACGAAGTAGTAACGCTTGCTCTTGGCAGTCAGTAGGTCGTTGGGGACTTTGGTTAGGGCTGTTTCAGTGGAGTGGTGGGGTCGGAAACCAGATTGTAGGCGGTCGAAGAGGGAGGAGAGGTGAGAGGACAGTGCTGAATGGACATGCTCTACAAGTAGTTTAGAGGCAAAGGGGAGTAGAGATACGGGGCAATAGTTAGAGACAGATGTTGGGTCAAGGGAAGGTTTTTTGAAGATTGGTGTGATTAGGGCATGTTTGAAGGCTGAGGGGAAGGCGCCAGCAGTAAGTGATGAATTGAAGAGATGGTTAGGGTTGGGATCAAAACAAAGGTGAGGTTGGGAAAGAAGTGGGATGGAAGCGGGTCGTGGGCGCTGGTGGTGAGGTGTGATTTTGACAGGAGGAAGGAGAGCTGACCTCAGTTATGGGGGGGCAAGCAGCTGATGGAGGGAGAGGGCAGTGTAGGGGAAGAGGAAGTTGTGGGGACAGTGGGTTAAAACTGTCTCTGATTTTGTCAATCTTCTCCTTGAAGGAGGCAAAGTGTTCAGCAGAGATAAGGGGAGAGGGAGGAGGAGCAGATGGGCAGAATAAAAGATTGAAAGTTTTGAAAAGCTGTTTGAGATTGCGGGACAGGGAGGTTATTAGGGATGAGAAGAAGGTTTTTTTGGCGGCAGTGAGTGCAGCCTTCAAGTCAGTGAGGGACTGAACAATGTGAAGTGCTCAGTGGAGTGAGACTTTTTCCATATCCTCTCGGTGACCCTGGAGGCCTGTCTCAGGTCTTTAGTGGGAGTGGTGTGCCAGGATTGCCTGTTTGTGCGTGAAGCTTGGTATGTGAGGGGGGTGGCTAGGTCGAGGGCCTTAGTTATTGTGGTGTTATATAGGGTTGTGGCCGCGTCTGTGTCACGTATGGAAGTTATGTCGGTGAGAGGGAGAAGGGATTCTGAGAGTAGATCAATGTGTTTTATGTTTCTGTGAGGGTGATCGAGCACACATCTTTGCACAAGCACATAGTGCACCTATGTGATCGGAGGAGCCTTGCAAAGATGTGCGATTTAGATCACACTCAAAAGGAGAGGCTGTCGAATGGCGAGGAGGGGTGGGATGGACCGCAAGGAGAGGCAGGACGGACTGAACTGCAATTATAATAAAAGGAAAATTGTCCACAGCACCACGTGGAGGCAGAACATACCAGGTTCCAAGATTGAGACGCTCGTTCCTAGCCTGGGAGTTCCACCAGGCAAACTAGCACCAAAAGAACAAAAAAGAACAGAACGGCGCCTCACAAGCTGGAATCTTAATCTTCAAGTGTGTTTATTCCATCCACCAGCAGCACAACGTTTCGGTCATAGACCTTTATCAAGTGCATACATCCCACAATAGTACAATCTTATTTATATCAAAACACTCCACCCCCATTGTGTAACAACCAATTAATTGGTATTAAATAGTAAACAACAGTAAAAAACACATAATCACTAGACAGAGACCTACTACCTGAACCTTACTGGCTTTAGGATGTGAAGCCCAGCCTGAACGCTTATACAGTATGTCCATCGCCGCTTTTACTATCCTAAAAAGTCCTATATAGACAGAGGGGATAGCAAGCGGTCCACAACCAATCATAAGAAAGCATTCTTGGTTGATATGGCAACTTCCCCCACCAGCATTATAATACCAATCCGCGTCCTCACAGCCACACATATATCCGGCGCCTATTGCGCCTGCGCCGGCGTCTTCCTCCAATTGGACGTGAATCCTGTCAATCGCGTCTGTCAGTGGGCGGGCTGATGACAAGTATCTGGTTCACAGCGACCATAGAGTTTATGATGTAAACATCAGGCAAAGCGCATGCGTTGGGTCACAATTCACTGCAGCATCAACATGCATCATATCATGATAAGGCAACCACGATTATACACTTCTTATGGAGCGTCCCAATACATATTAATATCTCAGTATTGACAGCACCTATAAACAGGGGGAAACTTAAGAGGATAACTCATATAACCGGTAGCATGCAATAAAGTAGTGCAGAGGCATTATTTAATCACTACACATTTCTCTATAATAACAGGATGCCAATAATACAGAATCATATATAAAAGCTAATACTATACGATCCCCATATATTGCTCACACATTATTTAAACTTTATTAACTGCCCAAAGGTACAGCATAACGGGGTGCCCATAATACAGAGTCATACCTGGACAATATTATACAATCCCCATATATTATATAGATCCTACACTTACCGTAATTTACTTCTTTTACTGACCAAAGGCACATTTTAATGATAAGTGAGGGGTCCATGCAAACATATAATGCACATAACACTGATAGAAAGATAATATTATACAATCCCCATATATTATATAGCTCCCACACTTTATTTACTTTATTTGTTGCCCGAAGGCACAACGTACTGATGAGTAAGGGGTCCATGGGTGCAACAAATATATTGGTCAAATGCACCAAGAAAAACCACCAATTATGTATCATACCCCAGTACTCATTTCATATAGAGAAACCTCATAATGCTATACTGTCAAAAAGGACCTCTCTTTTCAATTGTCCCCAAGGTGTTTCTACATCATACAATGGTCATGGATGGGTATAGCCATTCCATAGATACAGTAAATCCTCCATCTAGATCAAAGTGTTAGAAAATGTTTAAAAAATAAATAAAAACAATAAAATTGATGAGAAATACTACGAGACATCAAGTGGACCCCAACAGGCAACCCCGCTGATCATAATCTATGTTCATGCCTCTTGGGGACAAGGTGTTCAACTCAAATATCCATCTTAACTCTTTCTTTTTCAGCTGTGTCACACGATCGCCACCTCTCCTCAAAGGGGGCGCATCATCTATCACTCTAAACCTAAGTTGGTTGACCGTGTGCCCCATCTCATGGAAATGTCTCGGGACCGATAAATCAGTCAGACCCGTCCGGATAGTACTTTTTTGTTTCCCAATCCGCGTCTTCACCTCCATTGTGGTCTCACCCACATAGAGGAGACCACAAGGGCAGCAAATAGTGTAGACGACATAGCTGCTGTTACAAGTGTATCTTTTTTTAATATAGTATCTCTTCCCGGATCGCGGGTGACTGAAAAAACGTCCCTTTGACATATTTCCACAGCACGCACAACCCAAGCAAGGGAAATTTCCAAGGCTGGGTGGTGCTAAAGTCAATTGGATATCTTTCTTTGAACTACCAATGTCCGCATGAACAAGATTATATTTTAAACTATGTCCTTTTCTGTAAGAAAACAGAGGGAAATGTTTCAATTCCTCAACCTCACTATGTCCCTTCATCAGAAGGGACCAATGCTTTCTAACCACATTCATGATAACCTTACTTGCTCCGCAATATGTGTCACAAGTGGGATTCTTTTTGGAGGGGCCACCTTGGATTTAGGGTTCAAAAGTTTGCCTTGCGTAATTGCTAAAGCTTGAGTTTTAAATTTTACAAGGTTTTGTTTGGGATAGCCTCTCCTCAAAAATCTATCAACCATTTCTTGTAACCGACTGTCAATTTTGGTATCGTCAGATACAATTCTGCGTACCCTCAACATTTGACTCCAAGGGAGTGTTTCCACCATCTTCCTGGGATGCTCACTTGTAAAGTGCAATGTGCTGTTTCTGTCTGTACTCTTGACAAAGAGATCTGTCTTTAAGGGTACCTTTACACACGGCTACATTTGTAGCTTGTCACCAGGTAACTTACTGGTTGCAGTGAAATCATGGATACATGGTTCTATCTTGTTGCTGTGTACAAATGGAATCATGTATCCATGATTTCACTGCAACAGTAAGTTACCTGGTGACAAGCTACAAATGTAGCCGTGTGTAAAGGTACCCTAAGAGACCATCTGCCTTATAGACTAAAGTGTCTAAAATTGCATCTTCTCAAGTGAGCATGTCATGGTAAAGCCTAATCCAGGTGGATGTTGTTGAGTGATCAAAGAAAATCCCCAACTCCTCTCTACTTCCATCCCACACAAAAAAGATATCATCGATGTATCTTCGCCAACCTCTGACATGGCGCCACGATGGAGAATTGTACACATGTTCGCCCTCGAGGACAGCCATATAGATGTTAGCATAAGTTGGGGCCACATTGGACCCCATGGCTGTCCCCCGGCGCTGCAGGTAATAATCTCTCCTGAGGATGAACCCTAGCAGCGCCAGGGCAAACCGTGCACAATTGGGCGCCATGTCAGAGGCTGCTAAAGTCACATCGACCGCTGCGAGACCCCTCTCATGTTCAATTGATGTGTACAGAGACACAACATCAAAAGACACAAGCCATGTTGTGTCACTGACTTGAATCTCTGTCAAAGAAAGTATAAAGTCTCCAGTATCTCTCGTATACGAAGGTACCGCCGTAGCAAACCCTCGCAACAAGTGATCCAAAAAGATAGAGACCCTATACAGAGGGATCCCCTACCCGAAACAATCGGTCGTCCGGGGGGGGGGTTTTAAATCCTTGTGGATTTTTGGCAAGGCATATAAAGTAGGCACAACCGGATGCTCAACTACCAAATATTGTGACAATCCATGGTCAATGATGCCATCATTCAACGCATCCTCAATCATGGATTTCAATTCCAACTGGAACTTAGTGCCTTTCATAGACCAAATCATCATTTAGCTGTCTCACGATCTCACAACGGAACTGTATGGTGTCCATCACCACAATCGCACCGCCCTTATCGGCGGGCTTTATGGTGATGGACCCATCATTTTTTAATTTTTTGATCTCCTCTCTCTCAAACCTTGTGATGTTTGGTTTTACCCTACCACATCCACTCTGCTTTAATTTTGCAACATCATTTTTGACCAATTTTTTAAAGGTCTCAATAACCGGATCATGTCCGGGGGCACAAAAATTACTTTGCTTCCAAAGATTAACCCTTTTGAGAGAGAGAACATCAACAGGTGTTATAGAACATGCTTCCTCCTTATCACAAAAATATTTTGCAAGCCCCAATCTACGGAAAAATAGAAAAAGGTCATTGTAATCCCAAACCAGTCTACAGACCTCAGTGGGACAAAAGGTCAATCCCCTAAAAAGAATTTTATTCTGTACATCACTTAAATTAATAGATGATATATTTACCACAAGATGTTCCTCCTCGATCAACGTCTTCTCGACTTGGACCTCGTCACGGGCTTCAGCCCGCCTTCCCCTGTGTTTCCTGCACCCCTGTGGCCATACCGGATCGGGACCTGGGCCTTTGGTGATTAAATAATGCCTCTACACTACCTTATTGCATGCTACCGTTATATGAGTTATCCTCTTAAGTTTCCCCCTGTTTATAGGTGCTGTCAATACTGAGATATTATTATGTATTGGGACGCTCCATAAGAAGTGTATAATCGTGGTTGCCTTATCATGATATGAACATGTTGATGCTGAAGTGAATTGTGACCCAACGCATGCGCTTTGCCTGATGTTTACATCATAATCTCTATGGTCGCATGTGAACCGGATACTTGTCATCAGCCCGCCCACTGACAGACGCGATTGACAGGATTTTCGTCCAATTGGAGGAAGACGCGGCGCAGGCGCAATAGGCGCCGGATATATGTACGGACTGTGAGGACCGGATTGGTACTATAATGCTGGTGGGGGAAGTTGCCATATCAACCAAGAATGCTTTCTTATGATTGGTTGTGGACCGCTTGCTATCCCCTCTGTCTATATGGGACTTTTTAGGATAGTAAAAGCGGCGATGGACATACTGTATAAGCGTTCAGGCTGGGCTTCACATCCTAAAGCCGGTAAGGTTCAGGTAGTAGGTCTCTGTCTAGTGATTATGTGTTTTTTACTGTTGTTTACTATTTAATACCCATTGATGGTTGTTACACAATGGGGGTGGAGTGTTTTGATATAAATAAGATTGTACTATTGTGGGATGTATGCACTTGATAAAGGTCTATGACCGAAACGTTGTGCTGCTGGTGGATGGAATAAACACACTTGAAGATTAAGATTCCAGCTTGTGAGGCGCTGTTCTGAACTGCAATTATGCCCATCAGACCGGAAACAGGTAATTATAACACAGGGTGAGAATCTTTTAAAATGTGACCCTTTCACTCTGCCATCTGGGACCTGGCTCAATTCCACCTTCATCAGGTAGGCAGCTACTGGATCCCAATACCTCTAGGACCAGGAGTATGAGGATGAGGTCGAGGAGGCAGAAGAGGAGGTAAAAGGGGCAGAAAGCCCTGTTTCCCAGCCATGAGTAGCATCTGTGGCACCCTGGTTGGGGCACCACAGAATTCTTAGGACACAAATGGAATGTACACAGCAAGCAGACCTCACTTAGTAACAAACTTCTACACCCCCTTTCACCCCAGGGCTCTAGGGGGAGCTCACTGGTAACCTTAAGCAGTTCCCCCTATAAATACGGGTCCTGGAGGGAGAAACAGTGGAGTGTGCAGTCACTTTAGAACTGTGAACAGCTAGGAGAGCTGACCTGGTACTGGAGCCACACTAGGCCCATACCAGCACACCTGGAAAGTGGGAGACCCTCGCAACAGGGGTCATAGGAACAGGAGGCAATTACCTACAAGGACAAGGAGTTACTTCAACTCGCCCTAACAATCCAGTCACTGGGTCCGAGCTGCAGGAGCCACAGCGCAGACTGCAGAGAAACCAGCATCCCCACCAAGGGAGTTTAGCTCCCTGGACACCTGAAACACCAACAAATAAAGCCCGGGAGGGGGACGGACGCGTCAACATCCCTTTATAGTGCCCTCAGTGCAGTAAACTCCGGTATATCAAGTCGCACCAGAACGTGCAATCCGGTTTGGTAGGATTCCATATCCACCAGATCCAGTTAGAACTGTGTACATCATAAGCCTATACCACTGCTTGCTGTGGAACCTCCAGGAGTGTCTACTTCATCACCCGGTCGAGTGTACCTGTTGACATCAGTAAAAGGTACAGAAAAGACTCCATGCGTGTGTGTATTCTTCCTGGATTAATACTTAAAACTACCGAGCTGCCGTATTCCATCCATACAGCTCCTGGCCCCGGGGACTCCTACTCATCCTGTGGAGAGCATCCCATCCAGCTGCCACACATCCCCCGGAGGCCCAAGCAGCACCGATGCCATCACCGGACTCCCACAGGTGGCGCACGACAATCAAGAAACATCCCCATCCTTTAATCCCTTTTCATTTGACCACCGGGCTCCACAGCCTCAGGCGCGGAACCGTGACGAGGGAATCATCCCTGAGACCTGAGAACCCGGCAACGGTGAGTCAAATCTTGGCGATCACGAACAGGTGCGAACAGATCCGTTTCCCAATGGGTATTGTGTTGCTATTTAATGACTGTGAATATTGAACTGTACATTTGAACCGCCATTGCTGCGCATAAGGCGGGAAAAGAAGGGGCGTTACTGTGCAAAGGGCGCGAAGATAGGCCTGCCCCAAGCTCTGACGAGTTCCTCCGAATGCAGCAGGAACCGGAAACTCCCGTGGTGCCTCACTCCTCCCGCTAGGCCGACAACTTCCGCTGAGATCGAAAGGGCTGGCCGCGCTTAATAAGGGGGAGCGAGGATGAGTGATTCGGATTCCGGCGATGCAGTATCCCAGCAAGTATATCAACCGGTTGCTCCACCGGGGCCACCAAACGTACCCCCAGTCGGTCAGCCACCCATCGGCGTCATGCCGCAGCAACCCGCTCCGATAATGCCGATATCTCTGCCGTACATCCCAAATGCGGCCTGGTTACCAAAGTACAGTGGTAAACCCGGTACCCTGGATATGTTCCGGAGGAAGATATGCCAACTGCTGGATATGTACACCATGACTGGTAAGCAGAAAGCTTTAGTAATAATGGGACAGTTAACAGATGCAGCAGAGCTGGAGACCCGAAACTGGTCTATAGAAGCTCAGGAGTCTGTCGAGCAGATATTTGCTAAACTAAACCGGGTTTTTGAACAACACACCGAAGCGGAACTAAGACTGTTGTTTCATCATTGCAAACAAGGGGCACAGGAGAGTGTCCTGGACTATGCACTGCGTTTACAAAAGGAGCTGAGATTGTTAAAACAAGTCGATCCCGATGGTGTTAGAGATGAAAACAAAGCGTTAATTGGACAATTCGTTGTGGGACTTAGACTACCTGATGATAAGAAACAGGCACGCTGGTGGGCTCTGCAAAACCCTGACGCGGAGTTTGATACCTTAAGAGACTTAACAGTGCGGGGACAGCAGTTCCCTACAGTGCCCAATCTAACCACACAGCCGCAGTATGCTAACACCCCTTCCGTGCCGCCAGCAGCATCTCCACATCCTCCGATTAAGGCCAGCGCACAGAATATAACACCCAACAGGTTTGATAAACTGTGCGCCGATGTGCAGCAACTGATGAAAGATATGGCCAAGCTCCGAGGTGAAAGAAGACCCAAGACAGAAGCAAGGTCATCGGACAAGATCCAGCTTGCTGACAGCCCCGACGACGTCCCATGGATGAGGAAGAAGACAACGCCGCCACGAGGAAAACCTACAGATCGCTACTGCCCTGATGGACATCGCATCTGCCAAAAGAGTGACAAAGAAGGACGTACCTACCGTTCCAGTCCTTTTAATCGAGCAACCCCTGGGCGAGAAGGGCCAACCCCAGGAGTAGACTGTCCAGGCCCAACCAACTGGGAGTACAAGTACATGGGAGACCGTCCATACTTGTCAATCATCATCGACGGCACCGCCACCACAGCGTTCATAGACACTGGATCCCAGGTGACAACCATCCCGAGTATCCTTTACAAACGGTTCTGGCCAGATGTTAAGCTGGAACCCCCAAACCTTGATTTGAACATTGAAGCAACTAATGGTTTGCTAGTTACAATAGAGGGACAATGGGAAGCTACAGTAAAGGTGGGGAGGGTGCAGCTGAAGAACTAGGATATCATAGTGGTTCAGGACAAGCCATACGAGCGGGATCCACACGTAATACTGGGTACCAATGTAATGGTTAAATGTCTCGATGAAGTGTTGTTTTTACTCCAACAGAGTGCTGATGCTGGTAAACCAAGAGAAAAGAGAGCTATCCAAAGAGAAATCCGAGCTCTGGTGTATCAACAGCAGGTAAAAATGAACGGTGAAATTGGCAGTGTACGGGTAACAGATCCCATTCCAATTGTGGTACCACCCAGAAGTGAAATGATGATCTGGTGTCGGGCAGCAATAGGCTTCAGAGGGCAGGACTACCAAGCTGTAGTAGAACCTGTAATGTCTGATAGTAGTCCTACACTCTTGACAGCCAGAGGGTTGGTTGACGTAAGAAAAAGGAGGGTCCCCGTATGCATACTAAAATTACGGTGATGACGAAGTCAGACTGCCAAGATATTCTACTGTTGCAAAATTGTTTCAGGTTGAAAACAATGCCATACATGATGTGAAATCCTTTTCCCAAACAGTGACTGATGAACACCCTCACTCCAAAGATCAGCTAGAGAAATGGTGTCAGGAGCTCAGTGTAGGAACCGACAACCACCTTTCAACAAAAAAGTGGAGTTTACCGGGTAGTTCGGGAGTACGAGCAAGTGGTCAGCAAACACCCACTTGATTTTGGGAGGATAAAAGGGGTACAACACAAAATCCCCACAGGCGACCATGCACCCATCAAAGAGAGGTACAGGCCTATACCACCCACACACTACCAAAAAGCAAAAGAAATGCTTCAGGACATGAAAAATGCAGGGGTCATTAGGGAGAGCTGTAGTCCCTGGCAGCACCACTGGTCCTGGTTAAAAAGAAAGATGGTAGTATGAGGATGTGCGTAGACTATAGGCAAATCAACAAAGTCACACACAAGGACGCATACCGTTGCCTCGCATAGAAGAGTCACTAAGTCTGCCAACTACTTTTCCACCTTAGATCTTACTAGAGGGTACTGGCAGGTCTCCGTTGCAGAGGAGGATCGTGAGAAGACGGCCTTCACGACGCCCATGGGGCTATGCGAATTCAACAGTATGCCGTTCGGGTTGTGCAATGCCCCGGGAACATTTCAGAGACTGATGGAGTGTTGCTTGGGTCACAAGAACTTTGAGACTGTGCTGTTATACCTTGATGATGTCATTGTATACTCCCAAACTATGAAGATCACCTGCAACACCTGAGTGAAGTGTTCGAGTCGTTGTCCAAGTACGGTATGAAGCTGAAGCCGTCCAAGTGTCACCTGCTGAAACCCAAGGTCCAGTACCTAGGGCATGTGGGTCAGTGCAGAAGGCGTGGCGCCTGACCCGGACAAAGTTACCGTCATCAAAAATTGGCCAGCGCCAACCACTCACAAAGAGGTACGTCAATTCTTAGGACTGGTCGGGTATTACAGGAGATTCATCAAAGGCTACACCAAAATAGCAGCACCGATGCAAGATCTCTTAGTAGGCCAATCTAAAAATGGCAAGATCAGGGGACCCCGTTCAGGTGGGGACCAGAACAGGAACAATCCTTCCAGGAGTTAAAAGATGCTTTAACTGGGGAAGAAATCCTGACCTATCCTGATTACAATTTACCATTCTTACAGTATACCGATGCAAGCAATGAAGGCCTAGGAGCAGTCCTAGCTCAACGCCAGCAAGGGAAAGAAAAGGTGATCACCTACGCCAGCAGAAAGCTCCGTCCCACGGAAAGGAACCCGAGAACTACAGCTCGTTCATACTGGAGTTCCTGGCCTGGTCTGGGCAATCACAGAGCGTTTCAAGCATTACCTGGCATCCGCCCCGTTCACAGCTTTCACTGACAACAATCCTCTAACACACTTGGAGACTGAAAAGCTGGGAGCCCTAGAGCAGCGTTGGGTAGCAAGATTGTCAAACTATGACTTCACTGTGAAGTACCAGGCAGGTCACAAAGACGGCAACGCTTATGCCCTGTCTAGAATGCCTAACCTCCCTGAAGAAGGAGAAGACATGGATGACCTGGAAGAGATAGAATTACCAGCTTTCCATTGCACGGGTACGGCAACCTGTCATCAGGCAAGTCAGAGACGTGGGGAGAGGACCGTAAACCCTCTGCCTCATCACGACTGGAAAGACACTCAAGCCAATGATCAAGACGTCAGCTTAGTCAGGGAGTTAATAACCCAAGAGCACGCCAGTATGGATCCCGATGTCTCACCAAATGCCAAGCGCCTGTGGAAGGAGAGAGGGAAGTTATTCGTCTACCAAGGGAAACAATGCAGAAGGTATCTGAACCCCAGAACACACGAAACTCATATGGCAGATTATAGTTCCAAAAACTGAAGTCCGAATAATCCTTGAAGCCTACCATGACGATGCAGGGCACTTCGGATGGAAGAAACTGGAAATGCTACTGAAAGACCGTTTCTACTAGGACGGTAGGCGAGGTTCAATTGACAAATGGTGTAAAAACTGTGGACCGTGTCATCTCCGGAGAGAAGACCACTTGAATCAGAAAGCTCCATTACAGCCCATCGTTACCAAAAGACCTCTCAAAATAGTTGCTCTCGACCACGTAAAGTTAACCCCAAGTCGTACCGGTTACACCTATGCACTCACCATGGTTGATCATTATTCAAGATTCCTTGTGGTTGTTCCAGTTAAAGACTTAACTGCAGAAGTGGCAGCTAAAGCATTTCAAAGTTACTTTTGTTGCCCCCATGGGTACCCAGACCAAGTCTTAACTGACCAAGGACCAGCATTTGAATCAGACCTGTTTGTGCATTTCTAGGACTTTATGGTTGTAAAAAGATCAGGACCACACCATATCATCCTCAAACCAATGGTTTATGCGAGAAAATAACCACATCGTGATTGACATGCTCAAAACTTTACCCCTCGAAGAGAGAAATCAATGGCCTGAAAAACATCCAGACCTTGTGGATATCTACAACCACATACCAGTTAGTTCAACTAATTGCTCACCCACCTATTTGATGCGAGCAAGACCAGGTAAACTGTCAGTTGATTTAGAGATGGGAACCATCGAACCAACACTAGATCCTCCAGAGGAAGATTGGATTAACCAATGACAAGAACAGTGCAAGAAGGTACAAGAGAGTGTTGAAAGAAATCTGAACATAAGCAGAAACAAACAAGAACATGACTTCAATAAGCACGCCTCAGCAGAACCTTTAACCACAGGTGAACTAGTGCTAAAAAGGAAAAGAAAAACCAACAAATTAGATGACAATTGGGAGTCAGAACCCTACACAATAATGCCGTCACAATACGACAACTCCAAAACTTGTGTTATCAGCAAAGATAAAGGAAACACCTTAACAACTGTACCCAGAGACCATTTAAAGAAATGTCCAGAACAGTTAATACCTTAAGAAACCAGTTATCCTATAGTAACAGTTGAAAACCAAAAAGAAAACCTAGTCCATACAGAAATTGGAGACTTACCCGCCGACTGGCATCAATGTAATGGTGCATTTATCATACCAGTTATTTCTTTCTACCAACCTGTAGAAGATCTAATACCAACTCAACCAGTTCAAGAAGAACCAATGCAAATGCAAGAAATGCAGCCTGTTATTCCGGAACCTGAGATTCCTGTAACCGGTGAACCTGCTAGTCTCATAGTAAGACCAAGAATTCATAGACAACTACCTACACTACCACTTTTAACAGAGGATAGTCCAGTAGACAGATTACGTACCTACTATGGAATTACTGAAACACGTAGGAGCAATAGAGAAAGAACCAGTACGTACACTACAACAACAGCTTTTGACACACCAACACTACGCAGATCCACACGTAGTACATTGTGACAAACCCCAAATAGATATGGAGATTGGGTTTAAGAATGTAGTGAAATAATATTACCTGTTAAACAATATAAATAGTACCCGTGTTCAAAAACTGTAAAAAGTAGTGTACAGAAGGGTGGAGGAACTGGGCCCTGTCCCAAGTAAATTAGGTTGGGAACAGAAAGTTAAGGGTAAGAAGGTTACACCCAGCTTCCTAAGCAGAGACACCCATAGGGAATGTATAAAGTTTAAAATGTATACCCGTATGTGTGTTTAAGCCATCAGAGACTTTACTGCTGGACTTTAATCATTTTCCCGTTTCATTAACTTGGACAATAGTCACAGGACTTGTGTGACAAACACTTACTTTTTCCAGCCTGCGGCAGATGGACTAGTGCTGTATGGACTGCTTTTCATATTTTTCCCATTTTTTTCTTCTTTTTCAGTGATTTTTTTACTTTTCAATTTAAGACTTTGTAACTACCGGTTATCAAATGTATATAAAATGTTTAGAGGTTAAGTTGTAAAGAAATCTTTTGCTCAGTCCGGGAGAACTGAAGTTAACTAAGGGGGAATGTGGCACCCTGGTTGGGGCACCACAGAACTCTTAGGACACAAATGGAATGTACACAGCAAGCAGACCTCACTTAGTAACACAACTTCTACAACCCCTTTCACCCAGGCCTCTAGGGGGAGCTCACTGGTTACCTTAAGCCAGTTCCCCTATAAATACGGGCCTGGAGGGAGAAACAGTGGAGTGTGCAGTCACTTTAGAACTGTGAACAGCTAGGAGTGCTGACCTGGTACTGGAGCCACACTAGGCCCATACCAGCACACCCGGAAAGTGGGAGACCCTCGCAAATGGGGTCATAGGAACAAGGCAATTACCTTACAGGGACAGAGGAGTTACTTCAACTCACCCTAACAATTCGGTCACTGGGTCCGAGCTGCAGGAGCCACAGCGCAGGCTGCAAGAAACCTGCATCCCACCAAGGGAGTTTAGCTCCCTGGACACCTGAAGCACCAACAAATGAGAGCCCGGGAGGGGGACGGACGCGTCAACATCACTTTATAGTGCCCTCAGTGCAGCAAACTCGGGTATATCAAGTCGCACCAGAACGTGCAATCCGGTTTGGTAGGATTCCATATCCACCAGATCCAGTTAGAACTGTGTACATCAGGAAGCCTATATCACTGCTTGCTGTGGAACCTCCAGGAGTGTCTACTTCATCACCCAGTCGAGTGTGCTGTTGACATCAGTAAAAGGTACAGAAAAGATTCCATGCGTGTGTGTATTCTTCCTGGATTAATACTTAAAACTACCGAGCTGCCGTATTCCATCTCCTGGCCCCGGGGACTCCTGCTCATCCTGTGGGGAGCATCCCATCCAGCTGCCGCACAGCCCCCGGAGGCCCAAGCAGCGCCGGTGCCATCACCGGACTCCCACAGGTGGCGTCACGACAATAAAGAAACATCCCCATCCTTTAATCCCTTTTCATTTGACCACCGGGCCCCACAGCCTCAGGCGTGGAACCGTGATGAGGGAATCATCGCCTGAGACCTGAGAACCCGAGCAACGGTGAGTCACATCCTCACCAGAGTCCTTCAACTGGGACAGTGCCATGTGGGGAACCACACCGCCTCAAAGCAGCTATCTCCGTCCTGTGTCCTTAATTGAGGAGATTAAGCTCATGGATGCCATCGCACGGTACTGGTTGCATGGGTCTAAGGCCAATGTACAGTGTACAACCAGTTTACCTGAGGCAAGATGATGGCATTCTTGAAGGATAAAAGGGTTTGGTTTCATACTGCAACAAGGTGCTGGGCATTGGTGTAATGTCAAAAAGTCAACCCTTCGGGGAAGAGGTCATATTCATGAAAGTGTTGGCGTAAGTTGGGTTGGCACTACCGACGACTTTTCAACGTGCAGGAGGAGCCAACGTAGAGAGAATGTGGCATCAGGTGCAGCCCAGGTCTCTCTTGGTTGGCCAGCCAACTCCACCAAAACCCAGAGGGCCTGTCAGTGTTCCCCAGGCTGGTTCTGTCTATCCTAGAGGGTGTGGTCATCCCCTAGTTTTTCCATCATCTTCTCCACTGGTGGCTATGATGAAGTGTGCTGGGGCCAGGTGGTGGTGGAGAATGCCCCAGCAGGAGTAGTTGCTGTGATTCCTCAAGACTGTCCAGCAGCGGAGTACCATCACCAATACCAACCTTCAGCTCGAGCAAAGCTGAGAATGCTGCAAGAGAGTTTGTAAGCCAAGAACAGCACTTTCCTGAAAAAAAGGCATCTAGTTTGGCTGATGACCCATACCTTATTTAGCGTTTTGGCTAGAGAAGTACTTTTTTGAGTTGTTTTTTCAGTTCTTCTTAGACCAAGGCCTGTGTTTTTGTTAAAGTTATATTTCCCCTTTCCATGTTTTGCGCCGTTTGCTCTTCCCACTACTGGGCATGCATGCAGCCTTTGGAATCCAACTCAAAGGCCTTAATGGACTCTGCCCTTCATGGACTTTCCACCACTTTAACAGTCTGTGTGCTGCTGATCCCTGTAAGGCTTTTGTTATATTTATATACTATGTATATTTCTATGCTTGTGTTTGAGAGTTAGAGTCTGTGTGTTACAGTATCGTTTTTTTTGTTCACTCCTTGTGTGCTGAACTGTTTCTTCTAACAGGTGCTTTGATACTGCTTTACAGATGCTGGTAAACAAGCCGCAGGCCTCTGGCCTGACAGTCTGACGTATGGATCTATAAGACACTACACCCATTCCAGAAGAACAGGGCTAGCCAAGTGCTGTTCTCAAGAGCCACAAACAGTGCAGGTTTTCATGATTTCATAGCATTGCACAAGGTGCTGTAATCATCACCTCTGCATATGATGAAATTTGCACATTTGCGTGTGCTAAGGAAATCCTGAAAACTTACACGGAGAACTGTTGCTGTCAGCCCCTACCCTAGAAGTCTCTGTGGAAGTAGCCAGGGGGCAAGAGGAATCCTTGAACCCTTTCATAACAACAGAGGCTCTGCTGGATCCTTTTAGGTCCTTTGACCATGGTGCCTTGTTTGATGCTTTTTTGATGCAGATTTTTAGAATCTGCATCAAAATCTGCATTTCTATGCTGAGACTGGCAAAGTCTAGGACAGGACTGAAGTGCTGTGCCCACGTTTTTTTCCTTGCACATGTGGTTCAGATTTCTTTTTTCTGGCCAAATCTGCAAGGAAAAAATACAATTTGGCACAGCTTCTTCTAAACTCTCATACACATGCAAATTTTGATGTAGGTTCTCAAAATCTGCTTAAAAAGAAGCACCAAACAATGTACCATGGCACAGCGGGATTCCCTGCTGTGTAATATCTGCTATGTAACCTGAGTCAACCTAAGGGAAGTCATGAGGATGCCTAAGGTTCATGAGCTGGTCCGAAAGCATGGTGAGTGTGACAGTGGTGCTGAAGCTTGCTAAGTACTGTAATAGTGTAGGAAGATAATGTCTGTGCCAAAACAGCAGGGCTCCATTGTAAAAGAGTTTGAGCTGTGTTTGACAGCTTTTGGGCCCCTTTGAAGGTGTTTTCTAGGTCCTTAATTTTGCCTTCCATTGATTTGAAATGGGGTTCGGATTTTCGACAAACTGTTCGATGAACTGGAGACCAAGCCGAATTCAAACCTCCAAAGGTTTGCTCATCTCTACTTGTAAAATACTGACCAAATACTCAACGTGTGCACCTGGCCTTAATAATGCACACTGCATATAAAACTCATTGGGGGCCGTTTAATATGTCAAAATAACATGGCAGTTTCACTTTAAATCAAAGTCTATGTAGAAGACTTGTTGCTCTATAAGCTGCTATTATTGATAGAGCCATAGACTTTGAATGAAAAAGCACTCCATTCAGCGCCTCCTGGCAGAACTCTTTAGCCTTGAGAGGGAAAGAGAAAGAGCCCCTTGGTAAATTGGGTGTCCCAGCAGTACATTATCTTTCCAGTAGAGAGGCAAAAACTTTAACATGCTTTTAAGATTATTTGCATTGGTGCGATAAAAATGTGGTTGCATAAGTCTACACGCCCTATAAACATTCAGTCTCATTTTCAGTTGTCTCAGGAGGTACATTCTGTGCCTTCATTTTTACACAAACACTTGTGTGACATCACTCAACTTAATGATGTTCTGCGTTGCAATGTAACATGTCCCGTGAAGCATAGCAGGTTTTGTTCCAGTTAAAATCTCTCTTAATATCCCGCTGACAACAGATCACATTTATGCTGCTATCTGACCTTAGTAAAGTGTTGGGCAGCGTGAGGACTCTACTTGGGACACTTTTATTCACAAATATTTGCAAATGCGGGACTTTGTTTTTCCAATCGTAATGACTGTACTAAAAAAAAGAAAGGATTATTTACATTGGAGACTCCCATTCATTACTCCTACTATTTAAAGGGATCCTGACACATGGAAAAATGCTATTTACCTGCAGATATGGGGTTAATCATCAGATTAACCCCTTCCAGACCCTTGGCCCACCCCCTGGGCCATGGAATGATCGGGCTCCTGCAGGTCGAGTGAGGGTGTCACTGACCTGTCACTCGGCCTGCAGGTACATGGGGAGTTGTACAACACCCCAGGGGGGGTCGATTTGCCCCCACCCCCACCCCCCCGGCTACAGGCGTGGTGATTGGCACTCAAAAGTGAAAGTGAAAATCACCGCGCCTGTAATGCTTCCCTGCCTGCCGCTGCTATCCCTACCCTCCAATCTTCTCCCCTGTCATCCTCTAACTGCCCCCTGCCCCCCACCTCTTTCCTGCCCCATCTTCATTTTTCTTACCCCCCCCCCACTTACTTTTCCTGCCGCCTGCTTCCTGTCCCTGCCGCCCGCTTCCTCTTCCTGCCGCCCGCCTCCTCCTGCCTGCCCCCACTTCCTCCTGCCTGCCCCCGCTTCCTCCTGCCTGCCCCCGCTTCCTCCTAAGTGCCCCCTACTTCTCCTGTCACCCCCCCTCTTCCCCCTTCCTGCCCCCCCCGATCACCGGAGTGGCGATCGCCTCTCCCACTCACCCCTCCGGCGGCCGCTCTGTCTCCACTGCGTCCCGCTCCTCCTCCTCCTCTTCACCGCCTCCGGATCTGACAGCTCTGTGCTGGAGCTGCCAGATCACTTTCTACAGCTAGATCCTGAGGATCCCGATCTCCCTGCATGGGCATCGAGCTGCAGAAAGCGATCTGACAGCCCGGACGCAGTGATGCACATAGTGGGTCAATGCGCCTGTGCTGCCAGATCGCTTTCCGCAGCTCGATCCCCATGCATGGGGATCGAGCTGCGGAAAGCGATCTGGCAGCCCAGGTGCAGTGATGCACATAGTGGGTCACTGCGCCCGGGGTGTCAGATCACTTTCTGCAGCTCGATCACCATGCTGGCGGGTTGGGCTCCAGAGTAGCGATCTGAAAGCAAAGGCGATCGAGCGGCGTGGGACCTTCGTTGTGGACTACGTCGGAGCGATCGGGCGTCGTGGGACCTTCGTTGTGGACTACGTCGGATCTTTTTATAATAAAGATGGAGTCCGAATTGTGTCTGTGTTTTTTTTTCAAATAAAAAGATTTTTCTCTGTGTGTATTTATTGATTATTTACCGTACTAGAGATTCCCAATGGCGGGTCTAACATTGGCCCTATATTATGAATCTCGGGCTTAGTGCCACCTGCCAATAAAAAGCTGGCATTAACCCCTTTATTACCCAGTTAGCCACCGGTACCAGGGCAACTGGAAGAGCGTGGGTACAGCGCCAGAAAATGGTGCTTCAATGAATGCGCCTTTTTCTGGGGCGGCTGCGGGCTGCAATTCGCAGCATGGGGGGCCCAGAACGCTTGGGCCTCTCTATGCTGAGGATTCCAGCCCCCAGCTGCCTAGTTGTACCTGGCTGTATTTTTGGTTCCAGCCAGGTATGACGAGGCAGCTGGTGGCTGGTGGCAGTCCGTAGCTGCCAAGTTGTACCTGGCTGAACCAAAAATATGGCGGAGCCCTATGTCATTTTTTTTCTAGAAATAATTCTAGAAATAAAAAAAAAATAGGCTTCGCTGTATTTTTGGTTCCAGCCAGGTACAATGAGGCAGCTGGGGGCTGGTGGCAGTCCGTAGCTGCCAAGTTGTACCTGGCTGGACCAAAAATATGGCAGAGCCCCATGTCATTTTTTTTTTTAAATTCTACAAATAAAATGACATGGAGCTTTGCCATATTTTTGGTTGCCAGCCAGATACAACATGGCAGCTAGGGGGCTGGAATCCTCAGCATGGAGAGACCCAAATGTATTGGGTCCCCTATGCTGCAAATTTTAACTACTAGACTAGTATGTTTTTTCACAAAAAGTTTCTTTATTCATTTATACGTCTCAATTTGTGAAGCACATGGGGGTTCAAAGTGCTCACTGTGCATCTAGATATGTTCCCTGGGGGTCTAGTTTCCAAAATGGGGTCACTTGTGGGGAGCTCAAATGTTTAGGCACACAGGGGCTCTCCATACGCGACCTGGTGTCCGCTAACCATTCCAATTGTTGGCAAACACCAGGTTGCGTATGGAGAGCCCCTGTGTGCCTAAACATTGGAGCTCCCCCACAAGTGACCCCATTTTGGAAACTAGACCCCCCAAGGAACCTATCTAGATGCATAGTGAGCACATTGAATCCCCAGGTGCTTCACAAACTGATCCGTAATAAGGTAAAAATACTTTTTTTTCACACAAATTTTCTTTTTTAATTTGTACGGATCAATTTGTGAAGCACCTGGGGTTCAAAGTGTTCACTATGCATCTAGATATGTTCCCTGGGGTGTCTAGTTTCCAAAATGGGGTCACTTGTGGGGGAGCTCAAATGTTTAGGCACACAGGAGCTCTCCAAATGCGACATGGTGTCCGCTAACAATTTGAGGTGATTTTCCATTCAAATTGTTAGCGGACAACATGTCGCGTTTGGAGAGCCCCTGTGTGCCTAAACTTTGGAGCTCCCCCACAAGTGACCCCATTTTGGAAACTAGACCCCCCAGGGAACTTATCTAGATGAGTGGTGAGCATATTGAACCCCCACATGCTTTAGAAATTGATCTGTGAATATGGAAAAAGTACTTTTTTTTCACAAAAATGTTCTTTTAGCCTCAATTCTTTCATTTTCACATGGGTAACAGGATAAAATTCATCCTAAAATTTGTTGGGCAATTTCTCCTGAGTACACCGATACCTCATATGTGGTCATAAACCACTGTTTTGGCGCGCGCAGGGCTCAGAAGTGAAGGAGCGCCATTTCACTTTTTGAATGGAAAATTAGCTCCAAAAGTCAAATTGCGCTCTTTCCCTTCAGAGCCCTGCCGTGCGCCCAAACCGTGGTTTATGATCACATATGTGGTATCGATATACTCAGGAGAAATTGCCCAACAAATTTTAGGATCCATTTTATCTTGTTGCCCATGTGAAAATGAAAAAATTGAGGATAAAAGAACATTTTTGTTAGAAAAATTAAAATATCCATTTTTTTGTTTCCAATTTGCTTAGTTCCTGTGAAGCACCTGAAGGGTTAATAATCTTCTTGAATGTAGTTTTGAGTAGCTTGAGGGGTGCAGTTTTTGGAATGGTGTCACTTTTGGGTGTTTTCTGTCATGTAAACCCCTCAAAGGGACTTCAAATGGGATGTGGTCACTAAAAAAAAATGGTTTTGTAAATTTTGGTGGAAAAATGAAAAATTGCTCATGAACTTTGAACCCTTATAACTTCCTAACAAAATTTTTATTTTTTTCCAAAATTGTGCTGATGTAAAGTAGACATGTGGGAAATATTATTTCATAAGTATTTTGTGTCACATACCTCTCTGGTTTACCAGAAGAAAAATTCAAAATTTGAAAATTGCAAAATTTTCAAAATTTTTGCCATATTTTGGATTTTTTCACAAATAAACGCAAAAATTATCGACCTAAATTTAATACTAACATGAAGCCCAATATGTCACGAAAAAACAATCTCAGAATCGCTAGGATCCGTTGAAGCGTTCCCGAGTTATAACCTCATAAAGGGACACTGGTCAGAATTGCAAAAAATGGCAAGGTCATGAAGGGGTTAATACCATTTGAAAACTGCTTGGCAGATGCACATGAACCCCCACAGTTGAGAGAAAAGGAACTTTAATCTCCCTAGCATCGTTAAGACTTCAGTCATGGGGGCGCTGGGGCATGGGTTCATTCACCACTCTATATATGGTGAGTGATGACTGTAACTGCCCCCTGCACTGACTGACAGCTGGTTCTAATGCAGAGTGGCTATCAGTCAGTTCAGGCAGTGATTACAGCCCTTACTCTCCATACACAGAGTGGTGACTGAACCCGCATTGGTGCAGCCCCCATGACTGAAACCAACAGGATTAAAATTAATTTCCTCCTAGCAGCAGGGTTCAATGTACAGGCACAATGTGGGTTCAGAATGCTATTAACCTACAGATTAACCCCATATCTGCATGTTACTAGGTTTTTTTTCACGTGACGGGCTCCCTTCAAGTGACCCAATACGAAATAGTAATGTCATAAAATGTAATATTGATAGGTGAGATTCAATCAAGATAATTTTTCATTTGAATGTTTTCCTTCGGTGGTGACTAAATATCCTTAGGGTACCGTCACACTTGGCGACGCACCAGCGATACGACCTGGTAGGGATCGCTGGTGCGTCGCTGTCTGGATCGCTGGTGAGATGTCAAACAGAGATCTCACCAGCGACGCAACATCGATCCGGAATGATACGGAGGTTGTTGGGACCCTGTTTCTCAGACCTGTAGCATTGAGGTTGTTGGTCGCTGTCCCTGTCAAACACACCGATGCATGCTGCCCAGCGGGACCCCAACAATCAAAAAATGGTCTAGGCCATTCTAACACAACCAGCGATCTCACAGCAGGGGCCTGGTCGCTGCTAAGTGTCAAACATAGCCAGATCGCTGACGAGGTTGCTGTTGCGTCACCAAATATGTGACTTAGCAGCGATCTCGCTTAGTGTGACGGGGGCTTTAGTGAACATCAACTGACAAAAATAGGCAATAAAAATCTGCACATCAATAGATTCATTATGTAAAATATATTGTTATCTTCACTGTTTGTTAGTCTACAGCAAGTTACTGAGACACAGAGAGAAAATGTCTTTATATATTTCTCAGTTATAATTGAAATATGAGAGTTCAACCAAAATAAGAAAAAGATTAAAGAGGTATTGCTGGAAATCTTTTTATATTTTTGCGTGCATTTTATGTGTTTTGTGTTTCTATAAATCAAAGGGTTGCCCACTACTTTGGCAATCCCTTCTCATTCCCCATTCATACCTTGATAAAAATTAAAAAGTCTATACTCACTTCCAGTGTCGGCATGGTGCCAGTGATGTCATAATCGTGTTCCTGGAGCCCACAGGACAATGTTTTGACACGCAATCCCCATGCCAAAAACAACCGGCTTCCTTCTATCCACCTTCAGACGCAGAAGCAATTTACAGGTAGTGAGTAGCAGCCACAATGCTCGTTTTCTGTTAATTACTTAAATGTCAATAGGTGGAGAGAAGGAAGCCAGCACTGATTGTTCGCAGGACCTACGTGTCAAAACAATGTCACGTGGGCAATGGTTGCACAAATTCTGACATCCATAGAATTGCATCAGAGTTGAGTATAGGTGTTTTTAATTTAATGGGAATACACACTGGGAATGAGAATAGGCTGTCCAAGTAACGAAATCCCTTTTAACCCCTACACAACCAAGGATGTAAAGGTACATCTTTGGTCATGTCCTTCCCTTTGATGCGAGCTCACATGCTGAGCTCACATCAGTCCCTGCAAATGTTGGCTAATCCAATAAAACAACTAACAGCTAACAGCTGCGGACAGATTGGAGATCCACTTGAATTTGTTGACCGGTTTGATCACGCTGTCAAACTCGGACAACGCAATCTAACACTCCACAGCGGGAACTGCACTATTCCCCGCCTCCATCAGTGATGCGATCATGGGGTGCCAATGTGTTGCTATTAAGATAAAAAAGGGGGGGGAACAAGAGGCGCAATAGTGCCCTATCAATGTGGCACTGAGTGTATAAGCGGTGAAAACAGGGATTCACTCACCTGGGGCAGTTGTGTAACCCACAACTGGCTTGAAGGTGTTTTAGATGATTATTACCAGATAGCTGCTGCAGGACTTCCACCATCCACACAAGTGTGGAGATACATCAGATGATAGGGAAGAAAATGGTGTGTCACAGTCTGCGATGCCACGATCATCCACTCCAAAGAAAAACACGTGAAGATGGAACTTCCAACGGAATGTTTTATTTCCTCCTGCCTCCTTCGCGTTTCGGTGCCCTCCTCCCTGAGGAAGGTGCCAGGAGGGCACCGAAACGCGTAGGAGGCAGGAGGAAATAAAACATTCCGTTGGAAGTTCCATCTTCACGTGTTTTTCTTTGGAGTGGATGATCGTGGCAGCGCGGACTGTGACACACCATTTTCTTCCCTATCATCTAATGTGTTGCTATGACAGTTCATCATCTGACCCCTGTCTTTATCTTGACTGCCTGAGTGCCGGTGTTCACAGCAGATGATCATATCTGCAGTACAGAGCCAGTCTATCGACACTCATGGTCAATGGAATGGGATGTGCAAATTGATTCACAACTCTTATAGCTTAAGTTTCCGGTTCCACTTTCTATTCAGCATTGTCACGTCCCAATACAATGTATCCCCTTATTCTACCACTAAATGTTCAAAATAAAGTTGAAGCTGTGCCTTGTACATTTTGCCTTTTGGTTCTCCACCTTAATGATTAAATCAGTCTAATCAGGTTAATCAAAATATTTTCGGTTCACATGAAATAGATTAGTCAACGGCCTTGACTTTGCAATAATTAGCCTCCTCTAAGATGTTCAACAACAATATGGTTTAGGGACCCATAACTTTCACAAAGGGTTTTAAGTTACCCACCAGTCTGTGAGAAGACGGCAAAGAACGAATCCTTGGATATTAGACTACACCAAATATTGTTCAGTTTCTAAGCGAGCTGTAGGGTGTAATCTACAATTCTGAGTCCTGGTAATTTGAGTGATACATGTGATACAAGATTCATATTACGGCACCAGAGCTGAATCATTTTCAATTTTATATAGTCTCCAAATCATTGTAAAATTTCCATTTTGCTAGGCCAGTGCTAAATGTAGAAAATATATGAACATTTCTGACAATCTGTCATTAAGTTTTAAGTTTTTCTTAGCATTGTATGTAATTTGTTTGGATGTGATGTATATAGCCTTTAATGACCCTTTCAAAAAAAAAAATTCTAAAAAGGTTTGTAGTTCTCTTTTTAGGAAGACCGAATATGTGGTTAAAAGATGTCATTTAACCATCTCCGTAGCCATGTGACACCTATTAATATTTGGATATATGGAACATGAGACTGAATGACTGATCAAAGCTTAGAGTAAATTTGTTAAATGTTTTAAATGTTTCAAGTCATATTTAGTCTTCTACATTCTGATTCAATAGTTTCATGTAAAAAATTGTTAAAGCTTTTTTAGAACTCAGGGAGAAAATGTGTAAATCCTGTTTTCCTTTCCCACTCATAGGAAAAGCCTGTGAGTAGTATTTTACCCTCCCACTTATTAAGTATGCCAGAGTCTTTTCCCTTTCATTCTAAAGTAAGCGTGAGTCCTGTTTTCTCCTCCTGTTTTCCCCTCCCGCTCAAGGAGTAAGCCTGTAAGTCCTGCCTTTCCCTCCCACTCATAAAGTAAGCCCGTGAGTCCTGTTTTCTCCTCCTGTTTTCCCCTCCCGCTCAAGAAGTAAGCCTGTAAGTCCTGTCTTCCCTCCCACTCATAAAGTAAACCCGGGAGTCCTGTTTTCTCCTCCTGTTTTCCCCTCTGAATCGTAGGGTAAACCTGTGAGTCTTGTCTTCCCCTCCTACTCATCGAGTAAGCCTGTGAGTCTTGTTCCCCCCCCCACACTCATAAAGTAAGCCTATGAGTCCTGTTTTCCCCTCTCAATTATAGAGTAAGCCTGTGAGTCCTGTTTTCTCCTCCTGTTTTCCCCTCTCAATCGTAGAGTAACCTGTGAGTCTTGTTTTCCCCTCCGACTCATAAAGTAACCGGGAGCCCTGTTTCTCCTCCTGTTCCCCTCTGAATCTAGGGTAAACTGTAGTCTTGTCTTCCCCCTACTCATCGAGTAAGCCTGTGAGTTTTCCCCCCACACACTCATAGAGTAAGCCTATGAGTCTGTTTTACCCTCCGACTCATAAAGTAAGCCTGTGAGTCCTGTTTTCCCCTCTCATCATAGAGTGAGCCTGTGAGTCCTGTTCTCCCCTCTCAATTGTATAGAAAGCCTATGATCCCAGTTTCCCCCTCCCACTCATAGAGTAAGCATTTGAGCCCTGTTTTCTCTTCTTAATCATAGAGTAAGCCTATGAGTGCTGTTTTTACCTCCCACTCAAATAGTAATTTATTCATTCATAAAGAAGCCCAAATTCCTGGCACTTTACCTGACTCTTCCCAATGCCCAGGTGCGGTGGCCTCAGGGCAATAGAAGGGGTTAATGACAGCTAATGATTGACAGCTGTCATTAAACCTATGTTTAGGCCTCTATGAGACCCACTATTATCAATCCTGTGAGGAAACAATAAAAAAATCACAGACACAAGAAAAAATCTTTTATTGGAAATAAATCAAAGATAAAAATCCTTTATTTCAAATAAATCAGACAGCCAACCCTCATTTTCCAATAAATTATTAACTCACACATACCCGTCTGATGATAATCCCCAATGGTGCTCCCACAAAGCACATTCAGATCTGCTTCATCCAGATTGTGCACAAAATCATCCTCTCCCTGCAGCCTCTGATCACACTGACTGCCGCGGGGGGTAGTGATGTCTCTCGCTGAGTCACTAAGTTTGGGTCTCTTGAGTTCACTGCCGTGGGGCCACTGTGACTCAGTGAATGACAATATTATATTTTGTCTATGTCGTTTTTTTTTCACTATTTGTAAAGTGTTGTCCCATAAAAGCATTAGCTCTATTGGAGAACCCTTATTTAAAATGGCATTTAAAGGGAGCCTGTCATGTAATAAATAAGCTAGAGATAAGGGGTTAATAGCTCTCTGTAGCCATGCAGCTGCCACACAGAGTCCCGCTGCTGGGAGGAATGTACTTTATCCTCCTAGTAGCCTGGGTTTTCAGTTATAGAGGTGTGGGCGGCGTGATTTCAGTCACCGCTCAGTGCATAATTTAAACCTATTAAGCAGCAGATTAACCCCATATCTGGAGGATAATACCATTTTATTACATGAGAAGTACTCTTTAATGGGATTGTGTGGCTTTACAATATAGATGGCTTAATTTATGGATAAATAATAATAATATTTATTCACTTATATAGCACCATTAATTGGGCAGCACGGTGGCTCAGTGGTTAGCACTGCAGCCTTGTAGCACGGGGGTCCTGGTTTCAAACCCCACCAGGGAAACATCTGCAAGGAGTTTGTATGGTCTCCCTGGGTTTGTGTGGGTTTCCTCCAGGTTCTCCGGATCCTCCCAAGACATTCAGATAGGATATTTAGATTGTGAACCCCAATGGGGTCGGCATTACTGATGTATGTAAAGTGCAATGGAATTAATAGTGCTATATAAATGAATAAGTATTATTATTAATTCCACAGCGCTTTACATGCATCAGTAACACTGTCCTCATTGGGGCTCACAATCTACATTTCCTATCATTATGTCTTTGTAGTGTGGGAGGAAACTGGAGAACCCGGAGGAAACCTACACAAACAAAGGGAGAACATACAAACTCCTTGTAGCTATCCTTGGTGGCATTTGAACCCAGGACTCCAGTGCTGCAAGGCTGCAGTGCTAACCACTGAGCCGCCATACGGTGCTAACCACTGAGACACCATACAGTGCTAACCACTAAGCCACCATTCCATTCTAACCACTGAGCCACCATACAGTACTAACCACTGAGCCACCCTACAGTGCTAACCACTGACCCACCATATACAGTGCTAACCACTGACCCACCATATACAGTGCTAACCACTGAGCCACCATACAGTGCTAACCACTGAGCCACCATATACAGTGCTGCTAACTACTGAGCCACCCTACAGTGCTAACCACTGAGCCACCATACAGTGCTAACCACTGAGCCGCCATATGGTGCTAACCACTGAGCCACAGTACAGTACTAACCACTGAGCCCCATACAGTGCTAACCACTGAGCCACCGATCATCATTATCATAAAGCCAGATGACCCCTATAATCGAGCATCTCACAATTTTATTTTTGTAATACTCCATGTTAAATACCGGGGAAGAGCTCCCGGCTCAGACACTCTATGCTGCATGGGATATTAAGGGAGCTCCACTCTAAATTACAAGAACCCTTGGATCCTACACTAATTGATTAATTTTACATTAATAATTAATATAGATTGTTCACCGAATGGACTTAAAAACAGACAAAAAAAAAAAAAAAAAAAAAAAAAATTCACCAAAATTTGCCAGGTAAATACCCATTGCACTTAGCAGCGGCTTTTTTTTTTTTTTTTTTTTGTCTATTAATAATTAATATGCTAGATTTAGTGAAGTGGTTATAAGAATATTTATGTGGATTACAGAAAAAAATACATAAAAAACAGGGCCAGTTGGTAGTGTTGGTCATAATACATAGCATGTGACAAAATCCATTAAACCTGAATCTATGCATGTGAGCGTGATGAAATTGATTACGAGAGCACAACCACGGCAGACATTTCTCGGCCTCCATGGGCATGGCACAGGGCCAGGACTTCACCACATTGCTGAAAGAGTTTAATTTGACATGGGAACTTAACATAAGGAATTACTGCTGAAGAATGTGTTTATGCCTTGTAAGGGTATTTCAGCAAAGCCAAACCTTTTATATTTTAAACAGATCAGCTTAATATGATTTCTTTATGGTGATTATGACAAGAACTTGAAATTCACAAGCTTGTATCAGTGATATAAACTAGGGACGTGCCCAATAAACAGAATTTAAAGGGGTTATTTAGCACTTTTCACTTCTGCAATGAGAGGTGAGGGGCGCTGATGACATGGCATCCATTGATTACGTTACTTGTGAAGTCTCGTGAACGTCCGGGCAGGTCCTATTAATGAGAATAGCAAAACCAAAGGAATATTAGGAAACCAAAAACCGAACTGGGACATAAGTATAACCATGTATATAGGTGCATGTTCCCACTGGTTACAAAACAGAAAAACTCAAGAAAGAAACAAAAATGAGCAAATACTCTAAAATAAGTAAATAAATAAATTGCTATAGTGCATGAAAATAAAAATAGGGTACTTGGTAACATTATTTTGAGCAAAAATATGTTAATGCCACCCAACCATGTCAAGGTGACCCCATTGGGACGGTCCTTGCCTTGCATCAAGTATTAAATCCTTACCAGGTGTCAAGTGGTGATACATATGATGAGGAATGAGCAGGGTCCAGGGCCCAACAGCAAGGGGAAGCAATAGACACATAATGTCCACCTCAAAGAAAGGCAGGCCACACTTTAGCTTGCAATGACTGCAATGAACAAAACAAAGAAAACCAAAAACTGAACTGGAACTAAAGTATAATAACCATGCATGGTTATACTTGTGTTCCAGTTCAGTTTTTGGTTTCCTAATAATGAGAATAGTATGTATGCACAATACCTCCAATGCAGAAATGAAAGATTTCCATACAGGTAAGTGGCTAATGACTTCTTTGTTAGTGACACCTCACGCCCTTTGGAAGTAAAAAGTGCTGAATGGCCATTTAAACTAAGGTCAAGCTATGTTTGGCCTATGTGCCTGGCAGGGGCGTAACTACAATAGGTGCAGGGGTTGCGATCGCACCCGGGCCCTGGAGCCTAGGGGGCCCCAAAAGTCCTTTGGCCTATAGAAAAGGACTAAAACTATTAAAGATTTGCAATAATTGGGGGCCTCATTGGAGCCTTCGCATTGGGGCCCCAGGGCCTGAAGTTACGCCACTGGTGCCTGGATATGCTTATGACCCATAGTCATTTACATAGTGTCCAATGGGCCAAGAAAAGAGTACAAAACACCCAATATTATATTGCATGCTGCTGGTAATTATATTAAACAGTAAAGTCAACTACACTTTTCTGCCAAAAAATAATGTACACTAAATCACTTATCTAAAAAAGGCCTTATTAAGGTAAACATGTTGCAAGTTCTACTTGGAGCACTGTATAATAGAAGGGAAGGAGCTGAGAAAAATAATTCATATATTTGGTGAGAAATCTAAGACTGATCCTACTTTCTATTGTATTCAACCAGTTGTCATGAGTGTGCCACGTCCACAGGTTACAACTTGTATTGGAGTGGATTTACTGTCATATTGTGCTGAAATGGTTAAGGACTTTTTCCTTTCTGGGTGAGGTTACTTACAGCTTTAATCACAGCTGTAGCATCTTGTCATCACACACTTATGCTATATTTACCGTCTCCTGGCTTTACTCCATGCCGGTGATAGTTCTACAATACTGACCACTTTGAAGGAGCCAGCTTCTGGAGAAGCTGATGTGTCATTTCTGTTGCACATGTGAAGTTCCCTGCTAAAGAAACCAAGGAGTGCGTTTGTTGTGTCTTTCCATACCCGTTTATCTTACCGTCCTTGTGTTGATTTTATTGTAGTAATGGGACTAGTGTCTCATTAACCAGGGTAGGTTCAGGGTAAGTGAGTGCCTAGGCATGTGATGGTGCACGGAGGGAAGGACCCATCTAGAAAGATTAAATAGCTCAGGGGTCAGTCACAGATGTGTTTAAGGTAGTGACTCATTTCCCTCTCGTTGAATAGGATACTCCAGTTATCTCTTGAGATATTATAAAACTTGGAACAATTTTCGATTTTTTTGTGTTGACAAAGAAAATAAAACATATTGTCCATTCATGTTCTGGTTTAGAAATGTAGGGTTTAACAGGGAAGTCTTTTCTTCCAGATCCTCATGAATTAGCCAGATCAGATACACTACACGGCTGCCAAAAAGTCTGTCTCTTCATCTGCTTGTCTTCATGGAAAATCAGGCACATCCACTCGTCTAGTATTTTCTATAAGAACTGTGTAGTGCCACATTTGTCCTGTAGAGGCGCTGCAGGGAAATATTAACACTTTCTTCCGGAGTCATTAAAGAATTCAACAGATCGCTGGAAGGTTTTCTAACCAAGACAGTGTCAAGCAGAAAATCCCTCTTTGATTTTACCATCTGTGGTCGGAGCAGCCTTACATGTAATTTATGCTCTCAGTTTTCTATGTCACTCAGGTCAGATAAATTTGCTTTTCTGAAACTATCATCTTTACAGTTGTTATTTTTATGGATGTTCATCTCATATTGGCCAGCACACCACATTCTGGCTCATGCTTGCATAAGGGGATGAGCCCAGTACATGTTGTCACATACCTCAGCTGCTTTCATATATCGCCCTTTGACCTTTCACTTTCGCCACTGATGATAGATTAGGTGTAATGTACCATCCTTCCAAACAGCTCTAGCCAGACACACAATTTACAGTTTCTGGCAAAGCCACTGCTTTATGTCACTTTCGACCCTGTAGGTTTTCATAAATGTTACCATTCATTTGGCTGAAATATTTGAAAGCTAAGAGAAATTAAATGAAACAAAATCAAATCCAAGAGTAAAAAAATCCTAATATAGTCTGCAAACATTGTATTCTATATGAATGGTGACCATAGAAAAGCAAACCAATTCTCATGACATTAGAAGCCAATTTCCTCAGATTGTATTCGATATATATCTTTTATTGAAGTCTAAAATAGAGGACGTTTTGGGAAGGATTGGACTAGTCTATGAAGGAGCCATTGCCAATCCTCCAGGGTAAAGTCTGCACGGGGTGCTAAAGTCAGAAAAGCAAGGGAGGGATGTCAACTACAGACAAGAGGCAATGAGCGATAGCAGAAATAATGAGAGTTCAGAAGTGGTCTCCAAGTCTACATTCCAGGTCAAGAAAGATGTCCACGAGGAACCGTGCACATCAGAAGCTCCAAAACGGCTGAAACACTTTATTGATCCAGAGAACGCAGTTAGCCAGAACCAAACCAGCAGAGTCAAGATCAAGTAACAGAAAAATAACCTGGCAGAATTGAATGGGCGTCTGGTATACCGACAACACCACTAATAATATTGCTCTGGAGGGTATTGAGTATATATGTGTGTGTTTAAAGAGGACCTGTCACCCCCTAGTGCAAGGTAAACTAAATGCAGCACTGAATGCAGTATGTCTGCTGCATTTAGCGAAGGGGTCACCCATGTCTCTATCCCCCCTGTAAGCTTTAAAAAAGACGTTAGAAACCTTAAAGTTAAGAGGTCGTCTCGGTTGGATCTTATTAAGAGGTCCTGGCTGCTGGCACAGTCCTCCCTGCCTCCTCCTTGTGTGTTTCGCCCCATTTATGCGTCTGCCACCGCCTCCTCTTCTGCTGGGTCTACCCTCCTCTTCTGCTCCTGACGTCACAAGCAGCAGGAGCAGAAGAAGAGGGCAGACTCAGAACAAAAGGAGGCGGGAGCAGATACATAGAGGGGGCGTAACACACAAGGAGGAGGCAGGGAGGACTGTGCCAGCAGCCAGGACCTCTTAATAGATCCAACCGAGACGACCTCTTAACTTTAAGGTTTCTAAAGTCTCTTTAAAGCTTACAGGGGCTAGAGGCATGGGGGACCCCTTCCTTGAATGCAGCAGACATGCTGCATTTAGTGCTGCATTTAGTTTGCAATGCACCAGGAGGGTGACAGGTCCTCTTTAAGTATTATACATTTGTATGTAAAATCGATATGTGTAATTACATGTATGTAGTCACCTAGCAGAGCACATAAAGACTGCTGCCCAGTCCCTCAAGTTAGGGAAGTAGTTAATAAAAATAATTAATTCACTCCTTAGTAGAGCTGAGCCACCACCCCGGTTTCGGAATTCGATTGATTCGTCGAATTTGATGTGTGTTCATCGAACGTTCGTCGAATGTTCGTCGAACAACGATCGAACCCCATTGAAAACAATGGCAGGCAAACACAAACACATACAAACACATAGAAAACACCTTCTAAGGTGTCCAAAAGGTGGCAAACTACTCAAAACACACAAAAAACACATGGAAAAGTGACAAGTACATATAAAAATGCGAAAAGAAAAGAGATGGACGAGTAAAAGGAGGAGACACAGATATAGGCATATCATGCCCTTCTAAAATCCGTTTTTACTCCAGTATTTGTAAGGCATCATACAGACAATGAGTATTTGGTGATTTTTACTTCAGTATTTGTAAGGCATCATGCAGACGATGAGTATTTGGAGAGATTTACTTCAGTTTTAGTAAGGCCACATTCAGACGAGGAGTACTTGGTGAGTTTTACTTCAGTGTCTGTAAGGCCATGTTCAGACGAGGAGTATTTGGTGATGTTTTTCCTCACTATATGTAAGGCCACGTTCAGACGAGGAGTACTTGGTGAGTTTTACTTCAGTATCTGTAAGGCTACGTTCAGACGAGGAGAACTTGGTGAGTTTTACTTCAGTATCTGTAAGGTCACGTTCAGACGAGGAGTACTTGGTGAGTTTTACTTCACTATCTGTAAGGCTACGTTCAGACGAGGAGAACTTGGTGAGTTTTACTTCAGTATCTGTAAGGCTACGTTCAGACGAGGAGAACTTGGTGAGTTTTACTTCAGTATCTGTAAGGCCATGTTCAGACGATGAGTATTTGGTGAGTTTTACTTCCGTATCTGTAAGGCCACGTTCAGACGAGGAGTACTTGGTGAGTTTTACTTCAGTATCTGTAAGGCTACGTTCAGACGAGGAGAACTTGGTGAGTTTTACTTCAGTATCTGTAATGCCACGCTCAGACGAGGAGAACTTGGTGAGTTTTACTTCAGTATCTGTAAGGCCATGTTCAGATGATGAGTATTTGGTGAGTTTTACTCCAGTATCTGTAAGGCCATGTTCAGACGAGGAGACCTTGCTGAGTTTTACTTCATATCTGTAAGGCCATGCTCAGATGAAGAGAACTTAGTGAGTTTTACTTCATATCTGTAAGGCCATGTTCAGACGAGGAGCACTTGCTGAGTTTTACTTCACTATCTGTAAGGGCCACTTTACACACACCAACCTATCTGTCCAACTTCTGACCAACTCACTGGTTGCAGTGAAATCATGGACACATTGTTCCATTTTGTGGCTGTGTACAAATGGAACAATGTGTCCATCATTTCACTGCAACCAGTAAGTTAGTCAGAAGTTGGACAGATAAGTTGGTGTGTGTAAAGTGGCCATAAGGCCACGTTCAGACGAGGAGTACTTGGTGAGTTTTACTTCAGTATCTGTAACGCCACGTTCAGACGAGGAGAACTTGGTGAGATTTACTTCACTATCTGTAAGGCTACGTTCAGACGAGGAGTACTTGGTGAGATTTACTTCACTATCTGTAAGGCTACGTTCAGACGAGGAGAACTTGGTGAGTTTCACTTCAGTATCTGAAAGGCCACGTTCAGACGATGAGTATTTGGTGAGTTTTACTTCACTATCTATAAGGCTATGTTCAGACGAGGAGAACTTGGTGAGTTTTACTTCAGTATCTGTAAGGCCATGTTCAGACGAGGAGTACTTGTTGAGTTTTACTTCAGTATCTGTAAGGCCATGTTCAGACGATGAGTGCTTGGTGAGTTTTACTTCAGTATCTGTAAGGCCACGTTCAGACGAGGAGAACTTGGTGAGTTTTACTTCAGTATGGCCTGTTCCACACCTCTGCGCCAGGTCTTGACGCACCTGGAAACGCCCTATTGAGGCGTTTCCGGGAGCGTCAGAGCTGGCGAATGCGCCATGCGCTCTGCCAGTTTCACTTGCGCTTCTCACTGGCAGAGTGCGCGCTCAGCTGTGTTCGGCCATAGGCTATAATGGGGGCACCGAACGCAGCTGAGCGCTAAGCGGGTACTAGTATGCATTTACAGTAACTGTAAACGCGGCCCCACGGTGCCCCCAATCATCTCTGCGCCTGCACTTGGCCAGCGCACTCAGGCTGGCGCAGGTGATGTGGTCAGGCGCAGAGGTGTGGAACAGGCCTATCTGTAAGGCCATGTTCAGACGAGGAGTATTTGGTGATGTTTTTCCTCACTATATGTAAAGCCTCATGCAGACTATGTGTATTGTGTCACATTTAGGGGACTACAAGAAGAGTCTCCATTTTTTCAAAAAATGTGGGCACAGACACCACTTAAGTGGCATCAATTGCCCCACAGTTACAAAATTTAAATGGTTACTTTTAGACCAAAAACCACAAGGCTTCATTCTCCCCAGGATGACACAGGAGTAGAAAAGTTCTTGCGGATCCATGCCTTGTTCATCTTTATGAACGTTAGTCTGTCCACATTCTGGGTGGACAGAGGCGTGCGCTTTTCTGTCAGCACACCACCAGCAGCGCTGAAGACACGTTCCGAGAGAACGCTGGCTGCGGGGCATGACAAGATCTCCAAGGCATGAGCGGCGAGCTCAGGCCATTTTTCCATTTTGGAAGCCCAAAATGAGCTAGGCTCCAGTTCCCCAGTCATGGCATCGATGTTAAATTGGACATACTCGTGTACCATCTGCTCCAGGCGTTGACTATGTGTCAGACTTCTCGTTTCTTCAGACTTTGCAAACGATGGTCTGAAAAAATTGTGGAACAAGGCAAGTAAAATTGGTGTTTACACCACCACCTATGGTGTTACTGGTAAGGTACCTTTACACGCCGCTACAACAGGATGGATACAACCCGCTACTTCACGTGCACGAGCACGGCCAAACGGTTACAAACGGGAAACGCACCACCTTTACACGCCGCCACAAGGTGCGCTACGCTACGTTACATCTACAGCTAGATACATCGCCGGGTGTCTCAAGTAGCCATCTGTAGCTTACCTTACCTCATTTACACACTGCTACAACAAGCTAATATGGGCGGACCTGGTGCAGCAGGGACAGCACATAGGCGTGCCACAATTGTAGAGTACGAGACGTCCGTACGCTGATAGGACAAAGCAATAACATCATGATTGGGCAGGCATCGCAGGAGGCTGTTTAATACATGACGCTCGAGCAATTGTGTAGTGTGACTGGTCAGCTCCTTAAATATGCCTCCCTATGCAGTGACTACCAATCATCATGCAGGAGCTTCCTCCAATGATTGCTGAAGGGGCGCGGTATCCCGGAGCCTGTGTCACGCCCCAGCTACATACCAGGTACATCGCCTGGTGTATAGACATCCCTTCTGTAGCTTCTTTACACGCCGATACAGCTCGCTACAATCGGCTTTGTAGCCACCTGTTTCAGAGCAGTGCTCGGAAACAGATGTATCTGTTGCCGGCTGCCTCCTACCGTCTTCACACGCCGCTACTACGGGCTATATTGACGACGCAAGCTACAATCGTAGCCTGTAGCGGGTTGTATCCATCCTGTTGTAGCGGCGTGTAAAGGTACCTGTATGGTGTGAGTGATGATGACTCGACAGTCCCATGGTTGACAAGTGAGAAATGTGAGATTCACTCTGTCTACCACTGGTGGTTTGTGGAAAAGCCGATCTCAGATTATGTATCAGCTTCTGCTGATACTCCTGCATGCGTGCATCCCTTTGTATGGCTGGAATTATGTCAGCAAATTTGGTCTTGTACCGGGGATCGAGGAGTGTGGCAACCCGGTAGTTGGCATTGCTTCTAATTCGGACAATCCGAGGGTCATGTTGCAGGTAGTACAGCAAGAAGGTTGCTCATGTGTCTTGCTCATCCAGGAGGACCAAGTCCTTGTTGTGTGGGGGGTGGGGAGGTCAGAATCATGCTTCCTTCCTCTGTCCTCTACCCCCAACCTCGCACAACAGAAATGTCATCAAGGTCTCCCTCATCTGCTGACTCTTCCATGCCCATCGCCAGTTCCTCCTCCATTTCTTCCTGGGCTCCTGCCCCTTCCTCAGCAGTTTGGCTGCTACGATGCGCCCTCGTTAATCCCTCTCCACCACCCTCCCATGCCTGTCGTCTTGTTGCTGCCGACCTCGGAGATGTTGTCATCCCTTACGCATAGGACTCCTCCTGTACTTCCTCCACCTCCTCTTGTCCCACCACCTGACTCCGAATATTGTTTAGTGTCTGCTCCAGCATGTAGATCACCGGAATAGTCATGCTGATAATGGCATCGTCAGCACTAAACATATTCGTCGCCATCTCAAAACTGTGCAGAAGGGTGCATAGGTCCTTGATCTAAGACCACTCCTGAAGCGTGATCTGCCCCACCTCTGGATCTCGTTGTCCCAGGCTATACATCATAACGTATTGCACCAGGGCTCGGCGGTGCTGCCACAGTCGCTGCAACATGTGCAGAGTAGAATTCCAGCGTGTCGGCACATCACATTTCAGCCGGAGAACGGGCAAGCCGAAAGACTTCTGGAGCGAAGCAAATCGTTGAGCTGCGGGATGCGAACGGCTGAAGTGAGCACACAGCGACCGTGCCCTCTGCAGAAGCCCATCTAGGCCGGGATAGTGTGTCAAAAATTGCTGGACAACCAGTTTCAACATGTGAGCCGTACAAGGCACGTGTGTGATATTGCCCCGGCAAAGGGCCGCAACCAGGTTTGCAGCATTGTCACACACAGCCTTCCCTGGCTGCAGGTTGAGTGGAGACAACCATTGCTGAAACTCGGTCACCAGAGCTGACCACAACTCCTCAGCTGTGTGACTTATGTTTCCAAGGCATTTGAAAGTAAAGACCGTCTGATGGCGTTGAGCCTTGCTGCCAGCATAATTGGGAGGTGTGCAGGATTCCTTCCCTGCAGTTACAACGTGGGTGGCATTACCAGACAGGCTTTGGGCGGAGGTGGAGGACCGAGACGAGGTTGAGGAGGCAGAAGCAGTGGAGGAACTCCTACCTACAGAGGATTGACGCACAACTCGTGGGGACGGCAAAAATTGGACAGCAGACCCTTCTCCAGCTCTCACCATAGTTACCCAGTGCCCAGTCAGCGACATGTAATGCCCCTGTCCATGCTTACTGGTCCAAGTGTCTGTGGTGAAATGCACCCTGTCACACACAGAGTTTCTCAAGGAAGCAGTGATGTTGTCTGTGACATGTTGGTGTAGGGCAGGCACACCTTTCTTGGAGAAGTAGTGGCGACTGGGCATCGGGTACAGGGGCACTGCGACGGACATAAGGTCTCGAAAGTCCTCTGTGTCCACCAGGCGGAAAGGCAGCATTTCTGAAGCCAAGAGCTTGCAGATGGTGAAATTCAAGCGCTTAGCTTTCTCATGACTTGGAGGAAATGGCCTTTTACTTGTCCACATCTGAGGGACAGAGGGCTGGCTGCTGTGCTGAGATGGGGTTGAGTAGGGTGTCACTGGCAAACTGCAGGTCTGGGAGGAAGGTGCAGGTGAACATGTACTGTTGCCTTCATCCAAAGGTGGTGCTCTCAATGTCTGAGAGAGCTCAATACCAACAGCTTTGTCCACTTGAAAACCAAGTCACGACCTGCCAATCACACTGCCTGTTGCGGATAAAGAGGTGGAAGGTCTACATCCAAAAGCATGTGTGACAGCTGTCCCCACAGTCACAGACGATGAAGAGCACCCGGATGCACTTGATGGGGCAGATGGTGGTAGGCCCGTCCCGGTAGCCCACATTCTAGCACGGTGAGCTTCCCACTGCGACTTGTGCTTCATGTCCATGTGGCGGTTCATACATGAAGTACTCAAGCTACTGAGCTTTTGGCCTCTACTCAGAGATTGGTGACAAATCTTGCAGATGACATGATTTGGGAGATCCTTGGCGATGTCAAAGAAGGCCCAGGCTAGGCAAGGCTTAGAGCCCATGCGAGCTGCAGAGGCATCACGACTTGTGCTCAGAGACAGAGTTGTGGCTGTGGATGCAGTTGTTGACATGCTTCCAGTACTCCGTCTATGTCCAGGAAGGCGCAACCTAACCTCATCGTCAGTAGCATCCGCCTCCACCTCCTCTGCTGACCTCATCGATTGTCTGACAGTGGGTTGACAGTAAGTGGGATCTCCAACCTCATCATCATCCTCTGTGTTCTCATACCCCTCGTCCTCCTCAGAGACAACCTCTTCCTGCCTTGACCGAAAACTTAGTTTGTCGGTCCAATCCGGTATCTGAGTCTCATCAGCATCATCCTCCTTGTGTCCAGCAAGAGTAGTTACTGTTAGGGAATGAGGGTCAACATGAACGTCAGAACCTTCTTCATCTGGATCATACTCACAAAGCTTCTGGGCATCAGGGCAGATTATTAACTCATCTTGACTCACTGCAGCTTTGGAGCTGACTTCTGATTCCCAGGCTATAGTGTGACTGAACAGCTCTGCAGACTCAACCATGTGTGTTACCCCAAACTCAGTAGGGCGGCTGGAGACTTGGGAGCTTGGAGGAATGAAGTGCGATTGGGCTGACACCTCAGATGGCTGGAGGGCTTGTGATGTAGTAGTTGAGGTGCAGGAGAGACCACTTGATGGAGCAGTTGTGATCCATTCAAGCACCTGCTGTTTTTGTTCCTCATTTACAAGTGGTATCGATGCTCGTGTCTGTAAGAAAGTGATCATACCCGATTGGCCACGTAAAGAAGTTGACATCTTACTTTGCCTGGAAGATTGTCTTTCTTCAGTAGATGTTAATCTAGATTTAGCATCTACATCACGGACACAAACTTTTTTTCCCTTTCCACCACGCCTACTCCCATTCCCACCAGCAGCAGGCCTTTTGCCACTCATTTTGTATGGGACAAAATTTGCAACTGTACAGTTGTTGGACAACAAAAAGCTGGATGTAAATCAAGCAGAGGTGACTGAGCCAACACTGCTTCTAGGCCCAAAGTGAGACCAGGGCAAGGTGAAGTTAAAAATTAGAAGTAAGTAACTACACAGGCGGTGTAGTTGTTTGTATTAGAAGTGGCCTACACTGGCTTCTTTTTGTGGCACTGCTACTTGACCCAAAGTGAGACCCCGGCAAGGTGCAGTTAAAAATTAGATGAAACTAACTACACAGGCGGTGTAGTTGTTTGTATTAGAAGTGGCCTACACTGCTTCTTTTTGTGGCACTACTTGACCCAAAGTGAGACCTGGGCAAGGTCAGGTAAAAATTAGCACCAACTACACAGGCGGTGTAGCTTCTTTCACAAGTGGGCTACACCACTGTGTAAGTGACACTTCTACAGTACTAGCCCGGACAAATTGCCTGGACTAGCTGCAGCCAAAAAATGCCTACTAAGGCAGGTGGTGTAGCTTTCTTCACAGCAGTGCTACACTACCTGCCCTAAAGGACTCCCAGAGCTAGATGTGGCCAGATGCTGTGAAAAACACTTGCACAGCACTGGCACACTTCTGCCTGGCAAAAACTAATAGGGACTGCTCTAACCTAGCCCTAAAAAGGGCTGAAATTAAAACTAGTCCCTGCTTCTATGAAGTACACCTGAAAAAGGGCTGCTAGACTACTAGTCCCTAGTCCCTAATCGCTACTCCTATGAAGCAGCCCTCAAAAGGGCTGATACTCCAAAAATTCACACCCTCCCTCCAGTCCCTACTCCCTTAATCTATCTACCTCACTAGCTGAATCAGAACACAATTGCTTGATTTCACTCTATATCGCCCACAGCAGCAGCAGTGCCGTCTGACACAGAGCTACAGCAATGAGCAAATGGTGGCGATGGAGAAAATGGCTGGGTCTTATAGGGCTAGGACATGTGACTTACACAGCCAATGATGCCTGACCTTGCTCGTGTGCAAAAAATGCACTTTGCTGTGTGTATGTGTGATTGGATGACAGCCTGCACTGCCCCACTGTATCTGCAGTTTGGAGAAAACAAAATGGAGATCGCTATCATTCCTGCAGCACTGGAACCCCGTCCCTCCCCCCGCACATTATACCCAGAAACTAGATATTCACAGTCATTAACATGGTTAGGGTTAGGGTTAAGCTTTTGGTGATCGAAGCGTTATCGAACATAACCGCGAACTGCCGAGTTTCAAGCTAATTGTTCTGTTTCGTCGAATGCCTAGAACACTGCCCAAAACAGCTCGAATTTGAGATTGGCGAACAAATCGAATCAAACACCGCTCATCTCTACTCCTTAGGGCCTGTAACATAGTAACATAGTAACATAGTTTTTAAGGTTGAAGGAAGACTTTAAGTCCATCTAGTTCAACCCATAGCCTAACATGTTGATCCAGAGGAAGGCAAAAAAAAACCCCATGTGGCAACACTAATCTCCACATTGGGGGAAAAAATTCCTTCCTGACTCCAGATACGGCAATCAGACTAATTCCCTGGATCAACGCTTTATCAAAGAATCTAGTATGTATAACTGGTAATATTATAGTTTTCAAGAAAGGCATCCAGGCCCCTCTTAAATGTTAGTAGTGACTCACTCATTACAACATCATGTGGCAGAGAGTTCCATAGTCTCACTGCTCTTACAGTAAAGAATCCGCGTCTGTGATTATGATTAAACCTTCTTCCCTCCAGACGTAGAGGATGCCCCCTTGTCCCAGTCTCAGGCCTAAGAGTAAAGAGATCATTAGAAAGGTCTCTGTACTGCCCCCTCATATATTTGTACATTATTATAAGATCACCCCTAAGCCTTCGTTTTTCCAAGCTAAATAACCCCAAGTTTAATAACCTGTCTTGGTATTGCAGACCCCTTAGTCCTCTAATAACTTTTGTCGCTCTTCTCTGGACCCGCTCTAGTTCAGCTATGTCTTTCTTATACACCGGAGACCAGAATTGTACACAGTATTCTAAGTGTGGTCGCACTAGTGACTTGTATAGAGGTAAAATTATGTTCTCCTCATGAGCATCTATGCCTCTTTTAATACATCCCATTATTTTATTTGCCTTTTCAGCAGCTGCCTGACACTGGCCACTAAATGTGAGTTTGTCATCTACCCATACACCCAGGTCTTTTTCAGTGACAGTTTTGCCCAGTGTTTTATAATTAAGCACATAATTATACCCTTTGTTTCCTCTGCCCAAGTGCATGACTTTACATTTATCCCCATTAAAGCGCATTTGCCATTTAGCAGCCCAAGCTTCTAGTTTACATAAATCCTCCTGTAATATAAAATTGTCCTCCTCTGTATTGATTACCCTGCAGAGTTTAGTGTCATCTGCAAATATTGAGATTCTACTCTGTATGCCCCCTACAAGGTCATTAATAAATATATTAAATAGGAGCGGGCCCAACACTGACCCCTGTGGTACCCCACTGTTAACTGTGACCCATTCTGAGTGTGTTCCATTAATAACCACCCTTTGTTTCCTATCACTAAGCCAGTTCTTAACCCACTTACACATATTTTCCCCTATCCCCATTGCCCTCATTTTATGTATCAACCTTTTGTGTGGCACCGTATCAAAAGCTTTTGAAAAGTCCATATACACCACATCCACTGCATTTCCTTGGTCCAGTCCAGAACTTACTTCTTCATAGAAGCTTATTAGATTAGTTTGACAGGAACGGTCCCTCGTAAAACCATGTTGATAATGGGTCATGAGGTTATTTTTGTTCAGATACTCCAGTATAGCATCTCTTAGAAAACCCTCTAGGATTTTACCCACAGTAGAGGTTAAGCTTACTGGCCTATAATTTCCAAGTTCAGTTTTTGTCCCTTTTTTGAATATTGGCACCACATTTGCTATACGCCAGTCCTGTGGTACAGACCCTGATATTATGGAATCTTTAAATATTAAAAATAATGGTCTATCTATGACAGTACTTAATTCCTGCAGCACTCTGGGGTGTATCCCATCTGGGCCCGGGGATTTGTCAATTTTAGTGATTTTTAGACGATACCGTACTTCCTCTTGGGTTAAGCAGGTGACGTTTAATTGAGAATTTTTGTTATCACTGATCATATTGTCTGTCATGGGATTTTCTTGTGTAAATACTGTTGAAAAAAAGTCATTTAGCATATTTGCTTTTTCCTCATCCTCATCCACCATTTCACCCAGACTATTTTTAAAGGGGCCAACACCATCATTTTTTAGTTTCTTACTATTTATGTAGTTAAAAAATATTTTGGGATTCTTTTTACTTTCTCTGGCAATGAGTCTCTCTGTCTCAATCTTTGCTGCCTTGATTTGCTTTTTACAAATGTTATTTAATTTTCTGTATTTATTTAATGCTTCATCACTACCTACTTGCTTTAATTCCCTAAATGCTTTCTTTTTGTCACATATTGCACTTCTTACCGCTTTATTTAGCCATAGTGGTTTCCTCCTATTTCTAGCATGCTTATTCCCATAGGGTATATATTGTGCACAGGTCCTATTCAGGATGTTAATAAACATCTCCCATTTGTGTTGTGTACTTTTATGTCTCAGGACATCGTCCCAGTTTATTGCACTAAGATCATCTCTCAACCGTTGGAAATTTGCCTTCCTGAAGTTTAGTGTCCTTGTGGCCCCTCTACTACACGTCTTAGTAAAGTATACTTGAAAGCTTATTAAGTTATGATCACTATTACCCAAGTGACCTCCAACCCGTATATTTGATATGCGGTCTGGCCTGTTGGTTAATATTAGGTCCAGCAGTGCCCCCCTTCTTGTTGGGTCCTGAACCAGTTGTGAAAGGTAATTGTCTCTTATAGTTTTCAAAAACTTATTACCTTTGCTGGAACTGCAGGTTTCTGATCCCCAATGTATTTCAGGGTAGTTGAAGTCCCCATAATAATGACTTCTCCCTGAGTCGCTGCTTCATCTATTTGCTTTATGAGGATATTCTCCTCCACTTCCATTATTGTTGGGGACTTATAACAAACCCCTATCAGTAATTTATTATTTTTTCCCCCTCCCCTTATCTCCACCCACAGAGACTCTACATTTCCATTAGATTCACCTATATTATCACGCAGGATGGGTTTTAAGGATGATTTTACGTATAAACATACACCTCCTCCTCGCCTATTTGTACGGTCATTTCTGAACAGACAATAGCCCTGTAAATTAACAGCCCAGTCATGACTCTCATCCAGCCAAGTCTCCGAAATCCCCACCATGTCATAATTATTTTCCAACAAAATCAATTCTAATTCCTCCATTTTGTTGGTGAGGCTTCTGGCATTAGTGAACATGCACTTTATGCATCTCTCTTTACCTCTATTCCTTCCTACTAGATTGACTGTTCTAACCCCACCCCCATGCCACCCCCACTTTTATTACTTGTGCCCAGGTTACTGTTTACACTATCTTCCCCTCCTATACAATGAATACCCTCCCCCCCAATCCCTAGTTTAAACACTCCTCCAACCTTCTAGCCATTTTCTCCCCCAGCACAGCTGCACCCTCCCCATTGAGGTGCAGCCCGTCCCTAGCATAGAACCTGTAGCCAACAGAGAAGTCGGCCCAGTTCTCCAGGAACCCAAACCCCTCCTTCCTACACCAATTCCTGAGCCACTTATTTATCTCCCTAATCTCCCGTTGCCTCTCTGGTGTGGCACGTGGTACAGGCAGTATTTCAGAGAATACTACCTTGGAGGTCCTTGCCTTAAGCTTGCAGCCTAATTCCCTGAAATCATCTTTAAGGACCTTCCACCTACCTCTAACTTTGTCATTTGTGCCAATGTGCACCATGACCGCTGGGTCCTCACCAGCCCCTCCCAGTAATCTGTCAACCCGATCAGCGATGTGCCGGACTCGAGCGCCAGGTAGGCAGCACACTGTTCGACGATCCCTGTCTTTGTGACAGATTGCCCTATCTATTCCCCTAATAATTGAGTCCCCACTACCAGCACCTGTCTGGCCTGCCCTACTCTCCTGTTTTCCCCCTTACTGGAGCAGACACTCCTCTGGCTTTCAGAGGTCATGCCCTGCTGCAGCAGTGCTGTACCTGAACTCACACCCCCCTCATCTGCCAACATAGCAAATTTATTGGGGTGTGCCAGATCAGGGCTAGCCTCCCTGGCACCCTTCCCTCTACCCCGCCTTCTAACTGTCACCCAGCTAGCTACCTCATGGTCCTGAGGCTCCATAGTACCATCCTCCCCCACATCTATCCCATTGAGCAGCTGTTCAGTGAGCAGCAGACTCCTTTCCATATTGTCTATGGATCTCAGCGTTGTCAGTCGTTCATTTAGATCCAGTATCTGGGCTTCCAAATGCACAACGTACTCACATCTCACACAGCAGTATGCACCCTCGGCCGGCTGGTCAAGGAATGCATACATGTGGCAAGATGTACACTGGATGGCATTGCCAATCATGGAGCTCATTTCCTAATGGGGATTGCACCAGACAGAAATGATAAGTAAAAAGAAATGCAAAGTATTAATAAAATACAACCAGCAATTCAGTAAGTCCTCCCTTCCAAACTCCCTTAATCCAAAGTCACTGAATCACAAGTCACACACTTACTTCTGTCGCACTTGCTCTGTCACACAAAGCTCGCGGTCACACTCGCTAGAGAATCAGATATAAAGAGGTTTTTTTTTTTCTTTTTTTCCCTTAGCAGCAAATCAGCCTGTATCTCAGTGCACTTCCAAAAGGCAGTGTTGTTTGAGGAGGGAGAATCCTCCAGTGTGAAGCAAGGCAAAGATTGGGTGCTGTGTCGTGAAGCCCAACAATTAATTTGGCCAGACCTTTTGGGTCATCCCGGAGAAAAGGAGTTGGGACAAGTGTGGGTTAAACCCTTACTGCATTGGAAACTAATCCGGCCTCAAGGAGTTCTCTCCTGGCATTAGGGTGTACTATGTGTGGTGGACTCCAACACAGACTTGGGCAAACTGGTCAGCATGATGTTAGTGGTAAGGAAACTTTGTCCAGTGGTTGCACTAACTATTTTTCTGAAAAATAACCCTGTGGGTGGAGAAGGGCTGGAGCCAAGTGGGACTACATGAGTTTACAGCAACTCACCATGGATTTGGACAAAGGAAGCAAGAGTGTAGAGGTACCAGGAAAACAGGAGCAGTCTGTAATAAATTGAATTAAATTGAAGCATCTCATAAAATCTACTGTAAAGAATTGTGCCTGTGTTAAACTAGACTGTTCAAGTAAAATAATGTCGAAAAGGCTTCTGGACTCTGTGTCTGCATTGTTTTTGGAAGAACAACACTGTGTGCAGGACTGTTGCACTGGGGTGTCAGCCGGGGCATGCGCTGTGAACCCTTGACAACTACTGAGGTCTTCTGATAAGACCAGGGCTAGGGGTACTCAGATACCAGGCCTGAGTTTGATGGTTTTAACTGGGGGGCATCATGGGTGGTCGGGTTCCCAGTTCCGTGCCCTGGCTGTCATTTGTTAGATGGTGGGGAGGGAATATTTACAGGGGTACGTGACACCACCTGTGGTTCCTGGTAATTTGGGGTATCGGCGCTGCAGGCCGGCCGCTGAGGTGATGAAGGGTGCAGCTAAGTGTGGTTCAGCTCCCCACGGGTGGAGCTTTACCTCAGGGCAGCGGTGATGGAGGATGATGAGGGGGATGAGGGGAGTAGTGGTTGTTCTTACCCCACCAGTGAGATGCTGGTGTTGTTGTGGAAGTTCTCCGGGCACCGGCGAGAAGAATGACAGAGACCAGTTCACCTCTAACTCCACTTTACTGGGTACCGGCAGATGTTAAGGTGAAACACGGTACAGTCTGGTTTAACGGGTGAATGTTGCCGGTTCAGGGTCCCCCTTATGGAGTCTCCAGATGTTCCTTCTCAAGTCTTTTGGGGTCTAATCTGCTCTTCTCTGTCTTTCACCACCCTTGCAGAGCTCTCCCGCCAGTCCCCTGATCTCCCACGGTGGAGCACGGGTTTCCTTTACCAGTACGGACGGGAGAGGTAAACGTCAGGACCTCCTGCCACCGGAATCCGGACCGATGCTCCTGTGATCTTGGACTTGTCTTGGGCTGACGGGTGAGTTACCTTTGTGGCGCTAACGGCTACCCGGTGATTACGGGCCTGCAGCTCGTCGGTTTGTGGCCAGAGGTGAACTCCTGACCGCCTCAACTTCCTGTGTTACCGCTGTTTCCCCGGACATTACCAGCCGGTTCCAACCGGTTCTGGTCCGTTTCCTTCTGTCCTGGACCTCTCCTAAAGATGGGGATCCCTCCTGTCAGCGGTGCTGTCAGGGCGTCCTTCCTGACTGCCTTCCCAGCACTGTCTGAGGTAACTGTCACTCTACTACTTTTTCACCAACCTAGGCTCCACCCCCTTTCTGGACCTACTGAATTATCAGTCCCTCTATACTAGGTGGCCTAGTCCTGGGTGTGTGTGTGTAACATGAGACTCCATAGGTTAAACCCTAAGCCGACAACTTACAGAGATACCACATTTGTTGTCAGAGTGTAATATCTCTCTGTGGCGCCTAGCCAGAGGGACGCCACACTTGCTCCGTCCGTTCCGTACACCTCGTACACACACGACTCCGCTCCGTACACCTCATATACACATGGCTCTGCTATGTACACCTCGTACACATGCGGCTCCGCTCCGTACTCCTTGTACACACCGGCTCCAAATGGCCACGCTCCTGATGGCCGCTGCTGGGAGCTGGTAGTGGGCGGCAAAGGCCGGCACAGCCACACAGTGTACTGGCTGGAGAGACGAACCCCCTTGCTCCATGTGACCACGCCCCCCGCCAACACAGCCAGACCCCCCTGCCCCTGTTCCAGTGGTCACGCCCCCTCCAATGACAGATGAGCCCCTGACTCCAGGAGACTGTCAGGTCCAAGCGGCGGCCCTGACCCCAGGAAGTATTTTATAGGCAGACTAGAACTGTGCATACAACAAATAAGGCAATACAGGTCCTTGAGTGTGCATTAAACTAAACATAATGAATTTGACAATGTCAGCATTCTTGTCAGGTGTGTAAAGGAAAAATGTCCGGCGCACGGTGTAGCACAAAAGTATAGCAGGATGGAACAGGGAAGACAGGCCTTAGCAGTAACAAGCAGGGGTTATGGACACCTAATAATGCACTTTGTCTATTTCTGCCCTAACACCCTAAGCAAGTCCTTCCCCCTGCTGCCAGCCATCACATGCCTAGTCCTTGTCTACCACTGAAGGCAATCCTGGCTTGTGCGTAGGTCGGTGAGCGCACTAAACGTCACCTCTAGCGTAATAATACAGGGAAAGGTAGATAGACTGGGTATGACTAAAAAGATATCAAACTTGCAGTTTGAAGCCAGAACAAAGGCTTCAACAGCTCTGCTCCAAGACAAGAGGTCTCCAGCCGTAGCAAGATAGCTCCACACTGCTGGACGGCCATGAATAGAAGACTCTAAGGTGAGTCTATTAAAAGGGTGGAAGAGTGGTCATCAACTACATCACCTGATTGAGGTACCAGCAACAACAGCAAGGGTAAAACTGACATTAACCCTTTTATATCCCAAAGGACATTAGCAACATTTAAAATAAACAGACTGCAGAGCAGTCAACTCATGACAATTCTCAAGGCAATTCTGTCCAGTCTTTACAGAAAGTTGTGACAGTACTTCCCTGTTTATTTAGGATGTACTGCTTATTCTCTAAAGATATACACGATGGCAACATAGTATGTTTCTCAGGGTAAATTCACGACAACTTTCTTCTAAAGGACCTGACAAGATTGACAGGAGGATGGACCTGAAGTCATGTGTCCTGAGGGTCGCTAACCTACAACTCTTGTAAATCCTGCCAACTCTTTCTAGTGGAAGACTGAAATCTCATTCTGGAAAAAAAATTCCCGACCAACTACATCCATAATTTTCTAAACCAAAGACAAATGATTACATGGCATCCCATCCTGGAATCCGTTCAGCTGTTATACAACAAGTGAGTCACATTTACCAGTAAAGCAATATACACTGTAAGTTGAATCACTATGTTGAAATCTTTCAAACCCAAAGAAAGTGTGGGATAGATTTGCCAAGAATATAGTCAGGGGTGACTAAGTTTCTTTGCTTCCTCTCCAATCCGTGGGAGAAGAGAAAATCAACTTGATACATTTGCTAGTACTTAAGCGGTGGCTCTCCAAGTCATTCTGCTTAGTATCAGCTTTTAATTGTCTCATTTATTTCATATTGCAGAAATAGTCTGTAATGAAAGAGGGTTCATATGGTTTAAGTGTTTTTTGAAAATATCTAGAACTATTTGAACGCTTATACAGATTTCTTGTGGATAGTTCATAGAGATGGTTATTATTAGCATTAAAGAAAATATTGCACTCTTCTCTTTCCACAAGGCGGAGAATCCATACCTCATCCCTGAAGAGTTACAATTCTCTTAGGGCGTATATATGCGTTTTACAATTTGCAATTCAACTGCTTCCATGTGAGATCTAATAAAATGCCCCTTTTTCATCCCCTTCCTCGCATTCAGAAATAGCTAGGGTTTCCTTCACCCTGAGAAGAACGTTCAGTCTACTGCACTCATTCTGTATCTAATACAATGACGTCTTGCCTGGAAAACCATCCACCTAGCTAAGCTCTTGCCCTTTTTGCTATTTAAGCCTACAACCAGCAGTGAACTTAGTCCACCAAACCACCACACAACCAGCTCTTCCCTCTCCTACTGCATCTGTGGCGCCTCTGCGACCAGGAGGCCACATAGGGAACTGCAGCCAGTTAGGAAGGAAGACAGTTTACACAACACCCTCACAGACATCCCACACACCACTAGAGGGCAGCACCCAACCTGGAGCCCGGGACTCTAGGCGGGCAAGGGGTGGTGGGTTTAGAGAACAGTGGGTGGGACAGCAAGCAGGTCAGATGACAGACGGTAGATATAGAAGAAGGGGAGGAGGAAGGAGTCAGTAGGCTGAGGTAGGCTGAGCAGCAAAGAACAGAAGCACACGTCCTGGAGGAGTGGAGTGAATGGAGTGCAGAATCCGAAGTGCCAGAGAAACCACGGAGAGAAAGTACGTCCAGAGTCAGTACCCCAGAAGTGTGAGGAAAGAGGCAGATCAGCAACACTGAGTCTGAGGAACACAGCTGAGACGACCAACTGCTGGCGGAGTAGCCTTCCACATTGACACCAGAGTCACACGGGAAAGGAGGGAGCCTGATAGAGCCTTGCAATGAAAGGACTATTGGAGGCTAGGCTAGAAGCAGAGTGTCGGCTCTGAAGGGGACCTACGATTCACCCAGTTTCCCCAGATTCACCGACGGGGAGCTCTAACTCCAGGTTGGAGTTCCTACCCAAGGACAGGCAGCTAAGTGGCGACCACGAGGACCCACAGGGTCCAAGCTACCGCTAAACTGTTCGGAGACTTACAGAGAGAGAGAAAGAGAGTAAAGCCTGGAAAGGACAGAGAAAGAGTGAGGGGTCACAGAGAGGAACAACCTAGCTACAGGGAGTAGAGAGGAACCCGGAGGGGAAAGTCTGACTCCGTGTAAGAACTATATCTGAACTGTTGTACTAAAAGAATTGCAAAGTAAACACGATGAACCCTGCTTCCAACTCCTTTGCATGATTCTCCACAGACAGAACTGTATAATAATTTTGCTCCATTGCCCGTGCATGATTCCTTCCAGCAGGACCGCAGAGGAATCCTGCCTGGAGAGTCACAGTCTGTCAGCTCTGGACACTGAATGAAGGAAGGCTGCAGCAGCAGGAGAGTAAGTGAATTGCACTTATCACAACCAACACCATTCACCTTAACATCACTGCCCCAGGGAGCCCAGCTCTACCCGCGGAGAGCTATTCCATCTACAGCTGCCTAACATCGTCCCCGGAGGTTCTGCAGCAGCGGTTGTCCCATTATTGACCACAAGCCGTGGGTGGCGTCACGACAAACATTTAATCCCCTGTAAATATTCCTCTTTTACTTGCCAGGGCCTGGGACACGGTCCGGACCAGGACCTCCGTGACATCCCCAGTAGCAACCCGGTCCGGTACCGAGTACCCCGTCCCAGTGGGCTCGACACATCCTCATACATCCCTTGTAGATTGTAAGCGCTAGCGGGCAGGGTCTTCTCTCCTCACCTACTGTATACTCAACCATCCCTTGTAAACTGTGAGCCTCTTTCCTCACCTACTGTATACTCAACCACCCCTTGTAAACTGTGAGCCCTCATGGGCAGGGTCCTCTCTCCTCACCTACTGTATCCTCACCCATCCCTTGTAAACTGTGAGCCCTCATGGGCAGGTTCCTGTCTCCTCACCTACTGTATACTCAACCATCCCTTGTAGACTATGTTCCTTCATGGGCAGGGTCCTCTCTCCTCCTGTACCTGACTGTGCTTTATATTCATCATGATTATTGTACTTGTCTGTGTATGCCCCCTTTCACATGTAAAGAGCCATGGAATAAATGGCACTATAACGAATTGTCTTAAATAAAAATATGTGCCCATTACTCTATCATTTTGAGATGTGAGTCAAAGTTCACAAAAAAAACTTGCCCGACACTATTTCCCACTCTACTGAAGTATAAGAGACCAGCTATCATAATTTTGCCTAGCTTCATGCCCCTCCCCACAATGCCCTGCAGCTTTGACATCTTCTGGATTATCATACCTTGTACAGTGGTGGTCAGTATCGGGGACATCACAAATCAGCGGATCACAGTGTAGCACAGATTTAACGATGATGGTACCTTTACACGCCGCGACGGCAGGCTGGATACATCCCGCTACTTCACGTGCACGAGCACGCTCAAACGGTTACAAACGGTCAACGCACCCTCTTTACACGCCGCCACAAGGTTCGCTACGCCACGCTACATCTATAGCTAGCTACATCGCCGGGTGTCTCAAGTAGCCAGCTGTAGCTCATTTACACACCGCTATAACCAGCTACTATGGGCGTACCTGGTGCAGCAGGGCCAGCACATAGGCGTGCCACAATTGTGGATTACGAGCCGTCCGTACACTGATAGGACGAAGCAATAACATCCTGATTGGGCAGGCATCTTAGGAGGCTGAGTAATACAGCACGCTCGAGCGATTGTGTAGTGTGACTCGTCAGCTCCTTTAAATATGCCGCCCTATGCAGCGACTACCAATCGTCATGCAGCAGCTTCCACCAATGATCGCAGATGGGGCGCGGTAACACGGAGCCAGGGTCACGCCTTAGCTACATTGCAGCAACATCGCAGGCTGTCCAGAGTTCCCTTCCGTTGCTTCTTTACACGCCGATACAGCTCGCTACCATCGGCGATGTAGCCATCAGTTTTCGAGCAGAGCTAGGAAACAGATGTATCTGTTGCCGGCTGTAGCGTCACGTCTTCAGACGCCGCTATGACGGGCTACATTGGCGCTACAAGCTACATTTGTAGCCTGTAGCGGGATGTATCCAGCCTGCCGTCGCGGCGTGTAAAGGTACCATGAGAGATGTTTTCCATATCTAGAGCAGTGGTCCCCAACTTTTTTTGTACCGGGGACCCCTTCATGGTAGACCATTGGCCTGGTCCGCAGCCTGGTGGTTGGGGACCCCTGATCTAGAGTAACCGGGTAAGTCTCTCTTCTGTAGAGTGTAAGCTCTTATGGTCAGCAGGGACCTCTCTCTCTTCTACAGAGTTTAAGCTCTTAAGGTCAGCTGGGTCCTTTCTCTCTCATGTAGGGTGTAAGCTCTTATGATAAGTGGGGTCCTCTATCCTGTAGAGTGTAAGTTCTTCTAGTCAGCAGGGTCCTTTCTCACTCATGTAGGGTGTAAGCTCTTATGGTCAGTGGTGTCCTCTCTCTCTTCTGTAGAGTGTAAGCTTTTATGGTCCACAGGGTCCTCTCTCTCTACTGCAGAGTATAAGCTCTTATGACTAGCAGTGTCCTCTTTCTCTCCTGTAATATGTAAGCAGTTGTGATCACTTGGTTCTTTTTCTTTTTTCTTCTCCCCATGTATATGCCAAGTAAGTACAACTTCTCTTGTTTTGAGATTTGTGTAAATTTATTGGCAGGAAATCAAGTTTACAGGGAAAAGTCGGTAAAGTTGACAAATTTTAATTTTGAAAGATCCATTCATCTCTACTTTGAGTCTATTCTATTAACGCACAAGTGGCTCTACAATATAAGTGCAGCTGGTTGCCTTACCATAGACCAGGGGTGGGGAACCTCAGGCCCCAGGGCCGTATGCGGCCCTCAATGACTTTTGTGCGGCCACCGGGCAGATTCCTGGGGACCGCAGAGCTCACGCGTTTTGCTGAGTGTGTGATTTTTAAATCCAGCTCCTCAGTGAACTCTATGCCCAAGCCTCAGCCTTCCCAGTGATGTACGGTACATGCCCCCAGCCTCTCCTTTCATGTCTATGGCCATAGCAAAACTGGAAAAGCAGTTGAGAAGCAACATGACGCAGGCCCAGCCACCACAGTAGGGGGGAGGTGATTGTTTAACCAAATATATCGGGTAATTTTCAAGGTGATAATTTGGTGAAGCCCCCAAAGAATGGTACAAATCTCCAAATGGCCCTCAGCAGAAAAATGGTTCCCACACCTGCCATAGACAAAGCTCAGCAAAAATTAGTACACCCCCTTGGAAAAGTAAAATTTTAATGAATACCTCACTGACTTCAAGAACAACTTCCAAATATTTTTGGTTTATAGGTTAAGGCCTAAAGGTACCTTTACACGCCGCTACAACAAGGTGGAAACAACCGGGTAGATGAGAGAAATGTATCTTGCACCGCCAAATCAACCCGCTGTAGTGGCGTGTGAACACGGTTGTTTCCACCCGTAACATGAGGCACCTGTTTCAGAGCAGAGCTCAAAAACAGGTTGATTTCAAGGCGATGGTTACGGCCTGTATCGGCGTGTAAATACGGTAGGGTAAGGTTTATTCGTCACCTAGATAACTCCCCGGGGTGTGACACAGCCTCCGTGAAACCACCCCCCTTCAGCGATCATTGGAGGAAGCTCCTGCGTTACGATTGGTAGTCGCTGCATAGGGCGGCATATTTAAGGAGCTGACCAGTCACACTACACAATTGCTCGAGCGTCATGTATTAGTCAGCCTCCTGTGCTGGCTGGCCAATCATGATGTTATTGCCTAGTCCTATCAGCGTACGGAATTCTCGTAATCCACAATTGTGGCACGCCTATGTGTTGTCCCTGCTGCCTTTGTTCCGCCCATATTACCTTGTTATAGCGGCATGTAAATGAGGTAAGGTGCTCTGCAGAAGGTAACTTGAGACACCCGGCGGTGTATCCAGAGATAGATGTAACCTACCATAGCGCACCTTGTTGCGGCGTGTAAAGGTGATGCGGGTACCGTTTTCAACCGTTTGTGCGTGCTCGTGCACGTGAAGCACCCGGTTGTTTCCACCATCCTGTAGCGGCGTGTAAAGGTACCATTAGCGCTAACTCTTTGATTGGCTTAATGAAAGAACCGTATACAAGAATATGTGGTTGACCCTTCTACGGGATTTTTATTAAAGCAGTTTACCACTTGATAAAATTCAACATAGATTCATATTAAAAACCATATAGATCAAATTAGTATATACAACATATAAATAAAAATAATAAGATGTTGTCCAGTTTAAAATTATAATTTTGACTGCAGACTTTTCTTCAATCCTCCCAGCGCCCGCACTGTGCGTTACAAGGATTTGCCAGTTTTCTAAGCCAGGAATGGACCACAATCATGTAGTATTAATGTTTCTTGCAACAACACGACTAGTGGGCATGGCCTTGCCCAATACAAGTGTATGGAGTGGGCACTTCCGAGTAGTAGACATGGCCATATGGTGGGCGTGGCCTTGCTCCGTACACTTGTGTTAAGCAAGACCATGGCCACTAGTCGGAGCCTCTAGACGCAGTAGTGGAAACATGCATATTGCATAACTGTGGTCTGTTCCCGGTTTAGAAACCGCAAATCCACACAGTGCCTTATGCCAAGCGCTGGGAGGATTGATGAGTCTGCAATCACAAAGAGTGATATAGAGTGACTGCAGAATTATCGTTTTACACCGGACAACCCCTTCAATGAAACTTACATACTGTACGTTAAAATAATGTACTATGAAACTATTTTACCAACATTTTGAAAATATTTATTGTGTTCAGTGAGATATCTATCGAAATCTAAGGCTACTCTCACATCTGCGGTTTGTTTCACTTCCGGCAAATCAGGCAAACCTGAACTTTTAAACTTCAGGCCGAATCCCACCTTTTTTGAAAAAACGGATCTAGCACACTTGCGGCAACATTGCATTCTGTCTGATGTATTTGTATTGCAATTCCGGACTTGTGCAGAGACTTGCATTTTCATTACGGTCCGGCAAACTCAGCACTTGCGGCACCGAACAAAATCCGGTTTTTAAGACGAGTCGCTACTGCCGGATTTGATGGATCCAGATGAAAATGCAAGTGTCTGCACATGTCCGGAATTCCTTTACAAATGAATTAGAAAAAAAAAATTTGCCGCAAATGTGACGGATGCAGTTTTTGAAAAAATGCCAGAATTCTGCCGGATTTCCAAAACCACAGATGTGAAAGAACCCTTACTTTTTAAAGGGGGTGTACTCATTTATGCAGAGCACTGTATGTGTAGTAGAATCTACGTGCTTCTGCCACTCCTCTCCTCTTGCTTTCTCATCTCTTTTTCCACTGACCTGATTACATATATTCAAATTTCCATATTTTATCTTCAACAATCATTGAAATATATTATATTTTATGTCAGATGAGAGATAGATGTGTCCTTTACAATTTGTCTCATTTGATTAAATAAATACATGAAGGCAAAGTCATATATTCCATATGTGCAGCCTGTACAGTTTTACAAGGGCCTTTTTAGCATGCCTATTGCCACATGAAGGGATTGTCCTGGATTATAAAATAAATGGCTGTGTTTTTCAGAAACGGTACCATACTTGTCTAGAGCTTGTGTCTCCTATTTCTACAGAGGTAACTACCTTCTTTACCCAACGCTAGCTCAGAGCGATCACTGACATCTCCTGTAGGTGATTCAGCTGTTCCACATAAAAAGAACCACTCTTCTTCTTCTAGGCTTCCCTCTCCACAGGGTGGAAATGTCAGCAACATACTGATTGACAGCTGGTGCGATGGCCGCAAGAGCCTAGGGTACTCAGTAGCTGGGCGCCTGACTTTTAGGGAGGTCACGGTGGCTATGGCCTAGCTCCGTGGCCCTGGCTGTGCAGTAATGGGGGGAAGAATTTACAGGGGATAATGAGTCTTTACGTGACGTCACCTGTGGTTCTGGTCATGGGTGACCAGCATGGCTTGGATGAGCCCCTTGGGCAGAGGTGAGGCAGCTAAGATGGGAACAGGGCTCCGTGGCGTCCTACCCACTGGTCCCACTCCTTCCCCTGGTGCAAGCCTCCCCTAATAATGCATCCTTCTCTCTGCTCTCAGACTAACTACTCAACTCCTCCTGTTCCTGCTCAGTTTTTTTCTCTCTGTCCCCATCCCCTCTGTCTATTCCCTCCTCCTGCCAGCAGATGGGGCTCCCCGTGTGAGTCACTTCCACCCCCTCTATCTCCTGGCCAGGAATCAGGATGGGTGTGGGTGTGGTCTCAGTATTGTGTCCCCTTTTTATCTGGGAGTGGGATATCACACCTATGGATTAGGTGCAGTACCTCTGTGGCGTCCAGACCGCAGGGTTGCCATACTGGCTTCCTCCATTCAGGCAGCAGGCAGCTGGTTGTCAATCAGCATGATGCCTACAGTCCTGCCCCATAACTTCCAACTATCCTAGATTCAGCAGGACTGTACCAATTTGTGGGCTCAGTCCACCATCCTGGCATATGAGATCTTTGTTCCAACTTCCACTCACTCTCTTTCGCTGACTCCATAGCTTTTCTTCCTCGGAGGCGGGGTTGGCATTAATCTGCATGTAATTTAAACAAACAATTTTTATCTCTTGTCCTCCCAAACCCTAATGTCTAAAAAATATTAAAAAAACAATTACAATAATGAAATTTTTAATTAAAAAATAATAAACAGGTGTCCCTGTAATCAGAACAACTTGCACAACAACGCAATCAGATTATTTATGGTGATGGTAAATGGTAAAAAAACATAGCATGATTGATTACTTTTATTTATTAAGCCCATTGTCTTTAGAGGCACGAAGGGTGGAGATTTTATGAAATCACAACCACTTTGCTTGGACATTTAGGCTGTGTTAATGACTAGCCCAGTGTATGGGGACTCGGGTATTTGGGCCCTCTGCTGCGGTAGGGATGTCACTGATGGCCTGCCCAGACCCGTGGCCCTGGTGGTCAACTAAAAAGGGGTAATTGATGTGGGAATGAAAGTTTAATAGTTTATTGTGACGCCATCTGTGGTATCTGGTGACTGCATCAGTGCTGCGTAGGGCCTCCAGGGATGATGGATGAGCAGCTAGGTGGAGCTAGATATCTGGGGTGTTTGGTTTTGAAGATGAGGGATGAAGTAGGGACTTGGCTGGGCTGTTGGATAACGGGATAGCCTCTGTGGATGGCAGGGGTGCGGGTAAGGAACAAACACACACTGATGGTTGTTCTTTACCTTTTACTGGTGTAGTTGCAGGTAAACGTCCAGAGCACTGCCGGGTGTTCAGGATGCACTTCTGGGTCTCCACAACCAGTGGGTATAAGGCCTCCTTGTCTCTTTCCCCGTTTGTGTGAAGCCCCTGCCCCATGTGTAACTTGGCTGGCCTCCTCTGCTCTCTCTCTCCACCTGCGCTGTCGGCGGGACACGCTTGATGGGCTACCGCTGTTCCTCTCTCCCCTGCTCCCTGGTGTGTTGCACTCGACACAGACTTATTTCTATACAGAGAAAAATTGAAAATGAAAAAGTAGAGATACTTGGTATTATGGAAATGGCCAAATCGATAATTCACCCAGTTGCCACGCTGAGGCGATCTCCGTTAACTGGGTCCTAACACTGATGTAACTGCCTGGTGTATTTCTGGGCTTTTCCTCATCAGCTGATACCAGAGAATAATTGATTTGCAGTCTTATAGCTAAAGACAGGTGCTTTGAATATATAATTGGTGCCTTGGGAAAAGAGGTTAATCCCTTAGGCGTGCTAGAGATTGATACCAGAGGGCAATAGCTTATATCTGACAACTAGAGTGGGGAAAGGTGCTGCATACGGGTGTTGATCCATGTCATACATATACAGTACTATGCTGCACCCAGTCCTGTCAATGAAGGTACTAACTTAAACACAATTATATTCAAATATAAATAGTTGCACTCGACACAGACTTATTTCTGTATAGAGAAAATTGAAAATGAAAAAGTAGAGATACTTGGTATTATGGAAATGGCCAAATCGATAATTCCCCAATTGCCACACTGAGGCGATCTCCGTTAACTGGGTCCTAACACTGATGCAACTGCCTGGTGTATTTCTGGGCTTTTCCTCATCGGCTGATACCAGAGAATAATTGATTTGCAGTCTTATAGCTAAAGACAGGTGCTTTGAATATATAATTGGTGCCTTCGGAAAAGAGTTTAACCCTTAGGCGTGCTAGAGACTGATACCAGAGACCAACAGCTTATATCTGACATCTATGTAGAAATAAGTCTGTGTCGAGTGCAACTATTTATATTTGAAATATAATTGTGTTTAGTTAGCACCTTCATTGACAGGACTGAGTGCAGCATAGTACTGTATATGCTTCCCGATGTGTGACTGCGCAGATGCCGGGAGACTGAAAGTCTCCACGGTATACCAGTGTTCTCTACTGGGCCAGGTGCTCTCCAGTAGACTTGGACTCCAGTGTCTGGTGTGTTGTTTGGGTGAATCTAACACTGGCTCCTCAGTTCCCACTTTGTTCTTCCTGTTCTCCTCACCTTCTGACCCCACTCTTGGGCCTTGCAGGACTACTCGAAGGCTGTCCATGGTCACTGGCTCGGACCTAACACAGCACCGACCACCAGTATGTCTTCACAGCTCTTGTAGCATCTGCACACTCTAACTCCGCCCCCAGCACCAGTATTTATAGGGGATCTTGTCTAAAAGCATCAAGTGGAGCTCCCCCTACTGTGGTGGGGTGGAAGGTGTTGTTTGTGTCCATGTACCCACTGTGGAAACCCATCCGCGCTGTAGGTGAGTCTGTGGTTACCTGTGTGACCAGGGCGCCACATTCACACGAAGCATAAATTCTGCATTTTTTCTGCTGTTTTTTTATTGCACAGAAATTCTGCTGCGTTTAACTGTCCAAGCAAATTGAATGTGATTTAATGAAATCACCTACCGTGCATCTGAAGACACTGCTGAACTGGGCGGTTTTGGTCTTTTTTCCTCTAGTTGTTTCTATGTGAAGCCCATCAAAACATATGTGAAAGACTGGAATTACTATTTTAAGTGCAGAATCAAAGCTTTTCTGTACTATAAAGAAAAAACCTTAAAACCACGACTGTAAATCTGCACCAAAAATGCATCAAATAAGGGGAAAAGGCATACAAAATGTGCAGGAGATTATTATTGTGTAGTTTGGTGCAGACACCTGCAGCAAAAACCACAGCATTTACACAATGTGTGAACATGGCCTTACAGACACAGGAAAGTCAGATGTTATTCTGGGGTGTTATGGTAGTCGTGACCCAGTTCTGTGGCCTGAGATCAGTCCAAAAAGGGGTTATTTACAAGGGATTTGTTGTGACGCCACCTGAGGTATGTGTCAATAGAACCACCGCTGCCATATTCCTGCTGAGGACGGTGACTTGGGCAGTGTGAATGGTAAGCCCTTCTCGGGTAGGGCTGAGGGTCCCAAGGGCAGGAGGGATAGTGGTATTGGATGGGGCTTTGTGGGGGATCGTGATTCACACAGTCACTTACTTTGCTGCAGCTCTCCATGGTGCTGGTAGTTGGCGGCTCTGCAGGTTTAAGGTTCCGTTATAGAGCACAGGGCAACAGGCGCAATCAACAGGCAGACTCACTGATATGTGTTTTCTCAGTCCCTTTACTAGAGTTAAAGCAGATTTTATACACTGTCCACAGAGTCTGGAGAGCAGTTTGAGGTAATTCTTACCCAGCCGGTCGTATTGGCTTCCTCACTGCGCTTGTGTTGCGGCCCCTGCAGTTGCTTAATCTAGGCTGCCGGCCCTGTCTCTGTCTGCGTCTACCAGTATAACAGGCAACTCGAGTCCTTCACTTCTTTACCCCACTCTGGGAAGTCAGAGTTACTGGATTCTATACGTTGCTGTGTCCTGGTACTGTGTAGCTGGAGAATCTGTAGTCCCCCACTCTCCGGTGTTGACTGTCGGTGTATGTGAACCTGCACAGTCTCGGACTCCAGTGTCCGTTCTTGCATTGTTCCTCTCTTGGAAGGGAATCACGGAGTTCTGCAGCCTCCCGGTAGGTTTCTGTCTCTTCTCTTTCCTCAGACCCTAGCCTTAGGCCTGGTGTTCAGCAGTGGATCTTGGGATGAGCCTGGCACAGCTCGTTTAAACCCAGGTCTGGTTCTCAGTTTGCACAGGAACTGCACTCAACTGTGCTCTTCGCAGTCCTCCTAGGAACTACACTGCTCTTGTTGCTCCTCAGACCAGAATATATAGAGGAGCTCACCTTGAAGCCGGGCTTGGTCTCCCCCTTCTGTCAGGAAGGTGTTGGTGTTGTTTGCATGTTTCCTGAGTGGAATACCCCTTACTGCTCTCTGGTGACACCTAACAATGGTGACACTGTGGCACTGCGACTCTGGGGTGCCACATTATATAGTGAAGCTACGTAATGATGGGAAAATTCTTGCTGCTACAACAATGAATGAAAACAAAAATAAATCCTCAGATAATAATATATAATATAATAATATTTATTCATTTATATAGCGCTATTAATTCCATAGGGTTTTACATGCATTTGCAACACTTGCCACCAAGGCTCACAATCTAAATATCCTATCACTATGTCTTTAAAATGTGGGAGGAAACCGGAGTCCCCTGAGGAAACCCACACAAATACGGTGAGAACATACAAACTCCTTGGATGCATAGATGACATCACCAGCCCTGATTAATCAAAATCCATGCCAGGGATGTCATAAGGTAAGAGATTCCAGCCACCGGGTATTGCTTACCCAGCCCAGTGGCCCGTGATTACATCTACTCATCTCCTGGATATAGAGTAACAGTACCAGATTTGGGTTTACCCCATGCAGTTTTGGGCATCTGCTAAATATCCCTCATTGTCATTGATCATCTCTGCCTTCTCCTTCCGCCAGGGTAGAAATAATTGGCAAATGGGTGTGGCTTGGGGTGTGGTCAAGATTTGCCATATAATTTGTCCCTCTTTCAATTCTTTCAAAGTTGGGAGATTTGCTGCCCAATCAACAGAGCAGAGCAGAAAAGAAGCCGAAAACTCTGAAATATTGACATGAACGCTCTGCGACCGCTCTGTACCGGTGGAGAATGGCGTCAGGCCCAGAGATTGTTAGTGCTTAGGCACATTGTGATAAAATGTTATAGTCCTGGATATATCCTTTAATCCCTTCCCAACCTTTGACATACTGGTACATCAAAGGTCGGGTCTGTGCCTTTGATGCATGCCCAAAATTATTCCTAGCTCACCAATTAATAACCACATATACTTCATCACTATGTAATACATATGAACTATCAACATTTCTACATCCTATATATAAAAGGCATAGTATATTACTTCCTATCGTATGGTTAATACATTACATGCTAAGCTGTACATTACAACACATTTCACATTTTACAATAAAGTCATTGATGTCTTCAGTGGGGTACCAGACCATAGGTCACACTCTACACCTGTTACATGGTCACAAGGTGCCGATGGGTTGTTTGAACAGCCGGGGGTCTGCTGATGACCCCCATTGCCTGTCATTATGATTCTTATGACTCTTCTGTTAATACCATCCTGTGGCTGAAGTTCATAGGATGTTGTAATTTCTGCTATACGTAGCATTGTTGTATCACTGCTATGTATAGCACAAGAGATCAGGTGATCATAGGTTCTATTCCTTTTAGGGGACTATTAAATACTGTAAAAAACAAAGTTTAAATTACACTACTTTTGCCACATTAAAAATAAAACCATTAAAAAATAACATATTTGGAATTGCTGATTTAGTAAAGGTCAAAATATGAAATAAATGGTTTGTTAAACCGCGTAATGAGAAAAAAATCAAAACGCCAGAATTAAGCTTCCTGCAATACTTCAATAAAATGCAATAAGAGACGATAAAAACATTGTATCTACCCAACATGGTATCAGTAAAAATCTCAGGTCACAGAAAATGGTTTTACAAATTTTCAATTTTTTTTTTCACCATTTAAATTAAAACAAAATACTATACTTGTTTGGTATCGGCATACTATGTTACTAGGTAGTACTAGGTTACTACCATTCAATGAAAATGGTAAATAATCCCGCCTCTCCCCCCAAAAGAAAACATTGTGAAATTGCAGGGGTTTTCTTTAGCAATTTCAATGCACTTGAAATTTTTTCCCCACTTTCTAGTGCATCACATGATAATATGAATGATGTCATTCAAAAGTACAACTCGCCCTGCAAAAACAAGCCTTCATGTGTCTATGTGGATGGAAAAATAAAAAAATAAGGCTCCTGGAAGAAGAGGAAGGAAAAAAACTAAAGCACAAAAACAGAAATTCGCAAGGTCGTGAAAGGGTTAAAGGGGGTTGTCTGAACTGGGTAAGTTATTACAGTGGGGAAAAAAAGTATTTAGTCAGCCACCAATTGTGCAAGTTCTCCCACTTATAAAGATGAGGTCGGCCTGTAATTGACATCATAGTCCTCAGCTATAAGTGACAAAATGAAAAAACTAATTCTGATAATAGGGTTTAGTTCTGGAGACTGGCTAGGCCACTCGAGGACCTTGAAATGCTTCTTATGAAGCCACTCCTTCATTGAGCTGGCGGTGTGCCTGGGATCATTGTCATGAAAGACCCAGCCACGATTCATCTTCAATGCCCTTGCTGATGGAAGGAGGTTTGCACTCAAAATCTCATGATACATGACTGCATTTATTCTTAAGCTACTTTCACATAACGATTTTGAAGGGAACCGATGCGGTCACGTGACACCATGGTAACCTGCGGTCACGTGACTGTGACATCAAGGCAGGTCCTGTACAGATGAAGAAGACCTCTGCAGACACCGGGAGCCGGAGGGAGCCGGAGGGAGACGGCAGGAGACGGCGGGGGCCTCGGGGATAGGTGAGCATAAACTTTTTTTTTTTTTTAACCCCTGCCTTCCAGTTTGGAGCAGTTTTACTGTACTGAGCATACTCAGTACAGTAAAATCGGGTCTGAGGAGACATCAGATGTTTCCTCGGACCCTGCTCCATAGGCGTTATGCATGGCGCCACAATAACACAGCATTCCAAGAAAAACACTTGCTACCCACTGTCAAATTTGGTGGAGGGTCCATCATGTTTTGGGGCTGTGTGGCCAATGACGGCATCGGGAATCTTGTTAAAGTTGAGGGTCGCATGGATTCCACTCAGTATCAGCAGATTCTTGAGGATAATGTTCAAGAATCAGTGTCAAAGTAAAAGTTACGCCGGGGATGGATCTTTCAGCAAGACAATGATCCAAAACACCGCTCCAAATCTACTCAGGCATTCATGCATAGGAACAATTACAATGTTCTGGAATGGCCATCCCAGTCCCCAGACTTGAATATCATTGAACATCTGTGGGATGTTTTGAAGCGGGCTGTCCATGCTCGGCGAACATCAAACTTAACTGAACTGGAATTGTTTTGTAAAGAGGAATGGTCAAAAATACCTTCATCCGGGATCCAGGAACTCATTAACAGCTACAGGAAGCCACTAGAGGCTGTTATTTTTGCAAAAGGTGGATCTACTAAATATTAATGTCACTTTTCTGTTGAGGTGCCCATACTTTTGCACCTGTCAAATTTTGAAATAATGCATATTTCACATTTTCAGTTAGTACAATAAACCTCATTTCAATCCTGAAATATTACTGTGTCTATCAGTTATTACATATATCACACTGAAATAGATGTTGCAAAAACCCAATTTAAAGAAAAAAAAAATGAGTAAGATTAAGAGGGGTGCCCAAACGTTTTCATATGACTGTATGTCAGTTCTGCTACTAGCAGACTCCTTAGTTTCCTTATCAGGTGTGGCTGCTATGTGGTCACTCCCATCCCCTTTATATGATCACATGGTTCCAACATCCTTTGCTGGTGATTGAACCTATTCCTGGCCAAGCTTCCTGAGGAGAAGGAAGTTCTTTGGAGAGCTGAATACTGCTAAGCCTTCTGTTGTCAAAGAGTGTGGCATCAGGTATGAAGTTGCCTTGTTGTTCCCTCTTCACTCTTGTCTTGTTTATTGCAGTGATTGGGACTAGTTCTCCCACCGGCCATTACTCTATTGAGGGCTAACATTACGGTCAGTGAGGGCATAGGTATCCTGCTCAAAGACATGTTGACAGAACCTGTATATAGGCGGTAGAGAGATCAGATCACAGCCACAGATGAGTGCAGGAGGTCACTTCTTCCTCATTCCCTGTGAGCAGGGCCCTCCACTATATTTCCCCTCCCCGGTGTTTATCCATCTCTAGTTTCGTGTAGTGCGCCAGACATCGTTGGTCCATGTGTCCCTTGTTACACACTGTTTCTGGATGCTCCCTGTGTTCAGCTTGACACTGACCATCACTAATTTATCTATTATACGCAATACTGAAATCAACCCTGTCAGAGCATTCAACCTGCTTGATTCGAGTAATGAGAATCTGAGAACTTTAGTGATTGCTCGTCAATGCCACTAGGACCCCCATTAATGACGAGCAAAGGGGTTTCAGCAATGTCCCATCAGAATGGTTTTCTCAAGTAGACAAAGAATGGGATGGTAGAGTGTATGCTTCATTATATGGGCATATCAAAATGTTCTTAAGTTAGGCGGGTGTACGAGGGCACAGCAAGTTAACACCTATCCACTTATTGCTGGGACCCCCACTTCTCACAAGTACAGGGTTCAGCAATGTCCTATTAGAATAGTTACCTCTCAAGACAATGTAAGGACAATACACGGACATTGTGCTTTATATAACTGGGTATTTCAGCACCCTGTTCTCAGGATCGGTGGGTTTCCCAGTAGCGATCATCAAGTTATCACGCATCCTTTGTCTTTTTACCTTTCACAGTCCTATAATCCACTATGTGAAATAATGTGCAGCCATTATTCTCCATGTATTGATTGGAAATAATCTCATTGTAAGTGAAATTGAAGCTGTAAACTGCTTAATCTATTTGAGTCTACACAATACAGGATATGTGGTTATGTTGCAATGCACATGCATATACGTATGTGTTTGTATACAATAGGAAGCAGTGATATAGAACTCTGTGGTTCATTTCACAGCTACGTCAAGTAACCTTGTAGCTTGCACTGAAGGTACATGTGTAGAACATCTGCGGTCTGACATTTGTATCTGATGTTCTTTAGCAGGTACTGTAGCTTGCACAACAAAAGAAGAAAAGATAAGCAGTCAGTACATCGCGTTTCCTTGCTTGTCAGGACCTGCGTCGCCTGCTCTATATATTCATCTTCAATGAGCTTGCAAATTTCTTTGAGTAGGTATTCAATACTTGGCATCCTTACTTGTGCATTTCACAATATGGTGAGGTGGGTACGAAGGAAAAAAGCCTTTTTTTTACCTTTGTTCAGTTATATATACAATGACTAAACACGGGGCAAGTTATCTCCCGAGATCACATCCTTTCAAGAAAGATTGTTGGCCTTGAGAAGAATGTTCACCTCAATCACAGGATTGGATTAAAGAATTTCATCCTCTACAGTGGCATGCAAATGTTTGGGCACCGATGGTCAAGATTACTGTTATTGTTAACAGTTTAGTAAGTTGTAGATTCAATTATCTCCAAAAGGTATAAAGTTAAAGATGACACAGTTCCTTTGTATTTCAGGAATAACATTTTTTCTCATTTCTTATATTGTAAAAATTGCAAAAAGGAAAATGGGATGACACACATGTTTGGGCGCCTTTGGAGATTTTGGTGCTCAGATGACTTTCACCAAGATTTCAGGTCATAATTAGCTTGCTAGGTTTATGGCTTGTATACTATCATTATTAGGAAAGGCCATGTGATGGAAACTTCACAGCTTTATTAAAACCAGCCTCCTCTAAGTTTGTGCCAAAAAACAGCAGCCATGGGTTGCTCTAAGCAACTGCCTAGCACTCCGAAAATGAAAATAGTTAAGGCCCACAAAGCAAGAGAAGGCAATGAGAACATAGCAAAGCATTTTCAAGTTGCCGTTTCCTCAGTTTGAAATGTAGTTAAGAAATAGCAGTTTACAGAAATAGTGGAGGTCAAGATAAGGTCTGGAAGACCAAGCAAAATTTCAGTTAGAGCTGCTCATAGGATGGCCACCGAGGCACATCAGAACCCCCGCTTCACTGCAAAAGACCTTCAGGAATATTTAGCAGACTCTGGAGTTGTGGTACATTGTTCTACTGTTCAGAGACACGTGTACAAATATGGCCTTCATGGAAGAGTCATCAGAAGAAAACCTCTCCTACATCCTCATTATAAAATTTAACATCAGATGTATGCAAAAGAACATCTAAACAAGCCTGACATGTTTTGGAACAAGTCCTGTATATCAATGAAGTTATAAAGGAACTCTTTGGTCACACTGATCAAACGTCTGTGTATAGATAAATGGGCACAGCATTTCAGGAAAAGAACATCTCACTAACCATTAAGCATGGAGGTGAATCAATCATGCTTTGGGTTGTGCTGCAGCCAATGGCACAGGGAACATTTGATGTTTAGAAGGAATAATAGATTCAATGAAATTTCAAAACATTCTTTATGAGAACATAACATCATGTATAAAAACAATCCTGAATTTAAAAAGAGGATGGCTTCTATAAATGGATAATGATCCTAAAGACGTCAAAATCCACAATAGACTACATCAAAAGATGCAAGCTGAAGGTTGTACAGTGCCCCTCACAGTCCACTGATCTGGACATCATTGAAAATCTTTGGGTAGACCCCAAAGGAGCAGTGCATGCAAGACGTCACAGGAATCTCACAGATCTGAAAGACTTTTTCAAGGAAGGTTAGATAAGAATCCCTGAAAAATAATTGAAAGTCACTAGACACAAAAAGCATGCACAAGCAGTGATACGTGCAAAATGGATGTAGTGTAGTGTATTAAATTATCTATTTATGTAGCATAATTAATTGCAAGGTGCTGTACATGTGAAGGTTACAGTAAAGAAAATAACAATGACTAACTGGTGCAGCAGGAAGAGGACCCTGTCCTTGTAAGCTTACATTCTACAGGATGGTGTGGAAGGAGAGAGAAGGTTGGGGGTTGCAGCAGCTCCTGTGGTGGTAGCGGGGCTGCAGCTCTGATGGTGGTGAGGTGGCCGCTCCAGTCGTGATGGTATGTTGATTGCTCTCAGTGGGAGAAATAAGATAATAATCTTGTAGATGTGATACCTTTATTGGGTAATAAAAACAAAATAAGTGATGTTACAAGGCAAGCTTTCGAGACTTCTCAGGTCTCTTCCTCAGGCATGGTATGACAAAATAATTAAAGAAACACAAATATATACATGCAAAACCAGGGCAGACTCAAGGTATAATAAATGGACTTTTAAATAAATAAACAAGACAAAGCCTAGAGAGGATGCTTAACCTCTAGACGACAGCCTTACGTCTACAGACGTCGGAAAAAAAGGGTACTAAAGCCTAGCCGACGTCTGTAGACGTTGGCAGGAAAAAGCCCTGTAGCGCAGCCCCTGGAGCTAATACCTCTAGGGTGTCAGCATACCGATTGTAGCTGACACCCTAGAGATTAGTAATTAGCTGTTTTTGTACCCGCACCTGTAATGTGATGACCGGTAAACACCGTTTACCGATCATCACATTACAAAAGTGAAAGTGCTTTGTACAAAATGCTTTCACTTTGATCCGACATGAAAACACATGTCAGATCAAAGTGATCCATTAACCCCTAAGGCCCCTACGACCCCCGGTGCCAGAGATCGAGCCCCACACCTCCATCCCCCCGGTCCATTCAAAAATCGCGGCGGTGCGCTGCCTCCCCTGCATCTCCATGCTGCATGGGAATGTCCTCCCCCGGTGCTCCCTAGTCCCCTGCAGGGATCCCCCAGCCTCCGGGCATCCCCCGGCCTCCGGGCACCGGGCACCCCCCGCCCCCCTCCCCTGATGCCTTGTGCCCAGTGCCTTTTCCCCAGAGGCCCCGCCGCCTCTAAACTGTTTGTAGGCCCCCCCCCCGTGCCCCAGTAAATCCCCCCTTACCACTCTTACCTACCAACGATCCTGATTCCGGTCCCGCGGTCCTCCGGTCCTGGGGGCTTCTCATGCCGGCGGCTCCCTGCTGCTTCTGTCTCCTGCGGCGCTCGCCTACTCTGTGCGCGCACCCTGGTGTGCGCGCACGCATGCGCCGCTGTTAACCCCTGCTGTGCGGCCCAGGGAATGACAGGTCATGAACTCAGTGAGTTCATGACCTGTCAGAATCCTCGGGTCACAAGGGGTTAAATGTGCTGTTCATGGTGGTCTCCACATCAGATCACCATCAGTGGTGATCTATCAGGATCCTGGGATCCCATAGGGATCCTGGGATCCTGGGATCACCACTGATGGTGATCTGATGTGGAGACCACCATGAACAGCACAGTTAACCCCTTGTTAACTGTGCTCTTCATGGTGATCTCCACATCAGATCACCATCAGTGGTGATCCCAGGATCCCTATGGGATCCCAGGATCCTGATAGATCACCACTGATGTTGACCTGATGTGGAGACCACCATGAAGAGCACAGTTAACCGCTTGTGACCCAAGGATTCTGATAGGTCATGAACTCACTGAGTTCATGACCTGTCATCCTCCTGGCAATGAACCTGCTTTTATAGCATATGGGGGACCTCCCACTGGACTACGTCGGACCTTCCCACTGGACTACGTCGGACGTCAAAGAATAATAAATATGGAGTCCAAATAGTGTTTGTGTTTCTTTTCTAATAAAAATATTTTTCTCTGTCTTGTGTCTTCTTTACAAATTACTAGGGATTCCTAATGGTCCGGTCTAATATTGGCCAGATGTTATGAATCTCGGGCTTAGTGCCAGCTGCGAAAAAGCTGGCATTAACCCCTTATTACCCAGTCTGCCACCGCTACACGGCAGCTGGAAGAGCTGGATACAGCACCAGAAAATGGCGCTTCTATGAATGCGCCATTTTCTGGGGCGGCTGCGGGCTGCAATTCGCAGCGGGGGGGGCCCAGAAAGCTTGGGCCTCCCTACGCTGAGGATTCCAGCCCCCAGCTGCCTAGTTGTACCTGGCTGGCCCAAAAATATGGCGAAGCCCACGCCATTTTTTTTAAAAATTATTTCATGAAATAATTTAAAAAAAAAGGGACTTCCCTATATTTTTGGTTTCCAGCCAGGTAAAACTAGGCAGAAGGGGTTGGTGGCAGCCCGTAGCTGCCTGCTGTACCTGGCTGGACCAAAAATATGGCGAAGCCCCACGTCGTTTTTTTTTTTAAATTTAATAAAGAAATACTAAAAAAAAATGCAGGGGAGGAGACGACCAGGACACGGTGTCTCCGTGTCTTGTGCACATGCTCTAAAAGTGAGAAATTGCGTGAAAAAAAGAAAATGTTCAATATGACATTATCAAATTCTGTGAAGTAGCTGTAGGTTCCAAATGCTCACTATACCCCTAGATATAATCCTTGAGGTGTCTAGTTTCCAAAATGGGGTGACTTGTGCGGGAACTCCAATGTGTAGGCACATAGGGGCTCCCCATATGCTGCGACATGGTGTCCGCTAACTATTGGAGCTAATTTTCCATTCAAATTGTTAGCGGACACCATGTCGCATATGGAGAGCCCCTGTGTGACTAAACATTGGAGCTCCCCCACAAGTGACCACATTTTGGAAACTAGACCCCCAAGGAACTTATCTAGATGCATAGTGAGCACTTTCAACCCCCAAATGCTTCACAAATTAGTCTGTAAAAAGGAAAAAAAAAGAAAATTTTTGTGAAAAAAAGTACTTTTTCATTTTTACGGATCAGTTTGTGAAGCACCTGGGGGTCCAAAGTGCTCACTATGCATCTAGATATGCTCCTTGGGGTGTCTAGTTTCCAAAATGAGGTCACTTGTGGGGGAGCTCCAATGTTTAGGCACATAGGGGCTCTCCATACTTGACATGGTGTCCACTATAAATTGGAATTGTAAGTGGATACCATGTCGTGTATGGCGAGCCCCTGTGTGTCTAAACATTAGCGCTCCCCCACAAGTGACCCCATTTTGGAAAACTAGACCCCCAAGGAACTTATCTAGATACATAGAGAGCACTTTAAACCCCCAGGAGCTTCACAAATTGATCCGTAAAAATGAAAAAGTACTTTCTTTTCCACAAAAATTTTCTTTTTTCATTTTTACGGATTCATTTGTGAAGCACCTGGGGGTTCAAAGTGCTCACCACCAATCTAGATAAGTTCCTTGGGGTGTCTAGTTTCCAAAATGGGGTCACTTGTGGGGGAGCTGCAATGTTTAGGCACACAGGGGCTCTCCATACGTGACATGGTGTCCGCTAACAAATGGAGCTAATTTTCCATTCAAATTGTTAGCGGACACCATGTCGCGTATGGAGAGCCCCTGTGTGTCTAAACATTGGAGCTCCCCCACAAGTGACCCCATTTTGGAAACCAGACCCCCAAGGAACTTATCTAGATGCATAGAGAGCACTTTGAACCCCCATGTGCTTCACAAATTGATCCGTAAAAATGAAAACGTACTTTCTTTTCCACAAAAATTTTCTTTTTTCATTTTTACGGATTCATATGTGAAGCACCTTGGGGTTCAAAGTGCTCACCACCAATCTAGATAAGTTCCTTGGGGGGTCTAGTTTCCAAAATGGGGTCACTTGTGGGGGAGCGGCAATGTTTAGGCACACAGGGGCTCTCCATACGTGACATGGTGTCCGCTAACAAATGGAGCTAATTTTCCATTCAAATTGTTAGCGGACACCATGTCGCGTATGGAGAGCCCTGTGTGTCTAAACATTGGAGCTCCCCCACAAGTGACCCCATTTTGGAAACCAGACCCCCCAAGGAACTCATCTAGATGCATAGAGAGCACTTTGAACCCCCATGTGCTTCACAAATTGATCCGTAAAAATGAAAAAGTACTTTCTTTTCCACAAAAATTTTCTTTTTTCATTTTTACGGATTCATTTGTGAAGCACCTGGGGGTTCAAAGTGCTCACCACCAATCTAGATAAGTTCCTTGGGGTGTCTAGTTTCCAAAATGGGGTCACTTGTGGGGGAGCTGCAATGTTTAGGCACACAGGGGCTCTCCATACGTGACATGGTGTCCGCTAACAAATGGAGCTAATTTTCCATTCAAATTGTTAGCGGACACCATGTCGCGTATGGAGAGCCCCTGTGTGTCTAAACATTGGAGCTCCCCCACAAGTGACCCCATTTTGGAAACCAGACCCCCAAGGAACTTATCTAGATGCATAGAGAGCACTTTGAACCCCCATGTGCTTCACAAATTGATCCGTAAAAATGAAAACGTACTTTCTTTTCCACAAAAATTTTCTTTTTTCATTTTTACGGATTCATATGTGAAGCACCTGGGGGTTCAAAGTGCTCACCACCAATCTAGATAAGTTCCTTGGGAGGTCTCGTTTCCAAAATGGGGTCACTTGTGGGGGAGCCCCAATGTTTAGGCACACAGGGGCTCTCCTTACGTGACATGGTGTCCGCTAACAATTGGAGCTAATTTTCCATTCAAATTGTTAGCGGACACCATGTCGCGTATGGAGAGCCCCTGTGTGCCTAAACATTGGGGCTCCCCCACAAGTGACCCTATTTTGGAAACTAAACCCCCAAGGAACTTATCTAGATGCATAGAGAGCACTTTGAACCCTCTGGGGCTTTACAAATTGATCTGTAAAAAGGAAAAAGTACTTTATTTTCGCAAAAATTTTCATTTGGCCTCAATTTTTTCATTTTCACATAAGCAACAGGATAAAACGCATCCTAAAATTTGTTGGCCAATTTCTCCTGAGTACACCGATACCTCATATGTGGTCATAAACCACTGTTTGGGCGCACGGTAGGGCTCAGAAGAGAAGGAGTGCCATTTCACTTTTTGAATGGTAAATTAGCTCCAAAAGTCAAATTGCGCTCCTTCCCTTCTGAGCCCTGCCGTGCGCCCAAACAGTGGTTTATGACCACATATGAGGTATCAGTGTACTCAGGAGAAATTGGCCAACAAATTTTAGGATGCATTCTATCCTGTTGCCCATGTCAAAATGAAAAAATTGAGGCTAAAAAACATTTTTGTTGGAAAAATTAAAATGGCCATTTTTTGTTTCCACGTTGCTTTAGTTCCTGTGAAGCACCTGAAGGGTTAATAATCTTCTTAAATGTAGTTTTGAGTAGCTTGAGGGGTGTAGTTTTCGGAATGGTGTCACTTTTGGGTGTTTTCTGTCATGTACACCCCTCAAAGAGACTTCAAATGTGATGTGGTCACTAAAAAAAAGATTATGTAAATTTTGCTGGAAAAATGAAAAATTACTGATGAACTTTGAACCCTTATAACGTCCTAACCAAAAAATTTTTTTTTTCCAAAATTGTTGCTGATGTAAAGTAGACATGTGGGAAATGTTATTTATTAACTCTTTTGTGTCACATAAAGCTCTGGTTCAACAGAATAAAAATTACAAATTTAAAAATTGTCAAATTTTCAAAATTTTTGCCAATTATTTTATATTTTCACAAATAAACACAAAAATTATCGACCAAAATGTAATACTAACATGAAGCCCAATATGTCACGAAAAAATAATCTCAGAATCGCTAGGATCCGTTGAAGCGTTCCGGAGATATAACCTCATAAAGGGACACTGGTCAGAATTGCAAAAAACGGTCTGGTCATTAAGGTGGAAATTGGCTCCGTCACTAAGGGGTTAATCAGCAAGGCTTGATGATGTCAAAGTGTTTATGACCCTAATTTATATGTAAACCTGATAAGGTAAAGAATATTTATACCATGTTAGCCAGTAGATAGACAATTGTATTGCAATCTGAGAGTCTTCAGTGGTTTCTTTTAATGGTAAGCTTAGCATCTATGGCCCCTTCGTCAGGCTGATAATGACACAGATTCTGAAGACACATACATATACTACACTGTGTGCAGAATAATTAGGCAAATTAGTATTTTGATCACTATACTTTTTATACATGTTGTCCTACTCCAAGCTGTATATGCTTGAGAGCCAACTACCAATTAAGTAAATCAGGTGATGTGCATCTCTGTAATGAGGAGCGGTGTGGTGTAATGACATCAACACCCTATATAAGGTGTGCATATTTATTAGACAAATGCCTTTCCTTAGGCAAAATGGGCCAGTAGAGAGATGTGACAGGCTCTGAAAAGTCCAAAATTGTGAGATGTCTTGCAGAGGGATGCAGCAGTCTTGAAATTGCCAAACCTTTGAAGTGTGATCACTGAACAATCAAATGTTTCATGGCAAATACCCAACAGGGTCGCAAGAAGCGTGTTGGGCAATAAAGGCGCAAAATAATGGCCCATGAATTGAGGAAAATCAAGCGTGAAGCTGCCAAGATGCCATTTGCCACCAGTTTTGCCATATTTCAGAGCTGCAACGTTACTGGAGTATCAAAAAGCACAAGGTGTGCTAGACTCAGGAACATGGCCAAGATACGGAAGGCTGAAAAACAAACAACTTTGAACAAGAAACATAAGATAAAACGTCAAGACTGGGCCAAGAAATATCTTAAGACTGATTTTTCAAAGCTTTTATGGACTGATGAAATGAGAGTGACTCTTGATGTGCCAGATGGATGGGCCAGAGGCTGGATCAGCAAATCTAAAAAAAAACACTCCAACTTTCAAAAATATTAAGCTTTGATATTTATGAGTCTTTTGGATTGATTGGGAACATAGTTGTTGATCAATAATAAAAATAATCCTCTAAAATACAACTTGCCTGATAATTCTGCACATGGTGTATACTAAAACAGGATGAGATGATGCAGTAAATATGTAAGTACTAGCTGTGAGCCCGATGCAAATGCATCGGGATTCTAGAACGTGCATTAATTTGATTATAGTAGTTATAGCTACTTTTTGGGGGGGTCCAATACTTTTTTTGGGGGGTCCAATACTTTTTGGGGGGTGTCCAATACTTTTTTTGGGGGGGGTCCAATACTTTTTGGGGGGTCCAATACTTTTTTTGGGGGGTCCAATACTTTTTTGGGGGGGTCCAATACTTTTTTGGGGGGGTCCAATACTTTTTGGGGGGCCCAATACTTTTTTTGGGGGGGCCAATACTTTTTGGGGGGGGTCCAATACTTTTTTTGGGGGGGGGGGTCCAATACTTTTTTTGGGGGGTCCAATACTTTTTGGGGGGGGGTCCAATACTTTTTTGGGGGGATCCAATACTTTTTGGGGGGGGTCCAATACTTTTTTTGGGGGGTCCAATACTTTTTTTTGGGGGTCCAATACTTTTTGGGGGGGTCCAATACTTTTTTTGGGGGGTCAATACTTTTTGGGGGGGGTCCAATACTTTGGGGAGGGGGGTCCAATACTTTTTTTGGGGGGGGTCCAATACTTTTGGGGGTGGGGTTCAATACTTTTTGGGGGGGTCCAATACTTTTTTTGGGGGTCCAATACTTTTTGGGGGGGGTCCAATACTTTTTGGGGGGGGGGGTCCAATACTTTTTTTGGGGGGTCCAATACTTTTTGGGGGGGGTCCAATACTTTTTTTGGGGGATCCAATACTTTTTGGGGGGGGTCCAATACTTTTTTTTGGGGGTCCAATACTTTTTTTTGGGGGTCCAATACTTTTTGGGGGGGTCCAATACTATTTTTGGGGGGTCCAATACTTTTTTGGGGGGTCCAATACTTTGGGGAGGGGGGTCCAATACTTTTTTTTGGGGGGGTCCAATACTTTTGGGGGTGGGGTCCAATACTTTTTGGGGGGTCCAATAGTTTTGGGGGGGGTCCAATACTTTTTTTGGGGGGTCCAATACTTTTTGGGGGGGTCCAATACTTTTTTTGGGGGTCCAATACTTTTGGGGGGGGCCAATACTTTTTTTGGGGGGTCCAATACTTTTTGGGGGGGTCCAATACTTTTTGGGGGGGTCCAATACTTTGGGGGGGGGGGTCCAATACTTTTTTTGGGGGGTCCAATACTTTTTTTGGGGGGTCCAATACTTTTTTGGGGGGGTCCAATACTTTTTTTGGGGGGTCCAATACTTTTGGGGGGGGGTCCAATACTTTTTTTGGGGGGTCCAATACTTTTTGGGGGGGGTCCAATACTTTTGGGGGGGGGTCCAATACTTATATTTTAATTAGTTAATGTAATTAATATCTTAATGTAATATATATTTTTTTTTTTTTGTTATTATTATTTTTTATTTTATTATTTATTTATATTTTTTTTTTTACTATTTTTATTATTATTAAATTTATTTATTGTTTTTTATTTTAAGTGAATTTATTTGTATTTAAATTATTTTATTTTATTAAAAAACCGCATCTGCGGAGCGGTAATCCCCATACAAAGTATAGGGGGACTTGCGGCAGGTGCGGCAACGCACTTGCCGCACTGCGCAAGTCCCCTACTTTTTGGGTCCGCAACCGCCGCAACTTACACTTGCGGCGCGGTTGCGTAATCCTTATGGGGATTACCGCAACCGCGCCGCAAGTGCTCGCACTCAGCCAGCGACTCGCAATGCGGCGCGGTTGCGGTAATCCTTATGGGGATTACCGCAACCGCGCCGCAAGTGCTCGCACTCAGCCAGCGAGTCGCAATGCGGCGCGGTTGAGGTAATCCTTATGGAAGCGGCCATTGCGAGTCGCTGGCCAAAAATAGAACCAGAAGCTCGGCCACAAAGCTAGCGATTTCCCGCTGAGGCTAGCGACTCGCTACCTGAGCGGGAAATCGCTAGCTTTGTGGCCGAGCCTCTGGTTCTATTTTCGGCCAGCGACTCGCAATGGCCGCTTCGCGGCCATTGCTCGCACAAAGCTAGCGACTCGCAATGGCCTCGCGGCTAACGACTCGCATTGGCCGCTACGCGGCCAATGCTTCGCCGTGGTGACGTCACAGTGTGACATAGCCACGGCGATTTCGGGGGCCGACACGAAAATGCCTACGGCAATTATATAGTAGATATATGTACAGTTGTGGCCAAAACTATTAACACCCCTGCAATTCTGTCAGATAATACTCAGTTTCTTCCTGAAAATGATTGCAATCACAAATTCTTTGGTATTATTATCTTCATTTAATTTGTCTTCAATGAAAAATCACGAAAATAATTGTCCTAAAGCCAAAATGTGATATAATTCCACACCAAACATAAAAAAGGGGGTGGACAAAAGTATTGGCACCCTTAGAAAAATCATGTGATGCTTCTCTAATTTGTGTAATTAACTGCACCTGTAACTTACCTGTGGCACCTAACAGGTGTTGGCAATAACTAAATCACACTTGCAGCCAGTTGACATGGATTAAAGTTGACTCAACCTCTGTCCTTTGTCCTTGTGTGTACCACATTGAGCATGGAGAAAAGAAAGAAGACCAAAGAACTGTCTGAGGACTTGAGAAACCAAATTGTGAGGAAGCATGAGCAATCTCAAGGCTACAAGTCCATCTCCAAAGACCTGAATGTTCTTGTATCTACCGTGCGCAGTGTCATCAAGAAGTTTAAAGCCCATGGCACTGTGGCTAACATCCCTAGATGTGGACGGAAAAGAAAAATTGACGAGAGATTTCAACGCAAGATTGTGCGGATGGTGGATAAAGAATCTCAACTAACATCCAAACAAGTTCAAGCTGCCCTGCAGTCCGAGGGTACAACAGTGTAAACCCGTACTATCCGACGGCATCTGAATGAAAAGGGACTGTATGGTTGGAGACCCAGGAAGACCCCACTTCTTACCCCAAGACATAAAAAAGTAAGGCTGGAGTTTGCCAAAACTTACCTGAGAAAGCCTAAAACGTTTTGGAAGAATGTTCTCTGGTCAGATGAGACAAAAGTAGAGCTTTTTGGGCAAAGGCATCAACATAGTGTTTACAGGAGAAAAAAAGAGGCATTCAAAGAAAAGAACACGGTCCCTACAGTCAAACATGGCGGAGGTTCCCTGATGTTTTAGGGTTGCTTTGCTGCCTCTGGCACTGGATTGCTTGACCGTGTGCATGGCATTATGAAGTCTGAAGACTACCAACAAATTTTGCAGCATAATGTAGGGCCCAGGGTGAGAAAGCTGGGTCTCCCTCAGAGTTCATGGGTCTTCCAGCAGGACAATGACCCAAAACACACTTCAAAAAGCACTAGAAAATGGTTTGAGAGAAAGCACTGGAGACTTCTAAGGTGACCAGCAATGAGTCTAGACCTGAATCCCATAGAACAACTGAGGAGAGATCTAAAAATGGCAGTTTGGAGAAGGCACCCTTCAAATATCAGGGACCTGGAGCAGTTTGCCAAAGAAGAATGGTCTAAAATTCCCGCAGAGCATTGTAAGAAACTCATTGATGGTTACCGGAAGCGGTTGAGAGCAGTTATTTTGGCTAAAGGTTGTGCAACCAAGTATTAGGCTGAGGGTGCCAATACTTTTGTCTGGCCCATTTTTGGAGTTTTGTGTAAACTGATCAATGTTTTGCTTTTTGTTTCATTCTCTTTTGTGTTTTTTCATTGAAGACAAATTAACTGAAGATAATAATACCAAAGAATTTGTGATTGCAATCATTTTCAGGAAGAAACTGAGTATTATCTGACAGAATTGCAGGGGTGTCAATACTTTTGGCCACAACTGTATGTGTCTTCAGAATCTGCCTGAAGAAGGGGCCGTAGTGTTCCGAAAGCTTGCTATGCTTACCATCTTTTCAGTTAGCCATTAAAAGGTATCAACCACGGAGGACTCTCAGATTGCAATATAATTTTCTATGTAAACCTGGGGTCTTCAGTGTCTCTGAAAAACATTCTTCAAATGTTATAATGAACCATACATCCATCAGATAGGTTTAGCCCTTTTTGGATACAGTCAAAAGTTCTAATGAGCTTGGATTCACAGACCCTTCGATGTTTCTGTGATTTGAAATTACCTCTCAATATTGCAACTTTCATATTTTCAATGTTTTATCCTTGACCACAAAAATGTTTGGCCACTGATAAATGGATTGTTTTGTGTGTAATTGTGTGACGATGAGACCTCATCCTTACTCTTAGCCTTTGTCTTGTCTCCCCAACATAAAAAGCCCCCACAGGACATATAGTGCACATAATTAAATACATAACATTGGAAGAGGAACATGTGAATGTCCCAGGAATGTTATAATCCTGCTGTGTGTTGGGGATCTGTATCCTGTCTTTGGTCTCTTTGTGTCTCTAATTTCGAACCATGATCTATCTTAAATTGGGATGCTGCCTGTAGCATAGCAAGGGAGGGTCTTTGAATATTATTTTTAGGCAGTCATCCTTGTGTAGGATATGGTGAGGTTTCCTAGCAGTTTTCCTCAGTACCTCAAGCTATGGGTTGTAGGTCACCACCAGAGGAACACGATGGTTTTCTTCTTTTTCTCTGTATTGGAGTGCTTGACTTCTAGGGACCCTTGTGGTCTTAATGATCTGATCATCAATGGAGTTGAGGTGGTAGCCTTGGTTTAAAAATGTATTTTTTAGATGGTTTAAATGTTCATCCCTGTCCACTAGGTTGGAGCAAATACGACTATATCTGAGGGTCTGGCTGTAGACAATGGACTTTTTAATGTGTTTCGAGTCGGAACTGTCCTATCCGAGTTATGTGGGATGGTCAATCAGTTTTTGATACACCTATGCCTGGAATGAACTGTTTAGAATTTTTATGGTGGTATCCAGGAAGTTGATTTCTGTTTTTCAGTGGTCCGGTGTCAAGGTTATGGTCCTGTAGAAGCACTGCAGCACGAGACGGCACCGTAGTCCATGGATGCATCACCACCTACCTGCACCGATGAACCTGATAAGTGCACAATAAATTGAACTATACTGACCGGTGAGTTGCAGCTCATTTGTCTTGCTTTTTTATTATGGATTATTGAATGTGTCTTACAGCTTTGAGCGAGCACCCCGGTATGGCATCAGCGTTCCGCTGTCAGTAGTGTTCAAGTGCAGAGTGACGACCCTGAAGATTGTAACAAAGTGTTCGGTCTATTTCTCCTGTATATATATATATATATATACAATTACATAGCATCAACAAAATTAAACTGCACAGATTTCCTTTACTACATGACCGGTATTGTTACACTTTGACCTGATATTCTTATACTTTATATGGATTGCTAGTCAATTGTCTTTCAGTGTCAGAAAAATATCTAATGAATGAATTACCGTAGGATTAGTGTGGGTGCTCATGACCATCTTCTCTCCATTCAAGAAAAATGCTCTGATTACGGTAATCAGATTCTGCTAAGAGTTCGATCAGTTTTTCCAGAGGTAGAGAGAAAAAAAAAAGTTCATCTTCTCCTTTCTGTCAGTCCATAAAAAATATTTTTTCATAGACCCATAGACTTAATTTGGCAAATGTCAATCAATTATTGGAGGAAACTCATGTAGGTTTTTTTTTCATGAAAAATCAGTTGTTGAACACCATTAGTCCAAATGCAATCTGTTTTTTTAATGGATAGCACTCATGCAAAAAATATGGTCATGTGCAGCTTTCACGAAAACAATGATGCTTTCTTCCAAAAACTTCTCCACACTTGTCTACCGGTTCTGTGGGGTATTGCAGATCATCTTCATTCACGTTATTGGAACTTGGCTACAATACGAGACACAACCCATCAGTACCTGTATAGAAGAAAGCCCCTCAAGCTACTGGGCTTTGGTACATCCTTAATTTATCATGGTGGCTGATTAATAGATTTTTGGATCTTGCTAGTAGATAGAAACCTTTCTATAATTGACAATATCTCTTATTTGGTTTACTTTACACTAGTGGTCCCCAACTTGTGGCTCTCGAGCCTAGAATGTGTGACTCATTGGTGCATTAGCACCAGGTCAAGCAAACAACTATGAAGAGCTGGTCTCCAGATGGTGACTTGTGTGAGTAGCTGCACACAGGAGGTCAAATTGTAAGGGGAGGAAGGTAGGAACCCCTGGATCTTGGTATACTGCCTCAGTGTGATTTTTGTGAAAGAGCTTCGGCTTTCATTATACCGGTAATGGGGGCTCTGGCTGTCACTACTAAGGCTGCTTTCACATAACGATTTTCGGTCATCCGATTGTATCCGTTCCAAAACGGATACAATCGGATCTGAAATCGGACCCCATGTTCCCCTATGGGAATCGGATGGGATTGGATGTGCCACTATTAGCATCCGATTTTGGCACATCCGATCCCATGCGATGTAATCACGGGCACAAAATCGTAGCCTTCTACGATTTTGTGTCCGTGACTCACATCGGACAGCCTCGGATCACTGCTGATCCGAGGCTGATCCTAGTGCCCACAACATGGGAGCCTATGGACATCAGATCCGAGCTCACCTCGGATCCGATGTCGGCTCCGTATCCCCTGTCTTTCCCTGCTGCTGCCTCCTCCATCTTCTGCCCTCTCCTATTCTACATGCTGTGCCCCCGGTATTCTTTGCTGTGCCCCCGCTATTCTATCCTCCTCTATCCCTATCCTGTCCCCTGTCCTCTCCCTGTGTGTAAAAAAATAAAAAAAATCTCCTCCCGGAGGATACATCACCTGTCACCGGCTCCAACGCTGCAGCACCATCAGGACTGAAGAGCCTGTGATGATGTAAGATGCAAATAAGTCAGTGGAGCCTCGGTTAGGAGTCTCAAATAATAAATTTGGTATCAATTATAAAGTAATATAAAAAATAAACAGTAAACACAATTAAAACAGTTAATTATTTTGGAATACCTCTCAATTGCATTTCTTAATTTTACATTAATGTGTCTTTTTCTTACATTTTGGAAAATGTGCGATTTTTTTGCACCAAAAAGTAAAAAGAAAAACAAGTAAAGAGAGAAAAAAATGTTGTCTTTGTGCATAATTCAGGAAACACGTGCACCATGTTGACGAATTTGGCACAAAAGACCTCATCGAAAACCAAAAGTCAATAAAAAGATAAGTGACTTAAGAAGACACAAAATATGAATCAAGCCGTTGTGTATCTAAGCGGCTTAGAAAAACTGAATTTTTAGTTGTTGTTTTTTGGCATGAAAGATGTCCCTTAACTTTGATGATGGGCAGGCAACCACTTAGGGCACAAAGAATATGGTCCCATGTGACTACCTTCATGGAGAACGCTTGGGCCTAAGGGTGGGGAAAGGACAAACCCCTGTGAGAACTTTTACTGCCCTGATATTTACATATGTATTCAGTATTTATCTAATCCAGAAATTGGATAGAGAAGCACTGATAATTTTGTGTGCTCATACACACGATGACCTGGAGCAAACCACTCCTCAAGTCTAGTGCTTGCACATCAATCAAAAAATTGACAGGAACCGTCTGAAAAAAAAATACCCACTATTTTTAACCAGAAAATGCTCTGGGGCGTAACTATAGGATTTCAGCACTGCAGTCCATAATTGTTGATTTCTTATTCGACACCGGGATAGCATACCTTGCGCATGTCAGCAGTTTTCAAACAAGAGGAAGTAGAGAGTCGATATCAGATAACAAATCACGCTGGAGTTATTTGGGTTAATAATATAAAAAGATATCCACTGCAAAGTTCTTCTATCAAACAGTCTGTATTATCAAAAGTTTATGTATATGTAGTAAAATGTAAGATTCACTAGGAAAACCCCCTAGGGAGAAAATAAGTCAAAGGCAAAATGCTGAAGGATGTTCTGGCATTGAAAAAAAAGTGGCTCCTTTTCTACAGAAAAGGAGGAGAGTCAGCCGATCCCAGGGCTGTGGAGTCAGTAAGCCAAACATCTGACTCCAAAAAGGACAGTGTATATCTGATCCACGCTGTCGTATGATGGAAGGACCACAAGAATCTGTCAAGCAATGGTGGCTTTAATCAATGCGTTTCAGAGCGTTATCCCCCTCCTTCCTCAGGAAACCAACCTAAACCTAAATATTAGCAAGGAGCGAGGATAACGCTCCGAAATGCGTTGAATAAAGCCACCATTGCTTGACAGATCCTTGTGGTCCTTCCATCGTACGGCATCACGGATCAGATATACACTGTCCTTCTTGCGTTATGTGTCACACAACCGAACCAGGTGAGCAATGACATCTATCTCGTTATAAGAGTGTTTCTAGAGATAAGACCCTATTGCGCTTTTATTCCCTTTTTAGTTCCTTCTCAAACATCTGACTCCGACTCCTCAATTTCCATGAATCCGAAATGGACATTAACTCTGACTCCATGACTCCGACTCTACAACAATGGCTGTGAAGTCAGTAAGCCAAACATCCAACTTCGACTTCACCTCCGGCTCCTCAATTTCCCTGAATTCAACACTGGCTCCACCAAAATGGACACAGACTCAGACTCCATGACTCTGGCTCCACAGCCCTGGTGTATCCTGTCAATTTCTTGTGGACCAGCCTTCCATCTGATATGTGTGAGGCCTTGAAAAACTCTTTGCAAAATGATTTGAGGGTCAATAAGGATCAGACAGTTGAAATGTCAGTGGTCAATCCTTTTGTTTTCAGGGGAGATAACCAGCTGCTACAGGAGTTTAGCAGTGGCTTTTTCCTCTCTCCCCATTGAAAACATACAGTCATGTGGACACCCTTGAAAATGTTCCTGAAAATTAAGTATTTCTCCCAGAAAATAATTGCAATTTCACAACAGAGGAAAAAAATAAAAACTGGACATAATTTCACAAAGAGATTAAAAATGGGCCGGACAAAATTGTGAAGTAAATAACTTTGTTTCAAGCTTGTGACGCTCATTCAAATTCACCTGTGGCAATCAAGGCTAGCTTCACAATGCGTTTTTGTTCCTGTTCGTGGGATCCTGTTTTTTGCAGGATCCAACAAACGGGAACAGACAGGTCCGGATTGGCAACTCCGGATGCCATTTCTGTGTCTGGTCTGTTATCCGGAAACAGAAAGAGCAGTGGGGACCAAAGCCTGACAAGTGCTGTCAGCGCTGTCCACTTTCACTTTAGCAGTGTATCTATATATACTGCTAAAGTGAAATTAGTCAAAGGATTTTTAAAAATAAAAAGATAATAAATTCTCACCTGAATGGCGACTGCAAGTATCCAGCAATTAATTAATCTCCTGGCAGTTTGATGACCTTGCATCAGCTGACTGGGAAGGGGTGGGGCAACCCGATCAGCTGATAGGTCACATGACCTCATTAGCGCGGTTTTAAAGATTTAATCCCCACATGTTGATGTAGACTGTGAGTCCTCGTGGGCAGGATCATCTCTCCTCACCTACTGTGTCCTCACCCATCCCTTGTAGACTGTGAGCCCTCACAGGCAGGGTCCTCCCTCCTCACCTACTGTATCCTCACCCATCCCTTGTAGACTGTGAGCCCTCACAGGCAGTGTCCACTCTCATAACCTACTGTATCCTCACCTATCCTTTGTAGACTGTGAGCCCTCGTAGGCAGAGTCCTCTCTTCTCATCTACTGTATTCTCACCCATCACTTTTAGACCATGAGCCCTCGTGGGCAGGGTCCTCTCTCCTCATGTAGTGTAACCTCACTCATCCCTTGTAAACTGTAAACCCTCGCAGGTAAGATCCTCCCTCCTAACATACTGTATCCTCACCCATCTCTTGTAGACTGTGAGCTTTCATGGGCAGGGTCCTCTCTCCTCATCTACTGTATCCTCACCCATCCCTTGTAGACTGTGAGCCCTTGTAGGCAGGGTCTTCTCTCCTCACCTACTGCATCCTCACCCATCCCTTGTAGATTGTGAGCCCTCGCAGGCAGAATCCTCTCTCCTCACCTACTATATCCTCACCTATCTCTTGTAGACTGTAAGCCCTCGTGGGCAGAGTCCTTTCTCCTCATCTACTGCATCCTCACCCATCCCTTGTTGACTGTAAGTCCTTGGGGGCAGGTCCTCTCTCATCCTGTGCATGTGCCTTGTATTGCTCATAAATATTGCACTTGTCCACGTATGCCCCTTTTCACATGTAAAGCACCATAGAATAAATGACGCTATAATAATAAATAATAATAACCTGTATTTAACCCCATATCTACAGGTTAATAGCATTTTTGCACATGATGGGTTCACTTTAAGAGAATCTCGCTGTATATAATTCCCAATAGAGAAGTATTTATCACTTTACGCTTTACGTGCATACCAATGAGCTATCAAAAATAATAATATTTATTCTGTTATATAGCACTAATAATTCCATATTTCTAACCAATCCTGCTTAATTCAAGGTAGCTTTTGATTGTAGATAGGGACACATTCTACAATGTACATTGTGCTGCTTTTCTTTTCTCTGCTTTTGCTGTTTTGTTTTTTTTATTGAAATTCAAAAATATAAGTTTCTCTTTTTCTTTATAAAACGCAAGAAAGTGTCAGGAAAATACCCCGAAGGTTCGATAGAGCCGCGTGGTGACTTTTTGTCCTTTTTTGTTGTTATTTTGAATTTTCCTCCAGACACTAATTGTTTCTGTAACTAAATCACTTCATCAAATGAAAAAAAAAAGCAGAACCTGCAATTTTCACATCATTTTATAGAAATTATTTGTCATTTTTAGAACGTGATCTGGGCACGATTCATGATTCATTTCATAATTGAATTCAAGTTCTAACTTCACGTTTTCCGGTGACAGGAAACGACTTTGTAAATCATTCAAAAAACTTATTTTTTGCCGAAAGAATTTGATGAAAACTTCACGAGTCTAGTAAACTCCATTATACTTTACACTGGAATTAATTTCTTTGATGTGTCTGGTACAGTTAATTCCATGAGACTGCTTTACATTTACACTTAAACATAGATCCCTGTAATTAGCACTTTAGTCGACTTGGTGCTATCACCGCGGTGGAATCATTGCAGATTGACTGAGCATTTTTTACTATTCATCTTTCTTGGGTTCGGCTATGTGCATAAGTGTGTCAATGACTCCCTCTGCTGAAAGATAGACATTCCTTCACTTGTGCATTTGCTTTTACAGCAATTATGTTATCTTAATCTTAAATTACTGAGTTCTCAGTTTGTATTTTGCACTTTTAACTAAATATATTTTTACAAAACTTTAAAAAATAGGGGTCAAAATTGAAAGAACATAGGAGTAATAATAATAATAATAATAATAATAATAATATGTATTCTTTTATTTAGCTTTCAGACTATTATATTAGGCATGAAGAATTAAAATTCAAAAGTAGTTTTCTAACAATTAGGGGTAAGTTGACAATTCGGGCATCTAGGCAGTACCTAAGGACCCAATGTTAGATTGGGCTCAAAGAGACAGATGAGTCAAGGTTTATGGTTGGTTTCAAAACAAGTTGACACATTTTAGGCTGCCTTCAGACTTGCAGATGCATCTGCAGCGTTTTGCAGATGCATCTGCAAGCATCTGCATGCAGACCGCGGCCCCTATGTTTATAATGGAGCGCACGGCGGTCTGCAGATGCTTGCAGACCGCCGTGCGCTCTCATTGCCCGCCATTAGTGATCTGTGCGCAGGCATCCGCCTGCGCACAAATAACACACTCTCGCCCGCACCACGGACGCAACATCTCGCGTCCCTGGTGCGGACGAGAGTGTGTGATCTGTACGCAGGCATCCGCCTGCGCACAGATCACTAATGGCGGGCAATGAGAGCGCACGGCAGTCTGCAAGCATCTGCAGACCGCCGTGCGCTCCATTATAAACATAGGGGCCGCAGTCTGCATGCAGATGCTTGCAGATGCATCTGCAAGTCTGAAGGCAGCCTTATTGTGGTGATTTTTGGAGGTATTTTTTTTTTTACTTTTTTTCATCAAGAAACACAGAAACACTTCAGTCAATTGTTGACTGTGAGTAAGGGTGCGCGCACACGATCATGTGGTGGTGTCGGAAGCTGCTGCAAACGGGTGAATGCAGGGAAAAGCCGCCCTGCACCCACCGCAGATGGTGACTACAGGGCGGTTGTGGGCTCCCTTCACTCACCCATGGCCTCCCATAGGTCTGGAGGAACTGTGTTCAAGACCCACTCTTCCAGACCCTGAGCACACAGCTTGATTGGTCCGAACTGATAATTTTGCAGCCACTCTGTGTCACTGCAGATTGATCAATCCTCCCAACGCCTGCACTGAGCGCTGTGAGGATTCTTCGTTTTATAAGCTGGGAACGGACCTCAATTATGCGGTATGCATGTTCCCGGCCAGTACAAGACTAGTGGGCATGGCCTTGCTTAATATAAGTGTATGAGTGGGTGTGTCTGACTAGTGGGCGTGGCTGTCTAGTGGTCACAGTTTTGCTCCATGCAAGCCACAGAAGCCGAGAACATGCATACTACAACTGCAGTCTTTTCCCCGGTTTAGAAACAGCAAATCCCTGCAGAGCACAGTGCAGGTGCTGGGAGGATTGATAATTCTGCAGTCGCACAGAGTGACTGCAGAATTATAAATTTAGACAACTTTTATAGGAAAATATGTAACATTCTACAGGCTAAACTTTTTTGTGTTTTTTTTTATACTTTTGATATATTTTTCATAGTTATGCAAGAGCATCAAATTGCTCATGTTCTCGATACTCGAATTGAGCTAGTTGGATACTAGGACGGGCTTGATTTGAGTAACAAGTATAATAAAGTCAATGGGAAACTTTTTTCTGGAAGACCTTATCAGAAGAACAGAGGGGCAGGAAAGTGGGGCGCCCCACTGGGTAGGCTGTCACCAGAGGTACTGCACTCCTCCATTAGAGGGAGAGTTGTGCCTCTGGTCTCCAGGTACTGGGACAGTGCAGTTGAGCTCCACTCACACAACACTTAGGACCCCGGGATGGTGGGAGGACCCAAGCATAGCCAGGAGGGAAAAGTGAAGTGCAGGAAGTGTGGAGTTAGGCTAGGGTCACATTTATGTTTTTTTTTTTTTAAACCTGATCCGGTTTTGAGATTTTTGAAATCAAGAAATGCTCCTCATAGGAGCCAATGCTAAAAACCGGATTGCTTCACAAGCAATCCGGTTTCCGTCTCCGGCTCTGAAGCCTGCGTGAAAAATCATGCAGACTGCAGCTTTCGGAGTGGTTTTAGCATCCGCAATGCGGGAACTGGATTGCTCAGGATGTGTAATCCTGAGCAATACGGTTCCTGCCGCCGGGATAAGCAAAGTGTACTGTGTACTGTTTTCTCCTTCAAGCTCCACATCCAAGCCCTCGCCACCGCCTGCCGCCTCCAGTTCAAAAACATTCTCCAAATTCGCACTTTCCTTGACCATGACACTGTGAAAACACGTGTCCATGCTCTCTTCATCTTCTGCCTCGACTACTGCAACCTCTTGCTCACCGGCCTCCTCTCTCTCACCTCTCCAATCTATCCTCAATTTGCTGCCCGACTCATTCACCTGTCTACTCCCCTATCAACCTCCTCTGTCAAGCCCTTCACTGGCTCCCCACTTCCTAGAGATCCCGATTCAAAACCCTAACCATAGTAAGTTCGTATAATGACCAGCACTCACTTGAGTGATATTGTGGCTGTGCAATTGTAAAGGGTCTGTTTGGCCCACAATGCAGAATAGAGTAGAATCAATGCACTCGCGCTGTTGTTTGGTTGCTTAGTGTGGATTTATTTCAATCAAAGTGAAGATGGTGACGGAGCTGGTTAACGTTTCGGCCAAATATTGGCCTTGATCACAACGTCACTAAAGATAAAAAGTGAAAAAAACTTTTTACAATGGTATTGTGTGAGGTATATACAGGTGTTTAAAAAGAAAAGAAGCCAATATATACAAAATATACATCAGAAGCCAATGTCAACTCTATTCGATAATAGTATGTAGTTTAGGACACCAGAATATCTAGTAAGGGAAAAAGCCATGAGGTAAGCTAAAGACATGGTAGGGAACAAGGAAGAAGTGATGAAGAAAAGAGAAATAGATTTGGACCACCTATTACCTGCTGTCTCTGTTTATTGTAAGGGTTCCCTCTCAAGTAAAGATAGAATGATACGTGGAGTATAGGTATGTTGATGTTACCTATGGTTAAGCACATAATAAGTCACTCGGAGGCAAATATATTGTAAGTGTGTTGCTAAGTGGTATATATACCTCGATCCCAGTCATGAGTAATATAAGGGTATGGTGAGCTTGTAAACCATGTATAGGATACAGGGTTAGAGGACTTGTGTTGTCCAGTAGGTTGTGATACTGCTAACCCTTAGTGATGTCTCAGAAGGAGGGTCAGAGGATATATCTGAAACAGAGCGACCATTAGATTATATCTGGGTTCTTGTATATGTATGGTGAAGTATGTGCCATTAGGTAGTGTACCTTAAGTCCACAGATGGTAGTTAGGGGTTAACCCATTAGTTGTAGTGTGGTTGCCCTCTTAGAGATCCCAGACGGGTCATTAGTGTCACTGAGGCATAAGGAAATAAAGTTTTGAATATGTGGAAAAATACTTAGCTTAGTCTAGTGTGAGGGGTCCAGGGAGTGTCCTGTATCGGGAGGGGTCTTGTATGGCCAGCACGGTCCGTGCCCAGGCAGGTAATGACATTGAGCCCCTGTGTGTGCGGTGCATTATCCGCGCCAGTCCGGTCACCTGACCGGAAGTGACGCGTGCGGTCGGCAGACATGCGCAATGGCGCATGAATCCCAACCGGAAGTGACGTTGCACTATGCTATGTGCGTTGTCACGGTGATGTGCCGTGTTACAACGCTGAGAAATGAGTCTATTTACTAGCGATCCATCTCCTAGTGGTATGGTGATTGGATTATTCACAAGTTTAGGGAGAAAAGAGGAAAAAAAGAACATTTATAGTACGTAGAAATTGAAGTAATGAGTTGGGTATGTATTAGAATAGGTGGAGAGCCAATTATCAAGGTGGTTAGATTGTATATAGAGGGTAATACAAGAATATATGCATATATAGGCAAGAAGTCATGATCACATATATACCATATATCAGGTTACAAAAATCACTGAGCAGTCAACCATAATGATTTACATGCATAAAAACATCAATAGATGTAGTTAAACTGGCATGTAGTGAGAAATATATGTATTTTTCTGATATCTGAACATGTTTCAATATAAACTTAATACAGTATTATGATCGTGTGCGTCTCATACAAGATTTCAAGTAGACCACAAAAGTTAAAACATGGATATTTTCAAGAACTGGTCACAGGTTTCAATAGTATCTAGGAATCCAAACACAAAATAAACTTCAGGGAAAAGAAAAAGTTAAAGGCAGAAAGGAAACTTATAAACTTGGGAGTAATAAAGGGAGCACTATTGTATCTTACCCAGTGAGATGGTACGATGAAGGCAATATATGGTTAAGTGGGAATCTGTAAAGAAAAGGGGGGGGGGGGGAAGGGTTTCTAGGTTAACCAATCGATTTCTCTATTCAAACCCTTAGGTATTAGGGTATCCAGAGTATATATCCAGTAGCTTTCTCGCTTTTTTAGGAGTTTAATATGGTTGCCACCCCTTCGGGGTCTGGGGACATGTTCTATAACTTGGAAGCGAAGCTGTGCCACATTGTGATTGGCTTCCTTATAGTGGTAAGGAAGCGGTAACCATGTTTTTTCACAGCGTATAGTAGACTTGTGGCTTGCAATTCTATCTCTAATAGGTTGAAAGGTTGTACCCTTGTAGACTGTGAACCATCGTGGACAGGGTTCTCTGTCCTACTGTATCTGTATGAGTTGATTGTCGTCATTTAATGTTCTTGTCCTCGTCTACACATGTAAAGTGCCATAGAATATAATGCCGCTATATAAATAAATAATAATAATAATAATTTCCAACACCTGGTCTTTCCTAATGATGATAGTGTATATGTCAAAACTGTAACATGCTAATTAAGGTCTGAAACCTTGGTCAAAGTGATCTGAGCAAATCTCAAATAGTGCCCAAACTTTTGCATGGGCTCATTTTACTTTTTTGTAATTTTTGAAATGTAGAAGATGAAAAAAATATTTTGTTTGCTTAAAATACAAAGGAAATGTGTCATCTTTAACTTTATGCATTTTAAAGATCATTTCAACTTCAACTTGCTCAACTGTTCACAATAACAATAATTTTGACCATGGGTGCCCAAAATGTTACATGCCACTGTAAGTGCAAGGGCTGAAAAACATTTACCCCTGGGTGGCATGCATTTATTTAAGGAACAAAATTGTAGAGATGGGCCTCATACACATCCTGAAAACGTTATGAAGGACGGCATCAAACATACCCTTTAAAAATTAGGAGTGAGGGCCACACGAAGACCCTGTTGATATGGCAGAGAAGGAGGACAATAAAAAAATATCATGAACCGTATACCCATTTTGGTGTGGGAAATGGTGCATGAAAATACACCAGCAAAAAGGAACATTTCAGTTGGTTTTAGGTTCCACTGCTATCAACCGGTGGGGTTGTGAAGTCTAGGCCAATCAAGGCTTATCATTTTGATAAGAGTCAGAGTATATGCGCATATCACTTATTTTGCCCTCTGGGGCACTAAATACCCTGTCTAACAAAATGCAAGAGGCAGGGAAGACCAGCACCTCCAAGGTGTAGAAAGACAGTTCAGCTTGGATACCCAAAAGGTGTAGATCACAGAAAAATCATGGAAGAACTGGTAAGGTTGGCTAGCTACTTCTTTACCATCTTCATAAATGTTTCATTCCTTTTAAGAGTACCCCGTGCATCAGGGCCTGGGGGCTAAGAGGGCATAATGAAACTATCTCAGACCTTTGATAGTGTTCCCCTACCTCTGTTGGTCCTGGTGTGTATCTCCCTTGTTTCTCCTTCTTGGTTGCCCAAGGAACTATGACCTCTGCCGCCAGTATTGCCAGATGGGATTTTTTGTACTAATTGTTCGACTAGAGCCTTCTTCTATTGCACCGTTTTACTAGTCCCTGTAAAGTTCTCCTTGCAGCGTGAGATGAGAAGTGTGAATGATCAGTAATCTCTGTTGGCCAAAATGCATATAATGAGAAGGTCACAGGAGATGTAATGCAAAATGACCACATGTCGTTAAGTGGACTCTTCCAGTAACTACATTGGTCTGGGCATGGCTGATGTTATGGGACATGTGCTGGTGTAGGGCAGGGGAAAATAGTGGCAGCCAAGGTCCGAGTACAGGGCTACTTTCCAGGCCAAACAGGCTGGAGATGTGACTATTTAGAGTTTGGGCCTGTGGGTGGGTGTATGGGTATTTCAATTTACATTCAAAGGCTGGGGTAGAGACAGCTGAATGCTGTGATGGACAAAAATCTGGACATGTTTGCTGATGGTTGTTGCAAATGTTCATAAACAGTTGCAAGGCAGAAGGCATCCACACCTGTATCTTGGACAGGGGACTGGTGAGAACATAGCAGAGGAGAAGAGGCACCTTAAGACACTATTTGAGGAACTAAATGTTTGGCCCACCTAGTCGGGTGCATTGATGACATGTCCCTGAGCATGCTAGTGATGGTCTGGCAGGTAGTAATCAAGCCCTGCTGATGATCTTTTTTTTGGCACTGGGGAACACCTAACTCTTGGCCTCAGAACTTGTGTGTAGGTACTATGGGGAACAGTTGCCCGCCTTGTTCTTCTGACCAGGGAGGATAAGGGTGAGAATGATGTGGTACAGACTATTGGCTTGTAAAAAGACTGGAAACATTATCTGTCATCCGACCGATCACTAGTTTGCATTGTTCTGGCTTCAAGAGTGGTGTCCCATGCCCCCCTGCAAAGTGGGACAGGAAGATAGGTCTCAATGATGAGCATGTTTGTTGTGCTCCTGCAGAAGGCACAGTTTTACCTAGACCACAGCTTGGGCCTCTGTGTGCACCATCAGCAGGACGTCAATTTCTCTAATCCTTACCGCACGCCTTGTGTATAGATACTATATATACCTGCTTGGTTTTAGGTTGTACCAGCAGTATAAGTATGGAAGGGCTGGTTTTCTTTTTATAAAACATGCCTATGCGCCTGCTTTAATCTCCACCTATTCCTTCTCCAGCAGATAACCCTACAGTTATTGCAGGTAACAACTCTTTAATTACAAGAAGGGCCAGTAATTAGCCTTGAAAAGTGTTTTTGGATTTAGGTTGCCGCAGCAGTATAACTATAGAAGGACTGTTTTGCAATAAACCATGCCTATTATTATTATTCATTATAATAGATTTATTTATCTCATGGTGCTTTACATGTGAAAAGGGGTATACATAGACAAGTACAATAAACATGAGCAACACAAGCACAGGAGAGGGAACCCTGCCGGCGAAGGCTCACTGTCTACAAGGGATGGGTGAAGATACAGCAGGTGAGGAGAGGGGAGCCTGCCTGCGAGGGCTCACAATCTACAAGGGATAGGTGAGGATACAGCAGGTGAGGAGAGAGGACCCTGTCTGCGAGGGCTCACAGTCTACAAGGGTTCGGTGAGGATACAGCAGGTGAGGAGAGAGGACCCTGTCTGCGAGGGCTCACAGTCTACAAGGGTTCGGTGAGGATACAGCAGGTGAGGAGAGAGGACCCTGTCTGCGAGGGCTCACAGTCTACAAGAATTCGGTGAGGAGAGGGGACCCGGCCTGCGAGGGCTCACAGTCTACAAGGGATCGGTGAGGATACAGCAGGTGAGGAGAGAGGACCCTGTCTGCGAGTGCTCACAGTCTACAAGGGATCGGTGAGGATACAGCAGGTGAGGAGAGAGGACCCTGCCTGTGAGGGATCCCAGTCTACAAGGGATGAGTGAGGATACAGTAGGTGAGAAGAGAGGACCCTGCCCGCGAGAGCTTACAGTTTACAAGGGATGGGTAAGGATACCCTAGGAGAGGGTAGAGCTACCTTCTCTACTCTAAGCTCTCCCTTTGATCAACTCTCCATGAACTCAAGTGTGCCGCGCATCATGTCCCCAGGTCTTATATAAGCCAATCACAGTATTGCTAGTATCCAACAAGGATATGGCATTACCATGTATGGCAGACAAACCCGGCATATTGATTGGCAGTGAAAAATCCACTAAGCTTGCAGTGCAAAGACTCAAGCATTGCGCTTGAGCACCTGCTATACTTGATCAAGTAACGAGTGTGCCCGAGCACTCTGATCCTCCATCGAGTATCAAGCAGTGATAAGCCCATTCGGTCATCAGTAATTTTTGGGTCTCTGCAAAGCATTTTCTATATGCCACTTTTTTCATCAGTTTCACATAGACTTTTTATAGGTTTAAAAAAACATAAAATCATGTATTTACAGTTAAGCCCAAAACATATTGGGACAGTAACACAAGTTTTGGCATTGCTGTTTATCAAAACATATTCATGATACAGTTATATAACCAATATGGGGCTAAAAGTACAGACTCAACTTTGATTTGAGTATGTTCACATTTAAATTAGAGTAAAGGTTTAAGAATTACACCTCTTTGGCTATGTGCACACGCTGAGTATTTGGTGCAGACAATTTCTGCAGCAAATCTGCATCTTCTGATAGAAAAACGCACCAAATACACAATGCATTTTTTTTGCAAATTTGATGCAAATTTGAAACAGATATGTGCAATATATTTTTCTTAATGAAGTCAATATGTGGAAGGGCTGAAAAACTCAAGGAAATCTGCAAGCATTGACATGCAGCAAATTTTTTCTGCACCAAATCTGCAAGCAAAAAATAACATGTGAACAACACTTCTCATAGGGACTTCTGGCTTCAGGATAGATATGACAATCTGCACCAAATCTGCTTCAAATCTGCACCACAAAATGCATTAAATCTGCACACATAGCCTTTAATATGTACCTGCTTCTTTTTCAAGGGACCAATGGTAATTGGATAATTATCTCAATAGCTCTATCATGGGCTCCATTCCCTCATTAATTTATCATCGGTTAAGCCGATGTAAGGTTTGGAACTGATTCCAGGTGTGGCATGTGCATTTTGAGCATTTTGTTGTGAGCATTTTTAACCTTTTTTGTGAACTCACACATGGTCAAAGAAGCTCTCAATGGAATAGAAACAGAATATCATTATTAGTTCCTTCCCACACCCTGATTTAACTGTGCCTCACAGCCAAGGTGCTTTTGTATGGATAAGGCTCGGAGAGATGAGTTAATCTCACACTGTTAGGCCACATGCCCACATTCAGTCAAGTATTGTATTAGTATTTGTAAGCCAAATCAGAAGAGAAGCAATCAGAAAAGTATAATAGAAACAGGTCCACTACTTCTGCATTTTTCACCCACTCCTTAAATATATTGATGTAAAATACTGATTAAGTACTGAATATTTGAACACGGCCTTACAGTAGCAACTGGAGCCATGGCCACAAGAGGCAGGGTCACAGGGACAGGGTCACGGGAGCAGGGTCATAGGCAGAGGCACAGGAGGCAGGGTCACAGGGGACAGGGTCACGGGAGCAGGGTCATAGGCAGAGGCACAAGAGGCAGGGTCACAGGGGACAGGGTCATAGGAGCAGGGTCATAAGCAGGGGCACAGGAAGCAGGATCCCATTTGGCAGGGTCAACGATGATGTAGGCCAAGGGCTCATAGGAGGAGGGGGCAAGGTAGAATAATGAGGGTGATGTTGATATGTCAATGTTGGACGCAAAAAGCTTCAGGAAAATCACAGCGAAGATGGCACGTGTGCAGATGGAGATCTTGGAAAGCTGAGACTCCATTTGTGCATGCACCACCTCTGCAGCCATTTTCCTGAAGTCTGTCACATTGGAGGCAGATGGAGATCTTGGTTCTCAGTCATATTCAGAGAGGTCCACCAAAGAGATAATAATGGCACACGCCTCGTGGCAGCGCAACAAGCGCTCCTCCAAGCCTTGGGCCAGACCTTGCCGATTGGGACCCTGCCTCCTGTGACCCCGCTCCATCGGCGCTGCCACGCCCCCTAGCTATATCTGAATTTTAAGACACACCCAATTTTCCCCCTATTTTGTGTAAAATAGCGTGTTTTATAATCTAGAAAATATAGCATATTGCTTCTGTGACTGTCGGATAATCTGCAGATTGGTAAATCCATTACCAGTCACTTCCTACTAAAGCCTAATAAAGGATTTTTTTCAAATATTAAATTTAATTTGATATTTTCGTTATTTTTATGTATGGGGGCAAGAAATATTAATACCACTTCTAACTATTTACATATCAACCCAAATTTTGTAGCATTATGCATCTCAATATGGGGTTTATCTACCGCACGTGTCAAAGTACAGCCCCTAATGGCCAATACGCCGCTCTCTCACTTGGTGTTACACAGTAGCCGGGAATGTTCATGACTGGTTACATCAGTCAATAATGGAAATGGTTTCCCTGGTCTATAAACTGTCCAAAACCACAGCAGACTCACTTGTGCTATAGTGATACCCAGCTGGACACCTGCTCCTCTGAGCTCCTAAACTCTGTGTGCCTCTGAAGAAAGACTTCATCACTCCATCGCCACCTGGTTTGACGTAAGAAGATTTCGGGAAACTGCCAGACTATGTTGAGTGATCCATGGCTCCTAATTTTTTTTTCTTCTAATCAAGCAATACAGACAACAATATGCCTTTAGTTTTCTTGGAAGAGATTATGTACCGGTGTAATGGTGTACAATGATGCTGGTAAATGGATGCCAATGTGTCTTAAAAATGGAAATAATATATTAATAGCATAAAACTATATAAATAACAGCAATAATAACACCATAAATAACCATAATAAAAACAGTAAAAAATAAAAATGATACAAATAAATAATAATATAGATTAAATAGAATAAGCTATAATGTAAATAATACAAATTAATTAACATTTTTCTGTTAGTTTAGAAAATTATATCACATTCTAAGCCATGCTTATCTACCGGGAGGAAGGAAGAAAATAGGTAGTGTCCGAGCGCTGGGGGCTACAAAGCACACAGGGGGTAGAAGTTAAAGGTTTAACAAACCTCTTTTTTAGCATAGATACCACGACACGTTTCAGCAGAGGTCTGCTGCCTTCATCAGTTGATTTACCTTTAAATTCACCTGATGAAGACAGCAGACCGCTGCTGAAACGCGTCGTGGTATCTATGCTAAAAAAAGGTTTGTTAAACCTTTAACTTCTACCCCCTGCGTGCTTTGTAGCCCCAGTGTTTGGACAGTGACCACCTTCTTGCTTCCTCCTGCTATTACATCCCTTAGGGGATTGTGGGCCAGAGCTGCAGGGTGCTTCATACACAGAATGGCAAAAGGACCTGAAGTGGTGTCACTTCCGCTCACGTGACGGAGAAACACCACGTGACCAGGGACAGGAGTTGCAGCACACGGAGGAGCTAGTGGAGAGCCAGGGACATGGCATCTGATCCCTCAGCTTTACAGGCGAACACTGAAGTTGTGCATGGGGTGCACAACCTCTCAAGGTGAGAAGAAAACCCTTCCCTAACATTAATATTCCCACTAGACCACCAGGTACTTCACAGTGGAGTGCTTTTTTCCCATTTTGTTTTCACATATTTACCTACCGGAATTTTCAGGTGTTCAGCATCGGCACTGGTGACATGCCCACCCGGGTCCGTGGGTTACTCGGAACCGAGTCGGGCACTTCTCTGGGGAGGTCACGGGGCTGTGACCAGTTCCATGGCCCTGGTGGTGTCAATAAATGGGGAAAGGGTAATTTGTATGGGATTCAATGTGATGCCACCCGTGGTGTTTGGCAATTGGGAATGGATGTCCGACGCTGAAGTGCAGATCCTCTGGGGTTGTTGGTATTGCAGCTGAGATGGTGTGGCTCTCCACGGGTAGAGTGGAGGACCCCAGGGCAGTTGATACAGTCTATGCTGGGAATGGAATATGGTGGGGTGTATGACTGAGGGTGTAATAAATGACTGAAAGACATAATAGCTGAAGTTTCCTTTACCTTTGCTTGATGGTGGTTGATGCAGGTCGGGGCATGGCAACAGGTGGAAATTGAGATCCAGGCAGCCAGGAAGCAATTGGGAATCAACATAACTAGCTGGGTTTAAAGGCCTTCCTTCTGCTCTGTGTGCTCTGCTGTGCTGTGGCCTCTTCCTGCATGTCTAGTCCTTTACTGGTATGGCAGACAGCTCAAGCCTGTTCCAGGTGTCGCTCCTCAGTGGCAGGTCCGGGCTCTGCTATGCTGCTTTGCCATCAGGTGTTGAATTGGCTAGGGGACTTGCAATCCTCTGTCCTCCGAATTTTGCTGCTGGGACTTCAGTGCCCGAACAACCATGGACCCCGGCATCTGATTTTTAGTGCTTTCCACCAGGGCAAGCTCGGTCACAGCTCCACTCCTCTGGCTCTCCTCAACTCCTCTATTTAACTAGCTCTCCTCTGTCCTGGGTCCTGGGACAAGCTCCACCGGCTTCAGTACCCAGGACATCTGTCTCCTCCCTGTTCTCTGACTTCCTGCCTAACCCGTACCCCAGGCCAAAATTTATAGGGAAGCTCTCCTGAAACTGGGTTCAGATCTCCCCCTTCTGGTCTGGAGTCAGGAAAAGTGTTGGATAATGGTGTTACCTGACTAGGGAACCCCTTCTTGCTTCCAGGCATGACATCACCCCTGGTGAGGGAGGAAATGCCACTGTGGCAACCGGGACCGAGGACACTGGGACCTATGATTGGCTGGCGTGGTCAGGTGTCTTCAGTAACACACCATCGTGAAGTCAATGATGATTCGGTGCTGAAGACACTTGATTATGGCAGCCAATCACAAGTCCAGTGGTCCTGCTGAGGGCATACTTGCAATATTGGAGGATGGGTTAGTGGGCATGACTATCTTAGGTGGTGAGCGTGGCTCGGAATTTCGTTTTGTGGTGCAGTGGAATAAACAATAAGTTCAAATCGACATGGAACTCTTTAAAATAGAAATGTGGGTTTAGGGGTAAGAACCCTATGTGGGGGGGGGGGGTGCAAGAGGAGGAGAGTGTTTTCCTTGCATAATTGAAGGCTGCATAATAGATTATAATTTGGATGCCTCAGTGCCCAGGGCTATGCCCACCAAGACAGGCATCATGCCCACAAACTAAGCTACTTGTGTGTGCTTCCAAACCCCAGGTCTTACCCTCAGACCAACGCTTCTATTATAAAGAACTCTATGTCCATGTGGACTTAAAAATGAATGTATATTCTTAATCAGTGTCGGAGACGCAGAAGTTCAAACAAGAATTGAGGAAAACAAAGACTGAAGACTTACAAAATTAAAGGACTAGGGTGGCTGCAAGGAGAAGGTGAGGGCCAAGGAAAGATGAGTAGAGATGGACAAATTTATTTCAGAGAAATGTAATTCTTTTCGTATCTTACAAATATTTATTTTTCAGAATACGCTCCTCCTGAGTACATCAATATAGCAGTGTGCTGCGGCGTCATTTTATTGACCTGCAGATGGAAGGCAAAAGGTTAAAAACAACCAATGCTCACCTTACTGCTCAAATGTCCTGGGTACTCTCACTGTTTCTGTTGCCTGCTGCCTGACGTCCAGTCTTCAATGCTTCTTTCCATGCACTAATGTCTTTACTGTAGAACAGGACTTCTGTCTGTGACCAGGCCACAGTGGTCGGGGCACGTCATGACATCACAAAATAATATTGTAATGCGCCAAGACCTCCAATGTGTGACACAAGGCCACGTGACGTCATGATACTCCCTGACCTTTGAGACCTGGTCATGGCCAGATGTTAATAGTGCTGGAAAGCTGATACATTTAACCCAAAAAAGATGCTGATAAATGGCCACCATCTTCATAAGACTGCATTGAATCAATCAACATGTGAAGCTACACAGGAGCCCTGTAAATGGTAATGAAGTTGTAGGTGGTAAATAATGGTCAGGGTAGAAGCCAGGTGATTTTAATGGCCAAGTCTCTCAAATCATGTGTCCAAACTTATGGGACTTTTTAATCCTTCTTATGGAAAAGTTCTCAATATTTAAGGAATGGTTGCATGATCCACACCTGAACAGTCCTTAAGAATAGAAATATTGTCAGATATGAAAATAACCAAGAATATTTCAGCTTTTACAGAGCAAGTAAAGGTGGATACTAAAAGTGGCACCATGACTGGTTGCTACAAGCCTCACAATAATAGCCTTCTGGGCCTAATTTGTTGCGAATGGCTTGTAATGAAGGCACCACTAGAGGAAGACGCACCTAATTCATTAGGACACACAAGTCACTCAATGAGTTAGGTACACCTTATTACCAACGTGCTCCACCAGCAGAAATGTTACTCCAGTCAGGGACATACGTATTGATAAATTATATGCCCACTTTGGTGAAGCTAGCCATAACTGGCGTCAAAACACAAAAGATTTTGCTCAACTTTGAATTGCACCAAAATCTTACAACTGTTTCGAGGGCTTTTAAACCAGAAAACTGGTGTAAATACCTTGATGAGTCGGACTCTTCACCAGATATGTACTTTTCCACTGGTACCAATTTGTAGACTGTTTTTCATGCTTCACTATACATTTGTTTTTTGTTTCCTTTCATGCAAAATTCTACGAACAAAAAGAGGAACTGGCATCAATTTATAGTCTTTTGGTTACCTACGATAAAGTGTATCACATGTATGTACATGGCTTACTTTATTTTCCTTTACCTCGACATATACCACAACTTCTTTTACAGACAATTCTTTGCAAACCACTTCAAGGGCGTTGTGGACAAATTTCTAGACATTTCTAAAGAGTGAAAATCATCATTTAGAGGGCCTCTGTTACCCAGCAATTTGGTCACTGCCCTATCAAAGCTGAACTAATGAGCAGGACTGCACCCAGTAACTGCCAGAAGTAGAGAGCTTAGCCTCAGGCCCTTAAAAATGCAAACTAGCTCATGTCACTGGAAAAATTAACTTATAAGTGCCAGGTATCAGCATTCTGTTTTATACAAATGATGGCAAGTTCCAAAAATGTTGCCTACAGATGGTTATCGGGTTAGCTAATACTCCCAGTCATTTTATAAGATTTCTTAAAGATAGTACTACTTCCAATCAAGACCATTGGTGAGATAGCTGCTTTTTACAGACTAGAGCTAATTTTCATATTTTGTTTTCCCAATGGAGCATTGCAAATATACCTCCATGCTGAAATGGTCTTCCCAAAGAGGTTCTCACCAAACCTTCCTTAGAAATTCCGTGCAAGCAAGGTTATTATATGAATGATCATGTCATATAAATCTTCAACTTATACCAAAGTGCTACAAATATATAATACATTAGTTGCAGAACACTAGGCACTCGTCTATCCATCCAACCTCCAAGGCAGTCAAACATACGTCAAATCAGGAATGCTAGAGTTCTTGGATGGAGGGCTAGTGCATACGTCTGACCACTGGTCCTTTCACGACTATGTGTCTACGTGAGTGAATAGGCACAATTCAGAGGAGAGACCACCATCAACCATACATTTTTCCTGTGGTGAGATAGGCCTTTAAAAATGACACACTTTTATCTATGCTGAGTCCAATTTTTGTCTAATCCTCCAAGAGTCTTTAATTTGATCAAGACAAACTACCGTATGTAAAAATGCCAACTTTAGTTAAAGGACTTTTTGGGACTACACTATTGATCACCTATCTTGAGTATCTTTGTTGATTGACTAGATGAAGGAGTGTTTTGAATACCTTGAACCATACATTCTATGGTGTTAAGTGTTGATGAGAGAGATGAGTATTGGACCCCTGACTATCAGAAAACGATGGTCTCTTGTAAGGATTGGTATCTACATATCTACATATTGTTGTAATGAAAGGATTGTTCTACTAGAGTTAATTATAGTCTAATTCGCAACATCCAGACAATCTAATTGGAGCCAATTCGTAACACATCACTGGTAACATTGTTCTAATCATTTATTTGTTTAAATTACTATTCCCCATGAGACACCTAAAACTGAAGAGAAACATTGTGTTCTTTTAACAAAGCCTGGCTTCCTCCGGCAACTATAAATAGTAAGATCTCCGCGAGGGGTTTACACAACGCATTTTACAATGCAATACCCAAGAAAAATAATAGATTTGTACAAGCCTATATATAAGTACGATTCTCATCGTCTTGTGTCTGCTGAATGATAGCATCAAGCATATGCCAGAATAGAGATCATCTGTGTAAAATGATGACATTAGCAAACGTCTACAGATGGTCGGCCTTGTTGTTCCAACTGATGAACAGATTGTAGACGAATCACCATGAGCATTTACAATTTAAAGCTAATTAGATGCTACTATAGAGTAACTAAACTTTCTTAAAAGTTTTCATGCATTGTAGTCACTGTTTAGTAGTTTTAATTAATAAGGATCCAGGTCCTGAGATTACCATCAATCGCTAGGTAAAGAACTAGGAGTAGAAGAACTTATTCTTGAGTTCAAGTAGTTTTTGGCTTACTGGATCGGTATCTGGACAATAGCCAGCCCGTGGTTAGGGAAAACTGGCCTTTCTTTTGCATAATCATTGACAGTCTCAGGATGTGGACCTCCACCTATTAATATTACTAAAAAGTTGTTACTCCATATAAAAACTGTTTTTAAAAGTATAGTTATCAGTTATGATTGTCACGCTTCAGGGGAAAGGCGGCTAGATTGGACCCGCTGGGCCGTGGTACCGAACTCCCCTTTGTGAGCTGATCCTAGTTTACCCAACTCCTATATAGGGATTGTCAGGGGCAAGCCCAGGGGTCTAAATACTACAGCTGCTAGTACCAATTCAATAGGGTTAGCCTATACTACAGTATAGCTAAGGAGGATTCGAGGGATCAGAGCCCGAGGCTAGGAGAGCAGGAATGGGTCTCCCAAAGGAGAGCACAAGGAAGGCCTGACTAACAGCCAGAGAAGCAGAAGCTTATTAACTCAATAATCAGGCACCTCCCATCAGTGGAGGTGGCATGATATACCAGAGGATGGACAGCTATTGGTCAAGGGGAGTGTCAGGTTGAGCCATGCCGGCCCCTACATTCACAGGGGAGGAGCGCAACTGCGCTTAGTGCACCGCTGATTAGGTTCATGACTCCGACCATTGTAGTGTGCTGATGTGTGAACCCGGTGGTCAGCAGTCAGGAAGGGGACCCGGAGATGGCTCCGAGACACAGCAAGCCTGGATGCTGGATGCCCGATCTGTAGAGGATGAGAGGATGCAGACCCAGGAGAGGTGAGCTGGGGAACCGTGCCAGGGAACCTAACAATGATCATAAAAACATTATGGGGTTTGGCCACACACACCAATAGCTGAGCCTATATTCAGGGGTGCACTAGTAATATAGTAAGTCTGGAATTCACCAATGTTTGAGGTAGGAAACAGTAGCAGTTCAGATGTCAAAAGGTTATAATAACTTACAACACACCCATCTTGATAACCTTCTGAAAAGTTATCTCACTTAAAGGGAATCTGTCAGCAGGTTTTTGCTACCTCATCTGACAGCAACATAATGTTGGCAAAGAAACCCTAAATCCAATGATGTATCACTTAGATTACTGGCTCCAGCCATTCTTACACCTTCAAAGAATTTATTTTTAGGAACAGAGCAGAGCTGGGAGAGCTGCCCCTGCCCACACCAGGCTCTCTATAGAGATTGTGCAGTGACAGTGAGGTGTCAATCACAGCAGAGGGAGTGTCAGGTTGCCCTATACATGAAAAAATAGTCCTTCAATGGTTATCACAGGGTAATAAAGCCATTAGTTTAAGTAAACAATAGCACAGTGCCTGATAAGAAAGTTGCTATTTGTTTTAAGCCTCATCTTACATAGCAAAAACCTGCTGACAGATTCCCTGTAAAAGTATTAAGGAAACATAACATTGACCAAGCCATTGACCAATGTCAAGTTACGTGTTGAATTGCATCCCAGTGCTGTGTTGAGTCAAGGTAACCTTAGCTAGATCTGTCATTCGATTTTAGCTTTCAAAATTTTGTAATCAATTCAAGCTGTTAGAATTCACTTCTAATTTTACATAAAATATGAATTCGCCTAATTCTGGCACTTACCTCCGCTGCTCCACACAGCTTCATACATAGACTTCTTCTAGTTGGCTCCAGTCCCCTTCTGGCTTTATAGTACATTTCCTAGACTGAATAGGCAAGACCTTCGTACCACAGGAGATGCTGAAAACCCTTGTGAAGACAGAAGAGAATTGGATGTACCTACGAGAGGGTCGGAGGAATGGGCAGAGAGCTGCATGGAGGGACGATTGAAGGCCGATCAGAGATAAATGTTGATTTAGGCTAGGGTCACACCTGCGTTTTTATTCTACAATCCTGATCCGGTTTTGAGCTTTCAAAAAGCTCAAAACCGCATCAGGAAACGCTCCTCATAGGAGCCCATTATAACAACCTTACAAGCAATCTGGTTACCGCATCTGGCCCTGCAGCCTGCGTAAAAAATCATGCAGGCTGTAGTTTTCAGAGCGGTTCTATCATCTGCAATGCGGTAACCACATTGCTCCGGATGTGTAATCCTGAGCAATGCGGTTACCGTATACTTTGATTATCCCGGCTGCCGAAAAGCAGAAAATAATTTATTTGGACGCATTGAAAAACCATTATATACAGCAGGGGTGGGGAACTCCAGGGCTCGAGGGCCACCAACAGGTCATGTTTTCAGGATTTCCTTAGTATTGCACGGGTGATAATATAATCACCTGCACAGGTGATGATTCAAACTCCTGTGCAATACTAAGGAAATTCTGAAAACCTGCACTGTTGGCGGCCCTCGAGGACTGGAGTTCCCCACCCCTGATATACAGGTTCAGCTCAATGAATTAGAATATCGTCAAAACGTTAAAGGGAACCTGACCTCTAAAAATGAGCCCCAGGCTCTTTTAACCTGTCCCTGCACCATGTTAATATATTTCTAGGCATCCCTTTGTGGTATTAATGCGCTATAGTAAAGTTTCTAAAAGTTGTTCATTTTCCCATATAAACTTTTCCCCCCTTTAAATGACACCACCGAAGCCATGGAATTGGGTCACGACCCTGTGACCTCCCAAAAGATTTACCGACTCGGTTCCGAGTACCCCACAGTCCCAGTGGGCGTGTCAACTCCATCTGTATTTAAAAAACCCTCCCTCCAAGTAATCCAGGTCTTCTTACTTCACCTCTGCTACATCTTTGCCAGCAGACAGGGCATGACAGCACAGCTGAGTGTCTGTGTGGAGTGAGCTGAAACCAGCCAATACATTATACCATACTAGAATGAATGAGTTGATTCCAGATTACTCAAACAGCCAATCACAGACACCCCATTCTGTGTGACAGCATCTGTGATTGTAAAGATAAAATAGGGAGGGGGACAAGAGGCGCAATAGTGCCCTATCACTAGTGACACTTATATACAGTGGTGGTGCTGTGAAGCTGCTCACCTGGTCCAGTTGTGATCCCCACAACTGGTTTGAAGGCGTTTTTGGAAACGATGTTCCAGCTGCTGCAGGACCTCCACCAACCACTGGATAGTGGTATGTATCAAAGAAATGATGGGAGTGCTGGTGTCTCACGGTCCGCGCTGCTTCAGGGTTAAATAAACTCACCAAAGAGCCAAATCGATTTCCATCCTTTTATTCCTCCTCTCTCCTACGCGTTTCGGCGCCTATCCTGGCACCTTCATCAGGGATATGATATCCCTGATGAAGGTGCCAGGATAGGCGCCGAAACGCGTAGGAGAGAGGAGGAATAAAAGGATGGAAATCGATTTGGCTCTTTGGTGAGTTTATTTAGCATCTGTGATTGGCTGTTGGAGCCAGTGAAGTGAATATCCCGGAAGATAAGCAGCCCAGAAGTAGATGCAGCGAGATGGCAGGACGCGGTACAGTGGGACGGCATGACCCAGTGAGTATAATGATAATGTTTTTTAATCATGTGCTTTGCTTTACAGCTCCTCTCCGCTCCATCCCATAACTGTAAAGTCAGACGTTACAAAAAGCCTGGGTGAGTCCGCCAATCCTGAGGATCAGCGGGTTTCTCCATCACTACTTCCTACTAGTTGCTAACTCTCACCTTGCAAAAAGTCTTGTAACTATTAGTTTTTACATACCGTATTAGTTTTTACAATTACACTTTATTAATCAATGAAGAAACTGTCACCCCCTTGGTGCTGTCAAAAGTGACAGCACCACTGAATGCAGCATGTCTGCTGCATTCAGGGAAACTGTGTGCTAAGGCTCTAGCCCCCTTGCACCCCGAAAAAAAACACTTTGCAAACTTTACAGTTAAGTGGTCCTGTGGGTTGGATCTGATTAAGAGGTCCTCGCCGCTGGCACAATCCTCCTTTACTTCTTCTTGTGTGTTCCACCTCCTGTATGTGTCTGCTGTGGCGCCCCACTGGTTAGTGTGCCAAAGTGGGGGTAATGCACCCACATAAGAGAGTGCAGTATTCCTGTCACTAGGGAGGGTGAAGTCGACCTGATGCTCTCTTCTCAGCATCCCTACACCTAAAATGGGGACCTTTTGGTTAACCCATCGCTAGGGAACCAGTCCCGGTGGGAGGAGTGTTAGGGTAGAAGAAGCGGGAACTAACAGACAGATCTAGTCTAGTCTGAGAAGCGAAGAAAGAAGGGAGCCCTAGAGGGGTCTCCTAGGGAGGGCGCCTAGAAGGAACGGCGGCCCAGGAAAGGAGGAGGAAACCCAGTGCCAGACCACCGGACAGGTCTGGCGGAATCCTAGTCCACAATGGAGAAAAGGCTCAGAGTCGCGGTGCAGGAGAGTCTATCCCTGAGCCGTCAACACTGGCCAGTCGAGTGCCTATCTATCAGCCCCAACCTCCCCGTCCGGAACATGCAGCCCCTCCAGGGACACCAAACCGGGTTGAGCCCCTTAGATGAGAAGAAGGGTACCTCATAGCACCCAACAGGCCTGGTAGTCAAGTAGGCTGTGCAGGGCAGCGCAAGGATGGTGAGGAGGCACAAGTAAAAGCAGCGGAACGAGAGAAAGACAGCAGAAGGTACACTATGGGAGCCTCAAACAGACTTTATTTTCCTCAGTGACTATCCAGCCAGCTACCCGCTATGGAACTGTGTAGATATGAACCTGATCCATGCACTTTTTAAAAGTAAACACCCGTACAGAGTCCATAAGCCTCCAGTGTCTTGATTCTGCCTTATCTCATCAGAACCCCGGGGACCCAGCTCTGCCTGTGGGGAGATATACCATCTAGCTGCCCGACCATCATCCCCGGAGGCCCGCTGCAGCCCTGGTGCCATCACCAGAAACCACAGGTGGCGTCACGAGACTCTTATTATTTCTCCACTTACTTTTCCCCTTTTTAACAAGTGACCCCAGGGTATGGGCCCGGGCAGGCCACCGGTGACATCCCCCGTGACAGTAAAACGCCCGGATACCGAGTTCCCGCAGACCCCTGGGCGGGTGACTGCTGCCGCCTAATCTTGTTCTGGTTCTGCCCTCCTCTTCTCCTGCTCTGTGAGACGTCAGGAGCAGAAGAGGAGGTGGCGACAGATACATAGAGGGGGCGGAACACACAAGGAGAAGGCATGGAGTTCTGTGCCAGTAGCGAGGACCTCTTAATCAGATCCGACCCACAGGACCTCTTAACTGTAAAGTTCACAAAGTGTTGATTTCGGGGTACAGAGGTCTACAGCCTTAGGGCGGCTTCACACTTGCGTTTGCCGCCGCTGCGTATTGCGGTGTGCGCACGCAAGCCGACCGCAAGCACCGCCTATCCCTATGTTTAACATGGGGATGCACGGTGTATGCAGTCGGGTGTGGATGGCCGTGCGTACCCATTGCCCTCCATGTGTGATTTGTATGCATGCAGGGGCTTGCGTACAAATCATGCATTCCCATCTGCACTGAATCTGCAATATGTTGCGTATTCGGTGCGGATGGGAATGTATGATTTATACGCAAGCCTCTGCATGCGTACAAATCACACATGGAGGGCAATGGGGACGCACGGCCATCCGCACCCGACCGCATACACCGTGCTTCCCCATGTTAAACATAGGGATGGGCGGTGCTTGCGGTCGGCTTGCGTTCGCCCATCCCCTTAAGATTTTCATTTTTTTGGAGAGCACAAAGAAAAAATGGAAAATAATATAAAAATGATCGCAAGTTCTCTTTTTTCTATGACAGACGGAACACAGGAAATCAACACCCAGAAGTGTAAAAGCCAAATCATGAAGGAAGCCGAACTGCGGTCTTTAAGGCGACAGCTTACGAAGAAAATACTCTTATTGAATGGAAAGGAAAAGTACTGATAGAAATATCTCGAGTAGTTGTTGTTTATTGCATTGTATTCACTACTATTTTATTATTAATAAATGGGGAAATGTATGAAAAATAAAGAAAAAAGTCTAAAAGGCAACCTGCCTTTGTTGACCCTAGCAACCAATCACAGCGCAGAATTCATTCTGTATTCTGTAATTCAAACATGAGAACTGTGCTTTGATTGGTTGCTATGACAATTTTGCTTTTAGACAGCTTTTACCCTTTCCTATGTGACAGTGTAGGAGGGTCAGAGGTGTTGTCGCTCTGTCAACAAAAAGGGATACCTTTGCGTTTTGCATCGGTATTAGGCTGGTTTCACACTGCGTATTTCTTAGATCTGTGGCTGTCCGTTGTAAAACAGACAGCCACAGATCCGATTTGGCCCCCATGTATCCCTATGGGCCATGGATCGGATCCGATTTGGCCTAATTGCCATCCGATTTTGTCGGATCTGATTTGTGTCCAATTTTTGGCTGTACCCAGAATCAGAGACTGCAGATCCCTCCGGTCGGTAGTTGCACCGGGTCCGGATTCAGGTGCACCACACTACCTGGTGCCCCTAGGATCTCCCTCTGTCCCGACAGCTTCTCCGCCGTCCAGCAGTACTCACTCCCCAACGGAGCTTTCCAACTCTTCTGTCACTCTCTGACCTCACTCTCCTCCCACCCATACACTTTTCTACCCTTCTGAGCTCCTCCCAGGGACTGGGTCCTCCCTGAAGCGGGTCCACCCAAAGCCCCTACTCTAGGGTGTGTGTGGATGTGCGTTATGAGTGTCCTTTGTGCAGCATCCCAATTTCCTGGACACAGAAATACTACACACTCTGATGGTACCTTTACACACCGCTACTGGCGGGTGGCTACAACCGGATACATGCGAGAAATGTATCTTGCAGCGGCAATTCACCCCGTGGTAGAGGCGTGTGAAGACGGTTGTAGCCACCCGGCAGTTGCGGCACCTGTTTCAGAGCACTGCCCGGAAACAGGTGGCTACCCAGGCGATTGTAGCGACCTGTATCGGCGTGTAAAGAAGCTACAGAAGGGATGTCTGGATACCAGGCTATGTACCTGGTCTGTAGCTGGGGCGTGACACAGGCTCCGGGTTACCGCGCCCCATCAGCGATCATTGGAGGAAGCTCCTGCGTTACGATTGGTAGTCGCTGCATAGGGAGGCATATTTAAGTAGCTGACCAGTCACACTACACAATTGCTCGAGCGTCATGTATTAATCAGCCTCCTGCGCTGCCTGGCCAATCATGATGTTATTGCTTTGTCCTATCAGCGTACGGACGTCTCGTAATCCACAATTGTGGCACGCCTATTTGTTGTCCCTGCTGCACCAGGTCCGCCCATATTAGCTTGTTGTAGCGGTGTGTAAATGAGGTAAGGTGCTCGGCAGAAGGTAACTTGAGACACCCGGCGGTGTATCTAGAGATAGATGTAACCTACTGTAGCGCACCTTGTTGCGGCGTGTAAAGGTGGTGCGATTACCGTTTGCAACCGTTTGTGCGTGCTCGTGCACGTGAAGTAGCTGGTTGTAGCCACCCACCAGTAGCGGCGTGTAAAGGTACCCTTATGGTACCTTTACACGCCGCCACAACAGGATGGATACAACCCGCTACAGGCTACAAAAGTAGCTTGTCGCGCCAATATCGCCCGTAGTAGCGGCGTCTGAAGACGGGACGACACAGCCGGCTACAGATACCTCTGCATCCGTGCACTGCCCATAAACATATGGCTACATCGCCGATTGTAGCGAGCTGTATCGGCGTGTAAAGAAGCTACAGAAGGGAACTCTGGACACCCGGCGATGTAACTGCAATGTAGCTAAGGCGTGACCCAGGCTCTGTGTTACCGCGCCCCATGTGCGATCATTGGTGGAAGCTGCTGCTTGATGATTGGTAGTCGCTGCATAGGGAGGCATATTTAAGGAGCTGACGAGTCACACTACACAATCGCTCGAGCGTGCTGTAATACTCAGCCTCCTGCGTTGCCTGCCCAATCAGGATGTTATTGCTTCGTCCTATCAGCGTACGGACGGCTCGTAAACCACAATTGTGGCACGCCTATGTGCTGTCCCTGCTGCACCAGGTACGCCCATAGTAGCTGCTTATAGCGGTGTGTAAATGAGCTACAGCTGGCTACTTGAGACACCCGGCGATGTAGCTAGCTGTAGATGTAGCGTAGCGTAGCGCACCTTGTGGCGGCGTGTAAAGAGGGTGCGGTTCCCGTTGGTAACCGTTCGGCCGTGCTCGTGCACGTGAAGTTGCCGTTGGTATCCATCCTGTTGTGGCGGCGTGTAAAGGTACCATTACAGTATATGGGTGCAGTACCCCTATGTGGTGTCCCGACCAGTGGTGCGCCACACTATTGACACTCTGGTCAAACTATCTTTGATCAGGTTGTGATCTGATTTTCTTGGAAAATGGAGAAGACAGAAAAAATAATGTGTCCATCTTCTCCCTTCTGTGCATTTGGATGTTATCTGAGCTCAGGGTGATTATTTTCCATGCACCCATTGGTCGAGTGCAATCCGCTTTACGAATAGTGCATGCTACCATTTTTTCCTGGGACTATGTCCAAGGAAAGAATCGGACATGTATATGACTCCATAAAATAACATTGGTCCAAATGTGATTCGATGGTTTGTTGGATCGCAGTGACACCAAATATATGCCAGGGTTTGTCTCCAGAACCAGATGTACTTAGAGACTTTTTACCTTGGTTATTCATAAACTGTGAATCTTGGGTCAGATCTGAGCTCAGCTCTTCAGCAGATCCCGGTGGTGTGAGCTGTGTGACATCCCCTCATTTTCTGCTTGTCTATCTGTTCAGCCGTAGAGAAACATCTTACATGTTGATAACATGTTATTATCCGAGAGGAATTCGGTAATCGCTTTGTAACAGCTGTTTTCCTTCCTCAGTGACCAGGGTCCATTTTTTTTATCTTTTTTTTGGGTCGATGACAAATAAAGACAGAAGTGATGCCTAAAACATCACAATGTCAGATTTCACGAGTAATGTCCTACGCAGCAATTACAAATTCCATTAGCGTGACGCGGTAACTTGTCGGCCACAATGGGATAGAAAAGATTAAATTTCCTTCAAATCCACATAAACACATTAATGAAAAAGTCATAACAGTGCTACATAGACTCAATATTACATACCAGGCCGGTACTGTAATAAATATGAGCATTACATATGATTACAGTATAGTGAGTTTTTCCACTTTTCAATACTGTTTTTCTGCCTTCAGTAACCACTAGGGGGAGTTTACTATCTATTTTTTAACTCACTAATTAAGTTGTATGCAGAGAGCTCTTGGGCTCCTCCTAGTGGTGGCTGCAGACAATCATAATTTTAGCAATCATGTATCTATGTGAGGGATTTTCTTTTACCAGATGGGATGTGAAGCTCATTTAAAATTACCTATTGGAAGTAACAGGTGTGGGCAATAGGAAAATCATACTTGAAACCAGACAAAAGGGGGAGACGTTCATTCATTATTTGCATTGTGTGTCTGAGTGTGCCACACTAAGCATGGAGAACAGAAAGAAAAGTGACTAAGAACTTAAAAATATTAACAATCTCAAGATTACAAGTCCATCTCTAGAGATCTTGATCTTCCTTTGTCTACACTACAGTCAGGGGCTGGCTGGCCCAGGGGGATGCCCCCTAGGTCAGTGGTCAAGCAGCAGTTTTGGGCTATCTGCTATCGGCTATCTGTCATGCTGGTCTGGGCTCACTGCTCATGGGCCACTGCTGTGTGTTTGCCCGCCAGGTTGAAATTTGCCAGCCAGCCTCTGTCCACAGTGCACAGTATAACCAAAATGTTTACAACTGACGGCACTGTAACTAATTACCGTGGATGGGAGAGAAAAAGTGATTAAAGGTAGCAAGGTAGCAATGTAGGATAGTCTGCATGATGGCAAAGCCACCCCAATCATTAGTCCATTAGAAATTCAAGCTGTCCTGCAGGCTCAGGGTGCATCAGTGTCAACACAAGCTGTCTGTCCACATTTGAATGAATAGACCCCACTGCTGACACAGAGACATACAATAAATCTAGGCTGCAGTTTGTCAAAATGTACGTGAGTAACCAAAATCTTTCTGGGAAAGTGCTTTGTGCACAAATGAGACCAAGATAGAGTTTTTTGATAAAGCACATTCTTCTACTATTTACCGAAAACAGAATGAGGCCTACAAAGAAAAGAACACAGGACCTACAGTTAGATAGGGTGGAGGTCAGAGATGTTTTGGGTTACTTTGCTGCCTCTGGCACTGGGGGCCTTCAATATGTGCAAGACATCATGAAATATGAAGATACCAATGTATTTTGGGTGGCAATGTAGTGTCCAGTGTCAGAATGCTGGGTGTGCATCCTAGGTCATGGGTCTTCCAACAGGTCAATGACCAAAATGTACTTCAAGAATCCTGCAGAAATGGATGGAAACAAAGCTCTGGAGAGTTATGAATGTTTGTAATTGCAATAATTTTCTGCTAGCAAAAACCCATTTTCTGGAACAATTTCAAGTGTGCCAACACTTTTGGCCATAACTGTATATATAGGTTACATATAAAACAATATGAGGAATCCTTAGACTTATTACAATGTATCTCTGAGCTGTCTGTTGCCTCTATAGTATTATGTTTGCGATATAGGAAACCATCATAGAGATAATAGGACTGGCAAATAAAATAAAAATCACAATGCTTTTCATAGCATAAAGTACTACAGCTCATGTTCATAAGTAAAGTTTAGAGCTCACATGATGGGACTATGAAGTGTATATGGGTCTGACATATGGATCTGCAGGTATCCTATAACACGGGCTTCACACTTAAGGCTATGTGCCGACACAACTTTTTAGATGCAGATTTTTTCTGCAGCAAAAACGCTGCTAAACTGCACCCTGTGCCAGAAAAACGCACCGAATAAGTAATATGCTTTTGGTGCAGATTGTGGTCTTGCATGTTTTCACCATTCTTAATGGCAGGAATGGCAGAAAAATGCTGCTCATATGCCCAAACCATTGACAGGCTCATTTTTGTCTCTAGAAAAAAAAAAAGCTGCAAATCTGCAAGGAAAAAAGTCATCATTGGCCCGCCGCCTGCTTCCCGAGTCCCATTGTCATTGCGGCAGCTGCGGCCGCAAAGCACTGCCGTGCGGCCCTAAGCTAGGGCAATACCACCGGCCCGGGGGGCAGATGCCTCCCTGTCACCTGGGCCAGTCCGCCCCTGGGAAGAATACATATCAAAAAATGCACCATTGGCACAGGGCCTAAGAGGTATAATAGATATAAGGACTACCACTTCTGGATAACATTAAAATAATACATTTTATTGATTCTTTTTATAAAAAATGACTGGTCTGGTCTACTTTGTAGACCAGACCAGTCATTTTTTATAAAAAGAATCAATAAAATTTATTCTTTTAATGTTATCCGGAAGTGGTAGTCCTTATATATCTATAATACTGAAAAGAGAAAAAAATAACTACCTTGTTTATTATATATCTTTACTTACAAATTTGAATGCCTAAGAGGTATAAACATAATATCAGTATTAGTTTTTTCAGGTGTATTCCTTTAAGGGAACTTGTCACCAGGTTTTTGCAATAAAATCTGAGCGCAGCATAATATAGAACCGAGATCCTGATTCCAGCGATGTGTCACTTCCTGGGCTGTTCAGTGTAGTTTTGATAAAATCACTGTTTAATCAGCTGGAGATTATCATTAGCAGTCTACATGGCCTATTAGCAGACTACAGCTAGTCTGGCATATATACAGACTGCTAGATCTGCAACAGAGAAAACACTAATTTTATCAAAATGCAGCAAAGCAGCTCAGTAAGTGACACATTGCTGGAATCAGGGTCTCTGTCCCTACATTACGCTGCTCTCAGATGGGATGGCAAAAACCTGGTGACAGGTTCCCTTTAAACACTTAATCGCTTTACAGTATATTTTTTTAGATAAATGTAGGTGTCCTAAACCTCATGAGAGTATGGATTGAGTTAAAGTTTGTTGGGATTGGGTTGGTCTGGAGGGTTGTCGGTTTATACAGGAAGCTTAGATCTCCTCTTTTAAGCTCCCGGTGTAAGATTTTTTCTTGTCACCACGTTCTTCCATTCAGGGTTTATAATAAGCCCGGTTTCTTAGTATGGCAGCCCAGAGCCGGAGATGTTAAGCAGCTCGGAACTTCACAAGTGCATCAGCTGTGACCTGATCCCAGCCGTGGCGTCAGTCTACCCTGTGTGATACCTCTCTGAGGAGTGGAAACATGGCGCTGATGTCAGCAGGGTCCATTTGACCCTTTTACCTCTTTTACTATCCAGCGCATACAGTATACTGGTTACAATAGTCATGTACATGTGACGGCTCTTAGTATGACAAACAATACAGCCCTTAGAGGAGGTAACCGGACTTTCAGCTTGTGTGTTATCTCCCCCTTGACTTACTTGGCAGTCACTCCTCACCAGCTGGTGATCCCAGTGAGTTTCATCTCAGGCAAATCTTCAGTCTGGAAGCCCGGTCTTCATTACATAGTGGAGTCTCGTCCAAAAATCTGTAACTAATTGCACATTCTGACTTCAACTGTATCCTGTGTATAAAATCTTTGCCGGGAAATGCAGACTATATAAAAGGGCAAAAGCACAGAGAAACCGCCTTCACTCCGTACTACAACTTCTCCTACCTCATTTTTATCAGTATTATTAATTAGTGTAGTAACGTAAACCTACAACTTTTTTTGTGGCACTTGCCACATACGGGCTGATGCCTCAATAGGAAAATGGATGCATTTGCTAAAAAAAAAAAAAAGAAAAGTCAAATCTACATAAAACAGTAAGTTATACATAATTGCCAACTTTGTTAAGGAAGAACACTACTAGGACAACCCCGTCTCATTCCCCATGTTCGCCTCCATAAAAGTAAAAAAGCCTATACTCACCTCCGGTGCCATCATGGATCTGGCAATATCAAAATTTGCGTTCTTGAGGCCCACGACGCATTGTTATGATGCGCCCCCAGGCTCGTGGGGTACTCGGAACCGGGCTTTGCTACTTCTGGGGGAGTCACGGGGTCGAGACCCGGCTCAGTGACCCTGAGCATCAGATAAAAGTTTGAGAAAGGTTGCCGTAACGCCACCCATGGTGTTTGACTACTGGGGCCAACGCTGTGGTGTTGGACCTCTGGGGATGATGCCATTCCAGCTAAGGTGGTATCACTCTCCACAGGTGGGACGGTTCCCCAGGGCAACCGGTATAGTCTATGACGGTGGTAGGCCGTTCCAGTGCAGGACTGAGGGCGTGGAATAACCAACAGACACACAGTTCGTACTCTCCATTACCTTTCTGGTGCTAGCAGGGTCAGACCAAGGTACTGTCTACAGATGATGTTGGGAATCAAGGGAGCCTGGAAGCAAGTTAGGGATCTTCTGCGCATCTCTTTGCTGGTCCTGATGACCCTCCCTTTCTGCTCTTAAGTCTCTCACCCGTATGGCAGGCAGCTTGAGCCCTTCCTGGGCACCACTCCTCTGGCAACTTGCCCTGAGCTCTCAGATGCTGCTACTCCTTCAGGTGCTTTGCTGTGGCCGGGAGACTTGAAATCTCCCATCCTTCAGTTTTGGCTGCTGGGTCTGTAGTGCCCTCACAACCTCGGACTCCGGTGTTCGCTTCTGGCGCTCAGCTCTGGGATGAACCAGGTCCTGATGACCCTCCCTTTCTGCTCTTAAGTCTCTCACCCGTATGGCAGGCAGCTTGATCCCTTCCTGGGCATCACTCCTCTGGCAACTTGCCCTGAACTCTCCGATGCTGCTGCACCTTCAGGTGCTTTACTGTGGCCTAAAGACTTGGAATCTCCCATCTTCCGGTTTTGGCAGCTGGGTCTGTAGTACCCTCACAACCTCGGACTCCAGTGTCCGCTTCTGGTGCTCTGCTCTGGGGTGAACCAGTGACTGGCTCCACTCCCCAGGCCTGCTTCTCTCCTTCCTCAGACCCTCTCCTACAGGTCCCTCACACTTTCTGTTCCTTCTCTCTACACTACCTGGGAGGAGTTTAGCACTGCTCCAGTCCACAGGTCATCTTCACAGTCCTCCTAGGAACTGAACTAACTAACCTCGCCCCAGGCCAGAGAGTTCCCTGAACTCGAGATTCAGAGTTCCCCCTTCTGGTCTGGAGTCAGCAGAAGTGTTGTATGCTGTGGGTTTACCTGGTGTGGATACCCCTTCTTGCTTCCAAGCATGACATCACCCCCCAAGGAAGGCAAAGTCATTGTAGCAACTGGACTCTGGGGTTCCACAGTTATGGCAACTGACCAATCACAACCAGCTTCCTTCATCCCTTTTTTGGACACAGGAGTGTTCAACAGGAAGTGAGTGGCAGGCGCAGTGTTAACATCCTGTGAATTACTTAAGCATGCAAAGGCAGGGAGAAAGATTGGTCATGGGGCTCACTTGTCATAACAATGTCATGTAGCCCAGGGGAACACTAGCTCTGACATAGCTGGAGCCGCACTGGCACTGGAGGTGAGTATAGTTTTTTTTTTAGATAGGGGAATAAGGAGGGTTGCCCAAGTAGTGGAAAACTCCTTTAAAGGGAATCTGTCAGCAGAGTTCTGCTATGCAAGCTGAGGACAGCATGCTGCAGGGTTAAAAAACAAACAAAAAGCACCTGTACTTCTCTTATCAGGGTCTGTGTAATTAACTACTTAAACAAATGGGCTTTATTACTCTATGCTTACCATTAAGGAAGGTAGAAACCGCCATGCATCGGACACAATTGTGCCTGTTGCCTTGAAAAGACCGCAAAATGGCTGCGTGTAATTCAGGAAGTTCCTTCCTGTGTCTTCGGATACCTGTGTCTGAGCCGTGCTCAAAACAAGAGTTCTGGGATCAACAGGTGTGCTCAAAAACAGGCAGGCATAATCCCTATGGTGGCGGCGTGTAATCGGGGCACAGGCAAGGTATTTGCATCCCCCATGTGAAATCCGCAGGGGGTGCCACAGCGTCATGGAGACACGCCCCATCATCTATCATTGGTGGGAGCTACTATGTAACCATTGGCTGTCCCTGCACAGGGCGCCATATTTAACGAGCTGACCAGTCACACTACACATTTGCAATAGCGTCATGTATTAGCCAGCCTTCCTGCGCTGGCTGGCCAATCATGATGCTATTGCATTGTCCAATCACCGTACGAGCGTCACGTAATACACAACTCTGACACGCCTATGTACTTGCGGCGCGAAAGATGGAAGCCCATATTCCCTTGTGGTAGCGGCGTGTAAATCAGGGAAGGTACTCCACAGAAGGTAACACGCGGCACCCGTCGGCACTTCCGGGGAACGCAAATACCTTCTGTGGAGCACTTTGTGGCGGCGTGTATATGCGGCATCGGCAACCGTTAGCATCAGGTAAAAACGCGCGCGTGCATGTGCGATGCCTACCTGTTGCTATTCTCTGTGGCGGCGTGTAAAGGTACCATTATAGGACTACAAAGTAATTCAAAGCAGTCCGACACACCCTGCTATGATTCTAGGATTCATTGGGGATGGTGTGTTGTAGGTCCGCGCTGCTACAGAGACCACAAAGTCAATTCTTCTATTTGTGAAGGTTTATTAAATCCATTCGACGCATTTCAGAGCCTGCTATGCTCCTTCAACAGGGAATGTTGATATACATTCCCTGATGATGAAGAAGCATAGCAGGCTCTGAAACGCGTTGGATGGATTTAATAAACCTTCACAAATAGAAGAATTTGACTCTGTGGTCTCTGTAGCAGCGCGGACCTACAACACACCATCCCCATTGAATCCTAGGATCATCTACCACATTGCGTGTGGAAGTGTGATTTTGCAGCACTTACCCTATGTGATTGTTACTGGTTGTGGGTCATACAACCTGAACAGGTGAGCAGTTTCATTGAGCTGCTTCACAGCCTTTTATATACAACGATAAGACCCTATTTTGCGCTTGCTTCCTTTGCAGATTTCACCGCTATGATTGACATATCTCTGTATAATCACTAAAGAGCCTGGTTTGGATGGGGGCAGCTATATATACTGACTCTGTTGTATGCATCCCTGAGGAAGAGATCAGGAGGATCTCGAAATGCATAGGAATAAAGATCTACTATTTAAAGCACACAGGAAATCTTGTCATTAAATAGCAGCATGGATCAGAAACTTCCTGTCCATTTTTCTGGAGATTACTTCAGCAGAACCGGCATTCTGGTTCCGACCCAGTCCCTCGGTGTCCCCGCTGACTCGGACACACCTTGGACCCCTTCTACCTTCCCTCAGTTCTCAGCCTGGGACCCGGGCTAGCCATATGGTGGCACAGGCCGACACGTCCGGGTTCTTTCAGTCTGGTCTCTCTCTGACTACTTGGCTGTTGGGTGTCTCTGTTGTTTTTTACTAGGCTATTGGGACTCACTACTTTACTGACTGACTCTTGGTGTTGTGTGTTCACATTTTGTTGTGTTGGCTCCACCCCTTACCAGGTTCTGTCCTAACTCTCCACCCTCCACCTGGCTCCTCCCGCAATCCCATTGCCAGACATGAAGTAACTTAGACTTGGGATCGGCGGATGTGTCGGGTGTATGTGTGAGGTGATCGATCTACCAGTCCCAGCTGCTGTGCCATCTCGTGACAGGGCGCCACTTGAACAAGTTGTCAGTCAGTTTGGGAGGAGTAGTTACAGCCACTGCTCTTCATACACAGAATGGGGATTGAACCCATGCTGGCATTGCCTCCGTAACTGAAACCAGAATGCCGCCGAGAGGATTAAAGTTAATTACCTCCTGGCAGCGTGGATACATGTGCAGGCACCGGGCAGGTTCAGAATGCTATTAACTGGCAGATTTATCCCATGTCTGCAGGTTAAAGGGACACTGTCAGGTCATTTTTCATTATGATACTAAGCACCCTTGAATAGTGCCTGGGTAGACCTTTAAAAACATGTAAAATCATTATTCTAATCTTTGTAGTTTCCTTATAATAAGCATTTTCACACCTTGCAGGGAGCTCCTGCATTAGTCCTGTCCATTATAAGCACAGACGATTGATTCTGCTGTGTTAAACTGTTCATTTACTATGCACGTCTTCTCAGCAGCTCTCTCCTCCCTTTGCTCTCAGTGCAGTGTCAGATTTCAGTTTCCATTAGGATCTTCTGTTCTTTTGAGGACATGGAGGGAGAGAGCTATTGCAGATCTGCTTTACCTGATCTAGATAAGGTGTCTACTCGATTTGTTTCTCTAAGCAAGTATCCTGCTGTGCTGTGACAGATACTGTGTAATATTTGACCTCTTGTTTGGCTGCAAACACAGAGCAGAGAAGAATACAGCACCCCCTACTGATCTCCTGAGCAGTGATGTGAATATGTGATATGAATATTCATCCTATGGGGAGTGGTAGCAGAGAACTAAGTGGATCATTCACTGTGAGTGACAGATGGAATGAATCTCTTTATTTGAAGTTTACAGACGATAGAAATACATAAATAGAGAGATCTTAGAGAAAGGAATTAGAAAATGATAGCAGGTATTTATGGATTTTTTGACCTGACAGATTCACTTTAATAGCATTTTTACCATGTGGCAGGTTCCCTTCAAAAAAGCATACAAAATCTGAGTATTTTGCACAGCGTTTTTCCTGCCAACACTCTGATTTTTGCAGCAGAAAAATCTCCATATACTAAACATTTGCACGCAAACCCTTATACTTACAGGCAGCATATTTCTTATTTTATTTTTATTTTTTGCTTTGCCCTTTGGTTGTTATGGGACACGTCCAAAATTAGTAATGAGGGCACATTTGTTCCAGACATACACAAGATTGTTTATCTTGACATCATGCCTGTGAGGCTTTTAGGATAAAATGTGTCTGCTTTTTATAGTAATCCTCCAGTGATAGATAAATGTAGTATACAATCATATTGCAGCCATGCAGAACAGTTCCGGAATACTCTAATAATCTAATATAGGCGACTTTACTTCTCTTATTTGGTGACGACCTCCTAAACCCTCTGACCTGTTTTTGATTTCTGGTAGATTATGGAACAATCCTAGGTTGAATCATTTTCCATTACCATTGCTGTTTGGTCACGATAGTGCTGTAGACCAGGGGTGTCAGACTCAGCTCGGGATATGAGTTGCACGTACAACAAATTAGAATTTGGGGGACCACATTCTTCGCAGGGCTAAGGCTGGGGTCACATTTGGAAGGCACAATCCGGTAACCGCATCCATTACCGGATCCGGTATTACCGTGTGCCGTCATATTTGGCATCACATTGCAGATCTGGATCCAATAATGGATCCAGATCTGCAATGAGAAAACATTGTGGCACCAAAAACCGGATCCGGTACCGCAAGGTACATTCATGTCCATTGCGGTACCGGATCCGGTTGCCATAGGCGGCCATTATAAAAAAAAAACGGATCCGGTTTTTCAACTGCTCTGAAAAATGCAGCCTGCATGATTTTTACCACAGGCTGCAAAACCGGATGCGGTGACCGGATTGCATTAAGAGCAATCCGGTTTTTCTATAGCAGCCTACGGCTGTGGATCCGAATTCGGTTTTGACCATTTTTAATGGTCAAATCCGGATCAGGATTTGAAAAAACAACCGCAAATGTGACCCTAGCCCCTAAATGGCATTTTTACTGATACCATATTTTTTTCTATACAAATATTGATGATTTTTTAAAGATTGTTTGCATGGTTATTTTACTTCATTAATACAACTACTACTACTAATAATAATAATCTTTATCTATATAGCACCAACTTATTCAGCAGCACTTTACAATTCACAGGTTCATATACAAAATGACGACCCTGCTTGTAAGATCTTACAACCTAACAATGAGGTAGGGATTTTGTGGCACCCTGGCACCTGTTGGGCACCACAGAAATCCTTAGGTACAAATGGAGTAAGTAACAGCACAGCAAAACTCACAAACACAAACAACACTTAGAACACCTGGTTTCACCCCGAGCCTCTAGGGGGAGCTACACTGGTGACTTTGAGCCAGTTCCCCCTATAAATAGAGTCTTGGAGGGAGAAACTTCAGAGTGTGCAGTCACTTCAGAACTGTGAAGAGTGTGGTAGACGCTACAAGAGCTGCCAGCCTGTGTGAAACCTCCACCCTATGAGGAACACACTAGGCCCAACCAGCCTGTTAGCAAGTGGGAGTCCCTGCAATTGGGATAATAGGAAGAAGGAGATCACCTCTCAGGAGCACAGAGTTATTCCGACTCTCTCCTTAACAACCGGTTACTGGAACCGAAGCTGTGGAAGCTACAAAGCCACCGCAGAGAACCAGCATCCTACACAGGGAGTCTAGCCCCCTGTTCACCTGTCGCACCTACCAGCGAGAGCCCAGGGAAGAAGGTAGAATTATCATCACCCTTTTACAGTGCCCTCAGTGCTGACAACCAGGTGAAATCCGTTCTATTGAACAAACTGCCCGGTCCGGCTGGATTCCACATCCACCCGACCCTAGAGAGAGAACTAGAGAAGATGAACCACATAGTCATTGACATGCTCAAGACCTTACCAGTTGAAGAGAGAAATCAATGGCCAGAGAAACTTCCAGATCTCGTGGACATCTACAACCACATACCTGTCAGTTCGACAAATTACACACCTGCTTACTTGATGAGAGCAAGACCAGGTAAACTGCCTATTGATTTGCAGATGGGAACCGTTGAACCCACAGAAGATTCTTCTGATGAAGACTGGGTCAGCCAACGCCAAGACAAGTACAGAAGTACAGAAAAGTACAAGAGAGTGTTGAGAGGAACCTGGAAATCAGTAGAACAAAACAAGAAAAAGACTTCAACAAGCACGTCTCAGCTGAACCGCTAGCCATAGGTGATGTAGTGCTGAAAAGAAAAAGAAAAACCAACAAATTGGATAACAGTTGGGAATCCGTACCCTACACCGTTATGCCATCACACTATGATAACTCTAAAACTTGTGTTATTAGCAAAGACAATGGGAATACTATTGCGACTGTCTCAAGGGATCATTTGAAGAAATGTCCGCCACAGTTAGTCCCACAAGCAACCAGTTACCCTGCTGTAACTACAGATGAAGAAACCAAAGAAAATCTCGTCCTTACAGAAATTGGATACTTACCAGCTGATTGGCCCCAAATAGGTGAAGCATTCCTCATACCAGTTATGCATTTCTACCAACCTGCTGAAGATCAGCCAAAACCAAATCCAATTCCACAAGTCCAACAAGAAGAAGTCCAAGTGCAAGAATTGCAGCCTGTTATCATGGAACCTGAGATTCCTGTAATCGGTCAGCCTGCTAGTCCCCCAGTAAGAGAAGCCATTCCTAATCAACTACCTACAGAGGTCAGTCCAGTTGATAGACTCCGCACTTACTATGGTCTTACACAAAGCAGACATAGAGAAGTACCAACCACTTCGTACGCTACACAAACAGCTTTGGAAACACCCACACTACGCAGATCCACACGTAATACATTAGGTCAACCCCCACAAAAGTTTGGAGAATGGGTTTAAAATGTAGTGGAAAATATAACCTGTAAGTGTTGTAAATAGCTAACCAGTTTTCAAAACCTGTAAAAAGTAGTGTACAGAAGGGTGGAGGAACTGGGCTCTGTCCCAAGTATACTAAGTTGGGGACAGAAAGCGCCTGGTAAGGTATAGAAGGTTAGTACCGGCCTCCCAAGCAGAGACACCCGTAGGGAATGTATAAAGTTTACCATGTATCCCTGGACTTTACCTTTTCCTTTTTATAAACTTTGAACAATTGTCACAGGACTGGTGTGACCACTAACTTTACCTTTTTCCAGCCGGCGGTAGATGGACTAGTGCCGTACGGACTGCTTTTCACCTTTTCCACATTTTTCACTTCCTTTTCAGTGATTTTTGTGTTTTCTTTAAGACTATGTAAATTGAATGTTATACAATGCTTAGTGTTAAGTTGTAAAAATAACTTTTTGCTCAGCCGGGAGAACTGAGGTTAACTAAGGGGGAATGTGGCACCCTGGCACCTGTTGGGCACCACAGAAATCCTTAGGTACAAATGGAGTAAGTAACAGCACAGCAAAAACCACAACACAAACAACACTTAGAACACCTGGTTTCACCCCGAGCCTCTAGGGGGAGCTACACTGGTGACTTTGAGCCAGTTCCCCCTATAAATAGAGTCTTGGAGGGAGAAACTTCAGAGTGTGCAGTCACTTCAGAACTGTGAAGAGTGTGGTAGACGCTACAAGAGCTGCCAGCCTGTGTGAAACCTCCACCCTATGAGGAACACACTAGGCCCAACCAGCCTGTTAGCAAGTGGGAGTCCCTGCAATTGGGGCAAGAGGAAGAAGGAGATCACCTCTCAGGAGCACAGAGTTATTCCGACTCTCTCCTTAACAACCGGTTACTGGAACCGAAGCTGTGGAAGCTACAAAGCCACCGCAGAGAACCAGCATCCTACACAGGGAGTCTAGCCCCCTGTTCACCTGTCGCACCTACCAGCGAGAGCCCAGGGAAGAAGGTAGAATTATCATCACCCTTTTACAGTGCCCTCAGTGCTGACAACCAGGTGAAATCCGTTCTATTGAACAAACTGCCCGGTCCGGCTGGATTCCACATCCACCCGACCCTAGAGAGAGAACTAGAGAAAGGAAGCCTAACACTGCTTGCTGTGAAACTCCAGAAGTGCCAACTTCACTATCCCGGTCCGAGTGTACCTGATTACCAACCAGTAAAGGTACCTAAAAGAGACTTTGTGTGGTTGTCCATTACTCCTGGGTTCAGCACGCAGCATCCCGCAGCTGCCTCACAACATCTTGCGCAGCTCCCGGCTCCGGGGATTCCCGCTCATCCTGTGGGGAGCGTTCCATCTCGCTGTGTACCATCCCCCGGAGACCCGAACAGCGCTGGTAAAGTTACCAGAACACCCGCAGGTGGCGTCACGAAGACAAATCACCCCCCACTGTTCCGCCATTCCCCTATTGATCTGGACCACCGGGCCTACACTACCGCAGGCCCGGTTCCATGACTGGAGGAGAAACAACGTCCGCTACGTGTATCCCCGGCTACGGTGAGTCAGAATTTGGCGTCACGAACAGGATACGAGCAGGCCCGTTATCACGGGTATTGTGTGCTATTTATTGACTGTAAATATCGAACTGTACATTTGGTCCGCCATTGCTGAGCGAAAAGGCGGGAAAAGAAGGGGCGTGACTGTGCAGAGGGCGCGAAGATTGACCCCGCCCCACGCTCTGACGACTTCCCCTGTACGCAGCAGGAACCGGAAACTCCCGTGGTGCCTCACTCCTCACCGCGAGGCCGACACTTCCGTTTACAACCGAGGGAAAGGCTACGCTTAACTAAGGGGGAGCGACCATGAGTAACCCGGCTCCCGATCACGCGGTGCCCCCGCTAGACCAAGCGGCACCTCAAAATATACCTTTTGATGGACAGCAACCAGTCGGCGGTATGCTACCGCAACCCGCTCCGATTATGCCGATGTCTCTACCCTACGTTCCTAGTGCGACCTGGTTACCCAAGTACAGCGGTGTACCCAGTACCTTGGAGAACTTCCAGAGGAAGATATGCCAAGCGCTGGACATGTACCCGATGACCGGTAAGCAAAGAGCTTCAGTTATTATGGGACAGTTAACCGGTGCAGCCGAACTGCAGAGCCGCAGCTGGCCTGTAGAAGTTCAGGAATCTGTGGAGCAGATATTCGCTAGATTAACCCGGGTCTTTGAGTGCCATACCGAAGCTGGATTAAGACTGTCATTCTATCGTTGTAACCAAGGGGCACAAGAAAGTGTCCTTGATTATTCACTGCGCTTGCAAGAAGCATACAGACTGTTAAAACAAGTCGATCCTGATAGTGCTCGAGATGAGAACAAAGCGTTAATTGGACAATTTATTGTGGGCCTTAAACTATCTGAGGATAGAAAGCAAGCAAGCTGGTGGTCCATACAGAATCCAGGCGCAGAGTTTGACACCTTGAGAGACTTAACAGTTTGGGGACAACGACTCGCTGAAGTACCTGATCCCGCTTCACCGCAGCAGCAGCAGTACGCTGACACCCCTTCCGTGCCGGCAGCAGCATCTCCAGTCCCTGCGATCCAGTCCAACGCACATACTGTAACACCTGACCGGTTTGATCAACTGTGTGCTAATGTCGAGCAGCGGATGAAAGACGTGGCCAAGCTGCAAGCTGCAAGAAGACCCAAGACAGATGCAAGGCCATGGGACAAGATTCAACTCGCCGACAGCCCGGATGACGTCCCGTGGATGAGGAGAAAGACACAGCCGTCGCGAGGAAAACCTGCAGACCGCCGCAGTCCTGACGGACGCCGCAACAGCCAGCAGAACGACTTAGGAGGACGCAATCTGCAATCCCGTCCTTTAAACGAGCGACCCCTGGGCGAGAAGGGCCAACCCCAGGAGTAGACTGTGCAGGCCCTACGTCCAGCTGGGAACACAAGTATGTGGGAGACTGTCCATACTTACCAATCGTCATCGATGGCATCGCTATCTCCGCATTGATAGACACTGGATCCCAGGTGACATCCATCCCCAGTACCCTTTACAAGCAGTTCTGGCCAGATGTTAAGCTAGAACCCCCAAACCCTGAGATGAACCTTGAAGCCACTAATGGTATACCGGTTACCATAGAGGGACAGTGGGAAGCTACAGTAAAGGTGGGGAGGGTACAGTTGAAAAACCAGGGTATCTTAGTGGTCCAGGATAAGCCTAACCACAAGGATCCATATGTCATATTGGGTACCAATGTCATGATCAAATGCCTCGATGAAGTGTTGTTTTTACTCCAACAGAGTGCCGAAGCCGGTAAACCTAGAGAAAAGAGGGCTATCCAAAAGCAGATTAGAGCTCTGGTGTATCAACAACAGGTAACCTTGTCAAATGGTGAAATTGGCAGAGTAAGGGTCACAGATCCCATTCCAATTGTGGTACCACCCAGAAGTGAAATGATGATCTGGTGTCGAGCAGCCATAGGCCTCAGAGGGCAGGACTACCAAGCTGTAGTAGAACCTGTAATGTCCGACAGTAGTCCTACGCTCTTGACAGCCAGAGGGTTAGTCGATGTAAGAAAAGGGAGAGTCCCCGTACGCATATTAAATTATGGTGATGACGAAGCCAGACTGCCAAGACATGCAACTGTTGCAAAATTGTACCAAGTAAAAGATGATGCTGTGATTGATGTAAAATCCTCAAACCAAACAGTCACTGATGAACCCCCTCACTCCAAAGATCAGTTAGAGAAATGGTGTCAAGACCTCAGTGTAGGAACTGACAATACACCCTCTCACCAGAAAAATGGAGTATACCGGGTAGTTCGGGAGTATGAGCAAGTGTTCAGCAAACACCCACTTGACTTTGGGAGGATTAAAGGGGTACAACATCATATCCCCACAAACAACCATGCACCTATCAAAGAAAGGTACAGGCCTATACCACCCACTCACTACCAGAAAGCAAAAGAGATGCTTCAGGACATGAAAAATGCAGGAGTCATTAGGGATAGCTGTAGTCCCTGGGCCGCACCACTAGTCCTGGTCAAAAAGAAAGATGGTAGTATGAGGATGTGCGTAGACTATAGGCAAATCAACAAAGTCACACACAAGGATGCATACCCGTTACCACGCATAGAAGAGTCACTAGCTGCACTCAAATCTGCCAACTATTTCTCCACATTAGATCTTACTAGTGGGTACTGGCAGGTTGCCGTTGCAGAGGAGGATCGTGAGAAGACAGCCTTCACTACTCCTATGGGACTATGCGAGTTCAACAGTATGCCCTTCGGTTTGTGCAATGCCCCAGGCACATTTCAGAGACTTATGGAGTGTTGTTTGGGCCACAAAAACTTTGAGACTGTCTTGTTATACCTTGATGATGTCATTGTCTACTCTCAGACCTATGAAGATCACCTCCAACACCTGAGTGAAGTGTTCGAGTCACTGTCTAAGTACGGGATGAAACTGAAACCGTCCAAGTGCCACCTGCTGAAACCCAAGGTCCAATACCTAGGACATGTGGTCAGCGCCGAAGGCGTAGCACCGGATCCGGATAAGGTCACCGTCATCAAGGACTGGCCAGCACCCATCAACCACAAGGAGGTACGTCAATTTCTAGGACTGGTCGGGTACTACCGACGCTTCATCAAAGGCTATACCAAGATAGCCGCCCCTATGCAAGATCTCTTAGTAGGTCAATCCAAAAACGGCAAGATCAGGGGACCCCCATTCCACTGGGGACCAGAACAGGACAAATCCTTCCAAACGCTGAAAGATGCTTTAACTGGAGAAGAGATCCTGGCCTACCCTGACTACAACCTACCGTTTTTACTGTACACAGACGCAAGTAACGAAGGTTTAGGAGCAGTCCTATCTCAACGTCAGCAGGGCAAGGAGAAGGTGATAGCCTATGCCAGCAGAAAGCTCCGTCCCACAGAAAGGAACCCGGAAAACTACAGCTCCTTCAAGCTGGAGTTCCTGGCTCTGGTCTGGGCGATCACAGAGCGTTTCAAACATTACCTGGCGTCCGCCCCGTTCACAGCTTTCACAGACAACAATCCTCTAACACACTTAGAGACAGCAAAGCTGGGAGCCCTAGAACAGCGTTGGGTAGCAAGACTCGCTAACTACGACTTCACTGTAAAGTACCGGGCAGGTCACAAGAACGGCAATGCTGATGCCCTGTCCCAAATGCCCCATCTTACTGAAGAGGGAGAAGACATAGATGACCTGGAGGAGATTGAACTACCTGCTTTCCACCGTTCAGGTACAGCAACATGTCATCAGAGAAACCAGTCACGTGTAGAGAGGACCGTGAACCCGTTACCTCACCATGACTGGAAGGAGGCTCAAGCCAACGACCCAGATGTCAGCCTGGTAAGGGATCTCATCACTCAAGAACACGCCAATATGGACTCTGATGCCTCGCCAAATGCTAAACCCCTGTGGAAGGAGAAAGGAAGGTTGTTTGTCTACCAAGGTAAACTATGCAGAAGATACCTCAACCCGAGAACCCATGAACTCATCTGGCAGATCGTAGTCCCCAAGACTGAAGTCCAAATGATCCTTGAAGCATACCATGATGATGCCGGACACTTTGGATGGAAGAAGCTGGAGAGACTCCTAAAGGATCGGTTCTACTGGGTCGGGATGCGAGGCTCCATTGACAAATGGTGTAAAAACTGTGGACCATGTCACCTTCGAAGGAAAGACCATCTAACTCAGAAATCTCCGTTGCAGCCAATTGTTACCACCAAACCTCTTGAAATAGTTGCTCTCGACCACGTGAAGCTTACCCCAAGTCGAACCGGGTACACTTACGCTCTCACCATCGTCGATCACTACTCAAGATTCCTGGTAGTCGTTCCAGTTAAGGACTTAACTGCTGAGGTAGCAGCCAAAGCGTTCCAGAGTTACTTCTGTCGCCCCCATGGGTATCCAGACCAAGTCTTGACTGACCAAGGGTCAGCCTTCGAATCAGCTCTTTTCCAAGAATTCTTAGGGCTGTATGGGTGCAAGAAAATCCGCACAACACCTTATCATCCTCAAACGAACGGTTTATGTGAGAAGATGAACCACATAGTCATTGACATGCTCAAGACCTTACCAGTTGAAGAGAGAAATCAATGGCCAGAGAAACTTCCAGATCTCGTGGACATCTACAACCACATACCTGTCAGTTCGACAAATTACACACCTGCTTACTTGATGAGAGCAAGACCAGGTAAACTGCCTATTGATTTGCAGATGGGAACCGTTGAACCCACAGAAGATTCTTCTGATGAAGACTGGGTCAGCCAACGCCAAGACAAGTACAGAAAAGTACAAGAGAGTGTTGAGAGGAACCTGGAAATCAGTAGAACCAAACAAGAAAAAGACTTCAACAAGCACGCCTCAGCTGAACCGCTAGCCATAGGTGATGTAGTGCTGAAAAGAAAAAGAAAAACCAACAAATTGGATAACAGTTGGGAATCCATACCCTACACCGTTATGCCGTCACACTATGATAACTCTAAAACTTGTGTTATTAGCAAAGACAATGGGAATACTATTGCGACTGTCTCAAGGGATCATTTGAAGAAATGTCCGCCACAGTTAATCCCACAAGCAACCAGTTACCCTGCTGTAACTACAGATGAAGAAACCAAAGAAAATCTCGTCCTTACAGAAATTGGATACTTACCAGCTGATTGGCCCCAAATAGGTGAAGCATTCCTCATACCAGTTATGCATTTCTACCAACCTGCTGAAGATCAGCCAAAACCAAATCCAATTCCACAAGTCCAACAAGAAGAAGTCCAAGTGCAAGAATTGCAGCCTGTTATCATGGAACCTGAGATTCCTGTAATCGGTCAGCCTGCTAGTCCCACAGTAAGAGAAGCCATTCCTAATCAACTACCTACAGAGGTCAGTCCAGTTGATAGACTCCGCACTTACTATGGTCTTACACAAAGCAGACATAGAGAAGTACCAACCACTTCGTACACTACACAAACAGCTTTGGAAACACCCACACTACGCAGATCCACACGTAATACATTAGGTCAACCCCCACAAAAGTTTGGAGAATGGGTTTAAAATGTAGTGGAAAATGTAACCTGTAAGTGTTGTAAATAGCTAACCAGTTTTCAAAACCTGTAAAAAGTAGTGTACAGAAGGGTGGAGGAACTGGGCTCTGTCCCAAGTATACTAAGTTGGGGACAGAAAGCGCCTGGTAAGGTATAGAAGGTTAGTACCGGCCTCCCAAGCAGAGACACCCGTAGGGAATGTATAAAGTTTACCATGTATCCCTGGACTTTACCTTTTTCCTTTTTATAAACTTTGAACAATTGTCACAGGACTGGTGTGACCACTAACTTTACCTTTTTCCAGCCGGCGGTAGATGGACTAGTGCCGTACGGACTGCTTTTCACCTTTTCCACATTTTTCACTTCCTTTTCAGTGATTTTTGTGTTTTCTTTAAGACTATGTAAATTGAATGTTATACAATGCTTAGTGTTAAGTTGTAAAAATAACTTTTTGCTCAGCCGGGAGAACTGAGGTTAACTAAGGGGGAATGTGGCACCCTGGCACCTGTTGGGCACCACAGAAATCCTTAGGTACAAATGGAGTAAGTAACAGCACAGCAAAAACCACAACACAAACAACACTTAGAACACCTGGTTTCACCCCGAGCCTCTAGGGGGAGCTACACTGGTGACTTTGAGCCAGTTCCCCCTATAAATAGAGTCTTGGAGGGAGAAACTTCAGAGTGTGCAGTCACTTCAGAACTGTGAAGAGTGTGGTAGACGCTACAAGAGCTGCCAGCCTGTGTGAAACCTCCACCCTATGAGGAACACACTAGGCCCAACCAGCCTGTTAGCAAGTGGGAGTCCCTGCAATTGGGGCAAGAGGAAGAAGGAGATCACCTCTCAGGAGCACAGAGTTATTCCGACTCTCTCCTTAACAACCGGTTACTGGAACCGAAGCTGTGGAAGCTACAAAGCCACCGCAGAGAACCAGCATCCTACACAGGGAGTCTAGCCCCCTGTTCACCTGTCGCACCTACCAGCGAGAGCACAGGGAAGAAGGTAGAATTATCATCACCCTTTTACAGTGCCCTCAGTGCTGACAACCAGGTGAAATCCGTTCTATTGAACAAACTGCCCGGTCCGGCTGGATTCCACATCCACCCGACCCTAGAGAGAGAACTAGAGAAAGGAAGCCTAACACTGCTTGCTGTGAAACTCCAGAAGTGCCAACTTCACTATCCCGGTCCGAGTGTACCTGATTACCAACCAGTAAAGGTACCTAAAAGAGACTTTGTGTGGTTGTCCATTACTCCTGGGTTCAGCACGCAGCATCCCGCAGCTGCCTCACAACATCTTGCGCAGCTCCCGGCTCCGGGGATTCCCGCTCATCCTGTGGGGAGCGTTCCATCTCGCTGTGTACCATCCCCCGGAGACCCGAACAGCGCTGGTAAAGTTACCAGAACACCCGCAGGGGTCGTCACGAAGACAAATCACCCCCCACTGTTCCGCCATTCCCCTATTGATCTGGACCACCAGGCCTACACTACCGCAGGCGCGGTTCCGTGACTGGAGGAGAAACAACGCCCACTACGTGTACCCCCCGGCTACGGTGAGTCAATTTCATAAAGTACAGGTGCTTATTTACAATGATGGTCTAGTCAATTTGAGGAAATGGGCAGTAGATAAAAGCTGCATGAGTGGCCACCAGCTAATTTGTATAGAGGTTTTGGGTCAGGTGGAGTTTGATAAAGAATTATGTTCAAAGCAATAGTGAATACCTTATATCTAAATGTCTACGATTAGGGAGAATGATATACCGCCCTAAAAGTATGCGTTTTTAGAGATCGCCTAAATATGTGTAACTTGTGGATAGTCCAAATTTCTTGGGGTAGAGCATTCCAGAGGAATGGTGCAGCTCAGGAGAAGTCTTGGAGCCGGGAGTGGGAGGTTCAGATTAATCTAGATGTTAATCTAAAGTCGCTACCAGAGCAAAGAGAACAGGTGAGGTGATAGACAGAGTTGAGGGTAGAGATGAAGGGAGATGCAGTGCTGTGAAGAGATTTGGGATGGGGACAGAAGGCAAGAAGCAGAGCTAAGGGAGCAAGGAACCAGTGGAGATTCGCCCAAGGAGTACCGGACTTCGGGGGTCCACACCTGCAGGATTACTAAAAGACTGCAGAAAACCCCGTCATAACCGTTGGAGATTTTCAGTCACCTGGTCCCCCTGCATACCCAGAAAGAGGGAGCCAGGCACCGTAGTGTGGAGTAGCACCGCAGTGATCACAGAGGGTAACCCGTGGACCGCGCAGGGGGAGAGAGTAAAGACCAGAGAAAGTGAGGAGGCCAGTCGTGTTGCATACAGACAGGGCTTCAGAGACAGCAGGGAACCTGAGGAGGCCTTATACCCACTTGCTGTGGAGAGTCACTGTGCACTTGGTCACCCGACAGTGCTCTAGACATCTTTACCTGAGCATACCATCAGTAAAAGGTAAAAGAGACTTGCTTCAGTGTGTGCGTTATTCCTCTCCATCCCCAGCCTCCCTATAGACTGCCTTACTGCTTCCTACCCTGGCCACAAGTCCCACTCCAAGCTGCCCCTTTACTCTATGCTGCCTTGGAGGTCCATCTCCACCTGTAAGGAGCTTTACTACCCTTGTCGCAATACCATCACCCTCCAGAGACTGTGGTGGCGCTGGTGAAACCATCACCAGGTACTACAGGTGGCGTCACGTGACAACAACAAGACCAATCCAAGCATGCCCCTATTATATGTACCCAGCCTTAGGGTCATCTTCCACCTGGGACATTTCTACCTGTCGCATACACACCCACCGAGACTAATACGGTCCGCTGGATCGACCTATTCTTCAGTTTTTTTTAATATAGTGCCCACTGGCCCCATCTTGTAGTAATGTCCCATCTGTCCCTTTTGTAGAAGTCTCATCCAGGTCCCCTACTGGTAGTTTGTCCAGTCCCTTTGTTGTGTAATCTGTCCACGTGAATCATTCATCCAGTTTGAGGGAATAAGGTCAGCCTGGTGGCATTTGAACTGTCTGTATTCCCTCCTGGCCCTTTTTGTGTATTTAAATTATTTAAATTGCCATCTGGTCCATTTGTAGTAATTTGTCCATCCTTGTCTTTTCTTTGTAGACACTGTCCCATCAAGTTCCTCCATTTGTAGTACATTTGTAGTTCAGGTCCATCTTAGTATGTGTCATCCTGTCTTCACGTGTACTGTCCACGGTCTTCAGTGGTAAAATGATAACGTAGCAGCCAAGTACAATGATTTCGGATCTGATGTACTGCCCATCTGGTCACTTTTTGAGATATCTAATTAATTATAATTTTGCATGGCCAAATTTAGAAAATTCAGACAACTTTATCGACCTCCCGTATTCTTTTGCTTATTGCACCTATGGAGTGGTGTTCATTGAAGTCTCCGATCTTTATTTAGTACTCACCTTCTGTAGTTACAGCTCTCACGGTCCGCAGGGTTCAGTGAAAGTGACCTGCAACACAGTCATGTTCATTTACGCCAGAGGCCTTTCAATACACTCTTAAGACTCGTTCTGGCTATCTTGGTTCAAGGGACATGAGCGCTGTATGTATTGATTTTGGCAGTCATAGGTATGAGCACAACTGCAGGACCTGACGGGATGGTAAAGTGAAGCGTGGAAGGTGAGTATATGATGAGCATAGGTTTACATTTAAAGTGTCACTTCAGTGTTGAAAAAAAATGCTGGAGTGGTGCTCTAAATGAGACAATGTCCAAAAGCAGCAATTATGACGTTTTGTAGTAGATTATTCTATTTTGATTTAACATAGCGAGAGGTAGTGTCACGGTGTAGGGAATAATGACAAGAGAATGGCAGTTACAGCCAGGGTGACCAGGGAAGACTAATCTGACTCTAGTCTAGGAACCCTGAATGGCCCTGATCCCGAAGGTATCTCTGATGGTGAGAAGGTTCGGGCCTCCAGCCTCTCTCTAAAACTCCTCCACCAGTCCTGCACTCTTTCCCCCTCACCTTCCTCCACAAAACTGGGATACAGCAACTCTAAAGGAAAGGACATCAGCCACACAAACACACAGGACTGCACAGCACAGCTTCCAGGCATAGAGTGAAACTCAATCAGCAGCACCACCTGGTGGAAGGAGAGGCTACTTAAAGGCTAGGGGGAGGGCAGTTCAGGTAAGTCACACATTAACCCCTCAACCAGCAGTTGAACCTAATAGTGAATGCAGTGCTGGAGCACAACACAGAGCAAAGACCCTCACAACTATCAACCATGCAGCTCTTAAAGACAAACACATACACAGCAGCATCCAGCAATGTCAGTGCCAACAAGTGCGTGACAGATAGTATAAGAAGGGGTGGAAGAGAGATGTAGAGAGGAGAAGTAGAGGGAGAATTAAAGGCAGAGAGTGATGGAAAGGCTGAGGGGAGAGGTACATGTTGGAGAGGTGGGAAGGAGTAGGGCATAAGAAGAGGTAGAAGCAGAGGAAGGCAAGGAAAAAGTAGAGGGTTATTGGAATAGTAGAGCGTCAGAAGGAGAGAGGTATGAGGAGAGGTAGAGTGGAAAGGGGAAAGGGAAAATTAGAGAGTGAGAGGAAGATGGAGTGGTAGAGGGAAAGGTAAAGATAGAGATTCATAAAGAGGGTGATGGGGAATCTGAGGGGAGAGAATGAGAGAGTTATAATGAGAGGTAGAGTGAAAGAGGGAAAGGGAAAAATAAAAAGTGGAGAAGGATAGAGCGGAGAGATGTAAGAGAAAAATTAAAGAGTGTGAGAGAGGGAGAAAAGAGATGGAGAGGTAGAGGGAGAGGTAGAAATAGTGAAGAGAGGCAGGGGAGGTATTTTTATTATTATTATTATTTATTTATATAGCGCCATTAGGTTCCATGGTTCTTTACATGAGGATGAGGGAGACAAGAACAAATACACTAAATCTAGGTGATCAGGACGTACAGGTACAGGAGGGGCAGGGACCCTGTCCACGAGGGCAGGTAGAGGGAAAGGGAAAAGGGTAGATTGGGAGGAGATGGGTAGAAAGAGAAGTTTAAGGAAGATACTGAGGGAAACTGTAATGGAGAGAGTGCAAGAGACAGAAGTGAGAAAGAAGAGAGAAAAAGATGTAAAGTGTTTATATTTTATTTATTTGATGGATCCAATCTGGCTTCAAGAATAATACAGAGCCATCACTTGATGCCATGTTGTTTCCGCTGAGCCGTAGACCTGTGTGTTCTTCATTAGCTGAGATTGAACCTATTATTTTTCCCTATCTCTTATTTCATGCTGCAGAGGGTCTGACTCCAGCGTTTTATGACATTCAGAAAAATACTTGACCCCATGAACACTTCCTCGTCTAACATATCTCTAGCTGTGAAAAATTCCAGATATATTTACCTAGATATTCGTAGCTTGACTTATTCTGTATGTTGAACCTTCACGAGCTACTTGTACAAGCCAAGGATTTCCAAACCTTTAACAAAGCAATATCTCCGTCCATCTCTGAGGGATGTAATACCACGATTAATATGTATTGATTCTCAATTTATGCAGAAGAAACAATGTCTCCCCCGTCAAGGTATAGCATTGTCATAGAGTAAATAATTAGCAAAAGGAGGAATTTTGTCATGTACCTTGTAATTAAAAATGTTATCTGATGGCAGAAGCTCTGGGTCTTCATATGAAGGATTACGATCAGGTTGCAGGTAATCTGGCTGCTCAGAATGTGATACCATTTCAGGCTATTTCCCTGGTATCACAGGTGCTCGGGTACAACATTCCTTCCAGGGCCCGGTTCCTAGCAGTCATGACTATGTTATCACATGTTCCTTTACAGCAGCTGAGTGTAAATTGTGAGTGGTAAAGTTTTCTCTGTTCTAGATAAACTTTTGGAAGTTGTAGAGCGGTGGCGACTCGCCTCATGATAGTTGTGAATATGTGAAATATTTTTTTCCTGATTCCAGCAGAAAAAATCATGATATAAGAGTTTATTTGCATGCTGTACTTTGAGCATGGCCTCTATTGGTTTCATACAGGGACGCATGGAATTTTGCTTCTGTCAGGTTTACATAGATGATTCCAGATTAATATCTGTATCATGTGTTATCAGCAGCTCATAGAGTCAATATGGGGTCCACATAGACTGTATGTGCTTCCTTACAGCTGTATTAAAGAGATTTTCCACTACTAATGTGACCTCATTTCTTTTGTCCTAACTAACACTTTCCCAATATACTTCTGCTACCTGCCCTGTTCCTTTAAGCTGATCTCTCTGATGCTCATAAATACCTTTATTGTTGTTGTAGCTTCGATCCTTCTGGTCTGGAAACCAGAATCGGACCAACTGAGCAGGGCACATCACTGGTGGGGGCAGGGCTGTATCTATTTGAGTGACAGCAGTCTGGGCACACATGCCCAGACCACAGTTAACTCTCCTCTCAGCCTGCTTAACAGCATGGTGCTTTCATATGACACGCACTGCTATGTGCCAATCATTAGATAGTATATCAGCACATAAAACCTAGAGCAACAATAAAGGTATTTACAAACCTCAGAGAGATCAGCTTACAGGAGCAGAGTAGGCAGCAGAAGAATTTAGGGAAAGTGTTAGTTAGGAAGAGTAAAGATAAAAGTAGGGAGGTCACATTAGTAGTAGAAAACCTCTTTTAGACTAAGTTGCATTCGTTTGGAAAATCTGTAAAGGTACCCTTTACACACAGAGATATATTGCTTGCAATTCAATGGTTGCAGTGAAATCATGGACACATTGTTCCATTTGTACACAGCAACAACATAAAACAATGTCTCCATAATTTCACTGCAACCAGTGAATTGCAAGCAATATATCTCTGTGTGTAAAGGGTACCTTTAGATATCCGTTTCCTGATGGATCAATAGTTCTGCATGCAGAACTTTGCTTCTGCTAATCCAAAAACGGATGGCCAGTGGATCCATTAAGGCATAATGGGAGTCTATGGACAATGGATTTATTAGTAAAGCATCCATTATGCAATAGTTAACCGATCCATCAAACTACGCTGCACATGCTTGGAACTCATAAAAGATGTGCAAAGACATAAATGATGATAATATCATTGAGCCACTCTAGGGAGAACTCAAGCGCACAGTTCATGCAAGAAAGCCCAGGAATTTACTGGAACTGGAGGCTTTTTGCCAAGAAGAATGGGCAGCTTTATCATCTGAGAAAATAAAGAGCCTCATCCACAACTACCACAAAAGACTTCAAGATGTCATTGATATTAGAGGGAGAAATACATGGTATTAAGAACTTGGGTATGTGAACTTTTGATCAGGGTCATTTGGATGTTTTTGGTTGTCATTATGATTTAAAAAGAGAAAACACAGGAGTTTGACAATAAATGGCTTCACCCAATCACTAACCATGAGTGGAAAAAAAAAGCTTTTGTGTTATCTTTCATATTCTCTGAAAATAAGGCCAAGAAAGCAAAAAATCTGCCGGGGTATGTAAACTTTTGAGCACAACTGTAGATGCAAGAATAGCATTACCAGCCTTCCTCCTCTGTCTCCCAGTGCTCTCTGCTGATTCCAGATAGCTGGGAAAATATTAATGAGCTTAATGAGTGGCACTGGAAGCAGCAGAGATTGCAGGAAGACAGAGCAGGGAGGCTAATAATGCTATTCTTGCATCTGTCTATCATTCTGTCCTATCTATATTTCTGTCTTGTGATCTTTTTATCCTATCACCTATTACAAACGTAATATAACGTAATGCTGCAGATTCGCATATATCGGTAGATTGTATTACATTGCATTTGATTTCTAACGGACTGAAAACCGCTGAAGTCCATGTTTGCATGTGTGTTTCAACAAACCCATTCTTGCAGACACATGCCTATTGTGTCAAGTATTAGTATGCGTTTGTTGAATGGAAGCCTATGTATACGTTTATGTGTCTATTACATTGTGTTTGTGCTGCTGTCCAATAGATCCATTGAATGGACAGCATACAGTTGTGGCCAAAAGTATTGACACCCCTGCAATTCTGTCAGATAATACTCAGTTTCTTCCTGAAAATGATTGCAATCACAAATTCTTTGGTATTATTATCTTCATTTAATTTGTCTTCAATGAAAAAACACAAAAAGAATTGTCCTAAAGCCAAATTGGATATAATTCCACACCAAACATAAAAAAGGGGGTGGACAAAAGTATTGGCACTGTTAGAAAAATCATGTGATGATTCTCTAATTTGTGTAATTAACAGCACCTGTAACTTACCTGTGGCACCTAACAGGTGTTGGTAATAACTAAATCACACTTGCAGCCAGTTGACATGGATTAAAGTTGACTCAACCTCTGTCCTGTGTCCTTGTGTGTACCACATTGAGCATGGAGAAAAGAAAGAAGACCAAAGAACTGTCTGAGGACTTGAGAAACCAAATTGTGAGGAAGCATGAGCAATCTCAAGGCTACAAGTCCATCTCCAAAGACCTGAATGTTCCTTTGTCTACCGTGCGCAGTGTCATCAAGGAGTTTAAAGCCCATGGCACTGTGGCTAACCTCCCTAGATGTGGACGGAAAAGAAAAATTGACAAGAGATTTCAACGCAAGATTGTGCGGATGGTGGATAAAGAACCTTGACTAACATCCAAACAAGTTCAAGCTGTCCTGCAGTCCGAGGGTACAACAGTGTCAACCCGTACTATCCGTCGGCATCTGAATGAAAATGGACTGTATGGTAGGAGACCCAGGAAGACCCCACTTCTTACCTCAAGACATAAAAAAGCCAGGCTGGAGTTTGCCAAAACTTACCTGAGAAAGCCTACAATGTTTTGGAAGAATATTCTCTGGTCAGATGAGACAAAAGTAGAGCTTTTTGGGCAAAGGCATCAACATAGAGTTTACAGGAGAAAAAAAGAGGCATTCAAAGAAAAGAACACGGTCCCTACAGTCAACCATGGCGGAGGTTCCCTGATGTTTTGGGGTTGCTTTGCTGCCTCTGGCACTGGACTGCTTGACCGTGTGCATGGCATTATGAAGTCTGAAGACTACCAACACATTTTGCAGCATAATGTAGGGCCCAGTGTGAGAAAGCTGGGTCTCCCTCAGAGGTCATGGGTCTTCCAGCAGGACAATGACCCAAAACACACTTCAAAAAGCACTAGAAAATGGTTTGAGAGAAAGCACTGGAGACTTCTAAGGTGGCCAGCAATGAGTCCAGACCTGAATCCCATAGAACACCTGTGGAGAGATCTAAAAATGGCAGTTTGGAGAAGGCACCCTTCAAATATCAGGGACCTGGAGCAGTTTGCCAAAGAAGAATGGTCTAAAATTCCAGCAGAGCATTGTAAGAAACTCATTGATGGTTACCGGGAGCGGTTGATTGCAGTTATTTTGGCTAAAGGTTGTGCAACCAAGTATTAGGGTGAGGGTGCCAATACTTTTGTCTGGCCCATTTTTGGAGTTTTGTGTGAAATGATCAATGTTTTGCTTTTTGCTTCGTTTTCTTTTGTGTTTTTTTATTGAAGACAAATTAAACGAAGATAATAATACCAAAGAATTTGTGATTGCAATCATTTTCAGGAAGAAACTGAGTATTATCTGACGGAATTGCAGGGGTGTCAATTAGGGATGGGCGAATCTACTCGTTACTCTGCGAGTAGTAGTGGACTCGCAGGACTGGATACTCTGCGAGTTTCCAGGAGATTACTCGCACAGTAACGAGTCCAATGTAAATTAAGGGAAATGTCACTGAAAACAGGATTCTCCCGGACTGTACCGATCAGGGTGCAATCCGGTGCCCCATAACATGGGGCTCTATGGTCCCTGATTGCAACCTGACCAGGTGCAATCCGGTTTTAATCAGGTTTTCTATTTTTGACCTTCCCGCCTGGTTTTTCAAATGAACAGCTGACTCAGGTCAGCTGTTCATTTGAAGTAGCAGTGCTGGCAGGGTTCATGTGAGTTCATGTTTGCCTGCATGAACTCACATGAAATTTCCTAGGGTGCACAGCTCTGCTACATCTCTGGTGGAGGTTCTGTACCAGAGATGTAGCAGAGCTAAAGAAGAATCCTAGATTGGACTATGGCGGACGGAAGAGGATTTTTTACAAATAAAGATGGAGTCCCTAAGTGTCTTTTTGTTTTTTTTCAAATAAAAAAATTTTTTTTGTGTTGTGTTTTTTTTAAAAAAATCACTAGAAATTCATGACGGTAATGTTTACTATTGGCGTGACCGCCATGAATTTCGGGCTTGGGGCCAGCTGATAATACAAAGCTGGCCCTAACACCTTTATAAGAGTTGGGTTCAGTGCCAGAAAATGGCGCTTCAATGAACGGGGGGTGCCCAGAAGGCTTGGGCCTCCCTGCGCTGCGGATTCCAGCCCCCAGCTGCCTAGCTGGATCTGGCTGGACATAGAAATTGCGCGGAGCCCCACGCATTTTTTTTTTTATTATTTCATGAAATTCATGAAATAATAAAAAATAAGGGCTTCCCGATATTTCTGTGTCCAGGCAGGTCCAAATAGTCAGCTGGGAGTTGGGGGCAGCCCGTTGCCGCCTGCTGTATCCGGCTGGCATACAAAAATACGGCGAAGCCCACGTCAAATTTTTTTTGAAAAATCCATTATAGAATCCTCTAAAAAGGGACTGCATCTTTATTAACCCATCGACCATGGTCGAGGGGTGAATAAAGATGCATTCCCTTGCATTCTTATTGTTTTTTGGATTTTTCAGAAAAAAAATTGACGTGGGCTTCGCCGTATTTTTTGTATCCAGCTGGATACAGCAGGCAGCGACGGGCTGCCAACAACCCCCAGGTGCCTATCTGTACCTGGCCGGACACAACAATATAGGGGAACACCTTTTTTTTATTATTTCATGAAGTTCATGAAATAATAAAAAATAATGCGTGGGGCTCCGCGCTATTTCTATGTCCAGCCAGGTACAGCTTGGCAGCTGGGGGCTGGAATCCACAGCGCAGGGAGGCCCAAGCCTTCTGGGCACCCCCCGCTGCAAATGGCAGCCCGCAGCCACCCCAGAAAATGGCGCGTTCATTGAAGCGCCATTTTCTGGCGCTGAACCCAGCTCTTTCAGGGCCCTGGTGCGGTGGATCTCTGATGAAGTGGTCTGAAGTACCACGAAACGCGTAAGAATTAGACATTAAAGGTATTACTTTTAACATCTTGTGATTCCTTGGATTTCTTGGAACCAACGGACAGACGGCAGCGCACGAATTACCACCTTTCATCTAATGCTTTAATTGGTGGATGCAGAAATGTTGATGTATAGATGGTGCAGGAATGCAGGTGAGGAGGTTCAGGGTAGCTAAGCTGTGGCTCCGCAGGTGGGTTTTAGGAGGTGCAAGAAGGATCAAACAACACACAGGGTTCTTGTGGTTCTTACCATTTACTTGTTGTTGAAGCAGCTTACAACCCAGCTGGTGTACAGAGTCCATCAAGATTACAGCCTGGCCAACCCAGAGGTATTCAGGGTCCACCTTGCTGTGTACACAGGGTATATTGGCCTTCCTTGCTGCTTCTCCTCTCCTGACATTTGCTACTCCTGTTTCCTCCTAAGTGTTCTGTTGCCAGTCCTAGCAGGCAGGTGTCTGTGGGTTCTGTGAGCGACAGTCTTGCTTGTCCTTTTAACCCTATAAAGTTTCTTTAGCATGAGGAGAGTCAATTATGGTATCCACTGTACCTGAAGCCCAGTGACCTTCAGTTTCACGACTGATCTTGAAAGATCCAAACCGAATTGGGGCTGGTACCCCTTCTGCAGCTAGTTCCTTTGCCCAGCTGGACAGCCGGCAGCAGATGTCCTCAGGCCCTGGGACTAGCACTTAACTCCGTGTGTAGTCCTAGCTTTAACCTATTACATCTTATGTGCTAAGATATGTGCTATGTGTACAGTGATACTGACCTGATGAAATAATAAGGGGGGTATGCAGATGTTTTATATAAAAGGACATTTGATCTTTGTTCCAGTGGATCCAAAGAACCTCTGGTAGCGCAGAGGTCGATCTAAATAAGAAGAAAATGTGTAAATAGTTCACTTGTAAATGCATAAAACTGATAAAATTCACATAATATTAGTCAATAATTGAAACTATCTTGATCATATTTTTAAATTAAATTAGACATTGTAGTTTTTTGCTATGATGAATATATCTTCAATAGTTTTATACTACTTTAAAAATCTAAGGAAAACAAAATGTGAACTGGAATAGAAAATGGAACTATGCAGTAGTTGCACGTTCACACTGGCCTCACAACTGCAAAAACAATGAAAAAATATATAGTGAGCACAATACCCTAAAATAAATGAAAAACTAAACCGCACAGTGCATAAAAGTAAAATAAGGTACTTAGTGACATTATTTGATCAAAAAATGCATAAGCTGCCAAATGTGTCAAGGCGACCTCATCGGGACAGTCCCTACCTAGCAGTGTAAAAACCTGTCCTGTGTATATACATAAGTATGGCAAGGAGTGAGTACACGTTAAATAATGTCCGGCTGATAAGGCATTCCACACCTCAGGTTACAAGGACCCAGGCCTAATCATTTCATGCCATATATACATCACAGGACATATGGTAAGGTTTTAACATTTCTGGGTAAGGACTGTCCCGATGGGGTTGCCTTGATGCGGTGGGACGGCTTGTGCATTTTTTGATTAAATAATGTCACTAAGTACCCTATTTTACTTTTATGCACTTTGCAATTTTTTAAAATTTATTTTAGGGTATTTTCCTCATTATATATTTTTTCGTTAGTTTTGCTACTTTAAAAATCTTTTGTTGGTTGTGCTGAACAAAGTACATAATACAGAGGACGTGAGCTTGGACTTATAACGGTAGGAGAGAATTTTCTTTCTCATGGATATCAGGTTTAATTCAGACTTTATAAGCCTTGTATTATTTGTTCCCTTCTAATTAATTGTTGGCACAAGTTTAATATGACCTGCACATATAAATCAATTAGGCGCTAAAAGCAATTAATGATGAAAGAGTTTGTCAATGAAAACTAGAAAAGCTTGACGTTTGGGGTACTTTTTTCCCACCAGCTGTAGGAAATGGGCATTTCTACTTGCACAAAGGGTCAACCTGTATATTCCTGTCTGTCTCCGGCCTCCTGTACACTGGCAAGAGGCCTACAGGGCAGTATACCGAGCCATATAGTCTCTCGGCGCTGCTGCACAGACATCTATGGACTTTGTGTGCACAAAGTTTACTTTCTCTTAGAATCAATGCTTCTTTAGCGGAATACTTCAGTATAAGAAGCTAAAAAACCTTTACATGCCTCCATATAAAAAGGGGTAGACAGAGGAGGCGTGGACATGTCTATGGATGCCCTACTACAACTCTGTGCAATACCAAACCATAATAAGGCTATGTGTATTACCCCCGATCCACTATGAAATATTCATGTTATTACACTCTCATGAAATGTGTCTCTTCAGAGTGAAATATAGCATGATCTCTAGAGCCACCTATTGGAAGTAGTAATCCAAATATTCAATATCAACCCTTTAAGGAGCCTTGCCGTATGACAGGATAAAAAGCCAAACCAGAATCTCAATTGACAGATACTGTGTTTTGGGGTATTGCTCTTTGTCAGTGCAAAGTATGAGATCTGATTTGGCTGCATAAGAGGCAAAGTGGAGTCTAAGAGGCAAGGTTTTTCCTTGTGGAGAGTGACATGCCAGTTTGAGGACATGTAAACACCACAATGCACCTTTGGGAAATATGCAAATTGTCTCTTCAGAGAGGAAGAGGACTTGAACTCCAGGGCCACCCATTAGAGTTAGCAATCCTAAAATCCAATATCAATCCTTTAACGAGCCTTATCATATAAAGTAGCATAAAAAGTCAAGCTAGGACCTCAATTTGCAGACACTGTGTTTTGAGGTAATTTGCCCCACATCAGTGCAAGGTATGAGATCTGATTGGCTGTATAAGAGGCTAAGACTGGGATCAAAGGGGTAAAGTTTCTCCCTGTGGAGAGGCACATGCCAGGTCTAGTCAGCCAGTATGAGAAGACTTAAACACCATAATGATCCTCTAGGAACTTACCCCTTAGTTTCCTAGTCTTAGCTTCTCACCTAGCCAAACCAGATCTCATACGCTGCACTGACAAGGGGCAATACCTTGAATCACTCTGTCTGCAAATTGAGATTTTGGTTTGGCTTTTTATCCTGAGCAATATGGCAAGGCTTGTTAGAGGGTTGATATTGATTTTAGGATTGCTACCTCCAATCGGTGGCATTAAGGTACCGTCACATGCCGCCATATCTCCGACGAGATGGCTGGCAATTCCCGATTTCGGCGATGTGGAAACCACGTCGCCTGTGCGTAGTGGCGTGTGACTGGGTGATTCTACGGCCAGAAATCGCAGGAGGAGCGTCGACTGATTGCCCTGCACTGCAGTGAAATCAGGCGATATCCACCAGGCGATTTCAGCGCATCGGGGCGTGTAGCAGGGCGATAGTGACATACACAGCGATCCTGAAATAAATCTCGTAGGCGTGCTTGGATGTGGTTTTTTTCACACCGCATCTGAGACGATTGGTGGGTGATACTGCGTTCCAATTGGCTGGCCGTGTCCAAGGCGCTTTATTTGATGACCCATGCGTTCACGCAAGGCTGACCAATGGGAACGCAGTTTCATCCACCAATCGCAGTGATAGGGGCGCAGTGAAACACACTCTAGCACGCCCCTATCAAAACAGTATGGCCACATCGCTGCTACGATTGTGGCGTGTGACGTGGCGATGTGTGAAGGGAAGGTTTCCAGAACGCAGGATCGCCGAAGATCCCATGCTAGATAGCTACATCTGACAGCTCCACAGCGATGTGAAAAAGTGCCCGAAACATGCGTGATCACGTCAAATCGCCAGCAATATGGAAGCCATCTACATACACTGCTAAAGCGAAATTAAAGAAAGCAATGGTTAGCTGACGGTTAGCAGCCGGTCAGCTGATTCAGGTCCTGCAGCGATTGGACGTGGTTGCCTCGCATCCTGGGACACTTGGCGGAGAGGTGAGCATTTATTTTTTATTTTTAACACCATTGCTTTCTTATATTTCACTTTCGCAATGTATGTAGATATATTGCGAAAGTGAAAGTACAGCCCCAACACCACTTGCCTGAGCTTTGCAGGCTCGGCTCCTCTCAGCTCTTTCTGTCAGTCACGATCCCTCAAAATCACGGATCCTGACACAGAAATGGCATCTGGAGTTACAAATCCAGACCTGTCTGTTCCTGTCCATGTGGTCCTGCAAAAAACAGAATCCCCACAGACAGGAACAAACCGTGGTGTGAATCCAGCCTAACCCACTAGATATGGCATACCAGATCTAGTGAATCACTCTTCACAAGGAGAATCCTTACCCACTTAGACCCTGCCTAGCCGCTCATAAACCAGATCAGATCTCATACTTTGCACTGATGAGGAACAATACCCCAAAACACCGTGTCTGCAATTGGGATGCAAAATCTGGTGTCAATCGTAAGTCATATGACAAGGCTCGTTAAAGGGTCGACTTTTAGGATTGCTACGTCCAATAGGGGGCACTAGAGTTCAAGCCTACTTCCTGTCTGAAAAGACGATTTGCATGCCTGTTATTAGAATATTGTCAATTGGATTTACTCTAAGGCCAAGTTTACATGACAATACAAAAAATCATCATAGTTTGATGAAGAAATCTCGACCATATGCCATTCAATTTTTTTACAGCATCAGCTATTAATGTTAATTTACACAACTATTAAGGTTTCCTTTGTTAAAGAATTGTATGTATCCATACAGAGGGATGTTAAACTGTGGCTCTGTATAGAATCCAATTTTTTTTCTGCGCCCCCATTCATCTGAATGGATGAGTCTCATCGATTTATGTAAAAAAAAATAGTTTTTTTTTCACAGGCAGGTTTGGGTTTTGCAAAAATTGCTCTTCTGCACTGCCCCATTGAATAACACTGTTGTTGTCCATGTTTATACATGCAGCTCTCAGACCAAACTTATGTGTCACGGGTATGTCATGTCCTGATGAGCCCTCTATGGGAATATGAGATCAGAAGGTTAAGGACCATTTCCTTTCTAGCAGAGAACTAAAGGCCTTTGTCTCAGCTGTAGCTACTTCTCACCATGCCCTTGTGCTATACATACTAGTGCATCTCAATGCATTAGAATATCATCAAAAAGTTCATTTATTTCAGTAATTCAATACAAAAAGTGAAAAGCATATATTATATAGAGTCATTACACACAGAGTGATCTATTTCAAATGTTTATTTATGTTTATGTTGATGATTATGTTTGTCTTTTATTTAACACACTTTAAAAGAACATCAATTTAGGGCAGGTTGACTAAGGGTCCCGTCACACTTGGCGACGTTCCAGCGACCCCGAGAATGATACGACCTGGTAAAGATTGCTGGAACGTCACTACATGGTCACTGGTTAGATGTCAAACAGTCAGATCTACTCAACGACGCAGAAACAATACGGCGACCCATATAACGACCTCGGCGGTCGTTGGGACCCTGTCACACAGGAGCTAGTCTGAGGACTCAGACCTACGTGGCTGAGTTCTGAGTCGCCAACAAGGTCGTTGTTGAGTCGTCAAACACACCGATGCATGCTGCCCATCGGGAGCCCGATGATCAAAAAATGGTCCAGCAGGGGCTCGGTCGCTGCTACGTGTCAAACATATTGAGATCACTGGCGAAGTCGCTGTTGTGTCACAAAACCTGTGACGCAACAGTGATCTTGCTATGTTTGATGGGGATTAAGACGTGGGATCGTGTCAAAAAGTGTCATCTTACCCTACGTTGATGTTCTCCGAGGGTACCGTCACACGGGGAGATATCGCCGGCGATGTTGCCGGGAACACAGGGGCGTGGCCTAATTGTGGCGACATCGTCGGCGAATTGCCGCATGTGACAGGACGATAATCAGGCGATGAATCGCCTGAGCAACATCGCCAGGTTTCCCAACAATGTTGGGAAACCTGGCGATGTTGCTGAGGCGATCATGCCTGATCGCCCTGTGTAACGCGGCAACCTGCAATGATGCGGGCGACACCGCCTATCTCCAACATTGCGAGTTACCGCTCGCTGGGTTGCTGGGCAACCGAGCGAGCGATAGCCGCGGCAACTAGCCGGCGACATCGCCGGTAAGTTGCTCCGTGTGACATCTCCCTGGCGATGTTGCCAGGGATGCGCGCTCCAGCGCATCGCCGGCAACATCGACGCAACCGTCGCCCCGTGTGACGTTACCCTTAAAGTGTTTCAAATAAAGGACAATCATTTGGAACTATTCCGTGGCCTCTTTGGAACTTTTCCTTGTCTGGAATACTTTAATGCCCAGCCGACGGGCATCTGTCTGAGGCATGGATCCAGAATGGCGTGTCTACAATTAGTATGGTGAGTGTCTTCTCAATTTACCTAGGTCAATGATTACTAAGATCAGTAGTGAAGGATGAGACGTTTCTGATCAGACCCAGAGGACACTTTGAACCTACAGGATCCTGAGATGTAAAATAAATCTTGCTCACCTTAAAATATTATACCTCTTGCTTATATGCATCATAATTTTGACACAGCAGCAACAACTTATATCAATATGCCATTTTATTACTACCCCACCCCAGTAGCGTAGCTAGCGGGGGGGCAGGGGGGGCGAGCGCCCCGGGCCCCCCCGACATCAGGGGCCCATTGTCCGCCCCCTGGGGGGCCACCGTGCCCCGTGCTGCCAGCCGGCTGCCGTGCCGGCCGGAGAGGAGGGAGGACGCAGACGGGACTTCCTGTCTTGCAGTCTGCCCGCCCCTCCTCACCTCCTCCTTACAGCAGACGCACACGGCAGCCGCGGTAAGTCTGCAACGCCCCCCCAAGAGGTGTGTGAGAGAGGGGTGCTGAGGGTGTCAGGCTGTGCAAGGGTGATGAAGGATACAGGGAGGCTGGAGGATGGGATCTGCAGGGGGACAGAGGATGGGATCTGCAGGGGGACAGAGGATGGGATCTGCAGGGGGACAGAGGATGGGATCTGCAGGGGGACAGAGGATGGGATCTGGAGGGGGACAGAGGATAGGGATGGGCGAATCTACTCGCTAGGACTCGTTACTCGGCGAGTAGTAAGGGACTCGCAGGACTCGGTACTCTGCGAGTTTCCCAGTGATTACTCGCACGAGTCCAATGCAAATCAATATCAATCCTAGTTTTGTCAGAAACGCTGACAAAACTAGGATTGCCATTGTTTGCATTAGACTTGTGCGAGTAATCACTGGCTACTGTGCCAGTGATAGCAGGGAGACTCGCAGATAACTGCTGTTACATTGCGAGCTGAGTCCAGCTGTCTTCTCTGTGCAGCTCCAGGGTCCTAGAGCCCGCCTGCTGCCTGATGTAGCAGTGCTGAGATTGTTCTCAGTCTGCTCATTCCCTGTGAATAGACATCTATATTTATGCACAGGGGATGTAGCAGAGAGGACATCGCGTTTTGGACTACGTCGGACAGAAGAGGATTTTTTTAATTAAAGATGGAGTCCCTAATGGCTTTTTTTTTTATTTCAAATAAAAAATTTTCTCTGTGTTGTGTTTTTTTAACCCTTTATTGGAGATTCTTGTGGCGCCCCGCAACGAGTGCGTCACAAGGGAGTATTGCAGCCGCAATATTCTCTAGACAAAGCAGTGCAATGGTTAACTCAGAGATCCAACCCAACATACAACACCTAGAACAGGGGACCAATCATAGGTCCTGGTGGGTGGAGTGTTAGGGTAGTGAAGTAGAACACACAATAGTCTAGAGCAGTCTAGTCTGGAATCTAGAACCTAGAACACAGAACTTGGAGAGGAGCGGGGGCTCCGCACTCCGTGCGGGCCCCTGGGCCGTCACCGGTCGGGTGTCAGCACCTGAGGCCTTAACCACCGGGAATGGGCATTTCTACACGGGTTCCCAAAAGACTCCCGTGCCCACAACTTACAGCCGGTTCACTGGTACCGAAGCTGGCAGCAGTTCACCTCTGCCACGCGAACCAGCCCCGTGGAGGAGCAGCTTTATAGGAGCACCCCACCACCAGCCAGTTTCCAGTCGTCTAACCAGCGGTGTACCCACCGAGGGACCCAAGGCTCCCCAAAGAATCCAGAACGTACATCATGGATAGGGCATTGAAGCAGCCTCCCCGTACCCGACCTGGTATTCCTGGGCGACGCTGGCAAGAGAAGCTAAGGAGGTAGAAAGGAGGTACACTGCGGATCTCTGAGGAGCACTATCACTGCTGAGTCCACCCGGTCTTCTACTCAACCACTGTAAGCCATGTACTGCCTGCTGGTTACAGTAAAGAACCGTTGCAGAGACTAACTGTGTCCGTGTCTCCTTATGAACTGTCCGTCATGAACTAAAGGTAACCGCAGCTGCCGCACAACATCTTGAGCAGCTCCATCCCCCGGGGATCACCGCTCAGCCTGTGGGGAGCGTAACATCTTGCTGCTGTCCATCACCCCGGGAGGTTCCGCAGCGTCGGTAGCCCTTACCGAATCTACTCATAGGTGGCGTCACGAAGAAAACAAATTAAACCCCCCTTTAATCTGTTCCCGTAAGACGTCCTCAATTTTGATCTGCACTACACCGGGCCCCACTACCGGCAGGCGCGGTCCACCCGTGACAAGGAAGGAGAAGAATCGCCTGTATAAACCGGGAGTAACCCTGGCCCCTGGTGTGCGTCATTCTTAGTGGCTGGGTCAAACGTGGCCTGACATTAAGAATCTCGGGCTTAATACCAGCTTGTATAACAAAGCTGGTATTAACCCCTTTATTACCCAGCGTGCCACAGCCACCAGGGCCGCTGGAAGAGCGGGGTTCAGCGCCAGAGGATGGCGCTTCAATGAACGCGCCATCTTCTGGGGCGGCTGCGGGCTGCAATTTGCAGCGGGGGGTGCCCAGAAAGCTTCGGCATCCCTGCGCTGTGGATTCCAGCCCCCAGCTGCTTAGCTGTACCTGGCTAGACATAGAAATTGCGCGGAGCCCCACGCATTTTTTTTATTATTTAATGAATTTCAGAGTCAGAGTCTCAGAGTCAGAGTCTCAGAGTCAGAGTCTCAGAGTCGGAGTCTCAGAGTCGGAGTCGCCTCAGAGTCAGAGTCGCCTCAGAGTCGGAGTCGCCTCGGAGTCGGAGTCGCCTCGGAGTCGGAGTCGTCTCGGAGTCGGAGTCTCCTCAGAGTCGGAGTCTCAGAGTCGGAGTCGCCTCAGAGTCGGAGTCGCCTAGGAGTCGGAGTCGCCTCGGAGTCGGAGTCGTCTCGGAGTCGGAGTCGTCTCGGAGTCGGAGTCGTCTCGGAGTCGAGTCGGAGTCGGAGTCGTCTCGGAGTCGGAGTTGTCTCGGAGTTGGAGTCGTCTCGGAGTCGGAGTCGTCTCGGAGTTGTCTCGGAGTCGGAGTCGTCTCGGAGTCGGAGTCGTCTCGGAGTCGGAGTCGTCTCGGAGTCGAGTCGGAGTCGGAGTCGTCTCGGAGGCGGAGTCGTCTCGGAGTCGTCTCGGAGTCGGAGTCGTCTCGGAGTCGTCTCGGAGTCGGAGTCGTCTCGGAGTCGGAGTCGGAGTCGTCTCGGAGTCGGAGTCGTCTCGGAGTCGAGTCGGAGTCGGAGTCGGAGTCGTCTCGGAGTCGGAGTCGTCTCGGAGTCGGAGTCGTCTCGGAGTCGGAGTCGTCTCGGAGTCGAGTCGGAGTCGGAGTCGTCTCGGAGTCGGAGTCGTCTCGGAGTCGGAGTCGGAGTCGTCTCGGAGTCGGAGTCGTCTCGGAGTCGAGTCAGAGTCGGAGTCGGAGTCGTCTCGGAGTCGGAGTCGTCTCGGAGTCGGAGTCAAAAAAATGCGTGGGGCTCCGCGCAATTTCTATGTCTAGCCAGGTACAGCTAAGCAGCTGGGGGCTGGAATCCGCAGCGCAGGGATGCCCAAGCTTTCTGGGCACCCCCCGCTGCAAATTGCAGCCCGCAGCCACCCCAGAAGATGGCGCGTTCATTGAAGCGCCATCCTCTGGCGCTGAACCCCGCTCTTCCAGCGGCCCTGGTGGCGGTGGCCGCTGGGTAATAGAGGTTAGGGCCAGCTTTGTATTATCAGCTGGCCCTAAGCCCGAAATTTATGGCGGTCACGCCAATATTAGACATGACCGCCATGAATTTCTATTAAATTGTTTTAAAAAAAACACAACACAGAGAAATTTTTTTATTAGAAATAAAAAAAAAAGCCATTAGAGACTCCATCTTTAATTAAAAAAATCCTCTTCCGTCCGACGCAGTCCAAAACGCGATGTCCTCTCTGCTCATCCCTGTGCATAGATATAGATGTATATATATGCACAGGGAATGAGCAGACTGAGAACAATCTCAGCTCTGCTACATCATCTCTGTGCACAGACATTCATGTCTGTACACAGGGAATGAGCAGACTGAGAACAATCTCAGCTCTGCCACATCATCTCTGTGCACAGACATTCATGTCTGTACACAGAGAATGAGCAGACTGAGAACAATCTCAGCTCTGCTACATCAGGCAGCAGGCGGGCTCTAGGACCCTGGAGCCAGCACACAAAGAAGACAGGATCTTATCTGTGCGAGTCAGCGATTACTTACAAAGTAAACTAGCAATGCAAATAAATGACACAACTAGGATTGCTTCAGGCTGAAGCTTCCGAGACACATCTGCGATTTGTAAATCTCACACTACTCGCTATTACTCGCTTCCCCATTCATTAACATTGGACTCGCTAGACTCGCAACGAGTAGCGAGTCCTGGGCTCGGACTCGCTAGAGTCAAGCGATTCCGAGTAATTTAGGATTCGCCCATCACTAACAGAGGATGGGATCTGCAGGGGGACAGAGGATGGGATCTGCAGGGGGACAGAGGATGGGATCTGCAGGGGGACAGAGAATGGGATCTGCAGGGGGACAGAGGATGGGATCTGGAGGGGGACAGAGGATGGGATCTGCAGGGGACAGAGGATGGGATCTGCAGGGGGACAGAGGATGGGATCTGCAGGGGGACAGAGGATGGGATCTGCAGGGGGACAGAGGATGGGATCTGCAGGGGGACAGAGGATGGGATCTGCAGGGGGACAGAGGATGGGATCTGCAGGGGGACAGAGGATGGGATCTGCAGGGGGACAGAGGATGGGATCTGCAGGGGATAGAGGATGGAAACTGTAGGGGATAGAGGATGGACACTGCAGGGAATAGAGGATGGAGAGCGCAGGAGGATGAAGAGCGCAGGAGGATGGAGGATAGAGAGCGTAGGAGGATGGAGAGCGCAGAAGAATGGGGACTGCAGGAGGATGGGGAGTGCAGGAGGATGGAGGACAGGGAATGCAAGAGAGGATGGAGGATGGAGAGCGCAGGTGGATGGAGCGTGCAGGAGGATGGAGGGTGCTGCAGGATGGTGGATGGGGAGTGCAGGAGGATGGAGAGCGCAGAAGGATGCAGCGTGCAGGAGGATGAAGGATAGAGAGCGCAGGAGGACAGAGAGCGCAAGAGGATGAAGAGCGCAGGAGGATGGAGCACACAGAAGGATGGCAGGAGGACAGAGAGCGCAAGAGGATGAAGAGTGCAGGAGGATGGAGCACACAGAAGGATGGCAGGAGGACAGAGAGCGCAAGAGGATGAAGAGTGCAGGAGGATGGAGCACACAGAAGGATGGAGCGCGCAGGTGGATGGGGAGCGCAGGAGGATGGTGAGTGCAGGAGGATGGAGAGCGCTGAAGGATGGAGAGTGCTGAAGGATGGAGGGTGCTGGAGGATGGAGGGTGCAGGAGGATGGAGGGTGCAGGAAGATAGAGCATGGGGAGTGCAGAAGGATGGAGAGTTCAGGAGGAGAGTGGCCATTTGGCCCAATTCTTAGGGGCGGCAGCTGCGGCAAATTTTTCCACCGCCCAGGGCGCCACAAACACTTGCTACGCCACTTGGGGTGGCATGAGAATTCTCTGACAGCACCCCCCCCCCCCCCCCCGCTCTTCACATGGGGGCCCTGGGTGCAGATCTCGCCCCCGGGCCCAGAGCAGGCTAGCTACGCCACTGCCCCACCCCCATTGCATTGTGAATAAGAAGTAATTTGACCAAAATTGGCTAACAATAGTCTCCCTCTCCACCATGAATTGTCCACTTTAGGGACACAATCAACCTTTTAACTGGCCATCATTAGATCTTCCCAAGCCTGTAACAATATGTAGAGGTTTAACCCAAAACGAATCACTCGAAAACATTTGACATTTTGCATTTATTATTGTTTTTCTCACGTAATATAACAATTAAGGGCAACAAATGGAAGCCTTCACATTGCGGATGGCTTTTAAGGGTGGAGGGGTGGATGAATTGGCCTCTGATAATGGACGGATCTGGTGGCTTTTGTGTTGGGTTGGATGACAGTAACATAGTCCTTTTCCATTTAGTCTCTGGAAAATCCCTAAACAAATGGCCAGGCCTGTGTTTAGTGGCCTTAAGTGGATAAATAGTGACAACCCATGATTGATTTCGCTCTTGGCAAAACAATGTAGAGGGAGAGAAAACTTTTAGTTTACTGAAGCCTGGGATGGACAATGGCTTAAGTTCATCCATGGGCAAACAATCATGTCCTATTTATCTCTTTGTGTAATACAATTAGAAGCTTAATAAGTCGTTTGTTACAAAGGATCCTTGGTAAATAGGACTGGAAGATAATGAAATCAATAATCAATCAATTAAGGGAATGCAAATTACTCATCTGTTTAGCTGCAATTATAGACACAAAGCTATCCTTACAATCACTAGGCGGTGCAGGGGTAGCGGTTACACCCTTGTGCCCTCAGCCATATACAAAGTATGCCAAGTGCTAGCAGGTAGTTTGTAGATCTTTTTAGGTTTTAGCATAGGGGCCCACAGCTATGAACTTTACGATATGGCGCTGGCTACAAAATTAGATATTAGAGCCTTCTTTTTTAAACCAATACATTTTTTCATTCAACATTTTTGCTTGAGGCAGACAGCAGCGGACCGGATCAGCACACAGAAATGGAAGGCTAATTTGCCCTCCGGTCCGGTGTGCACGCAGCTGCCGGCGCTGATAGGTCAGGACAGCGGCTCGCGGGGAGCTAGCCACAGTCCTGGACTGTCAGGAGGGGCCAGCGCTGAGCTTCAGAACCATGGAGCTTTCCCCTCTGACAGATCAGGAAGCAAGGAGCTAACCGCGGTCCCGAGTTATCAGCGGCGGCAGCTGCGCCGGCTGCACACCGGACCCGAGGGCAAATTAGCCCTCCAGTTCTGTGTGCTGATCCGGTCCACGGCTGTCTGCCTCAAGCGGACAGCCACAGATCGGATCCCAGCCGTAATGAGAAGCCGGCCTTAGAGGTTTAGCTGCCAAAAAATGAAAATTTGGAGCACACCATCATACCGCCTAAATTTGCCTACTAAGCACTTTGTAATATCTTGATTGGCAGCACTCAGGCAAGCGCTGCCTAAACTCAGTCAGCGCCTCGCATCTATGTACAGACACTGCCAGAACCCAGCTGTGCCCACATAATGTGCTTGTTCAGGTGCTCATCGCGGGAGCAGAGGCTGTAGACTAGAGTTGGCAATAAGAGTCCATAATGATGTCATATGAGCAGTGTCCGTGCAGAGCCGGTAATTAACTTCAGGTATTCTTTGCTTGAGTGGTGTCAATCAGGATATGACAAAGTATGCAGAATGCAAATTGTATGGGTGTAACAATGCACAGTCCCCTGATCTGAACATGATTGAAGCTCAGGAATCTCACAGAACTGGAAGACGTTTCCAAAGAAGTCTCTTGGTTGGCTACAAAAAGCGTTTACAATCTGTGATAGTTTCCAAAGAGGATTTTACAAGGTACCAACCATGCAGGGTGCCCAAACTTGTGCATCCGCCCATTTTCCTTTTTAATTAATTTTAAAATGTAAAAGATTATTATTTTTTGCCTAAAATACAAAGCAAATGTGACATCTTTAACTTTATGCCTTTTAGAGATCATTTCATCTTCAACTTGCTTAACTGTTCACAATAACTGCAATTTGGACTAGGGGTGCCCATACTTTTACATGTCACTGAATATGGTAAAATAAATTATGTATTACATATTTATTATTATTATTAATATTATTATATTTTGCAATGCGTTTGGCTAGGGTCAGACTTGTGTCTGCCCTGAGCCTGGCCAATTTGTCAGAAACGTAGTTTCTGGCCGGAGCAGCACATAGTGTTACCAGAAGGTAACGCTATGCGCCGCCTGGGTATGGATTGCTATGGCAACCGGATGCTTACCGCAGCCGCCGGCTCCACAGACAATCCCTGAATATGCGCTTTTACAGAGCGCACAGGAAAACGCTGCAAACCGCGTTTCCTGTGTGCTCTGCAATAGCCCATATTCGGGGATTCTCTGTGGAGCGGGCGGTTGACATAGAGATACATAGAGCAGGCAGTGCATAGTGTTACATGCTGGTAACGCTATGCGCTGCTCCGGCCAGAAACTAAGTTTCTGACAGATCCTGCAGGCTATAGGCAGACGCTAGCCTGACCCTAGCCTTTGACTGCGTTTTACAATAGAAGTGTATGGCTGGATTAATGCAATAAAATGCTTGCGTGGAGTCGGCGGCTGCGGTAAGCGTCCAATTGCCATAGGCTGGTAACGCTATGCGTTGAGGCAGACATTTTCCACGTTTCTGCCAGATCCATCAGGCTAGAAGCAGATGCAGGTTTGAACCTAGCCTTAGGCTGGTTTCACGCTACCAATTTTTGGTATCCGTGTGATTCGTAGACTGTGATCCCTCGCGGACAGGATTTCTCCCTTCTTGTATCTGTACAACCGAATTGTCCACATTTATTGTTACTTGTATTGTTACTATGTTACTTGTCCTTGTCTGCCCTTTTTAGCATGTAAAGCGCCATAGAATATAATGGCGCTATATAAATAAATAATAATAATAATAATAATAAAATAATTCTAACTTAAACTGGATAATCCTGCATCCATTTTCAGCCCCATTTACTTTCAAAGGGGCCGCAGTCACTTCGGGGTGCATCCAGTACTTCTCAGTTTCCCCGGATTCGGGTGTCCACATTGTTTTTGAATGTTGCAATTTTGGTGTCTGTGTCGAAAACCATGAAGACGCGGATTCGGGGAAATCTGGGTTGATATAAAATGTGGCTCTATTTAACCCGGATCCAGTAGACTCCTGGATTTGTTTTTTTTGTCTGAGTATGCCCAGAATGCAGTTCCACCGGATCCTATGGAAAAAGGTAAACAACTAGACGCCACAGGATGCTCCCTCACCGGTATTACCACTGATCCATGAGACGGACCTGTGATTAGTGATGGGCGAGTCCTAAATTACTCGGAATCGTTTGACTCTAGCGAGTCCGAGCCCGGGACTCGCTACTCGTTGCGAGTCTAGCGAGTCCAATGTTAATGAATGGGGAAGCGAGTAATAGCGAGTAGTGTGCGATTTACAAATCGCAGATGTGTCTCGGAAAGCGCTCGCATTGCCGTTTTGGAAACCCCACTCACAACATTTTTTTGCTGCTGTGTCCAAGGCCAAACTCACATGTGTTTGTCTTATTTGGTGGTGAAGCAGCACACTAGTCCCTGCAAAATTTATTAAGTGCGCACAAGTAGTCGCACAAGCAGGTGGCGTACGTGCTATTTGCAGGTAGAAGAGCAGCAACGCACTGGTCTGCCAAAGCTGAAGGGGTTATTATGACCCAAAATCTATCAGGTGCAAAAAAATAAGAAATAGTACCTCAGCTAAGCCTCTGACTTCAGCTATTAGGAAAGCTGAGTGAGTAAGCTAAGCTATGAGGTCGGTCCTGTGTGCACTGTAAGGCTGCTCCTCCCTGCCTGCCTGCCTACAGTCCTCTACACAGTACTCCTCTGTCCTCCTGGTAGCTCTCAGAAGAGCTGTTTGGGTTAAATATAAGGAATCTTGAAGTTTCCCTACAATGACTGACACTCCCTATGATCTGCTCCAGCATCTACCTCACCCTGCACTAGCTCAGATCGTCACAGGAATGTGGAGGAAATGGCGGTGACAAGGCTTATATACAGCCTCTCCTCTCATACATGACATAGGCATCACGATGGACAGAAGCCAATTATAGTCCTGCCACAACCAACATGGCTGTGGCATTACTGAATATGATTGGCTAACATGCTTGTCCATCTTCACAAGTTTTCTGACCTAACACGCTAGGCTGTCTCGGAAGCTTTGTCGGAACATAACAGATTCTGTACTCGCGAGTCCCGAATACAGTATACAGGACTCGGATTCGTAGACTCGCTCAGACTCGCTGCTGACAGCGGGTATCCGTGAAGCGGTGCGATTGTTTAAACGATTTGGGGAGATTCAAGCTACATAGCGATGTGATATAGCGAGTCTAGCGAGTGAGAAAAAGTAAACTCTGACAAATCTAGGATAGCCATTGACTTGCATTGGACTCATTACTGTGCGAGTAATCGCTGGGAAACTCGCCGAGTACCGAGTCCTGCGAGTCCCTTACTACTCGCCGAGTAACGAGTCCTAGCGAGTAGACTCGCCCATCCCTACCTGTGATAATATCGGTGCGGTGCATCCAGTTGCATCACTGTGGGGGAAACCAGGAGATGCAGGTTCTTCCCGCGTTCCCCTGGATTAAAAAAATTGTCAAACCAGCCTTAGAAAAGGATGCCGCAGCAATCTGTTACTATATCTTAGCAGGATAGAAAAGTTGTGAAGATCCGGTAAGCAAAGATCAAATCCATCCCAAATGGAAGAATAACGGATTGCTATTTAACAGATTTCCATAGACTTCAATGTAAAAAAACAAAAATAGATTCAGTTGCCATCAGGTTTTTTAGCCGGTCAAAGACGTTTTGTCTGTACAACTTCTCTGTCCTGCCTAATGGTACCTTTACACGCCGCGACGGCAGGCTGGATACATCCCGCTACAGGCTACAAATGTAGCTTGTAGCGCCAATGTAGCCCGTCGTAGCGGCGTCTGAAGACGTGACGCTACAGCCGGCAACAGATACATCTGTTTCCTAGCTCTGCTCAAAAACTGATGGCTACAACGCCGATGGTAGCGAGCTGTATCGGCGTGTAAAGAGGCAACGGAAGGGAACTCGGGACAGCCTGCGATGTAGCTGCAATGTAGCTAAGGCGTGACCCTGGCTCCGTGTTACCGCGCCCCATGTGCGATCATTGGTGGAAGCTGCTGCATGACGATTGGTAGTCGCTGCATAGGGAGGCATATTTAAAGGAGCTGACGAGTCACACTACACAATCGCTCGAGCGTGCTGTATTACTCAGCCTCCTGCGTTGCCTGCCCAATCAGGATGTTATTGCTTCGTCCTATCAGCGTACGGACGGCTCGTAATCCACAATTGTGGCACGCCTATGTGCTGTCCCTGCTGCACCAGGTACGCCCATAGTAGCTGGTTGTAGCGGTGTGTAAATGAGCTACAGCTGGCTACTTGAGACACCCGGCGATGTAGCTAGCTATAGATGTAGCGTGGCGTAGCGCACCTTGTGGCGGCGTGTAAAGGTGATGCGTTGAGCGTTTGTAGCCGTTTGAGCGTGCTCGTGCACGTGAAGTAGCGGGATGTATCCAGCCTGCCGTCGCGGCGTGTAAAGGTACCTTAAGTGATTGCTGCTGGATCTGTTTCATATGGATGATTACTGGACATGTGAACATAGCCTAAAGACGATAGGCACCCTCGCAAGTAATCTCCAAGAAAAAGACAAAAACATCCATCTTTTTAAATGAAGACTGTATTGTATTCTCCGTATTGTGGTATAAACAGGGCAGTTGACATTCTTCCTTGTACCTACCACAAGTCTTAGCATTGAGCGTGGGAAGGAAGCGCTGTACTCAAGGAAACAGATGACATAACAAAGACTTAGTCTTTTCCAGACTTCCTTGAAAGATAGAATAGTTTTATATCATTATGTGTACAGTAAATCATTTGTCTGCCTATCTGCTACTGTATGAGACAAACTGGAATTAGCAATATACAATAACAGGTTCCTAGAAGCATCAAAGGTGATGTATATAGATATAGCAAGCCCCAACATGATAGACAGAAGGCAGCTATTCTTTTGTTAAACTTCATTATGTAGAAAAAAAATTAACTTTCAACAATAAAATGTGGAACAAATGGCACTCTACAGTGTATATATGTGTATTTAAATGTAATCTCTGGGTATATATACAAATAATGATGTCTGGAAAGCGCTGTGAAATTAATGGCACCATATAGGCAAGTACAATAGTTAGGTCCAGAAATATTGGGACAGCAACACAGGTTTTGGCATTTTAGCCGTTTACCAAAGGATATTCAAGATACAGTTATACAATCAATATGGGCTTATAGTGCAGATTCTCAGCTTTAATTTAAAGAATATTTACATCCAAATTTCAGTAAGGGTTTAGGAATTAGAGACCATTTAATATGTAGCTAAGGCTGGCTTCACACTACGGCTGGGATCCGATCCGTGGCTGTCCGCTTGAGGCAGATAGCCGCGACCGGATCAGCACAAGAACTGGAGGGCTAATTTGCCCTCGGGTCCGGTGTGCAGCCGGCACAGCTGCCGCCGCTGATAACTCGGGACACAGGTTCCTGATCTGTCAGAGGGGACAGCTCCATAGTGCTGAGCCACGGTCCTGACCTATCAGAAGGGGGCAGATGCGTTGCGGCTGCACACCGGACTGGAGGGCAAATTAGATCTCCAGTTCTGTGTGCTGATCCGGTCCAGGGCTGTCTGCCTCAAGTGGACAGCCACGGATCGGATCCCAGTCGTAGTGTGAAGCTGGCCTAAGCCTTTTTCAACAGACCAAAAGTAATTGGACAGTTATCTCAAAAGCTCTTTAATTAGCTGCCTGGATTATTTCCTCATTAATCCATCAAAAAATTAAGTAGGTAAAAGGTCTGTAGCTAATTCCAGGCATAGAAATTTGCATTTGGGAGCTGTTGCTGTGAACCCACATCATGCATTTAAAGGAGATCTCAAAAGAAGAGAGACAGACCAGCATTAGGCCTGAAAAATAAAAAAAATCCATGAGCGAGAGAGCAGAAATTATAGTTGTGGCAAAATTAAGTTTGGGACATTTTGAATAAAAAGAGTGCACTGATGATTTTGGCAAATCAAAAAGGTCTAAATGTCCATGAAAGACAACAGTGGTAGATGATCACAGATTCCTTTCCATGGTGAACAAAAACTCATTTACAACATCCACCAAGTGAAGAACACCTCATTAAGTAGGTGTTTAAGTACCAAATCTATCATAAGAGAGGTTTCATGACAGAGAGTAAGAGATTCCACCACAAGGTGCAAATCATTAATCAGGCTTAAAAATAGAATGGCCGGATTAGACTTTGCCAAAAAAAAAAATCGAAAGAAGCCGCCCAGTTCTGGAACAATATTCTTTGGACAGATGAAACTACGATCAACCTGTACCAGAATGGAATGCATGGAATGATAAAATCATCTTTTCTTTCACTATAGAGCAGTACATCGGTGAACTCATGATAGCATCAATGACATGTAGCTCCACGACACCAGCAGCTCTCACGCAGCTCCTCATAAGGACACTGCCACCTCTATGCCTCACTGTAGGTATTATGCAAATGGAGTTGTGGAGCCTCGATTAAGAGTCTCAAACACGGGACTAGCCAGATATCCCTTCACGGTAGGACCTAGCCCTGGGGTGGAAATCCTTGCGGAGAACCCATAACCACCATATTAAGTGGCCCTTTTAGTCAATATCCCACTCAGTTACGAGTTAAGAATATGACAAGGGAATTAACAGAGCCAGGTATCCATCCACAGACAGCTGTTTCGGGGTGTTGCCCCTCATCAGTGTGGAGTAGGATTCTGGCTAGGTGGGAGCAATGCCTGGTAGACCAACATCACATAGCATTTACTGATCTCAACTTTTATTCACTTTTAGGGTACTTTCGCAGTGTATCTATAGATTTACTGCGAAAGTAATCGAACTCGCTATACTTGCAACGAGTACGAGTACCGGACTTACACGTTGCAAGGGTACGAGTCCAAATAGTGCAGTACTCGCACAAATGGCATTGTGGGTTAGATAATTAGCAAAATAAAAGTATAACTGGGTAAAGAAGGTGACTTGTTGGACTAAGTCTTTTTCAACCTATACTGTATACATTGGTAACTTCAGTATGTGTACACTGCAGATTTGTAATTTTCAACCTCCAAAGAATGGAGAGGTCTGTAATATTTATTGTAGCTACACTTCACTGTGAGAAACGGAATGTAAAAATAATCTGAAAATCGCATTGTATGATTTTAATATTGCATGATAGTATTTCTCACAATTCACCAGCAAGAATTTGCTCTCACAACCTATTAGTTTTTCTCCTTCTCTGTACTCATTACCTGTATTAATTGCTCTGTTTGAACTCGTTACCTGTATAAAAGACACCTGTCCACCATGGCCAGACCAAACACCTGATTAAGGTACCAGGGACCAAACTGTAGACTACACAAGGCTGGATGCTACAGACAATAGGAAACAGCTTGGTGAGAAGTAGGGATGGCGAACCCGAACTGTAAGTTGGGGTCCATACAGAACACCGAGTTTTCAGGCAAAGACTTCAAGCGGGGACTTCCATGGGAAGCCCATGTTTCAGTTAGGGCTCTGTTCAGGGAGCTGTAAAAAAATAAAATAGTGATTAAACAGCAGCATTATACTTACTGTCATCCAGATGTCTGGCCGCTTGTACTTCCGGGACCGCTCATTAACTACCTGCGTATTCAGCTGAGTGATGCAACAGCCAATCAACGACACTGTCACAGAGAGTGGGTGTCTGTGATTGGCTGTTCAGAGTAATCTGAAAACAGCCCATACATTCTAGTATTGTAGATGATAGAATGTATGGGCTGTTTTCAGGTTACTCCAAAGGCCAATCAGATATGCCCATTCTCTGTGACAGAATCTGTGGCTTTTGGTTCCTCACCCATTGACTGATATCATAATACTGTAAAAATAAATAAATAATTAACAAAAAGTGATGTGGCACGTTACTGCATTTTTGATTCTCGGAGCAGATATAGCTGACAGCTTTGGGCTGTCTTTACCTTATATGGCAATCAAAATTCAGGGAAGCCCATTACTTTTTTAATTGTACTATTTTTGATTGCTAGCCAAGGAAAAACTTGGGCAGCTGGGGACTGGGATTCTCAGCGTGGTAAGGCCCAAGCATTCTGGGCTCCCAACACTAAAAATTCCAGGCCGCAGCAGCCCCTGAAAGTGGTGCATTCTTTCATAGTGCCATTTTCAGGTGCTTTACCTGGCTCTTTTGTTGCCCTGGTGGCATTGGCATGCTGGGTGATGATAGGGTTGATGCTAGCTGTTTAATGCCACCTGGCACCAAGCCCAAGATTCATAATGTCAATAATAACTTATTAATAATTCTGAATCTCTAGTAAACATTAAAAAAACACAACACAGATAAAAAAAAACCTTTTAATTGGAATAAAAGACAAAGACATTCCTAGTTGCTATCTCTATTAACCAAAAAACAAACACTCCAATGATAATCCACAAGTCTGTCCCTCAGCGAACATGCTCAGCTCCGCTACATCGCTGTGAGCAGACACATACATAGTAACATAGTTTTAAGGTTGAAGGAAGACTTTAAGTCCATCTAGTTCAACCCATAGCCTAACATGTTGATCCAGAGGAAGGCAAAAAAAACCCCATGTGGCAACACTAAGCTCCACATTGGGGGGAAAAAATTCCTTCCTGACGCCAGATACGGCAATCAGACTAATTCCCTGGATCAGCGCCCTATCAAAGAATCTAGTATATATAACTGGTAATATTATAGTTTTCAAGAAAGGCATCCAGGCCCTTCTTAAATGTTAGTAGTGAGTCCCTCATTACAACATCATGTGGCAGAGAGTTCCATAGTCTCACTGCTCTTACAGTAAAGAATCCGCATCTGTGATTATGATTAAACCTTTTTTCCTCCAGACGTAGAGGATGCCCCCTTGTCCCAGTCTCAGGCCTAAGAGTAAAGAGATCATTAGAAAGTTCTCTGTACTGTCCCCTCATATATTTATACATTATTATAAGATCACCCCTAAGCCTTCGTTTCTCCAAGCTAAATAACCCCAAGTTTAATAACCTGTCTTGGTATTGCAGACCCTTAGTCCTCTAATGACTTTTGTCGCTCTTCTCTGCACCCGCTCTAGTTCAGCTATGTCTTTCTTATACACCGGAGACCAGAATTGTACACAGTATTCTAAGTGTGGTCGCACTAGTGACTTGTATGTTTACAGTGAGTAGCAGGCTCAAACTGACACCCGAGTGTGATAAGGGTGCCGTGATAAAGTTCATCCAAGTTCACAGTAGAGCCGCATCAGCTCTGAACTCGGATAAACCCAGGTTTCAGACCCAAGTTTGAGTTATGTTTGGCCCCGAACTCAAGCTTTAGAAAAAGCCCGGTTGGGTCTGAAGAACTCGAACATTGGCGGGTTCGCCCATCACTAGTGAGAAGGCAACAACTGTTGCCGCAATTATTAGAAAATGGACGAAATACAAGATGACAGTCAATCTTCCTCAGTCTGGGGCTCCATGCAAGATCTCACCTTGTGGGGTAAGGATAATTCTGAGAAAGGTCAGGAATCAGCCCAGAACTACACGGGAGGACCTGATCAATGACCTGAAGAGACATTTGTGAATCTTAAAAGCTTTTTTCATCAGAATTCTGTTTAACAAAAGCTTCGATGAATTGAATCCAAAGTCTCTAAAGAAATTTGAGAAAGTTAATGAGCATGCCATATAATTATGCTCCAGCTATTATTGTTAGCACCGGCCTTATTGTATATAAACATTAGAAATGCTGAAATGAACATAAACCAAATATAACCTTATATACGGTAATCTTCCGATGGTTCCATAATTCTCATAAGAACATCATAACATCCCTCGTTTTGCATTGTTTCTATCACATTCCTTCAAAGCCAAGGGTCACAGGTAAAGCCCTGGAGGATTGCCAGTTGGGCACCGCCGGTGGTGCAGATTCCAGGCGGTCTATCACGACGTGCATGTATGTGCTTGCCACAGTTGGAGTGTGTTGATAAACAAGGAAATTGTGCAAGCATTACTTGTTATAGCAGTTATGTTAACAAGCTGCTGATAACATGACAAGTATTTCTGTTGGGATCGTTTGTGGTTTTACTAACAAGATGATTTACATTTATAAACAACCAATAAAATAACCAAACGTAGAGAATTCATTTGGACACTTATTAGTAAACTTGGCCTAGTGGGAATGTTAACCATACAGACATTCCTCACGTATGCAGCTTATTTCTTAAAGGGCGAAACACTGATCCCAAGAGGCAAAATTAACCTTCCTTGTAACATGTGAGATTTTTGCTTTTAAATTACTGTTTCGAGTTAAACTGTAAAGTATATCAGGAACCACACACCCACCAACTATGGCCTCCTTCACAAGTCCGTGTTTAAACACATATGTGAAAAAATGGTAACGGTGTCATCAGTTTTTGGCTCAGTGTGTCTTCAGTGTCCGCTTTTACCATCATAGTTGTAAGAGAGTTGAACACGCTGCTGCACCTATAAGTCTGTCTACTGATAATGGTGGAAGAGCACTGAACTTTATTGGTCAGTGAAACTACTTGGAACAGGTACTCAACAGGCCTATGTTCTCAAAGGAAGAGATTTAGGACAGAGTCAGGTCAAGTGATGGTTGTTGGGTAAAATATAAAGCTTGGAGCATCAGAGGAAAGGTGGAGGTGGCACCAAATGGAAGAAGTGAGCGGATGTACAAGCAGGAGTGTGGAGTCTATATCTCCCTGCTAACGGTCAGCTGGGCATAATGTTGAGTATAAGAGGCCGGTAGTGTGTTGTCCTCCAGTGATTCCACTTGCGTTCTGATTACATGACCAAGCCACATGCTACACTTATCAAGATCCAGAGCCCCAACTGCAAGGTCATGCCACAGACTATGCCAATCAAGATCCAAAGTCCCCATTATGAGATCTAGCCGCAGACTATGCCTGTGAAGATTCAGGGACCCCACTACGAGGTCAAGCCACATGCTACACTTATCAAGATCCAGAGCCCCAACTGCAAGGTCATGCCACAGACTATGCCAATCAAGATCCAAAGTCCCATTATGAGATCTAGCCGCAGACTATGCCTGTGAAGATTCAGGGACCCACTACGAGGTCAAGCCACATGCTACACTTATCAAGATCCAGAGCCCCAACTGCAAGGTCATGCCACAGACTATGCCAATCAAGATCCAAGTCCCCATTATGAGATCTAGCCGCAGACTATGCCTGTGAAGATTCAGAGACCCCACTACGAGGTCAAGCCACAGACTATAGCTGGTTTCATACTTCAAGATTTTGCTGATCAGTGTCCATCCAGCTTGTTGCGAAAACCAGGAGTGTCTCCAAAACCCAGAACAGGTGTCAATCTTTCAATTATAGTTTTTCTCTGCAAGTTCCTCTCCTGATTTGGGCACACAAACTGGATGGACGTTGGTCAGGGAAAATCCTGCAGTGTGAAACCAGCCTATATCTGTCAAGATCCAGAGTCCCCACTATGAGGTCAAGATGCAGAGTACACCTGTCAAGATCCAGAGTCCCCACTATGAGTCAAGATGCAGAGTACACCTGTCAAGATCCAGAGTCCCGCTATGAGTCAAACCAAAGACTACGCCTGTCAAAATCCAGAGTCCCCACTATGAGGTCAAGCCGCAGACTATGTATGTCAACATCAAGAGTCACCTCTTCAAGGTCAAGCCGCAGACGTAGCCTATCAAGATCCAGAATATCAACTATGAGGTCAAGCCACAGATTACACCTATCAAGATCCAAAGTCCTGACTACAAGGTCAAGCCGAAGACTATGCCTGTTAAGATCTAAAGTCCCAACTATGAGGTCAAGCTACAGACTATGCCTGTCAAAATCAAGAGTCCCCACTATGAGGTCAAGCCACAGACTACGCATATTAAGATCCAGAGTATCAACTATGAAGTCAAGCCACAGATTATACCTGTCAAGATCCAGAGTCCAGACTACGAGATCAAGCCACAAACTATGCTTGTCAAGATCCAGAGTCTACACTACAAGGTTAAACCACAGATTACACCTGACAAGATCCAAAGTCCCATTTGTGAATTCAAGCTGCAGACTGCCAGTCCAGTTCCAGACCTCCAATCGTGCAGTTGAACATTGAGGAGATAAGACCCACTCTCTTTTACTACCGGAATGAACTGGGCTGTTGCATTCTGCTGCACTTTGCGGTACCTGGGTATACCTAAACTGTACCCTTAGTTGTCTTTCATTTAGATTACCTGACATAAAATTATATTAAAGGTTTTTTGGCAAGTACCACTTACCATGATAGTTTCTGGGGTATAGTGACGTTAACTAGCTTGAACCAGACTAAAGGTCCCGTCACACACAACGACGCTCCAGCGATCCCGACAGCGATAATGACCTGCTGGGATCAATGGAGCATCATTACCTGGTCGCTGGGGAACTGTCAAATAGGCAGATCTCCCCAGCGATCAGGGACCTGGGAGCCACCTCCCACATCACTGGAAGCGATGTTACCAGCGTCCTCCCTGATTAGTGCAGCCTGTAAGCAGGGAGGATGCTGGTAACTATGATAAACACCGGGTATCTAGGCAGTGTGCGCTGCCTAGATACCGAGTGTTTATCATGGTTACCAGCGCTAAGCAGGGAGGATGCTGGTATCTATGATAAACAGTGGGTATGATAAACAGCTGCCTAGATACCCGCTGTTTATCATAGTTACCAGCATCCTCCCTGCTAACAGGCAGCGCTAAGCAGGGAGGAAGCTGGTAACTATAATAAACACCAGGTATCCAGGCAGCGCGCGCTGCCTAGATACCTGTGTGTTTACCATGGTTACCAGCCTGTGAAATTGCTGATCACTGGTCTCTCGCTGTCACACGCAGCGATGCATGCTTACCAGCAGGAAACCAACGACCAAAAAATGGTCCTGAGACCTCACAGCAGGGGCCTGATGTCACACATAACGACATCGCTGGAGAGATCGTTCTAACCTCACAGTTACAATGATGTCGCTAATGATCTCGGTATGTGTGACTGGGGCTTAAAGCTCAAATTAGAGGAACAGCTTTATACTAGGAATGTATACATATCTTAATTGGTAATGAGAGGAGCTATTTCATTTACTAATCCGCCTTAACTCTGTAATAAACGCCATTTTTATGTCACTGCTGTATCATCCTCATCTGCGCGACTATAATATAATAACAATCTTTATTCATTTATATAGCGCTATTAATTCCATAGGACTTTACATACATTTGCAACACACTGTCCCCATTAGGGCTCAAAATCTAAACATCCTATCAGTATGTCTTTAGAGTGTAAGAAGAAACCGAAGAACCCCAGGCAAACACAGGGAGAACATACAAACTCCTTGGTGGGAATTGAACGCAAGATCCCAGTGATGTGAGGCTGCTAAACACTGAGCCACCGTGCTGCCATTACAAAGCTTCTCTTATACTTTGCAATGTTAAATTTGTATACTGACAAGGCACAGACATCATCGATGTGCTGTAACTTTTATTGGCATTCGTGCCACCAGAAAAAAATGGACATGTCTCCTTGTGTTCTGCACACAATAACATGACATGATTGTGCCCTGGTGAAGTAGCGGACCGCTACGACACATGTTGGCTTCAATAAAACTTTGAAAACACATGTGGATCCGTCTGTGCCATCTGCAGCGCAGATTCAAAGTCCCAGTTGTCTTCTCCATCCCAGTTATATCACGTGGGTGTCTGCAGCAGCCATTGTGTGCCTTTAAAGTTGGTTGTAACTCTCATGGCCACTTTACACGTCCCAACATCGGTCCGATGTTGGATAAAACGACGCGGGAGCGCGCTTTTTTTGGGCAGAAATCCAAGATCGCATAGGAGATGTCACACAGGGCGATATCGGCAGGCAACGCAACTGCGATGTGTACGCCCCCTTGTACGGGCGACCCAGGAACGACCATTTAACATGGGACAGGATAGGGGAAGTTGTACTCCAAATCGTTGTTGGGCTGTCACACAGCACGATCCTGCCATATCGTCCATCCAATATCGGGCCGTTGGAGAGCAGGCTCATTTGATCCCCGATATCGTTTTGGCATCGTTCTTGCATTGTATTGGACATTTACACCACACAACGCACGAACGATATCGGGGCCAACGCACGAACCACGTGACTTTTTATCGGAGTTGGATGCCGATATTGGGACGTGTAAAGTGGCCATCACAACCTCACTACAAAAAGCTAAACTGATTTTACTGCTTCATTGTCTATCAGATACAACCATATGTTCGCTTCCTCCTGTTTTAGCTTTGCAGTATATACATTGCTGTTGCTCTAGGATTCTATTAATCTTTTTGGCCACTCTACACGCTACTTATTGGCCACATTTTGTTACGTGTGAACTCATCACAAACCAGGAGTGGAACAATGAGAGGAAAAGTATAATAGAAACAAGTGCTCCACTTCTGGATTTAATCACCCACTCCTGATTTGTGATGAGCTTGCTTGTAAAAAAATGCAGCAAATACGCAGCGTGTGAACACACCCTTACATATATATCAAGAACAGTGGTGTAACTTGAATCCCAGGGGTCCCAATTCAGAAGTCTCCAATAGGTCCTTCAACTATCATCAATCGTTATTGGTATTGATCTTCTTATATTGACAATGAGAACATTTCATCCCATTTTAGGTCAAGTTCTTGGGTGCAACAGCAACACCTGTACCCTCTCTTTTTAGACCTGAATCATTCCTATTAAAGTGTTAAGGACTTACTGTTCTTACAGGGACTGGATGAGCATCTCATGTGTATGGGATTCTTCCCCTCACAAGTAATTTAGGTGAAAAGAAGGATGGGCATGTGAAATGTTAACTCCAGATGGTTTTTGGTCTTAAGGTAGATAAGCTGCTGCCCAATGTGTCTGGCAGCTGTTCATTCTTCTCTCCCATGCAAACTTGGCTCAACCAAAAAGATTGCACCATGCTCGGATGCTCGATACTCGAAACGAGCAGTTCAGACTCTCGGATGGGTGCAACTCGTACCGAATATATAGAAAGTCACTGGGAAACTCCAGCATTTTTTCTGGAAGGTCTTCTGCTCGAGTTTGACTTCCCTTATACTCGGAAATTGAGTTACTCCTATCTGAGCATCCTACCTGCTCATTTCGCGTATAGAGCACCTGAGCATGGTTATGCTCGTTCATCACTAATCAAAGATATACTGACAAAGTGTATGCGTCTTGTGCCAGGTGTAAACATGCCATAAAATTATTGTTTTGCTTTAGCACACCTTTTGGTGTATACTCATTACTACATTTAGATTATGATAGTTACATAATGCACAGAGTTAAATTCCGGGGCAGGACTCAATGTACGATGCCCATGAAGAGCCCTGAACAAATGCACAGAGACACCAAAACATGAGGAATCTAATATAGAGAAAAGCTCAGGAGATTAATGACCGCACTGTGCTGCTTGATTGCATTTCAGTTCTCTCAAATATCTACACTTTTTTTTTTAAGAAAGGTGAATAGTTCAGACCATACATGAGCGCCTACCTCCAGAGGTTTCCAAGTGATTGAGCAATTTATTATGTTTAAGCTGGTTGTGCAAACAATAAAAGTAAGTTATCAGTAAAGTTATGACAGATTACTTAACCTTTCTATCTTGTTTTATTGTACCTTCCGTCCCTACAGGCTACACAACATGTGCATACCGATAATGCACAACTCTAATCAGACCATAGCAGTATTATAATGAAAAGTCAAATATTGAAAGAATCCCATGTCTGTATTACCGAGGGAGAATAGAGATATGAATGCCAACTGAGCTTGATATATCCTTAACAATTTATTTATCACAACAAATAATGTCTGATGGCTGAAGGTCCAATATGTAAGAAGGATCCAAAGACCCTCGATTGTAACCTGTTGAAGCGCCAATAGGTGGCATGAAATGGACATTGTATTTGGGACCTCCCATCCTCCCACCCACAACCCCCTTTGTGTAAGCCTGATGTCCGTTTGTTTAATAAAGTGAGAAGTAACCCTGGATGGCGAGTGCTGCTTCATTTATCTGATATACGAAACCTTTAATGCCCTTGACCACCAGGGGTGCTGACTTCCATACTTTACTGTAGTAGACCACCAGGGAGGCATTAATCACTTTACTTTCCACGGCCAATGGAATTCTGACATTTTGACTCTTTATGATACTGTACCCATTGCCTGTGTTGTTCTAGGTTTGTGGAGACTGTCAGACTGGGTTGGTTCTGTGCCTTAATCACCTGAATTCAGCTCACTTAATAAAGAGTCTATTTAAACTAGCTTGAAGCTCTGCTCCTGGTCGATTGTAGATATGCTTTTGGCTGTGTAGGACTTGATCTCTTTGTGTTCTGAACCAGACCCTGTCTGTTTTTCTTACCTTGACTTGACCCTCTAGTGACCTGACTTGTCTTTCTGTTTTGTCCCTATGACTCTGTTTCTGTCTCTCCGGTTTCCTGACTTTGGCTTGAATTGGATTTTGCTTCTGTTAACCCCTTGCTGTACTGTCCCATTTCCTGGACCTGACCGTAGATTGCTTTTACCTTTCTTTACTACCAGTAAGTAGTATAATTGTTATATTTACTTTCCATTTATTTCAGTTAGTTTTCTGCTCCTCCGAAACTAGTTATTATTTGTGACCAGCATCACACCAGGACCAGTTTTAGACAAATTGGGGCTCTAAATGCTCCTATATTGCCCCATCACACTCAAACATTTAGGTTACATTTACATGCGCTGAGTTCAGACCGTTAAACAAGTGCAAGTGACAATACTGAAGTCATTCAGAACTTGTTTCTGGTCTCTTTACACTGAACGATGAAGACAAGTGGGCACTGAACTATCACTTGAAGATCAATCTGTCCTTATAGTATCATGTTATCGGCAGCTCTTCTGCAGATTGCATCGTGCAATGTGCTGCTGAGAACAAGGATTTTTGTTCCTCCTTAAACATCCAATCACCCAAAGATGAGCAAGCATTTTGCTCAATCATTGGGCGATTGCCGACATCTTTACACCTATGATCTACAGTATATGAGGCTAAAGAAGTTTTTTGGGTGTCACTAAAGCGCGATCAACCAGTCACATGTGTGTTAAATTGTATATAGAGAAGAAAAAGTAAGTGCGGAAGAGACTGGGATCCATTGCACTAGTCAGATTTATTGCAAAAAATATACACAAATCTTTATTTGGAAAAGCACAATTTGAAGACACAAAACATATTAAAAACAATTTAAAAAGTGTACAAGACACAAACACAACACAATAAGCCTACAATAAGGTATACAAAGTCGAATATGAGGGGAAACTAGAAAGGGTAACTAGTCACAACTGTCCATGAGTAACAATGGCTCACAAAGTGCCCAACAGGAGTCATTGCTGAAGATCATAGTCAAATATTCATAAAAGTCATATGCATACACTGAGCACATACACACACATATGTATACATATAACACACACATGTATATGTAGTGCCTCTGAGGCTCCAGTCACCACAGAGGTACTGCACCTCAGCCAGAGAGATGGCATCCCACTCTCAGGTAAGGAGGGGACACTACCTGGCACTCACACACCTCCATCCAATACTAGCAGAGAGAGACCCGGTGAACACCATGGCGAACAGTGGGCAGAAAGTTCCAGAGCGTGGGGAGGAGGTGAAGGATTCTCCCAGTCGACCGGAGGAGGACCCGGATAAGATGCCAGTGGTGGACCCAGAGTTCCTGTGAAAGGAAGTGGCAACAAATAATCATAAAATTCATAAAAGCATAATTAAAACAATGCGTTTCGGCTATATACCTGAGGAAGGCTATTTTATGACATATATAGCCAAAACGCGTTGTTTTAATTATACTTTTATGAATTTTTATTACTGTGAAGCCATTTCAAATAAATCTCCAAGAAAGAAAAAGGAGTCAGAGTCCTTATCCTAAGGTCAATCTCCTTGGGAGCGCTCAATCATCTGGATACCTTGATTATTTGCTTCATTCCACGGGCTCATAGCTGGGAGTTCCACTGGCTGGAGGATAGCAGCAGCATACCAAGGAGACAAAGACCCCTGTCAGACCCCAGTGGGTCGATATACGAAGAAACAAGACACAATAAAGGTGAGTTCTCTTGCCCTGTGTGCTTCTGAGAAATATTGTACTTTTACATTTAGATCTGCGCCTGTTTTCTCGCTCCCCACCCTTCTCTGACCTACAGCCTCGAGGTCTATTGTGTGAAAGGAAGTGGAACAGCTTAGCCGCCAGCTCCTAAAAACCCTAATTACAGCAGTGGGGAAATGGAGAGAGAGACCCTGCTGGAGAAAGTGTCCCAGCAGCAGGCAGCCCCACGCCCAGCATCTCCGACCCAGGAGGAGGATGGACCAGTGCCGAGGAGGCAAAGGAGAAAGGTATGGACACTGCCTTGGTGACTGTAGAGACCTTGGTGGGACCCCTGAAACCCCCGACAGCTCTTAAAACTGGCCAGGTTTTTAAGGAACTATCCTGAGACTGAACAGCCGACACTAGGGACAGACTGGCAGTCCCAATTGAGCCTAATCCCATGCCCCAGGGGATTTAAAGTGAGTGGGTAGTGTACCGCTGGAAGCATCAGGGGGAAGAGCTGCTGAGTTTCCCTGACGAGACCCAAGTGGGAGAGCCCCAAGTAGTGACTCTGACTTGGGAGGAGTATTGTTGGCAATGGCAGGACAAATAGGCGGTAGAGGACAAGGAGCAGCAGGCCCTATGGGAGGCAATGGAAGCAAGGAACTTGCAGGCCAAGAGCCGCGTGAGGAAGACCAGAGCCGCCAACCAGGGCCTGCGTAGAGAGGACACCGTGGTCACTTTTGAATTACAAAGAGGATGGGGATTCATTAAGGAGTCTAGGATAATACAAGAACTGTTTGTCACCCAGAGGGACGAAGAGTAATATCTACAAAAAGGACATCCCAGGTGGGACTTGTACCCAGGCGATCGAGTGACCTACACCCAGCACAGAGGAGAGAGGGGCTTGTACGCACTCGATGTGAGAAAGGTGTGTGAGGAGGCAAAGTCCCGATCTTGTGCCTGACGGTCCCCACCCAAGCAGCAGTAGCAACAGCAACCCCATCACTGTGCAAAGATTCAAAGACCCTGGCTGCTGAATCGGAGCCTGCAGTTGTGCCCCATGAGAGAACGCAGACACAGGCGACGCAGACCTCGACTATAGAGACAGTACAATGGCTGCCACATGATGAGGAGCAACAGAGAGGATCTTCTCACTAGAGAGGACGGGGGCCTCAAGCATTGCCTTGGAAGAGGCAGTAAAGAGCAGCAGGACAGCACTGTAAATAGTTAGTAGCTAATCTGAATAAGTGTTGTGTGAGAAAATTATGTGTGATATATAAGAGTGTGTAAACCCGGACAATAATATCATGAATGATGAGTGATCAGGACTTGTAAATAGCTAGCACGCGGTGTGCTTCCTGTTGGTTTTAAAAACGACACTTGTTACCCAGAAGTTTTATTGTACTTTTAACACTTTGACCACAGAACAAAAACCTGTTTGGCATAGCCGAACCGTGGTCCAGTAAGGAGACCAGCAACGTCCTATAGCCTGTCCAGAACCTATGTTGGGGGTTTTATTAAATGGGTCCCCCATACAGCACTAAGGGACAGTGAGAAGGATATCCCGGTCAGGGACCTCACTATACTGTGTAAAGTGAACTGGAAGTTTTTGCAGATAATTTTATATGCAACGTTAAAGAAAAATGCGCCTCCCATAATGTGAACAAAAAGTTGTTGAATGTTTTAAAACCTGTTGAATGCATTCCAAAAATCTTTGCATGTCTTTTCACTTTTCTGTCTTAACCAGGTGCAGCCCACGGACATGCTGGGTTTTATGAGGGGGGGTATGTGGCGACCCTGAGGCTCCTGTCATCACAGCGGTACTGCACCTCAGCCTGAGGTGTGGTACCCCACTCTTGGGTAAGCAGGGGACACTACCTGGTACCCACACACCCGCATCCAACACTACACACTCCAGGTCGGGGGTTTGGGCAGACCCTGTTTAGGGAAGGCCACATCCCAGGCTAGAGGGGAAACAGGTAGGGGACGTGGGTGGAGAAAGTGGGACAGGAACACAAGAAAGTGGGAACAGACTGAAGGACGTACAGGACGGACTGACGTAGGTAGAAGGACGTAAGGAGAACGAGACCGAGGGAGAGGAAAGAACTGATGGAGGAGCCAGTGAAGGGCTCACAAGTGACTGAAGGAGTTCCAGGGGCATGGGAAGTGAGTGATCCACCCATGGCGCCCGCATCAGAGCTGAAAATGAGAATGGGGTCAGCAAGAGGCACTGGGTCGCAGAAAGGTGATCGGCCTCAGACTAGTGAAGCAACTGCATGAATTAACTGGCGAAACAGGGACTGAGGTGACTTCAAGTATCGGATCCAACTCCACACTCATTTGATGAAAAGGTAGCCACCTGGGGTCAAGGGGACAGGACCCGAGGCTACTGGCTCGAGAAACTGGGTGTAAGGCATTGGGAGGAGGGCGAGAATCCAGCGCAGGAGGAAGTTTCTCAGCCCAGCAGTGTATCCTGGAGTTTCTGTTGAATTGCTGTTTGGATCTTCTGAAGCTAAGTGTTTCTTCCCTTCCCTCTTTGTTTGTTTCCCTTGTGTTTACCTTTATTGGTAGCCAAGCTGACTAGATCCTTATTTACTAGTAGTTCAGGGTCAGTTAGGGAATAGGTAGCCTGGTGGCGAGAGTTGCCGAAGCTGTATAGGGACGTTAGGGGAGCCAGGTGCCAGCGCTAGTTTATCTAGGGGTCACCATCTCCCTTTTGCCCTTAGCATCAGGATCTCCTTTCCCCCCCCCCGTCGTCGTCCAGTGCTGGGTGTCTCCCCACACCCAGCGTCACACCACATTTAAATGACACATCAAGGGCCACGAGCCGGGTCTTGCCACCATGATTACCCCAGTATCAATGGAACCAGTTCGGAGTACCCCACGAACTTTGTGGAGCGTGTCATAGTGTGGCGCCCCTGCGGTCCGGTCTCCACTATTAGTTTGTGGCAACCAGGATCGGTAAGTCCAATCACCCACAAACACACCCAACACACCCGGTCCCAGAGCTAGCGGGTGAACCCAGGTAGTGGGATGGCTCAGGAAGCAAAGGGACGGCAGAGGGAGAAAGGTGGTGGGTGGGAAGTGAGCAAGAAGTGGTTAGGCAAAGGAAGAGAACAAAGGGAAGACACCACGAGAAGTCGTTAGTTAGTCGGAAGAGGATACAAGAGAGTGAGGACAGAGAGCACACGGACCCAGAGGCCTGAACCACCATGAGGCCTGTCCCAGGTCCCGGAGCTAAAGACCGCAGAAAGCTAGACGGAGTCCTAGGGGCACGGGCAGTGAGTAATCTACCCACGCGCTCGAATCTGCAGTGAGGTGGAAGGACAGGGCGAGAACCAGGGGCCCGGTCCTGAAGGTGGCGAGGAGGCTTCAAGCTACAACCACAGAACCGTGGGCCACAAGATCTCCAAAAGCTGTAGCCAACTCGCAACGCAACGCAGAGAAGGTTGCCGTACTAGGGCCAGGGGACCCTGCCAGTCACCCAAGAAGGCCCGTGGTAGCTGTGTAGGGGATCTGCATGAAGAGGCGCATGCAGGATGGAGAACAGACAGCGCTGAGAGAGGAAGCCCGAGAGAAAGGAACACAAAAGGGGCTGTACTGGACAAGCCATCCTGGTTGCCAAGGACTACCTGGGCCGCCACTGTACTTGTGCTGCAACCTGAAGTACCTAACAAAATAAGCCAAGTAAATCTGGTTGAAACTCAGCATTTTGTCAGACTGTTCATGTCGCGCCTGAGGAGCGGTAGACTGAACCACCTCGCAGGAGCCTGCCTGAGAGTATTCCCGATCCTGGCCTTCCATCACCACAAATTACCTTGACTCCGGATGCCCTGGGGACCCACTCCTCCCGTGGGGAGCCACAGCATCACAGCTGCAACTCCATAATCCCCAGAGGACCAAGACCGCAGCAGCGACCCCTACCGGCCGCCTTCCACGGGTGGCGTCACGATAAACTCTTTTTATTTTATTTTTCCTTTTTCTTTCTACTTTTTCATTTTTACCTTTTTCCTCCCCCTTTTTACTGACTGCCCACCGGGGACCACGGATTGGGTCGCACCACCGTGACAGCCCACAGCCCCGATGACGTCGAGAGGGCCCGGTTCCGAGCACCCCACGGCCCCCACTGGGGTGAGTCAATATACACTGAGCACATACACACACATATGTATACACACATAACCCACACATATGTATACACCGAGCACACATATATGTATAAACACTCGTAGCACACACGTATACTTCTGAGCACATACACACACATATACACACATAGCACACATGCATATATATGCCAAGCATATAGACATATATGTATACACACACATATGCACCAAGCACACACATATGTATACACTGACCACACACACAAATATGTATACACACATAGCACACACACACATATGTATAACACACCCATAGTACACACTCATGAATACACTGAACATATACACACATGTATAAACACATAGCACACACATATACATTGAACACATACACACATGTATACACACACAGCACACATATGTATACTCTGAGCACACACATAATTATACACATACCTAGCACACATACATGTATACACTGAGCAAATATACACACATATGTATATACATGTATCGCACACGCATGTATACACTGAGCACACATATGCATACACACATAGCACACACATGTATACACTGAGCACATGAACACATATGTATACAAATACAAAGCACACATTCATGTATATACCGAGCACATACATATGTATAAACACACATACAAAGCACACACATGTATACACTGACCATACACATGTATAAACACACATAGCACACACATGTATACACTGAGCACATGCACACATATGTATACAAACACAAAGTACACATGCATGTATATACTGAGCACACACATATCTATACACACTCATAGCACACACACATGTATACACCAAGCACACACATAGGTATACACACACACACATAGCATGCATGCATGTATACATCAAGTACATAATTACACATACATATATATGTACAGAGCACATTCAAACAGATAAATGCATAAAAAGAGTGTATACATGCAGACACTTGTATATCTAGCAGGAGTCCATATATTATGCCAATTTCCAATTTCTGGTTTTGAGACTTTGTTTTCCCTCCCCTTCTTCCCAGAGCCACAAAGTTGGTATTTTTCGGTCCACATAGACATTTGAACTCTTGTTTTTTTTTCTTCAGCAGACCATTTCTGCCAATATACCAACCCACTGATGACCCACGATAAAGTAACAGGTGTGCCGATGGCCACTTAAAATAACGCACCACCATGCCAGTGCATGCTAAATCTCGCTGTCAGAGTTTGACAGTGGTATTTAACAGGTTAACAATAACAGGTTTAACAGGTTGACGATTGTTATAGGTAGGTCCTGGCTGTAATACAAAGCCATTATCTGTCAAGTATTGGGCAAGTTAATCTGGTGAGTCTTCTCCATGTAAAGTGCTGTGCAAATGAATAGGGACAAAGCATTTTTTAAGTAAAATCGTAAGTTGGGGGTTACCAGTCAGTGATTCAAACCAGTTTTAACTGCATTGAACAGATGTGAGTGTACAACCTTGAGTAACAAAATGTGGTTTGACTGGTTTTAGTCAGAAAATAACAGCTAGCTGCCCCCTCAGCTTCAGTTGAGAGCTTGTTTCTGTGAGGAGTGGTTTAGTGGACTTTTTCTCTCTATGATCCGTGCCTGTAAAAATGGATGTTACTCCACAGAAGAGATCTAGAATTATTACTCTTAATGAACATATAAGTCTGACTGTAAGAGAAATCGCTTCCACCGTTGGTATTGGAAAATCTACTGTTTTAAGAATAATTCACACACACAATGAAACTGGATCGTTTTCTCCAAAACGAAAAGGGAAAAGTGGAAGAAAAAGGAAAACGACACCAAGAACTGATAAAACACTTATCAGAAATAGTAAAATGAATGCAAGAAAGACAAGCTTTGTCCCAATTAATTTGCACAGTACAGTAACTACTGTGACTTGTACAGTACAAGTATGGTGGATGTTGTGAAAGGTATCATATATACAACCAAACCTATCCATTGTAGCTATATATATACCATTAGAAGCCCATACATTTTAGACACACACACTTACAACCATTCATGTCCCTCTTTATCCTTTCCAAGGATAACTTCATGGTCATATGATCACAGTCTACTGACCAATCACATGATCATGATGTCATCAAAGGTTCTCAAGCAGCCTCCACATTGGAAGCTACACTATTATCAGAGTAGCTTCTACTGTAGATGCTAGGGGCCCCCAAAGGTGTTGTGGACTTGAGTATTTTCCCAGTTTGCCCCACTCTAACACCAGCCCTGAATGTGTCAACAAGCTGACATTTAGCTCTTAATAGCTCAGCCCACCAGGGAGGCTGTACTGGATCACCAGAGATGAAGACATTGACACCTTACTGCCCCAGCCTAAACTACCATTAAATCATTACGCACCTCAAATATTAAGGATGCTAACAGGAACATCTAACTTAGAAAGGCAGCCAGAAAAGCCCATTATCCCCCATTGCCTTAAATTAACAGGGAGGCCGACATGAACCCCTTACAACTATAATGTTACCAGATGGGCATTATCATCCCAATACCAAATTTTTCGGACTAAAAGACGCACCCAGGTTTGAGAGGATGAAAAAAATGTGGTTGTATTGCTCTGTTATGGGGGAATGGGGGTGGGTGGGAGAAATCTGCTGCTTACACTGATATGGAGGTAATGTCCCCATTATAGGCCCCTTCCAAGTAATTTAGGACCCCATCCTGGTGTATATGATCACCCATCCTGAATATGGACCCCCATTCTGACATATTATTATTATTATTATTATTATTACTATTATTTTTTCGCCATTTATTCCCTGGCACTTTACATGTGAAAAGGAGCATACATAGTCAAGTACAAAAAACATGAGCAATACAAGGCACACATAAGTACAGAACGAGGGAGCGCTCACAGTCTACAAGGGATGGGTGAGGATACACTAGGAGAGGGTAGAGCTGGTTGTGTGGCAGTTTAGAAGACTGAGGGTCACTGCAGGTTGTAGACTTGGAAAGGTGGGTCTTCAGGTTCCTTTTGAAGGTTTCCATGGTGGGTGAGAGTCTGATGTGTTGGGGCAGAGAGTTCCAGAGTATGGAAGAAGCACGGGAGAAATCTTGTATGCGGTTGTGGGAAGAAAAAATAAGAGGGGAGGAGAAAAGGAGATTTTGAGAGGATCTGAGGTTGCGTGTAGGTAAGTACTGGGAGACCATGTCACAAATATATGAAGGAGACAGGTTGTGGATGGATTTGTATGTCATAGTTGGGGTTTTGAACTGGAGCCTCTGGACAATGGGAAGCCAGTCAAGGGATTGACAGAGAGAAGAGGCTGGGGAATAATGGGGATACAGGTGGATTAGTATATAGACCCCCATCCTTGTTTATGATCCCCATCCTGGATATGGCCCCCATCCTGGATATGGCCCCCATCCTGGTTTATGATCCCCCTTTCTTGATGTGGCCCCCATCCTTGTATATATCTCCCCATCCTAGTTTATGATCCTCCATTCAGGATATGGCCCCTATTCTGGTTTATGATCCCCAGTCCTGGATATGACCCCCATCCTGGATACAGCCACCATCCTGGATATGCCCACCCATCCTGGATATGGCCCACATTCTTTATATGGCCCCCCCATTCTGGTGCACACTTAAAAAATAAACAACCATACTCACCTCCCCATCCCCTGCAGCACCCCATTGTCCTCCTTTCTTGTCCCAGGCATCTGATCATGTGAGTGGTGTGCTCTGACATGACGCCCATGTCTTGCTCCGCTCACATGATCGGATGCCGACACAGACAGGTGGATGGTTGCAATGCAGGGAGCGATCAGTAGGGGGTATGACTGTCCATTGGCTGGATATTCACTGCTCTCCATGCCAATGATGATGCATGAGAAGCAATGAATATCCAGACACCTAATTGCCCTTGGCTACAGTTGCGGTTGGTGGTCACGAGGGCCCGCTCATTAGTTTAACGTAATATGTGCCGCTTGCCTTCGCCCACCTCTCAGCACTGAGAAGTGACGGACAGGGGAATACAGTGAATATTACATTAGCCTAAATAGCTATCTCATGTGATCATAGGCTGCCTCTGCAGCCTGCTCCAGCTCCAAAGTCGCTGCTCCACACAGCACAGCCCCACAGCCATATATCTGGACTTTAAGACGCACCCCCCACTTTCCCCAAAACTTTTTGGTAAAAAATAGTCTGAAAAATATGGTAAATAGATTTTTTTTTGGGACTAAAATTATGTAATGTATGTTTACAATTATTTTGCAATGTTAGTTGATATAAAAATTTATATCATTTTTCAAATTTATATCTTCTATCATATTTATAGCAGAATTATTTTTATTTTTTTTTGCTGTAGAAGCACCTTTAAAAAAAAAAAAATATACTACTTAGAGACAGTAAAGATGAAGAAAAGAACAAGGAATCCTGATTCTGAAGACACACAGACACGTTGCATAATTCCTGTCTACTTTAGAGTCTATCAATATCGGGCAATTTATACTTTGTATTATGTGTTTTGGGCACAATAAAAATACTAGCACTGCCCATATCAGAAGACGGTGTGCATTACATTTCTTCTGGAGGTGGGGGCGAGCCATTGATAGACAGCCATTTCCCAGAATTCCAGATGTTTTCATGGTGGGGACAGCTGCTCCAGCAATGGCATGGAGACAAATCCAGGTCGTGGGAAGACGTGCAAATGTTACCAAAAACTGCATCGTTTAGCAAATTGGTGTCACTCAGCACCCGGCACACTTGTCCTGGAACAGGACGGCCGAGTTAATCAAGCCTTTGATGATATTCAGATTCCTACAATGTACAAGAGAACGTGAATCTCAGGCTTCGTGGCCGCATCATTGATAATGTAAACACTACATTAACTCCACAGCTCTGGATAATCCTTCTAAAAATGAACTAAATAAACTGCGCTCTACTAATATGATAATAAATCTGGTTCTACGAGCTATGCAAATGAAAGACTGTCCCACTGAGCGAAGATTATCACCCTGGAATGACAGGTTAGTGAGTTATCCCGTCTTAAGATTGATTTATGGTTAGGTGGCTCTTGGCTGACTCCTTACTTATGAATGTTTACTGCCAACGTAAGATGTCGTGAGGACCCTCAACCACGCAGAGGACATCTAAACTGTATGGAAAATTGGAGAATTGTTACGTTGCTCTGTATTTGTAGAAACCCCTTAGAAAGGTATTCAAAATTCATGACTATATATACAGTAAGACCTTGACTTACAAGTTTAATTCGTTCTGTGACAGAGCTCTTAACTTAATTTGCTAGTTGGTAGTTAGTAGTTGGTAATACTAATGAAAAAACAATCTTAAGGCCCCGTCACACACGTCAACGTCCGAACAATCCGATCAACGATCCGACTTGACCTACATCGCTTGAACGACGTTCAATGATCGCGAGTGAAGTGCCACACATACAGGTATCTTTAACGACGCAGCAACGATTCCGCGACAAGCGAACGATACTTGCAGTCGTTTGGTCGCCTACATCCTTCAGTTCTGAATAGACGAAGTCGTTAACAACATCGTTATCGAGGTGTCACACACACCCATGCTGTGCTGCAGGTTGGACGGACGATCATCGTTTGGTTTAAGGTCCGGTTCACCTCCCATCAACGTTGCTCCAACCAAAAAGCCATGACGTACTAACGATATCATTAATGATATCGAAGTGTGTGACGGGGCCTTTAGAGTATGTGCACATAACATCTTTAAGATGGGCCAGCCAAGGTTTCCCTAGGTGAACCCAGTTTTCGGAAAGGCTGACAATCTTTTTTCTGAAGTAATTTCGCCAGCAGTCTTGCTGTCACTTTTGCAGTATATTTTTCCTATAATTTATGCTATGTCTAGCAGAACAAGCCCTGAAGAATGAACATACTACTTCTTTTAACCACTTCGTAGTTGCCAAACTCTGAAACAGGAGTAACAAAAGATTGAACATGTGCACAGCAAAGTCAATTTTACATTGCTGCGCATTATGTTCATTTTTCAGTGTTTTTTCTGCACTTTTTCTGCCCATTGAAGCACCAGTCTGCGGCATCGTCCTGGACCTCCTAATGCATGGCCCCACTGCTGACGTCTCCTGATGTTTCCGCGACACTGTTGATAATAAAGAAACCCTGAAGATCATCTCTATGGTGAGTACCTTGTCTTTTCTCCTTACTCACATGGATTTATGAGGTCTGTTCGTTCCATGGATGAGAGCACCACCTGATCTATGCCCCAGTGAGTGCTTGATTAACTGCTCGCAGGTGTCTGCGGCCAAACTTTGAGCAGCTTCAATCATGGGGAAGTCATACGCGTCAATATCACGTGCAATCATACGAGCGATGTAATTTTAGCATATCGCTTGATCACAGCCCAATTATCGCAACGGAGTTGTCAGACGGGAAGATTTTTTTCCAAGCGACTGTCCGATCAGGCGATGGGACGATCGCAAGTGCGATCCAATGACCGATTATTTCAGTCGTCTGTCTTGGGTCACACTGCAGCTTTCGCAATGATCTGTTGAGTCAATATGGGCGTAAACAATCAGAACCATGGAAAATAGGCGTTCCAAAGCTGTGTGGGTGACACCTCCTCACGCTATGATTGGTGTTATTTAATGCGTTACTATAGGTTCTCCCTTCACTTCTACCATAATATATATATTCCTCACGGTCACTCATTGCGCTGAACTAATTCGTTGCACCATATCCCTTGTGCGATAGAAAAGTGTCACACTGTAGCGTCTTTATTTGTGCGCATCTGTGCTCATTATTATGTCGGCCTGTGTGTATGTTGTAAAGAAGGCTGTAATGTCCAGCCGCACACTATATGTATAAATGTGGAACTATATCATGCTACATGTCATTATGTGCGCGCACAGGCAAACCCCTCGCCACGCCTATTAAAAGATTAGCTGCCTCACACACAATCATGAAACCGGCCGTTACACAGATGTCACACGCGATGATGTGCAAAAAACAATGGATGATCATCGCTAAGTTTTTGGTCTGGTTCAAATCCCTGCAACCTGCGATCAGGTGACTAATCGCTGGTCGGATCGCGCTGTCACACGCAATGATGTGGATTGAACGTTGTTTGTGCAATAAAAAATCTTGGTGGCATCAGCGATATTGCACGCCATATTGATGTGTGTGACGCCCCCATTACTCTTGGATTGTTTGCGGGACTTCCATTGCTGTGATCATTGGAGATCCCACTGATCGTACAATTGTCACCTATTCAGTGCATAGACGATCATTTGTTATTGCTTGACCCATTTAACATATGTTCATGATATGTATATTAAGTGTCTTGAGTGCCACCCAGAGGCCCATGTTACTTCATATCCTACAGTTATATAGAGAACGCTATCCAGTAAACATCCTGAGCGCACCTGACCAACGACACGTTCTCGGTTCACCGGAATTAGAATGTCATCCATAACATTTGGCCGATTAACATAACGAGCCATGTGTCATGGAAGGAAATACAAAGAAATCCGTGTGTGAGGTGGTGGAAAGACGCCTTCCAGGGATCCAAAAATTAATTCAATTAATGCCCGTAATTGACGATGGGATCAATTATACTCCTCTGATCCTCATCATCCCGAGCTTTACACTGAACTCATTCTGACTTCTGAATGCAAATGAAAGGTTATCAGTTTACAGGGGCGAGTCTGATGGCTGAAATTATCCATGCGACACGTAAAGCCATGAATGCGGCACACTCGTGCCTGTTATTTCTGGTCAGTTATTCGCTTCCAAGCCCTGACATGTTTCCCTCCGGTGCTCTCACATTACAGTGGAAGCTGAGATTATTGAAAATCTGTTGACAAACAGGCCTTGATCTCTGGGGCCTAATGGAAAGAGAATCTGGCCTGGTCTTAGTTGCATCTTACGAGATTTTATAGTTATGAGCCATGTACAGCTATATTTCATTACTATAGGCCGTGCCCTGCTGCCAAGTGCCAACTCATACCATTGTATAGAAAGGTATGGTGCAGTGCCAAAGGCATTTCAGGAATGGCTAAGCAAACAAGGGCTGCGGAGTGGATCTGACGTGCATGGATGATGGATGATTAAAATGTAAAATCTATAGTATATCCTTAGCTATTTGTAATGTGAGCACAACCTTCAATGTACATCTAAAACATTGTCGTATGCAATGTAGTTGGCAGAATAATGATATTAGCCTGGAGGATCCAACACTGAACTGCTTCTCCACGTGGCTTCCTGCAGCTCCACTAGGAGGAGCACACTATTTACAGTTCTTTACAACTACTATTGCTTTCAATACTGTGAGGTATGACCGGCATGATAGCCCATGGCCAGTATACATTACATGGGCCCTGAGAAGTGCACACAGGATTAACAGCATCTGGACCCTTGTGTGTGTGTATGTGTGAATAGGTGGTTACTTTGCTAGACCTGACTGGTGCACACAGGGTTAACTGCACCCAGGTCTGTGTGAGAGAATGTGCTGATGACTCACAGAATCCCAGGTGTGGGTGTGGCAGGCAGGATATTAGGCTGTGATTGAGGGCAGAACAGGATGATCCTCTGAGGGAGAGGATGTGACGCAGAGGGGTCCCATCCCTTTGGGGGATGTGGAGGGGAAGCCTGGCTCTCCATGTGGGAGACGCCTGTCCCTCTGACCCATATGGAACCTGTGGCCAGACCTAGAGGTTGGTAGAGCACCTGAACGTATGGGGGTCGTGGCTTTACCTGTAGGGGCTCACTCTGGACATGTTGGTGAGGTTGCGGTCCTGGAAGTCTGCCTGGTTGGTATGGCTGGGATGTGACTGGGCAACATGTGTAGTGTGAGGAGACCTTGGGGGACACCTTGACTGCCCGAGAGCTCGGGTAGCCCAAAACCGGGTCTGGGCCCGACAAGGCTGAAGTTAATGATGGACTGTATGTATGCTGAGACTGGGAATGTTTCAAAGTCCAGGCGGCCGTAACCACCATTGGGACTGACTGTCAGGTCGTGAAGGTCCTGTTGACTAATGTATGTATGCTGAGTAGCATGTGACAGACTGGAGATGTCTCGAATGCCAGGCGGGCATAGAACCAGACTGGGTCTGTAAGGGACTGTAAAGGTCGCCTTAAGGTTCTGTTGAGCATATGAAGTGTAAATAATGCCATTCGGACATAGCCGCCATTAGAACAGACTGTGATGTCGTTATGTTCTATTGATTATGTATAGGGTAAATGTAAGTAGTAGATAAGGCCAGGTGGCCATAACCATTGGTGCTGTCATTAGTGCATAATATATAAGTGGAGAAAAAAAAACTGCCACTGACCGGTCAGTGCAGAATTCTTTAATTGTGCAAATTACGGGTATATAAACGCAGGGAGGAGGTGATGGATTAACAGACTACGGTGCAGTTTCATGCAGTGAGTGCTTCTATTGTAGAAATGGCACCGTAGTCCGTGAATCCATCACACGTAATTTGCACCATTAAACACTTCTGCACTGACCGGTGAGTGGCAGCTTTTTTTCTTCTCTTATGTATTATGGATCATTTGCTGCAGTCTGGATCGTAGAGCTTGCACCCTAATCCAGGGTATACAGCCGCCTGCTGCAGGAGTTAAGTGCAGACTGACAGTCATACGAGTACAGGGATTAGTGCTCGGTGTTTGGGCTGTCACTAGTGCTCTTGGTACTCTATGGAGATGTGACTCGTGCTCCTAATATTCTATGTACTTACTTTGATATGTGATTACTGTTACTATGTGAATAGTGTATGATCTGTAATCTGTAATGATTTATGTTGTATATGTGAGTAGTAAGCAGTTTATGACAAAAATAATATTAAACTGCTGTTTTGTGTTACGTTAAACATGGTTGTTGGTGTCACGCTGCCAAGTGAGTCCCCTAGGTGTGCACTACCTCACAGTACTAACTGTAAAAATATATTTGCATTGAGCACCACCTAGTGGTCCTGAAATGGTATCAGGTTTTAAAACTTAAACCTGTACAATATTATTATTAGATTGAAGGAGTTGCCCAAGCTTGGGAATGGAGCTCTGATCTTCCCCATTGGAATCAAGCAGTTGCCTCATATTTGTACAACGTTTTTTATTCATGGTAAATGGCATTGCTGAAAATACCAGGGCACTGCAAAGGCAATAACAGGAGCATTCGTGCACATGCAATGCTTGTGCTCCATCCTAACTAAAGTGTGATCCCAGCTGTCATGCCACAAGTTCACATGACAGGCGATAGTTTGCCAAGTTGGGATATCTCTTTGATAATTAAGGCTTTTAAATTTGACAGAGCTCTTATTATGATGGTACATATGTTATGCCCCTGTGTCTGGCTGCCACAAATGGTGTTCCTTCAATATCGTTTGTAATGCCATGTCTGAGAGTAATTAGAGCTCCCTCTGCTGGAAGTCCAAAGTGAACACACACTTCCAGATCCCTTATTAGGAAACTGAGCCCTTGTTACCATATTTGGGCATGTGACACACTCTACAGTGAGGGAGAGGGGTTAGTTAGGGTGTTGTAGGACAGAGTACACAAAGCAGAAGGTCCAGAGTGGAGGCAGCAGGAGCTGAAGAGACAATCTGCAGGCAGGATACCGGTCCCTATTCCTTCCAGTCTTAAAGGCCTGGTGGCAGAACTGAAAGCTGGTAGGTTTTATGCCTACTAGTCGATCAAGTGGAACCTTCCAGGGTGACCATAGTACAGGGTATCAGGGAACTGCTCTGGGAGCACAGCTGGAGGTAATCCACGTCAACTAAGATTGAGTACTAGGTAGCTGAAGGCAACAGGAAATCTATAAACAAGGGGAAGTCAGCAGGAAGTCCATATTACCCAAACAGCAGAGTTGATTAAAGTTCTCATCAGACTGGCCAGACCACATGCCCGGACAATAGCGCTCCACACATAGAAAACTGGGGGCTCCATAAAGGTTTGAATTAAGGGCCCCCCCATGAGCATCAAGTTGTAATTATTCAACGCATTGGACCCCCACTATGGGGGTGACAGAGACCCTCTCTATTCAACCATCCAAGATAATATTATGTTTGCTCATTACCATGGCATCTATCGGTTAAATGTTTGCAGCAGTAGTTAGCTTTAACCCCTTCATCACCCGGCAATTCTACGTATTTTGTTTTAACCTCCCCTTCTTCTAAGAGCCATAACTTTTTTATTTGCCATCAATATGGACATATGAGGGCTTATTTTTTGCGGGATGAGTTGTACTTTTAGATGGCATCATTCATTTTACCGTATAATGTACAAGAAAATGGGAAGAAAATTCCCCAAAAAAATTACAAAAAAAAAGTGAAATTCCACAATTGTTTTTGTTAATTTTTTTTATTCATCATGTTTACCTTATGGTAAAACTCATGTGAAGTGATACATTGTGTTGGTACGAGTTCGTAGATACCAAACTTGCAAACGTTCACTTTTATATAAGTGGTGAAAAAAATTCAGAAATTTGTAAAATAAAGAATTGTGCTTTTGGCGCAATTTTCTGTGACCCGCAGCGTTCTCAATTTTCAGGATCTGGGGCTGTGTGACGGCTTATTTTTTGCGTCTTGAGCTGACATTTTTAATTATTCAATTTTTTGGTAGATGCGATGTTTTGGCCGCCGACCAAAAAAAACATAAATTGGCCATTATTACTTTTTTTTCCGTCACGTACTTCACCGATCAGATTAATTGGTTTGATATTTCTGATAGCGGCAAATCCAAATATGTGGGACGGAGGTTTCATAGTTTTATTTGCAATGGCGCAAATGGGAGGGGATTTGAATTTTTATTTAAAAAAAAATATATATCTTTAATTTTTATTTATTTTCCATGCCCCTTTAGGTGCCTCAACACTGCACAATCTGATCGCTTTTGCAGTACAGAGCAGTGTTGATGCAGAAATTATCATCTCCATTACAGGAATGCACACAGGCAGCTTTCACAGGAAATCAGTCGTGGTAGTAACGTCCTAGGTCATAAAGGAGTTAATCACAGCAGTTACTTATGGATAACCGTGTAAAACAACTGGCATCCGTAAGCAGGCTCAGCAGGGGAGGACATACATTGGTGCAGCCTGTGCAGCTGTACAGGGGTGCCAGGAGTAAGGTTTCTACCTTCAAAATAGATTGCATCATGATCAATTATTGGACTGAAAAGGGCCCATATAATGTTCTTGTACAATGGCCGTCTTCTGTCTTTTTCCTGTGGGGTTCAGGATGTGAGTTGTACAAATTTTCCCTACTTTTCAGCAATGGACCTCCAGACCTCACATACTTAACCATAGGGGTTGCATTGCCTGCCACCGCTGGCAATATCAGTGGTGACTGGTCGTATTCTGACTTTTATTATGATTTGTGGCCTGCTTTGAGCGTTATTACTATACTCTCACACTGCATCATTACCCATCCCTTGTAGTCTGTGAGCCCTCATGGGCAGGATCCTCTCTCCTCATCTACTGTATCCTCACCCATCCCTTGTAGTCTGTGAGCCCTCGTGGGCAGGGTCCTCTCTTCCTTCTCACCTACTGTGTCCTCACCCATCCCTTGTAGACTGTGAGCCCTTGTGGGAAGGGTCCTCTCTCCTCACCTACTGTATTCTCACCCATCCCTTATATAATGACTCTACACTGTGTGCAGAATTATTAGGCAAGTTGTATTGTAGAGGATTATTTTTATTATTGATCAACAACTATGTTCCCAATCATCCCAAAAGACTCAAATATCAAAGCTTAATATTTTTGGAAGTTGGAGTGTTTTTGTTTTTTTAGATTTGGCTATCTTAGGAGGATATCTGTGCAGGTAAATATTACTGTGCAGAATTATTAGGCAACTTAATAAAAACCAAATATATTCCCATCTCACTTGTTTATTTTCACCAGGTAAACTAATATAACTGCACAAAATTTAGAAAAAAACATTTCTGACATGCAAAAACAAAACCCCAAAAATTAGTGCCCAATATAGCCACCTTTCTTTATGATGACACTCAACAGCCTTCCATCCATAGATTCTGTCAGTTGCTTTACGGTTTACGATCAACATTGCGTGCAGCAGCCACCACAGCCTCCCAGACACTGTTCCCAGAGGTGTACTGTTTTCCCTCCCTGTATATCTCACATTTTAGGAGGGACCACAGGTTCTCTATAGGGTTCAGGTGAACAAGGGGCCATGTCATTATTTTTTCTTCTTTTAGACCTTTACTGGCCAGCCACGCTGTGGAGTAGTTGGATGCATGTGATGGAGCATTGTCCTGCATGAAAATCATGTTTTTCTTGAACGATACTGACTTCTTACTGTACCGTGGCTTGAAGAAGTTGTCTTCCAGAAACTGGCAGTAGGTCTGGAAGTTGAGCTTCTCTCCATCCTCATCCCAAAAAGGTCCCACAAGTTCATCTTTGATACCAGCCCATACCAGTACCCCACCTCCACCTTGCTGGCGTCTGAGTCGGAGTGGAGCTCTCTGCCCTTTACTGATCCAGCCTCTGGCCCATCCATCTGGCCCATCAAGAGTCACTCTCATTTCATCAGTCCATAAAACATTTTTCAGCCTTTCTTACCTTGGCCATGTCCCTGAGTATAGCACACCTTGTGCTTTTTGATACTCCAGTAACGTTGCAGCTCTGAAATATTGCAAAACTGGTGGCAAATGGCATCTTGGCAGCTTCACTCTTGATTTTCCTCAATTCATGGGCAGTTATTTTGTGCCTTTTTTGCCCAACACGCTTCTTGCGACCCTGATGGCTATTTTCCATGAAACGCTTGATTGTTCGCTGATCACGCTTCAAACATTTGGCAATTTCAAGACTGCTGCATCCCTCTGCAAGACATCTCACAATTTTGGAGTTTCCAGAGCCTGTCAAATCTCTCTTCTGAACCATTTTGCCAAAGGAAAGGAAGTTGCCTAATAATTAAGCACACCTTATATAGGGTATTGATGTCATTACACCACACCCCTCCTCATTACAGAGATGCACATCACCTGATTTACTTAATTGGTAGTTGGCTCTCGAGCCTATACAGGTTGTCCTAGTCCAGAGGCCCCCAACTCCAGGCCTCAAGGGCAGCAAACAGCGCATGTTTTCAGGATTTCCTTAGTATTGCACAGGGGTTGGAATCATCACCTGTGCAGATGATCACATTAGCACCTGTGCAGTACTAAGGAAATCCTGAAAACCTGCACTGTTGGCGGCCCTTGAGGCCTGGAGTTGGGGACCTCTGGACTAGGACAACATGTATAAAAAGGATCATGTGATCAAAATACTCATTTGCCTAACAATTCTGCACAGTATATATGATATATGTGTTTCACTTTTTGTATTGGATTCTTGAAATAAATGAACTTTTTGATGATATTCTAATGCATTGAGATGTATATCTCACAGGATGTAGCATGAATATTTCATTTGTGAAAATTTCCCCAAAAGAAAGTTACTTGTGCTAAGTATTTGCATGAAGGGGAATTTTTAAGAGCGGAAACACATTATCACTTTTACCCACAGAGAGGAAGAAAGTGACAGAGACGATGGTATTTTGAGTTTGTAGAATCTTTTCTAATTATATTTTATTTTCTCTTCTTCCTGCTCGGCTCTAGTTTTGCCATGTTGCTGCCTATCGCTAGTTAATTCCCTGTCTATATATTACACTTGAGGTTTGCTTGCTCACATTGGCCAACTGTATGTATTGTAAATGCCCGAACCTACAATAAACTCAGCATACCTTTGGTGAATTGTTAACCTTTGTAGCATGGAAGGAATTAGTATTTTTCAAACAACTGAAACATTGGTGATTGAACAGGTAATAATTGTCATTCATAGTATTGGTTTTAACACTATGACTGGCATTTTTGGCTAAAATCTTATCCCTATGAATTGGCCAATAGTAAAAGATGGCATTACATTGCAAATCAGGTGTCCTGTGGCTGCTACTTGTAGGCATGATGTCAGACACAAGAGGCCGCCACAACGTGGAAGCCCCAGTTATTGTATTAGGTAAAATCTAAAAGAAATCCTTAAGTCATTGTTCTCTATTTAGTGTCGTGAAATAATTTGACATACCGTCATGAATGGTCTCTGAGGTTTTAATCTAAGCTCTGCAGGGGAGGGTCTTAAGTGTGAGAAGGTTGTGGCAGAGCCTGCAGTTTCTACACCCGTCCATCAGAGGTCTTTGCGAAGATTTGCTAGGAGTTTCTTTGGTAGGAAGGCTGGAGGAAGTTAGTTCCCAGCTAGATTTCATGCTGTGTAGATGTGTGGTGACCTGTCTTTATCTGACCTCCAAAAATTATCTGACCCTGATCCTCAAAAAATGACTGACCGGGGCTTAACAATTTGCAGTATGCCAGCCAGTGAGAAAAAGACTGAATCCCTTTTTAACCTTACTTTGCGGTGACCTGTCCACAGGATCGCTGGTGGCTGGACAATAAACTCCCTCTGAATATGCCAAGTCAAGACCTCCAGCTTGTCCCTCAGATGAGCAGAAAGAACTGTGAGATCTTCAAATCATAAGTTCCAAGCTCAGATCACGCCGAAAAGGTAGACTGTGGTCAGTGTTTAGGTCTAGTACCTGTGGCTGTTAAGGTACCGTTACACACAGAGATATATTGCTTGCAACTCACTGGTTGCAGTGAAATCATTGACACATTGTTCCATTTTGTACACAACAAAATGGAACATTGTGTCCATGATTTCACTGCAACCAGTGAGTTGCAAGCAATATATCTCTGTGTGTAACGGTACCTTTAGGGTTCCAGAGAGAGGACGTGAAGGATCATGAATACATTTGTGAACTGCTGTGCTTTTCCACTGTCACTGCCTGTATGTGCATCCAGACACTGTGTTACTACTGTAATTATCACGCTTTGGCCCTAGGCAGGGCGCACCTTATTTTTACAATTTTAGTCAAGGTACAGTATTTAATAAGGGATTGTCTAAGTAGTGGACAACTCTTTTAACCCCTTTACCCCCGGGCGATTTTCCGTTATCCGTTTTTCCTCCTCTTCTTCCAAGAGCCCTAACTTCTTTATTTTTTCGGCAATATAGGTGCGTTGTTTTTTGTTGGACAATTTGTACTTTTGAATGACATAATTTATTTTACCATATAGTTTACTGGAAAATGGAAAAAAAAATGACAAGTGCAGTGAAATTTCAAAAAAAGTGCAATTACATGTTTGCTATGGTGGCTCTGAAGATCTCCTTTTCTTAGACTGGCCTACCAGAAGATCTTGAAGGGGCGCTGCCATCTTTGTGCAGCCCTTAATGAATCTTCTGTAATACTCAACCAAACCTAAGAACTGACGTACCTCGGTGACGGTGGTTGGTCTTTGCCAATCCTGGATAGCTGTTACTTTTTCTGGGTCTGGTGCTACTCCATCTGCGCTGACAACGTGTCCAAGGTATTGAACTTTAGGTTTCAGCAGGTGACATTTAGATGGTTTGAGCTTCATCCCATACTTCGCTAAAGCCTCAAATACCTCTGCCAGGTGTTTCAGGTGTTCTTGGTAGGTTTTGGAAAACACGATGACGTCATCCAGGTATAAGAGTACTGTCTCGAAATTCCGGTGTCCAAGGCAACTTTCCATGATCCTTTGAAACGTTCCTGGTGCACAGCATAACCCGAATGGCATGCTGTTGAACTTGCATAGGCCCATTGGCGTTGTGAATGCAGTCTTCTCTCGGTCTTCTTCTGCAATGGAGACCTGCCAATACCCACTAGTGAATCTTTGTGAGTGATCTTGTTGACCTCCCTATAATCCACACAAATCCTCATCGTGCCATCCTTCTTTCTGACTAGGACTAAAGTGGCTGCCCAGGGACTACGGCTATCTCTTATAACCCCGGCCTCCTTCATGTCCCGCAGCATCTTTTTGACATGTTGGTAGTGACCTGCAGGAATGGGTCTGTGTCTCAATTTAATTGGGGGATGATCTCTTGTGGGTATGCAATGGTGTACCACTTTAATCCTCCCAAAATGTAATGGATCCTTTCTAAATATTTGCTCAAACTCCTGCGCTACCCGGTAAACTCTGTGCTTCTGGTGAGAAGGGGTGGCATCAGTTCCTACGTGCAACTGCTGACACCACTCCTCTAGCTGTCCTTTGGAATTGTTATACTCCGCCTGGCCTAGACAAGGAAACAGGTCCCACTGCCTGTATGTTGTTGTTACAAACAGTATACAGCTTTGCTACAGTAGCACACCGGGGTAGCTTTGCTTCCTCTTCCCCACAATTTAATATACGGATTCGTACTCGTCCCTTGCGTACATCCACCACCCCTCTGGCTGTCAGTAGTGTAGGTCTGTGCTCTGACAATATCGGCTCTACAACTGCCTGGCATTCCTTTCCTCTGAGACCTCTTGCTGCTCGACACCATATCATCCTCTCACTTTTTGGTGGTAAGACAATGGGAACCGGGTCTGTTACTCGCACACTGCCAATTTCTCCCCCAGACAGATTTACCTGTTGTTTGTGAATGAGGGCTCGGATCTCTCTTTGGATGACTTTCGTCCGCCCATAACCAGCAGTCTCTGCAATCTGTTGGAGTAAAAACAACACTTCCCCAAAGCAGTTTTCAATGACATTTGTACCAATTACCACGTTAGGGTATTTTTCATTGGGATTGTCTTCTACCACAAATAACCCTTAGCCTTATAATTCTTCCTTCCCCAACTTTATTGTAGCTTCTCTGTACCCCACCTGTTTTTGTGGCTGTCCATTAGCTGCAATGATATAAAAATTGGGGTTTGGGGGTTCGAGATCGCTATCCGACCAAAATTGTTTGTAAAGGATATGTGGGATCGTAGTGACCTGCGACCCGGTGTCCAGTAGGGCCGACATAGGGATTCCTTCTAGTGTAATGTTGGAGTATGGACGGCCTCCCACGTACTGGTTACGCCAGTTATTTGGGCCCAGCTGCTCTACTCCTGGGGGCTGACCCTCGGGCCCAGGTATCTCTTGTTTAAAGGACATCCTCTTGCAAAGTGACCCGGTTTGTTGCATCGCAGGCAGATGGGTTGTCTTGAAGAATCCGTGTAGTCCCTGGCTCTGCATTGGAATGATGCGTCGGACCCCTGAACAGGTGACTTGTTGGTCCCCTCCACGGGTGACATGGGTCTACGTTGGAATGGTGCGTTGGTCCCCTGCACGGGCGACTTGTTCTTCCTCCGCATAAATGGGATATCCTCAGGACTATCAGCTTAGTTGGATTTTGCTTGCTGGTGGTGCTCCAGGCATAGATTGCAAGAGCTTTAATACATAGTCCATGTTTTTGGTTAACTGTAGCACCTGGTTGTGCAGGTCATCATCTGAGTTATCTGCTACAGCTTGTCTTTCTACCTTTGTAGGTTCTGTAGAAACGGGTTTAAAGTCTATGGGAGAGGTGTTAACCTGCCAGGATTGTATTGCAGGCTCTGCAGGCAATGGATCCCTTAACACGGTTATAGCCCGATCTTTCAAGTGATTAAAGTTCACAGTTGGGTGATCCAATACCCACATATGTACCTGTTGGTGGTGGTAGTCTGACCTCAATCCCTCTGTAAAGTGTTCTGCAAGCATTTTATCCTGCCTATACACTTGCTGGGTCTACCTGTTTTAAGGACCGGAGTGCCCCTTGTAAACGGAGGGCATAGTCTCTGATGGTATCCTTCGGTCTCTGTTTACACTGGTAGAACAGCATAATCAATTCAGACTGTGTGCGTTTTTCAAAGACAATTTTTAGCTTATCAAACACTTTAGCAGCAGAGTCCCTGTCAGCATCACTCCAGGACTCAACCTCCAGCTCCGCTGCACCTGTTAATTGTCCCAGCACAACGGTGGCCCGCTGCTTCTCTGTCATCGTATACATATCCAGCATTGTACACATCTTTTGCTTAAAGGCTTCAAAGGTATCGGGTTTGCCTTCATATGTTGGTAACCATTTGGCACCCGGTATGTACGGCAAGGCTAGAGGCATTATTTGGGCCGCTGCTCTGGTTGCTGCTTTCCAGGCATCCCCTCTATCAGGGACCAACTCGTCATCCTCATGATGGGGCCCCCCTAGTTATTCGCTGCCAACCGGTGAGATGAAACAAACTTTCCCGATCGTCGTCGGCTCTGCAGAGGGAGCAGAGCACCTCGGGTATTTCCGCAACTGTGGGCTGCGCTTCGTTGATCTCCGGCAGAGTGAAGGGACGGGGCTTATCTTCCCGCTCTTTTCTACCCGCGCTGTGGCGCAGCTCAATTTCTGTAATGGCGGACCGGTTATACAGTTCAGAAACAGTTAATAAAGTTCAGTTCTTGGCACACAGTACCCGGTTTTACCGGGCACGGGATCCTGTTCGTGATGCCAGGATTGAGGCGGTCGACAGGGTATGGGGTACTCGGGTACCGGGGCTGATGGCGGCTTTGATGGGGGATCACGGCTGGTCGATCCCTGGTCCTGTGCCCTGGACCCTCAATGGCGGGGAACGGTGGGGGATAAAGGGAATTGTTAACATGACACCACCTATGGTACCTGGTAACAGGTATAACAACCCACTCTCGCAAAACGCTAGTGTAGGGCAGGCCAGGACTTCCAAGGTGTAGATTGCCAGTTCATGCCACGTGTCCAGCTTGGATACCCAATAATTATGAGGCACAGAGGAAACACGGAGGACATTGGTACCTTTTGGCAAGGTACTCCTTCAGCATCTTCCCAAACTTTGCACTCCTTATGAGTGTACCCCGCGCCTCAGGGCCTGTGCCATGGGAGAGGTTGAAATAACTCTCCCAGTACTTTGACAGTGTTCCCCCGCCTCTAATGGATTGGAGTTGTGTCTCTCTCGCCTGTACTCCTTGGTTGTCCACCGAACTGTGACCTCTGCCGCCAGTGTTTTCAGAAGGGATTTTTTTTAATAATTCCGCAACAAGGGCCCTCTGGTACTGCCCCATTTTACTGCCTCGAGAATAAGAGATATAAAGTTCTCCTTGTAGCATGGGTCTAAAAGTATCACCAACCAGTAATGAGTGTCACCCAAAATTTTGATAATGCGAGGGTCACAGGACAGGCAGCGTAACAAAGTCAGCATGCGCGCCAGACTGGTAACAGACAAGACTTCCGTTTCCTCACCAAGAGGACGACTGACTCTCTTCCTCTTTCTCCTCCTCCTCCTCCCTGTCCTCTGGCTATCGACGCTGAACAGTCTTTATGACGGTTGTGCAGGTAGTACCATCTATAGCGCATGAAACTAGCTTCTGTTCTTCCTCCTCCTCCTCATTGTCCCCCAATCCACATTGGGATGAGATGAGGCTGGGCTGTGTGTATTCACCCGTAATGGTTCCTTGCTCCATCTCATCGTGCTCTGCTTGAAATGCATCCTCTTTGATTTTGAGCAGGGAACGTTTCAGAAGCAGGATGGTGATGCTAATGATGGCATCATCGTGGCTCACCATCTTGGTGGAGTCCTCAAAGTTTTGGAGGACTACATATGTCGGACATCCACATACACTCCTGATGTCTTATGTGAGGAGTCTGCAGCAAATACCGACGGCCTTGTAGATGCTGGTAGTCAACAGCTGCTCTCTTCTGCTCACAAATCCTGACCAACATCTGCAGTGTTGAATTCCAACATGTGGGGACATGACACACCAGTCTGTGAGCCGGAAGCTGCAAACGCTGCTGAAACCCTGCAAGGGCAGCCGAAGCTGAAGTTGACTTTCTACAATGCGCACACCGGCGGCGTACTTTGATGAGCAGATCCTACAGCCAGGTAGGATTTAAGAAACCAACTGAACCACGAGATTGAGCATATGGGCCAGGCATGGGAGATGTGTGAGCTCGCCTTGCCTCAGAGCCGCCACCAGGTTTCGGCCATTGTCACACACGACCATGCTTGGCTGTAGGTTCAGCGATGTGAGCCATAGATCTGCCTGTTCTTTCAGAACTGTCCACAACTCTTCAGCATTGTGTAGTTTGTCACCTATGCATATTATCTTCAGCACAGCCTGTTGCCGCTTGGACGAGGCAGTGCTGCAGTGCTTCTAGCTTCTGACTAATGTGGAGGGTGAAGAGAAGAAGGAGGCTGAGGAGTATGACGTGCAGATGCTGTAGACTGTGGGAGCAACCCTGACTGAGTTCGGACCCGCAATCCTTGGTGTCGGGAGGATGTCGGGAGACTGGGTCCTGGCTTCCACTATGTTAACCCAGTGTGCCATCAGCGAGATGTACTGTCCCTGTCCACAAGCACTTGTCCACGTGTCTGTAATTAGGTGAACTTTCCTGGTAATTGCGTTATTAAAAGCATGGTTAATGTTTCGGGACACGTACTTGTGTAATGCAGGGATGGCACAATGGGAGAAATAGTGGCAACTGGAGACTGAGTAACGAGGGACGGCCGCCGCCATCAGGTTGCAGAATGCTTCCATCTCTAATAGCCTAAAAAGCAACATTTCAAGTGCAAGCAATCAAGAAATGTGCAAATTGAGTAGTGTGGCCTGTGGGGCGTTGGCTGCGTATTTGCGCTTGCATTCCAAAGACTGGGGTATGGACAACTGAACGCTGCGCTGGGACAAGGATGTGGATGGGGTTGCTGACGGTGAAATGACAGGTGCAGGACAGGAGGCATCCTCGCATGCACTATGAACAGGGGATTACCCTGCACGCCAACAGTGGAAGAAGCAGTGGTGCCACCCGCAGACACTGGTCTTGGACCATGGCATTTGGCCCACAAAGTTGGGTGTTTTGCTGCCATGTGCCAAATCATGCTGGTGGTGATCAGGCTGGTAGTTTTCCTACCCCTGCTGATGCTGGCATGGCATGTGGTGCAAATGGCCTTTTCAGAATTATCAGCAGAGTCCTTTAAAAACAGCCAGACTCGGGAAGACATAACAGTTGTACTGGCAACTTCCGTTGTATTGGTGTTACTGGGAGTAGTTGCCCGCCTTCCATCTGCGGCCACCACACTGCTTCTTTCTGCCTGTTGGGGTGCTACGCCTCCCCCTGTGTGCAGTTGTCCTCGCTCTGCATGTCCTCCTGCCAGGTTGGGTCAATTACTATATCATCCACTACGTCATCTTCCACTTCCACACCCTAGTCCTCCTCTCAACTTTCTGGCAATTGTGTGTTATCATCTTTCACCTTTTGTGACACTTTTCCACCATTGCCTTTGTGCGATATTGGGGCATTGCTACATACGATCTCCTCTTGTCCCACTTCAAGTGGAGCAGGTGAAAGGCCCGAATCTATAAATGGAAAAGTAAACAGCTCTTCAGAGTGTCCAAGTGTGGGATCAGTTTTGTCTGGGCACTCGGCATGGTGGGAGGAAGGAGGATCAAACACTATGGGAGACCCTCTTCCTAATAATGGGTACATTATTGATTGAGGCCCTCCTCTACGTGTTTTCAAAAGGCCATTGGCATGCCTCCCAATTTTTGGCAGCATGCATAGGGCAACACTATGGAAGACCCACTTCCTAATAATGGTAATATTATTTAATGGGGCCCTCCTCCACGTGTCTTCAAAAGGGCATCGGAGTGCCTCCCAATTTTTGACACATGCATAGGACAACCCTATGGAAGACTCACTTTCTAATAATGAGAACATTATTTAATGAGGACTTCCTCCCAGTGTCTTCAAAAGGGCATCGAAGTGCCTCACAATTTTTGGCAGCCTGCATAGGGCACCACTATTGGAGACCCACTTCCTAATAATGGGAACATACAATATTTAAAGGGAACCTGTCACCTCATTCTAGCCTCATGACCTATCTCTAGCTGCACCTACACCTTTCTAGCTGCTCCCTAACCATCCCTCTCTGCTGTAAATCCGCCCTATAAAGATTAAGAAAAATGATTTATAACTTACTGCTGGTCGCTCTCTCAGGAGACTGGAAAAGTGGCTCCAGGCTCCATTCTCCCCTCCTCGCTGCATCACTGCACGCCCTGCTGGATGTCATTATTGTTTCTTATTCTCCTCCTCTCTTTGAATCTCCTGCCCTCTTCTCCTCCTATGATCCACCGGCCAGTACGTCACTTCCATAAATGTGGAAGCTTGGCTCACCCTTTGACTAATGGGTGCCCAGAGAAAAATATTATAGCTATAATGGTACCTTTACACGCCGCTACCAAAAGGTAGAAACCGGCAGGTGTCGGAGACAATTGTACCTTTTACCTTCAAAACACTGCGTAGTGGCAGCGTGTAATTCAGGTTGTACCTTCTTGTCTCTTTGGATACCTGTCTTTCAGCTGTGCTGAAAAACATGCAGGTATAACCCATATGGTAGCGGCGTGTAATCAGGGCACAGGTACGGTATTTGAGTTACCTGGGGTGTGCTTGAGCGTCATGTATACCACGCCCCATCAGCTATCATTGGTGGGGACTACTGTGTACCCATTGGCTGTCCCTGCACAGGGCGGCATATTTAACGATCTGACCAGTCACACTACACATTTGCTATAGCGTCATGTATTAGCCAGCTTCCCTGCGCTGGCTGGCCAATCATGATGTTATTGCATTGTCCAATCACCGTACGAGCGCCGCGTAATACAAAACTCTGTCACGCCTATGTAGTTACGGCACACAATATGTACGCCCAGATTCCCTTGTGGTGGCGGCGTGTAAATCAGGGAAGGTGCTCCACAGAAGGTAACTTGCGGCACCCGTCAGCACTTCCAGGGGACGAAAAGACCTTCTGTGGAGCACCTTGTGGCGGCGTGTATTTGCGGTATCAGTAAGGGTACCTTTACACGCGGCTACATTTCTAGGGTGGCTACAGGTAACTTACTGGTTGCAGTGAAATCATGGAGAGATTATTCCATTTGTACACAGCAACAAGATAGAACCTTATCTCCATGATTTCACTGCAACCAGTAAGTTACCTGTAGCCACCCTAGAAATGTAGCCGCGTGTAAAGGTACCCTTACCGTTAGCAACCGTTGAAAACGCGCACGTGCACATGCGGTGCCTACCTGTTGCTACCTTCGGTAGCGGCGTGTAAAGGTACCATAGAGGATAGCTCTGGCACACCAATAAAAAGACATACAAGGAAAATATTTGTGCTCAGCTTGATAAGTAATTAGCAGTTACTTATCAAGTTGAGCACAAATATTTTCCTTGTAAGTCTTTTAATTGGTGTGCCAGAGCCATCCTTTATGGTACATTTACACGCCGCTACCAAAAGGTAGAAACCGGCAGGTATCGGAGACAATTGTACCTTTTACCTTCAAAACACCGCAAAGTGGCGGCGTGTAATTCAGGTTGTACCGTCCTGTCTCTTTGGATACGTCTTTCAGCTGTGCTGAAAAACAAGCAGGTATAACCCTATGGTAGCGGCGTGTAATCGGGGCACAGGTACAGTATTTGAGTTACCTGGGGCGTGCTACAGCGATATGTAAACCACGCCCCATCAGCTCTCATTGGTGGGGACTACTGTATACCCACTGGCCGTCCCTGCACAGGGCGGCATATTTAACGAGATGACCAGTCACTACACATTTGCTATAGCGTCATGTATTAGCCAGCCTTCCTGCGCTGGCTGGCCATTCATGATGTTATTGCATTATCCAATCACCGTACGAGCGCCGCGTAATACACAACTCAGTCACGCCTATGTAGTTACGGCGCACAATATGTACGCCCATATTCCCTTGTGGTGGCGGCGTGTAAATCAGGGAAGGTGCTCCACAGAAGGTAACCTGCGGCACCCCTCAGCACTTCCAGGGAACGAAAATACCTTCTGTGGAGCACCTTGTGGCGGCGTGTATTTGCAGTATCAGGTACAGTTAGCAACCGTTGAAAACGCGCGCGTGTACGTGCGGTGCCTACATGTTGCTACCCTCGGTAGCGGCGTGTAAAGGTACCATTATAGGTACATCACTTCCAGCCCGGGGCATTGTGGGGGCGCATCACGTGGTACGGCCCCGGCTTCTAGCCCATGTGACCACGTCGGCTTCAATATGTGCACTGCGCATGCACCAGAAGCCGGCGCCGTACCACGTGCTGCGCCCCCACAATGCATCGGGCCGGAGGTGACGTACCGGCCGGTGCATCATAGGAGCAGAAGAGGGTGGGAGATTCAAAGAGAGGAGGAGAACAAGAAACAATAATGACGCCCAGCGGGGCATGCGGTGATGCAGCGAGGAGGGGAGAATGTAGCCGCCTTTCCAGTCTCCTGAGAGAACGACCAGCAGTAAGTTATGTCATTTTTCTTAATCTTTATAGGGAGGATTTACAGCAGAGAGGGATGGTTAGGGAGAAGCTAGGGGAAGGTATAGGCACAGCTAGTGATAGGTCATGAGGCTAGAATGAGTTGACACGTTCCTTTTAATGAGGCCCTCCTCCACATCTGCATATTCAAATTCTAGGGAGCAATGCACCTTGGGTTTCACTGTGTCTGAGTGCTTTAACTGGTGCCCGCAGTGTTATCCTCCACTGGTCTCCACAAGGTCTGTGGTTGCTTTGTGATGTCGGTCTATCAAGCATTGCTGCCACCCAGCCAGAATCCTGCGCCACACTGATGAGGGGCAACAACCCCGAAACAGCTGTCCGTGGTTGGATACCTAGTCCATGGTAAACCCCTGGCCATATCTTCAAGCTCGCAAGGGCTGGATAGTGACTTAAGGGCTACAAATACCCTGAGCTAGGTCCTTCCCTGGTGGGATAACTGGCTGGTGTCCATGTTGTAGACTCTTAACCAAGGCTCCATGGACTTCATCTGCATATCTCTTAAAAGGGGCATCGGAGTGCCACCCAAATTTTTTTTTAAATCTTTAATGTAAAAAAAAAAAATATACCGTATATACTCGTGTATAAGCCGAGTTTTTCAGCCCAAAAATTAGGCTGAAAAGTCACCCCCTCGGCTTATACACGGGTCTATATGGTATATGGGATTTTTTTGCAGGTGCTGGGGAGGCTGGAGGAGGCAGGGGGGGCTGATGAGTGAGCGGCCCGTCACGTGGGGCCGCTCATTAGATATGCACGGCTCCCCCCGCCCATCACAGCGGCAGGGGGAGCCGTGCATACAGCCCCCCAGTGTATACAGCAGCCCCCCAATGGCACTAGCCCCCCCATCATGGAAAGAGCCCCCCACACTTTGCAGAGCCCCCCCGCTGCTTTATCTTACCATCCGGGGTCTTCGCCGCTTGTCCTGCGCGCTGTGTTCAGGTCTCACGTGACCCGGCGCGATGACGTCATTCCACTGCGAGTCACATGAGACCGGGAACACAGCGCGCGAGGAAGGACTGGAGGACCCGCGGTGAAGAAGACCCTGGATGGTAAGATAAAGCAGCGGGGGGGGGCTCTGCAAAGTGTGGGGGGCTTCTTCCCATGATGAGGGGGTGACTGCCACTGGGGCCTGCTGTATACCTCTGGGGCCTGCTGTATACCTCTGGGGCCTGCTGTATATACCCTGGGGCCTGCTGTATACACCCTGGGGCCAGCTGTATATACCCTCGGGCCAGCTGTATATACCCTGGGGCCTGCTATATATACCCTGGGGCCTGCTGTATATACCCTGGGGCCTGCTGTATATGCCTCTGGGGCCTGCTGTATATGCCTCTGGGGCCTGCTGTATATGCCTCTGGGGCCTGCTGTATATGCCTCTGGGGCCTGCTGTATGCCTCTGGGGCCTGCTGTATACCTCTGGGGTCTGCTGTTTATACCTTTAGGGATGCTGTATATACCACTGGGGAGGCTGCTGTATACTACCACTGGGGAGGCTGCTGTATACTACCACTGGGGAGGCCTGTATACCACACTGCTGGGGGCTGTATACCTGTGCTGGGGTCCACCCTCGGCTTATACACGAGTCAATAAGTTTTCCCAAGTTTTGGGGGCAAAAGTAGGGGGGTCGGCTTATACACGGGCCGGCTTATACACGAGTATATAATACACCAACACCGTCTCACAAGTGAGTATGAGCCCTTAACATTTTCCCCAGAAAAATCCATTTTGGTTTTGTTTTTGGTCTTCTTAGGCTTGGGTCAGATTAACGTTAAAGTGGTCTTGCGTTAAAAACATAGGTTTTGGCAGCTTTAATGCAGTGCTACCGCCATGGTAGCTCCTCGTTAACGCTGCCAATGCTTACCTATGGTGACGCAGCCCGTAGCGCGGCTCAAACGCCGGCATCTGAATGAAATCTCGCACTTTTTCCTAAACGGGAGGAAAGACCCTTTCAACAACATCTTTTCTCGCATTAGGAAAAAGCACAAGATTTCATTCAGGTGACGGCGTTTGAGCCGCGCTACGGGCTGTGTCACCATAGGTAACCATTGGCAGCGTTAACGTGGCGCTACCATGGTGGTAGCACTGCGTTAAAGCTGCCAAAACCTATGTTTTTAACGCAAGACCACTTTAACGTTAATCTGACTCTAGCCTTGTGAGTCCGTGAAATTGGCATAATACTCAGACAACATTGATCACAGCAGTGACCTGGGAGTCAGAAATGCTGAAAGGGGTCTTCCCTATGTTGTTCACTTGTCATTTGAGCACTGTTCTTACACATTTGTGACTTTTTTAGGGTTTATCCAGGCTGCCGGGGGTGCCGCTGGAAAATGCTCGGATTTCCCATAGGTTAACATTTAGCTCGGTGCTGGGGTCGAGCATTTTACTGCTCGCTCATCACTAGTGTTTATTGATGATGTGACTGAAGACAGAATCAGCTGGATAAACTCTGAAGTGTACAGGGTGATAATATCTGCTCAGCTTCATCCAAATGCAGCAGGTGTGATGGGACGGTGCTTCACAGGAGAGATGGAAAATAGCCCAAAACATACTGGAATTTTTGTAAGGCAAAGATGTGGAATATTTTGCAATGATCGAGTCAATCACCAGATCTCAACCCCTCAAGCATAAATTTCAATGCTTTAGACTAAACGAAAGGCAGAAAGGCCCACAAGTGAAGTCAACTGCAGTACAGGCCTGCAAAGCCTGAAAAAGGAGGAAAAACTATATTTGGTCACGACCACGACTTCTAGACTTCAGGCATTCACTCCCTGCAAAGAATGTTATATAGAGCGAAATTATAAGAAAAGGTAATGTTTTGCACAATATCATAAGTAAATGTGTGTGTTTGAGGGAATTCAACGAACGGCCAGTACTGTATAACAAAACAAGCTTAACAGCAATGAAAGGAAGCACATTATCAAAGATGAGCCCAAAAATTACTGAGAGGTCATGTAAATTGTTATGTTGTGCATGGACAGCACAGCCGGGGATAGCACTGCCAGTTCCCGCTCCAGCTGCTCTGTCCATGATATGGAAAACACAGGGATTATGTATCAAAACGAAAAAATGTCAGTGCTGTCCAAAACCACTGATCAGAGATCTTCTTTTAACTTCACATAAGGACCACATACACATTAGATGGGTTTATCAGACAATGGGGCCCCTTGAAAAATGATTGACGGGGAAGATGAGGATCTAGTATGTCCAATTTTGGATTGCCAATCCTATTGTTCTCTAAGACAGGGGTCCCCAACCTTTTTTGCTCCGGGGACCGGCATCAAGAAAGATGATCTCCCCGAGGCCCCGGGGGGGTGGGGAAGGGGGTGTTATACAGATGGATCTTTGATCATATCGCCATCTCATCCTTCTTCTCTGCTCGCTTCCTTAAACTCAACATGGACAAAACTGAATTCATAGTCTTCCCCCCAAGAAATTCCACCCCACCTCCCAACCTATCCATCTGCATCAACGACTGTGCCCTCTCCCCAGTCCCCCAAGCCAAGTGCCTTGGGGTAATCCTTGACTCCTCCCTATCCTTCAAGCGCCACATCGAGGCCCTCACCACATCCCTCCGGCTCCAGGTCAAGAACATCTCGTGGATTTGCTCCTTCCTCACCCACGACTCCACTAAAACACTCATTCATGCTCTTATCATCTCCCGCCTTGACTACTGCAACCTTCTTCTCAATGGCCTCCCGGCTATCTCCCTCACACTTCTCCAGTCTATCCTCAATTCCGCTGCCCGACTAATCTACCTGTCCTCCCGCTACTCCCCTGTCTCCCCCCTCTGCCACGCCCTTCACTGGCTCCCCGCCTCCAAGAGATCCCAATTCAAAGCACTAACCATGGCGTACAAAGCCATACACAACCTGGCCCCACCATACATCTCCGACCTGGTCTCCCGATACCTACCCTCACGCAACCTCTGCTCCTCCCAAGAACTCCTCCTCTGCTCCCCTCTCATCACCTCTTCGCACAACCGAGTCCAGGACTTCTCCCGGGCATCTGCCATACTCTGGAACTCCCTGCCCGAACACGTCAGACACTCTCCTACCCTGAGAAGCTTCAAGTGTCACCTGAAGACTCACCTATTCCGTCAAGCCTACAACCTGCCATGAGACCCAGGCGACCGCCCCATACCTGACATTCCCCCATCCTACTGTATCCCAACCCGCCCCTCGTAGACTGTGAGCTCTCGTGGACAGGGTCCCTGCCCCTCCTGTACCTGTACGTCCTGATCGCCTAGATTTAGTGTACTTGTTCTTGTCTCCCTTATCCTCATGTAAAGCGCCATGGAACCTAATGTTGCTATATAAATAAATAATAATAATAATAAAATATGGGGTGGGGCAATGTAGAAGGGGTGGGGTTTTCTATCTTGTTTTCCAAAAGATGCACCGTCCTCCTTCTCTTGCAGCCTCCACCGTCCTCCTCCACTAGCAGCCTCCACCGTCCTCCTCCACTAGCAGCCTCCACCGTCCTCCTCCTCTTGCAGCCTCCACCGTCCTCTTCCTCTTGCAGCCCCTACTGTCCTCCTCCTCTTGCTGCCCCCACTGTCCTCCTCCTCTTGCAGCCCCCAATTTCCTCCTCCTCTTGCAGCTTACACCGTCCTCCTTCTCTTGCAGCCTCCACCGTCCTCCTCCACTAGCCTAGCAGCCTCCACCGTCCTCCTCCTCTTGCAGCCCCCACTGTCCTCCTCCTATTGCAGCCCCCACTGTCCTCCTCCTCTTGCAGCCCCCACTGTCCTCCTCCTCTTGTAGCCTCCACCGTCCTCCTTCTCTTGCAGCCTCCACTGTCCACCTCCACCGTCCTCCTCCAATAGCAGCCCCCACTTTCTCCATGCAGCCAATATTGTGCCCCCCATCATCATACCCATGCAACACATATACACTTCCACTCACACAGTGCTCACCGGTCTGCCCACCACATGCAACATTGCGGCGCCTCAGCTCTCCCCCTCATCTGTGGCCGTAGATGTACGAGTGAAGCAGCCGGGCCAATCACAGCGCAGCAACCACTATTGCTGTGCCGTGATTGGCCAACTGCTTCGCAGGTACATCTACGCCCACATCTGAGGAATAGAGCAGAGGCGCTCTAATGCAGCAGGTGGGCGGTGACATTTCATTCAGGGAGGCGGGTCGGGGAGAAGCATCCACCGTTCCGAGCCTCCGCAGAGCACACTTTGTGTAGTGCTCTGCGGTGCCGCGGCCCGGCACAGAGACCCCCACGGCCCGGTCCAGGTTTGCGGCCTGGTGGTTGGGGACCCCTGCTTTAAGATAAGAAATGTCTGGCAGTGGCTTTCTCATAGAGGACACAGGAGCGCAGACCAAAACGAGCACTGCTATGTATAGCAGACAGGTTAGACAGCTGCTGGCCACACGTTTGGTTGAACCTTTATTTGGCTGACATCCAACTTTAAAATGCATGAGGAGTCTTAAGGATCTATTCATTCCGACCCAAACAATCATGGGTAAAGGGGCCCCTTGTATCCCAAGTTTGAATAGAATGGAGTTCTGTACATGGTTAACTCTACCTTCTCTGTAGTCTGCCACTCGAATCAATCAATGAGAGATGGTCCATTGATAGGACCCTCGGTGATCAGACACTTATCCTGTATTTAACTATGATTTTTGGAAAACCCAATCTCCCAAAATTAGTTTTGGGCAGATTTGCTTGAATTGTTTTGCCGATATTAATCCATAGAAATAAAATTCATTCCAGATTGAAAGTGATCTGACATTTCTTAATCATAGTCACCCAATAATGGTACCCTTTGTTTGCATTCTGCTGCCTGCCCCGCTCAGATTGACATACCAGTTCTACTGCTACCAAGATGGACACTTCATTTTCATGAGAAGTGTAGTGATCAGTCTAAACCTTGCTTTTGCTTTGCTCTGTTCTGGAGGTTTAGTCTGCACTCCCCATGCCACTGCCTTACTGCCTTCTTGAATGCAGTAGAACTGGGATGCCAATCTGAGCTGTAATGGCATTGGGAGGCAAATAGAATATTTCAAGTAGGGTGACTATACATGAGGAATGTGTTGTCCCTTTTTATTCCTAGAGTATAAGGTCACTTTGAGATAAATCCTTTCCATGCACTTTAGCTTCAGACATCCAATATCATTTTTCTATATTATTACTATTTACTAGTTGTGAGCCCGATTCTTATCGGGAGTCTAGAATCTGTATATCATTTTTTTAAATAATAGACTTAAACACCAGATATATGACTAAGGCTGAGGTCACATATAGAAGTCCGTTTTTGGAAGTGATTTTCATCACCAATCCGTTTTTTATAGGGTGCTTTTTGAGCCTCCTGCGCCCCTGCACGTTTTTGGACTTAGTAATTTTTTCATTAAAAACGCATGTGCGTTAACGCATGCGTTAACGCAAGTGCCTATATGTGCCATGCGTTAACGCATGCGTTTCCCATAGGGCCCCATGTTAAAAAAACGCATGCGTTTTTTAACTGATGCCAAAAACTTTGCTAGCAACGTTTTTGGCTCAAAAACGGACAGAGCAATGTTTTGAGGTCCAGAAAAAAACGGACAGGGTGTTTATTACATCCAATCCGTTTTTCTGTCAGTTTTTGGACTTAGAAAAAAAAATGACAAAAATGAAGCCAAAAACTGACCAAGGGCTTATGTGTGACCCTAGCCTAAGTAGGCGATGTAGGCAGAACTGTGAGGGTAGCAATATAGTGGAGGTGTAGAAAGAGTTAATGTCCGACTAACAGGACTATAACAGAGTAGGAACTTATAATGATATCAAAAATGTTATTGCAGGAGTTAATGTCCCACAGGCACTCCCACAACAGACTCAGCGCTGTAAATTATATCCAAAATGGTGTTCAAGGGGTTAATGTACCAGTGGCAGTAGTTATAAACACTACCAAATATGCAGTTAATGCTGAACTGGTATATAATGGGTTAATTTCGCAGTGTCATTACAACTATACACTGTGTAATAGAAATAACAACAATAATGGAATATAAGGGGTTAATGTTCCTACTGGCAGTAGTAATAGAGACTACAAAGTATGGAGATAGGGCAGAAATGGTATATAAGGGGTTAACTTCGCAGTGGCAGTACAACTACACACAGTGTAATAGAAATTACAGATAAAACGGAATGTAAGGGGTTAATGTTGCTACTGTCATGAGTACAATTAGAGAAGCGCCTCACTGGCCATTGAGATACATGGAGGACTTGGAGTTTGACTTTGAGTAAATTTGAAACTCAAAGTCCTCCATGTATCTCAATGGGAAGTGAGGCGCTATTCTCATTGGTCGCTGTGTGCTGGCGCCGACCAATGAGAATAGCGCCTCACTTACAGCGGTAAATTTGAAACTCAAAGTCCTCCATTATATCTCAATGTGAAGTGAGGCGCTATTCTCATTGGTCGCTGTGTGCTGGCGCCGACAAATGAGAATAGCGCTTCACTTCCCATTGAGATATAATGGAGGACTTTGAGTTTCAAATTTACCGCTGTAAGTGAGGCGCTATGCTCATTGGTCGCTGTGTGCTGGCGCCGACCAATGAGCATAGCGCCTCACTTCCCATTGAGATATAATGGAGGACTTTGAGTTTCAAATTTACCGCTGTAAGTGAGGCGCTATGCTCATTGGTCGCTGTGTGCTGGCGCCGACCAATGAGCATAGCGCCTCACTTCCCATTGAGATACATAGCGGTCTTTAGAGCTGTGCATGGCCGGGCCCTTGGTTCTATTTTCGGCCACGGCGCTCGGCTCTCGTCGGTCGTCGCCGGTGCGGGAGACTCGCAATGGCCGCTGCGCGGCCATTGCTCACGCCCCTGCAACGGCCACGACGACGGAAGAAGCACCGAAACTTACGGAAGTGCGTTAGGGGAATTATATATTAGGTTTATAGAGCATCATTGATGCCATGGTGCTGTACATGAAAAGGGGTTACAAACAAAATGCATTTAGAATATATATGAACCAAACAATGACAGACTGGCACAGAAGGAAGAAGACCCTTCCCTTGCGGAATTACATTCTACAGGAAAATGGGGAGGGACACAGCAGGTTGGGTGGCTAGCAGCAACTTTGATGGTGATGAGGAGGCCAGGAGTCTTTGCTGGCTGTAAGCTTTCCGGAAGAGATGAGTTTTCAAGTTCTGTCTGAAAGCTCCAAGTGTAGAAGCTAATCAGACTTGTGGCACAGAATTCTAGAAGTCTTTACATTTTAAACCCAAGAAGGCCAGGCATAGTTATAATTTCTTTAAAGGAGTTGTCCACTACTCAGACTACCCTTTTCAATCAACATGTTTGCCCCTGGTAAAATAGCAACACTTATACTCATCTCCGATGCCAGTGCTCTTCCAGCAGTATTGGAACTCACTCTACTGTGGATCACATGACTTGGTTATGAGATGAGAGCCCTGGGCCCAATCAGGGCTGATTTCACTCTTTCTGCCTTTGGACGAAATAAACATCTAGCGGAGGTTAGAACTGTTGTTTGCTGCTAAGTTTCTCTTGATATTTAATACAGTTGTGGCCAAAAGTATTGACACCCCTGCAATTCTGTCAGATAATACTCAGTTTCTTCCTGAAAATGATTGCAATCACAAATTCTTTGGTATTATTATCTTCATTTAATTTGTCTTCAATGAAAAAACATAAAAAGAATTGTCCTAAAGCCAAATTGGATATAATTTCACACCAAACATAAAAAAGGGGGTGGACAAAAGTATTGGCACTGCTAGAAAAATCATGTGATGCTTCTCTAATTTGTGTAATTAGGAGCACCTGTAACTTATCTGTGGCACCTAACAGGTGTTGGCAATAACTAAATCACACTTGCAGCCAGTTGACATGGATTAAAGTTGATTCAACCTCTGTCCTGTGTCCTTGTGTGTACCACATTGAGCATGAAGAAAAGAAAGAAGACCAAAGAACTGTCTGAGGACTTGAGAAACCAAATTGTGAGGAAGCATGAGCAATCTCAAGGTTACAAGTCCATCTCCAAAGACTTGAATGTTCCTGTGTCTACCGTGCGCAGTGTCATCAAGAAGTTTAAAGCCCATGGCACTGTGGCTAACCTCCCTAGATGTGGACGGAAAAGAAAAATTGACTAGAGATTTCAACGCAAGATTGTGCGGATGGTGGATAAAGAACCTCGACTAACATCCAAACAAGTTCAAGCTGCCCTGCAGTCCGAGGGTACAACAGTGTCAACCCGTACTATCCGTCAACGTCTGAATGAAAAGGGACTGTATGGAAGGATACCCAGGAAGACCCCACTTCTTACCCCGAGACATAGAAAAGCCAGGCTGGAGTTTGCCAAAACATACCTGAGAAAGCCTACAACGTTTTGGAAGAATGTTCTATGGTCAGATGAGACAAAAGTAGAGCTTTATGGGCAAAGGCACCAACATAGAGTTTACAGGAGAAAAAAAGAGGCATTCAAACAAAAGAACACGATCCCTACAGTCAAACATGGCGGAGGTTCCCTGATGTTTTGGGTTGCTTTGCTGCCTCCTGCACTGGACGGCTTGACCGTGTGCATGGCATTATGAAGTCTGAAGACTACCAACAAATTTTGCAGCATAATGTAGGGCCCAGTGTGAGAAAGCTGGGTCTCCCTCAGAGGTCATGGGTCTTCCAGCAGGACAATGACCCAAAAGACACTTCAAAAAGCACTAGAAAATGGTTTGAGAGAAAGCACTGGAGACTTCTAAGGTGGCCAGCAATGAGTCCAGACCTGAATCCCATAGAACACCTGTGGAGAGATCTAAAAATGGCAGTTTGGAGAAGGCACCCTTTAAATATCAGGGACCTGGAGCAGTTTGCCAAAGAAGAATGGTCTAAAATTCCAGCAGAGCATTGTAAGAAACTCATTGATGGTTACCGGAAGCGGTTGATCGCAGTGATTTTGGCTAAAGGTTGTGCAACCAAGTATTAGGCTGAGGGTGCCAATACTTTTGTCTTGGCCATTTTTGGAGTTTTGTGTGAAATGATCAATGTTTTACTTTTTGCTTCATTCTCTTTTGTGTTTTTTCATTGAAGACAAATTAAATGAAGATAATAATACCAAAGAATTTGTGATTGCAATCATTTTCAGGAAGAAACTGAGTATTATCTGACAGAATTGCAGGGGTGTCAATACTTTTGGCCACAGCTGTATGTTAAAAGGCAGAGCAAGTGAAGGCAGTGCTGCTTGTGTGCAGGGATTGCATCTCATAACAATTTCGCGCTAGCCCCAATAGAGTGAATGCCAACTCCACTGGAACAGCGCCGGCAGCGGAGGTGAGTACAATTGTTTTTATTTTACTGGGGACAAACATGCTGGTTGAGAAGGGATTGTCTGACTAATGGGCAAGCCCTTTAATATACACAGCAAAAAAACATCAACGTGTGCGAAGAATAATTAAAATGTCCCATAACTCAGACAGAACTTCCTGAGCAATAACTAAATTAGTATGATTGGTTGGCTAGAAACTAGTGAGGGTAACCATCTTGGATCTACACACTTGCTATATAGCATAAGCCAAGAAGCACATAGTATAGTAATTCCATTATACATCCTGACATCAGTTGTTTTTTAAATGAGGGCTTTCTACTTTGGGTCCCAATAGCAAAAGTCTCTGGCCTTGTCCTCCTGCTTCCCAAAGGAATACCTAGCTTCATATCAACTAATCAAATCTCTTTTGTAATATTTCACTTGAACTGTAAAAATTAAAGTTACCTTCTCCATCCAGCCACCAATTTGCTAGGCTTTTTTTGTAGAGCCGGGATTGTGCTTAACAATGGTAAAATGTTATATGTACCTCCCCTAGGCCCATGTCTCATCCATCCTGCCACCATAATTCCCTGCCTGGTCCTTCACGTGACTTGATCTGATGATCAGTTTTCAGTTCCTTTGTACTCCTGGAGTTGACTAGATCTCATGATACCCTATGTGTTGCATGACACTAGTCTAGCATGCCATTGACTTCCATCATGCCCCATGCAACCCCTTCAGGCAATGTGAGGCCCTGTCCGCACAGGGAGACTGAAGATACTATAGACTGTTCACCTATCCAAATCTAGAGGAGGGCATGGTGGGGAGTTATGGTGGAAGAACAAATTAGGGGCGGACCTGGGACAGGCCAGTTAAGTATGCTATAACTTTTAACCCCTTTCCAGCTGTTATTGTTATTCTTTGTAGTTTGATTAACCCAAAGTGGAACAAAGGGCTACTTGGGCACTTCTGATTTGGACCAAATTTATTTGGGCTGTAACAAATTTCCTAGCTAAGTCAAGCAAATCTGCTGGAAATCATTTTGGATGATTCGCTCATATCTACCATATATCATTTTCCCAAATTTCTGGCATAAATGATAGAAAATCTGGACTAAAGCAGAGGTGGGAAACTCCTGGCATCAAGGGTCGCCAACAAGTCATGTTTTCAGGATTTCCTTAGCATTGTACTGGTGGTGGAATCATCATCAGTGCAGGTGGTTCAAATATCATCTGTGCAATCCTGAAACCATGACCTGTCGGTGGCCCTCGAGGCCTGGAGTTCGCCATCCCTGGGCTAAGGTTAGACTCATTCACTGTTGCAATTTTCAGCAAAGTGGCCAGACGAGCATAAAATAATAGAAAATTTACCAACATTTTTGATCAGGTGTGGGCTACGCAAATATGTTTCTTTCCATAAAATTGGCGTCAATCCTGGCATAAATTCATTACTTTATTCTTCCAGAAAACTGTTGGATATCGATAAATATGTCTCATCTCATCCGACGTTCACTAGAACTAAGTTATGATTTTTCCATCATCTTTGGAGGATTCCAGGAAGCCAATTCAGTTTCATGCTGTATATTTCAGGATTTACAGGGTCGCTCTTCCAGCCAAAGATATGACAGACTTTAAGCCAATTTGCACAGTTTAGCAAACAGGGCTCAATATGTTTGGGGATATTTCTGTATATCCAATGTGAATTCGATACAGGTTTATTTCAGTAACAAAAGATGCTTAGGTTTGATACACAGCTGTGTTTTGCGCCTGGGTTTTCGGTTACATTCCCAAAAGCTGCAATTTAACCTTCATTAGGTTCAGACACCATTGTTTTGTGAACATGTGGTGATGTCCTAAGTAACCACAGCTGAGCGGAGAACATGTCAGACGTGGTATACCGTGGGCGTTAATGGCTCCTCAAATTGCACCATGACTGAGAGGAATCCCTATGGCACTTTTCTGTCAGACTTCCTAAAATGTGATGGAAACATTGTTATAAAATCAAAGTACAAGCAACGGTTAGAAACTTTGTGTTGTGTCACTTAATAGGGTGTTTTGTTGAAAATGACTCCAAATGCATAAGCTTCCATATACCATCAAGAAGACGGCATGATACCCTGATGGCAACCCTACGCGTTTCTCTACATTGAATTTTGTATAACACTTAACAGATCCCTGAACTCTGTAACCTATAGAAATGCAGATGGAGACAGGCAAAGTAAGTCTCGTAAAAATAAAATGACACATGGGTTTAACCGTGGTGAGTCTGTCTTGAGGAATTAGGTTACTGAAGCTTTTTCTCTGTATCTCAATTGCAGCTGACATGTTTAATGACTTTCTGGGAAAGTGATGACTGGGTCACTAGAGATGTAGCTGGGCTTTACTAATGGGATACTAACTCAAAAACCATTTCAGTCCAATGTTTACTCATTCCCATGAAGGGCTCGGTAAGTAGGCGCTCATGTCTTATCTCCAAGGATAACAGACTGAAGGGATAGGGCCACCTTTAGAGGCACCTTACAGAATACTCGTATATAAAGAGCTTCTGAGTCCTCATACACAGGGCAGCCTTACTATAATATTATATGCCTTGTTACAATGATGAGGAATGGCTACAGGATTTGGGAATGTTCAGCTTGCAAAAAAAAAAAGAATGAGAGGAGACTTAAAGTGAACCTGTCAGCTCGTTAAACACCCTTAACCTATCACTAGCTGTCCCTGCACCTTGTGAGCTGATCCCTAACCATCCCACTCTGAGCCAAACGTGCCCTATAAAGTTTAAGGAAAATGATTTATAACTAGAGATGAGCGATGTTCGATTCGAATAGTTCGCCAATCTCAAATTCGAGTTGATTTTGGCGCTATTCGAGTCATTCGCCGAATTCGAACAATTTGGTTCAAATTCGGCAAATTTCGAACATGTTCGATTTTGGTTCGAAAATGCGGCAAATGCGGTCAGAAAACCGCATCTGCCGCATTTTCAGCCAAAATAAACATTCCCTAAAAGAAAGAAAGTGTTAAAAATAAAAAAATAATCAATGCTCACCTGTCCGCTGTCCACCGAAGCCTCCGGCAAGGTCCTGTGGCTTCTAGGACCTGTGGTGACGTCATGTTCTCGCGGAACTCCGGTCATGTGACCGGAGTTCCCGCGAGAACATGACGTCACCACAGGTCCTAGAAGCCACAGGACCTTGCCGGAGGCTTCGGTGGACCGCAGACAGGTGAGCATTGATTATTTTTTTATTTTTAACACTTTCTTTCACTTTTTTTCACTTCCACAATGTATGTATATACATTGTGGAAGTGATAAAGCCCCACAAGCCCGGTTTGTTCGTTTTACGGGGTGTTCGACGGTGTTCGTCGAGCATTCGACGAACATCCGTCGAACACCCCGTCGATTCGACGAATCGAATTCGAACATCGGGGTGGTGGCTCATCTCTATTTATAACTTACATACTGTCTCCATCCAGAGACTGAAAGGCGGGCTCCGGGGTCTATCTCCCCTCCTTACTGGCTCCTAGCACACCCTGCAAACTTAAAACCTGCATCGGTGAACATATTCGCGACGTCCTAACCCATGACCAGAATTCTGGTTTATGCACCAACATGTCGGCGGCTTCAAAACATTGTAATTTGAAACATAACAAAAATTTTAAACATTTTGCAGTCTTTGGCATGGGAAAAAGTTTTTTCCATCACCTAAGGGTGGAGATTTGGGACGTTTTCTCGTAACAAGAGATACTTTGTGGGTATTTTTTATTGGGTACACGATCTCCCTCTGGTTTAAATTTGAGAAGGGATGTTATGTTTCATTATTAATTTTTCTATATGTATACTTGAAACATATTCTCTTATTACATTGTTTAACTACATGATGCACTCTTGACCATGATATTCCAGAACCCCAAACATGACCTCTTATTCAAAGACCTATCCACACTTGCTTAAGTGCAGCTGAGATCATTTTTGGGGCATAAATTGGGGGTCTAGTTTCCCTGGTGTAGGCTTGACAAAGGACATAGATCTTGTCTGAAACATGTTGCCTGCAGCGCGGGCTTCCACCAATGCCCTGTATTTGCCTGTTTTGCCCTGCCAATTTTATGGGAATTTTGACTTTATTAATAAAATTCACTGAAGCATTTCAGACGCTGGACTCCTCTCATTTCCAACACTGTCATAAACCATCAATGGACACTGCAACACTGAGGCTATAGAAGGCAAATGGTGCTAAAATTTTAATGAAACCCAATTACAAAACAATATTTTAGCTGAAATAAATGAAATATAAATAATATGTATTCCAGTAACAATAATAACAATCTAATATATAAAGCTGAGTGTATGTATTGTGGGTATTGTTGGTGTGTGTATGTGTCATTCACCCCACACACTCCACATAGTCCCACCCACTCCACACAGCCACGCACACTCAATGTAGCAATGCCCACTCCACACGGCAATGCCCACTCTGTGTTGCCACACCCACTTCACAACCTGTATCTCCACATGCTGAGTCTGTGACATTAGCCCTGTTCAGTCCACATGGCCATGCCCAAGCCACATAGCCACGTCCACTTCACAGACTGCATCTCTACAAATCCCCACCTCAGGGATAGCCCATGGGACTATGTGGAGGGGTGGAGATATGAAGGGGCAGGGCTATACATGGGGCAGCACAAAGAAAGAGGCAGGGCTACTAAGAGGTTGAGGTTATGTGCAGGGGTGGAACTATTAAAGGGATGTGGCCATTGGGAGGGGTGGAGTTATGAAGGGCTATGTGTAAGGGCGGAACTAGGAAGGGGCAGATCTACCAGGAGGGGACAGAGCGATGTTAGATAAAATACACACATACATACATTACCATATATGGTCGATAACACCATATATGGGCATTAAGCCCGGGCAACGCTGGACTCTACAGCTAGTAATAATAATAATAGTAATAACAATAAAAATTGTCCCCAAAGAAGTACAGCCCTTATAAGGTTAAGAAAACCCTTGCATGACTGGAGGTTTACCTGTTGAAGTTCCTCCTAATCTCAAGAACAGGAGCTCAGTCCCTTGTGTGAATTATGCAGTAATGAGAATGTGTGACCATGAATCCTAGACAGTAAGTGAGGCGGTGGTCGCACATGCTCATTACTGTTCCATTCACACAGTAGAGTTTGGGCTCACATTCCCTTTATAGAGAGTACGAGGGATTAAACCTTCAGCTATTATACATTTTTCAACTAACCAGTCTGTAGGTGATATGTTTTTTTTATGAGAGCCCATTGAAATCTAAAGGATAAATGGACTACCTGTTGTACAGACAAGGACTACTTCTGGCTGTCACCACCTCACGGCCCGGTGCACTTGCCCTGCAGCCTGCCTCCTCTCCTCTGCTCTCCCTTACCTCCTCACGTCCTGTCCAGGAGCAGGGGGTCCATGCTCCGGTCATCCACCGTCGCTCCCTGAGCTCCAGGTCCCGTCCCCGCAGACATGCCGCCTGGGTCCACGCTCCCAGGCCTGCTGCACTTCCTCCTTCATCTCCTTTCCCAGGGCACACATAGGGGGCAGGCCCGCGTGCTTACAGGCATTTATGAGACAGCTCACCCTTACTCCCGCCCCTTCCTCCCGGCCTATCACCAACAGGCTTTGGGTGTCACGCTGGGAGTAGGGAAGACACCCAGCGTAGGATAACGACGGGGGGGGGGAATAAGGAGTCCCTAACGCTAAGGGCACAAGAAGGAGACGGTAACCCCTAGACTTCCTAGAGCTGACCCTGTCTGCCCTAACGTCCCTATACAGTCTCCTCAACTGTCGCCGACCACGAACCTCGTCCCTCTCTGATCCTAGCACTATCTTATCTAAGGATCAGATGGAGAGGTTCACTAGACCCCTCCACTATCAACTAAAGACAAACACCAGGGAAGACAGACATTAGGGAAAAGGAAACACTTATCTGACAGCCGAACTCAGCAACCTCCACAACCTCAGCGTCTGCTGGAGCAAGGATAATGAGTGCACAAGGAACTATCACCTGCACCGAGGAAGGGTAATGAACCTCCTTATAAAGGTGGAAGGAATCTGCTGGGTCCTAGTGACCCACCATATTGGTGGATAAAACCAGACCGAGCACAAGACCTCCACACCCGTCCCCCCATAACAGCGAGATCCCATCACACCCTCTCTCCATCTACACAGAAGGTAAATGCCCCTGAAAGAGACGGACCATCCTCCCCCATTATGGCTGGTGGGCCACCCGCTGGGATCGTCTGCGCGTGGCCTCCACCCTGTCATCCGTGCCACCCGTGACAGTACCCCCCCTCCTACGAGTGGCCCCCGGACACTCAGGACCAGGCTTATCCGGATGGGAACGGTGAAAAGCGCGGACCAGCCTCGCGGCGGACACCTCCGACGCCGGCACCCACATCCGCTCCTCAGGACCGTACCCCTTCCAGTGCACTAAATACTGAAGAGAACGGCGCAACATGCGAGAATCAACCACCCTCGAGATCTCGAATTCCAGATTCCCCGCCACACAGATGGGCTCAGGAGGCAAAGGAGACGGGTTGGATGATGGCACATACGCCTTGAGGAGCGACCTGTGGGTGCCGGCGTCGGAGGTGTCCGCCGCGAGGCTGGTCCGCGCTTTTCACCGTTCCCATCCGGATAAGCCTGGTCCTGAGTGTCCGGGGGCCACTCGTAGGAGGGGGGGTACTGTCACGGGTGGCACGGATGACAGGGTGGAGGCCACGCGCAGACGATCCCAGCGGGTGGCCCACCAGCCATAATGGGGGAGGATGGTCCGTCTCTTTCAGGGGCATTTACCTTCTGTGTAGATGGAGAGAGGGTGTGATGGGATCTCGCTGTTATGGGGGGACGGCTGTGGAGGTCTTGTGCTCGGTCTGGTTTTATCCACCAATATGGTGGGTCACTAGGACCCAGCAGATTCCTTCCACCTTTATAAGGAGGTTCATTACCCTTCCTCGGTGCAGGTGATAGTTCCTTGTACACTCATTATCCTTGCTCCAGCAGACGCTGAGGTTGTGGAGGTTGCTGAGTTCGGCTGTCAGATAAGTGTTTCCTTTTCCCTAATGTCTGTCTTCCCTGGTGTTTGTCTTTAGTTGATAGTGGAGGGGTCTAGTGAACCTCTCCATCTGATCCTTAGATAAGATAGTGCTAGGATCAGAGAGGGACGAGGTTCGTGGTCGGCGACAGTTGAGGAGACTGTATAGGGACGTTAGGGCAGACAGGGTCAGCTCTAGGAAGTCTAGGGGTTACCGTCTCCTTCTTGTGCCCTTAGCGTTAGGGACTCCTTATTCCCCCCCCCCGTCGTTATCCTACGCTGGGTGTCTTCCCTACTCCCAGCGTGACATTAGGCTTAGATCTCTTATAATGTCAGGTTTAGGGTCCTGGGTGCAGGGCAGAGCATAACATATGGACTCGGCACATCAGGCTTAGATCTCTTATAATGTCAGGTTTAGGGTCCTGGGTGCAGGGCATAGCATAACATACAGACTCAGCACACACTTCAGGCTTAGATCTCTTATAATGTCACGCTGGGAGTAGGGAAGACACCCAGCGTAGGATAACGACGGGGGGGGGGGGGAATAAGGAGTCCCTAACGCTAAGGGCACAAGAAGGAGACGGTAACCCCTAGACTTCCTAGAGCTGACCCTGTCTGCCCTAACGTCCCTATACAGTCTCCTCAACTGTCGCCGACCACGAACCTCGTCCCTCTCTGATCCTAGCACTATCTTATCTAAGGATCAGATGGAGAGGTTCACTAGACCCCTCCACTATCAACTAAAGACAAACACCAGGGAAGACAGACATTAGGGAAAAGGAAACACTTATCTGACAGCCGAACTCAGCAACCTCCACAACCTCAGCGTCTGCTGGAGCAAGGATAATGAGTGCACAAGGAACTATCACCTGCACCGAGGAAGGGTAATGAACCTCCTTATAAAGGTGGAAGGAATCTGCTGGGTCCTAGTGACCCACCATATTGGTGGATAAAACCAGACCGAGCACAAGACCTCCACAGCCGTCCCCCCATAACAGCGAGATCCCATCACACCCTCTCTCCATCTACACAGAAGGTAAATGCCCCTGAAAGAGACGGACCATCCTCCCCCATTATGGCTGGTGGGCCACCCGCTGGGATCGTCTGCGCGTGGCCTCCACCCTGTCATCCGTGCCACCCGTGACATTGGGGATAAAAAGGTCTCAGACAATCCAGGACTTTGCCAGGGCAACTTCTATCTTACTGAAGTTGCAGCCCCTGGTCTCTCTCAGTTAGGGCTCTGCAGTCTGGTTCTCTGTACTTAACCTGTGTTCCTTTTGTCCTAGATCGGGTCTGGCAGTTCTTCTGTATTTCGTGCCCTGGCTCCTGTGCTGTTACCTGCTATCACCGGTCGGCTTCTACCCGCTGAGTTCTCCCGATAAAGCCTGTTCCCTGTCGTACCCCTAGGGTCGGTTCAACACGAGTGTCTGCCTCATCGGTCCCTTCACAGCTGTTCAAGGGGAAATCCCTGTTAGGGGGTCAATCCATCCTTGGGCTCCTGGGAGGTACCCCGGTGTTGTGGTTCCGTGGCCTTCCTTAGGGGCGCTTTTCATATATATTGTTGTACCTTGCAATAAAGCTTTTTGAATCTGATTTCCTGGTCTGGCTCTCCCTATCTGGTATCAGCAGCCGCCATATTTGCGGTCCAGTGGGTCCCCCAGATAGATACGTCCGTAGGGCGTGACACTGGCTTGTCTAAGCTTCCAATCTACCGGCTAAAGGACAAGAAATTAATATTCCTAAAAGATCTTGGAAGGGCTCAAAGGCAAAAATATGTCAAGACCAATGATGAAGTATGTATTATATCCATCCAAACATGGCAATTGTCTCAGGAGAGAAGCTTAAATAATAGTAACGGAAATCTGTGCCCCTGTACACACACAAGCCCATGAACAAAGATACTGAAAATGCTGTTGTAACAGCAGCTGGTATGTAACAGGCGTGAAGGCAGCTCACATGGGGATCGAGCAATTGAACGTTAAACGTTGATTTAGACAAAGGGTTATTGACTGACCAAATATGTAACAAATGGAGTTCAGGAGGACATTAGAAAGTTAAACTGTTATATAAACACCAGGCTTATTCTCCAGTGCACACTTGTTTAGCCCAATTCATGATAATGGTAATTTGGGGTCATGTTAAACTTACTTACTTTTCCCCACCCTCTATTTTCAAATATGAATCAACATTTTAAGAACTTAATAGATAGGGAACATAACGTTCCTTCATTAAGTAACAGATTGTAGAACAATATCTCAAGGAGGGATCTCATGGGCATTTCCATTAACAACAGAACAAAACATGGGGTCAACCATGCCTCAAGCTAAACACAGAAAAGAAGACCAAGTAGGGTCTCCACTGATGAAGATTTCATGTTATGACACCTGGTGCTCATCTTAGCATAGTTGACTATCTACAACAGAAAATGTCCACTGACTGTACTCTGCTTTGAGCATGAACAGCCATAATATGTATAAATGAAATATGTGCTATATCAGGATAAGAATAGGGTACTCCAATTCAAAGGGAACCTGTCATACAGGCTACCGCATTACAAATACCCATGTGTGCCATGCCGCTCCGGTCCTCTTCTCCACCGGCAGACACAGACAGAAGAGGACTGTTGTGCAAAAACACTATGTCTCTGGAATTACGTGACCAGTAATCCCAGCAACTAGCCAAGCAGATCACGGGGTGCGCACTGCACACCAGAAGCAAGGGTGCACAACCTGATCAGGTTAGTTCACATCTAGTCACTAAAGTCTCCAGGTATTACCTAAAAGCGCCCCCTCTTCTCTTTTTCTCTTACATATACTGCTTTTACGGCTGTTGTTTTCTCCATGTAATTTATTTTGTGTACGTATAAGCTAAATAAGGATAAAAGTGATATAATGTAGACAACAAGCATAAAATAAAGTCCAAAAGTACACAAATACATAACAAAATACAGCAATTTGGCTTTCCTAAGCCATGGGTCCCACTTATCATATGCAAGGGTCACAAATTTGAATTAACTTGTCAAGACTTACAACATGACTTGTCCCAGACTGAACACATGACAAGGCGATCGTTTATCATCTTTTTTTTTTATTTCAGCCCACGTCATTTACAAGAACATCTTCTAGAACCTCCGACCAACATGTTTGGCTTTAAAGGATATTACTACTTTTCAAACCATGACATGCAGCTAAATATGGCCCTGCATAGTTCAATGAGTCTACAAAAATATTTGTCTTTGGGTTTTGGCCCATACTTACATGTAACGCTGACATTTTGTTGGCTCCCTTGGCTGCATGCCTTCACAATGTAAATTTGCTATGACTACATTCGGCCGTGGCAAAATATTTGAAGGTAATATTATTTTTATGTCGTCAAATTGAGGCAGAGATCCTAGACCGTGATGAGCATAATGGGACACCGTGAAACGCGTTAACCCGTGAGCAGTCAGATAGGGTCACTGACCAACAGGGCGGCATGAATACTCCCACAGCTGTGCAACACTTTTACAGGAAATGCCTTCCATTTGAATGGGCAGCTCGGCCCGTGAGAAAGACTTTACAATCGCTGGCTGTTTTGCACCTGTTCTAATGATTAATGTGAAACATAAGTGCCTGGAAGTGTCAGTTTGGCACATCCCTACATCTAACACATTTATATAGACAGTGAAACATCAGGCTGAAAAACAAAATCTTTCATCGGCCTAATCCTTGTTTTGCCCCGTTTGGGAGAGCGCTTGCTATTTAAAGATCCAAGATCTTTGTACTTATCCGTGGGCAAAACAGTAATCAGCCCGGTGCACTGAGAACGGAGTCATGTTCCTGAGTAAAAGTGCAAAAAAATATTGTAGAAAATATGTGAAAAAGGATAGATTAATTTTATTATGATGCAATAATAAAGGAAATACCGGGCACCTACCGGATTCGGGCTCAAATGTCTTCCGTCTTCCTTGGCTTCAGGAAAGCAATCCAGAGCACGGTGTTGCACGCCATTGAATGAGAAATCCAAATATCCGAGAAAGAAAATGCCAGGTGGCACTCACCGAATTTCTGAGATCCTTTTATTCATCCAGTGTTTTACAAGACATAAACAAGCGGGGAGAGGGAGTGAGGAGCACAGACGACGGCTGCCGTTTCGCGGAGCAGTGCTGCTTCAACGGGTCCAGTTCCTTTTTGGCTTTTTCTTTCTTGGGTATTAATTTTGCTGGTACGGTTGGAAGTGTTCTTATAAATTGCTAAAGACAAACCCCACAAAAACGCTAAATTGTTTCTAATAAAGTACATACTCTATTTTATGGCTCTAATGCTTTAGTCTCTATTTTAGAGGGTATTGATTCACTTAAAGGGGTTGTTCGATCTAAAATGATAACACTGGGAACAATTTGAAAAAACCTTTCTGTTGAGTTAGGTTTTTGAGCTGATTTATACTAAAATTGGCATGCTGATTCCAAAAATGTACAGTAGTCAGTTTTTTTCTAGCACGTCAAGTTTTTCTCCACAACTTACCTGCCAGAGAAGCACAATTGCACTGATATCTGTAATAAGACTTGTTATCTGATTACAATTCGACTCATATAGAGCTACGTGGCATATGATAGTGTTAAAAAGCATATTTGTCATGCCTATTTCTTATATATTTCATTTTTTGTTCATATTTGTACTATTTAAAAAAAAACAAAACAAACACTTTTTAGGTACAGTAGTTTACATATTTTTGAGAAGACAAAAATCCTATAGTTCAAAAACTTGACGTGATAGAGAAAAACTGAGATCATTTCTGGATCCAGCATCCAAAAATTAATTAAGAACAGTTGTCTGACCTTACTCCTAAAAATTGTGTTCCCCAGTGTAATTCTTCTCTCACTCTATGTGACTGCAGACTTATCACTCCTGCCGGGGTCTGCACTGTGTTCCGCTAGAATCTCCAGCTTCTAAACTGAGAAAGGACTGCAGTTACGTGGTATACATGTTCTCGACCACTGCGGCTGGAGCTTCTGAAATTTGCAATTCTCAATGCAATAAAGTCTATTGCCTCATACAGCTCCTTATGCACTTTCACTTGTCGTCTTTCCTCTAGAGCTACCAAAATCCATGACTAAGTTATAAACATTGGTTGTATGCACTAATGGGTTGCAGGTAGGCACAGGTTTGCACTGATTGCTTATAGATAAATGCTGACGGTTACCAGTAAGCACTGATATAACTATCAGTTATCAGGTTATAATTAGAGATGAGAAAACCTTAGGAAGTTCGGGTTCGGGCAGTGCACAAGTCATGACCTCAAACTAAACCCAAACCTCAATGAAAGTCACTGATTGGCAGTTCTGCTCTCCTCCCACATTGAGCCAGCCACAAGCAAAACACGCCCAGGCTGGGAGGTTGGGTTTTTTTAAGTAATTTTGGGCACAACCCCACTACACCAATACATTGTGCTCGTAACCTCACTGTGAGCCGATCAACACCGGACAGCGCCGAGCACCAATTGTCCCCGACCACAGCGATGCTCGCTCCCAGCCTTTGCAAACGTAAAGCACCTGACTAACACCTGAACAAGTTTGTTCAACACTGGGAAGATCGGTGACCCGAAACAAACCGAACATTGAAAGATTCCCTCATCTCTAGTTATAACTGGTGAAAGTAAACAATGATGGTTACAGGTAGGCACTTATTGGCTACAGTTATGCATTACCCTATTTCAGGTAAACATCGATTGGCTTCATGCAAGCATTATTTGACTAAAAATAAGCATTGATATTATTTGGTTACAGATAAGCACTAATTGACATGAGCATGCATTATTTGGCTATAGGTATGCAATGCAATGACTGGTTACAGGTAAGCATTATTTGTTTACAGATAAGCATTAACTGGCCACAGGTAAACACAGGTAAGTATTATTTCATTACAGTTAAACACTGGCTGGTTACAGGTAAGCACTGATTGGATACACGTAAACAATCATTGGTATAGGTAAGCATTATTTGATTATAGGTAAGCACTGATTGGATATAGGTAAGCATTATTTGATAGGTAAGCATTGATCGTTCTAGATAAGCATTGATTAGATACAGTAAGGCTGCCTTCACACCACGGTTTTGTTCCTGTCCATAGGTTCCTGTTTTTTGCAAGACCCCACGGACAGGAATGGACAGACCACGATTGTAAACTCTGGATGCCATTTCTGTGTCCATATCCGGGATTTTGAGGGATCCAGATGCAGAAAGAGCTGGGGGGAGCCGAGCCAGGCAAGTGGTGTCGGCGCTGTTACTTTCACTTTAGCAGTGTATCTACACACACTGCGAAAGTGAAATTAAATAAAGGAATGGTTAGCTATAGAAAAATAAATGCTCACCTGCCCGCCGAGTGTCCCGCGATGCATCCATCTCCAATGGCTGCAAGGACATTAATCAGCTGATCGGGAAGGGGCAGGGCAACCTGATCAGCTGATGTCTCACATGACCGCATCAGCGCGGTTTAAATCACCTGTCCACCAAAATCGATGATGGTGATTTAAACTGCGCTGATGCAGTCATGTGACACATCAGTTGATTGAGTGGCCCCGCCCCTTCCCAGTCAGCTGATTAAGGTCCTTGCAGCCATCAGAGGTGGATGCATTGCGGGACACTCGGCAGACAGGTGAGCATTTATTTTTTTATTTTTAACCATTCCTTTATTTAATTTCACTTTAGCAGTGTATGTAGATAGTGTATGTAGATATACTGCTAAAGTGAAACTACAGGAAAAAAGCAGTTTTAGTGTACTGAGCATGCTCAGCACACTAACACCGGATCCGGGAAATGATCCTGTTTTTTCTCAGATCTGGCGCCCATAGACTCCCATGCTATATGTGCCGGATCGCTTCGGATTTGTTTCTGTCAAGTTCGGGCTGGTTTTTTCTCCGGAGCCCAAAATTGGAGCAGTCTCCAGGACTGAATTGACAAAACCGGATGGCCATTTATGACCAATCTAAAAATAAACTAAAAGAAGTAAGCAAGCGCAGATAGGGTCTTATCTTTTTAACAATCAGCGGCTAAAGAGCCGTAATGATAACTGCTCACCTGGTCAAGTTGTGTAACACACAACCAGTATGAAAAGCATGTAATGGCGGCTGCTGCTGGACCCACACCTCCACGTGCTATGTGGTCGAATTCCAGAATTTTCCCAGGGACAATATGTCGTCGGTCCCCGCTTCCACAAATAACCAGGTTATTTGTGGCAGCGCGGACCGACGACACATTGTCCCTGGGAAAATTCATTTATGACCAATCTGGCACCATAGGGATACATGGGAAGCAAAACGGATCCTGTTCTGTCCCTTTCAAAACAGACAGAACAGGATCCCAAAAAATGTGGTGTGAAGCCAGCCTACGCAATAATAGTTCTAAATAAGCATTGTTTAGCTACAGGTAAGCATTATTTGATTATGGGTAAGCACTGATTGGCTATAGGTAAGCATATTTATTAGTCTACAGATAAGCAATGATAGTTCTAGATAAGCATTGTTTAGCTATAGTAAGCATTATGTGATTACAGGTAAGCACTGATAGTTGTAGATAGGCATTTTATTAGCTACAGATAAGCATTATTTAGTTACTCGTAAGGCTGCTTTCACATTACGTTTTTGTGCCTTTCCGTGGGATCCGATTTTGAAGGAGGATCCCAAGGACAGGCACGGATCCACACGGATCCCTGCTATCGGATAGCAAATAGCCATCCAATCCGATTCTATGCAGGATCCGTGTGGATCCTACGGTCCCCTGTCTTTCCCTGCTCCTGCCTCCTCTATCTCCTTCCCTCTCCTATTCTATTCTGTGCCCCTGCTATTCTATTCTGTGCCCCCGCTATTGTATGCTGTCTCCCTGCTATGCTATTCTGCTCCCCCGCTCCTCTATCCTCATCTAATCCCTATCCTGTCCCCTGTCCTCTTCCCTGTGTGTAAAAAAAAAAAAAAACTCCTCCCGGAGTATACATCACCTGTCACAGGCTCCCACGTTGCAGCACCATCGGGGCTGAAGGATCTGTGATGATGTCACAGAGCCGGTCACATGACCTGTCAGCTGACCGACTCTGTGACATCATCACAGGTCCTTCAGTCCTGATGGTGCTGCAGCGTGGGAGTCGGTGACAGGTGATGTATACTCCGGGAGGAGTTTTTTTTTTTTTTACACACAGGGAAGACAAGAGGGGACAGGATAGGGATTAGATGAGGATAGAGGAGCGGGGGCACAGAATAGATTAGCGGGGAGACAGCATAGAATAGCGGGGGCACAGAATAGAATAGCGGGGGCACAGAATAGAATAGGAGAGGGAAGGAGAAGGCAGGAGCAGGGAAAGACAGGGAATACAGAGCCGACATCGGATCCGAGGTGAATTCGGATCCGATGTCCATAGGCTCCCATGTTGTGGGCACTCGGATCAGCATCGATCAGCAGTGATCGATGCTGTTCGATTTGAGTCACGGACACAAAATCGTAGCAGGCTGCGATTTTGTGCCCGTAATTAAATCAGATAGGATCTGATGGTGCCAAAATCGGATGCCAATAGTGGCACATTCGATCCCATCCGATTCCAATAGGGGAACATGGGATCCGATTTCGGATCTGATTGTATCCGTTTTGAAACGGATACAATCAGGTGACCGAAAATCGTTATGTGAAAGCAGCCTAACACTACAGGTAAGGACTGATAAAAGTGGATGCCCACTGTAAAAGTCTATCCTCTATGCCAGGTGATGTCCCCTCATTCCCATATTGCTGCTCTACCCACAATTTATAGCTTTAATAGCAGCTTGGGCATAGCATCTAATTCATTGCCTAAAACAAATTACCGTATATACTCGTGTATAAGCCGAGTTTTTCAGTCCAAAATTTGGGCTGAAAAGTCTCACCCTCGGCTTATACACGAGTCAATACGGGTGGGGGCTGTGTCCGGGGCTGTGGAGGCTGCAGGAGGTGGGGGGAGGCTGCTGTATGAGCGGCCCCGTCACGTGGGGCCGCTCATTATATATGCACTGCTTCCCCCTGTCAATCAGCGGCAGGGGGAAGCAGTTCATATATGCCCCCCAAATGCTGGCACTGTCCCCCCTTGTAAGGGCCCCCCCCGCTGGTTATATTACCATCCCGGTCTTCTGATCAGCGCCGCTCCTCGGTGCTCCGTCCGTCCAGCTACATCCGGGATCCCCGGCCGTCAAAGGCATATGACGTCATCGCACGACGGCTGGAGATCCCGGATGCAGCGAGGACGGAGGACGGAGCACCGAGGAGCGGCGCTGATCAGAAGACCGGGATGGTAAGATAAACAGGAGGGGGGTGAGTGCCAGCATTTGGGGGCAGCTGGGTACCCCCAGGGGGCTGCTGGGTACCCCCTGGAGGCTGCTGGGTACCCCCAGGGGGCTGCTGGGTACCCCCAGGGGGCTGCTGTATTACCCCTGGGGGCTGCTGTATTACCCCTGGGGGCTGCTGTATTACCCCTGGCGGCTGCTGTATACCCCCAGGGCTGCTGTATATACTGCTGGGGCCTGTATACCACTGGGGCTACTGTATACTACCACTGGGACTGCTGGGGCTGCTATATACTACCGCTGAGGCTGCTATATACTACCACTGGGGCTGCTATATACTACCACTGGGGCTGCTGGGGATGCTATATACTACTGCTGGGGCTGCTGTATACTACCACTGGGGCTGCTGTATACTACCACTGGGGAGGCCTGTATACTACTGGGGGGGGCCTGTATACCACACTGCTGGGGGCTGTATACCTGTGCTGGGGTCCACCCTCGGCTTATACACGAGTCAATAGGTTTTTCCAGATGTTTGGGGCAAAAGTAGGGGGGTCGGCTTATACACGGGTCGGCTTATACACGAGTATATACGGTAGGTATAATGTGATTTTTTAATATGAATTGCACCCCAAATCAATCACTGCAGGCTTGCAATATAATTAATTGTGCTTTGTTCAGTATTAAAGGGAATCTGTCAGCAATTTTAGCTATGTAAGCTAAGGTTAGCATGCTCCAAGGGTAAAAAACATAAAGCAACTGTGCTCTTATCAGATTATGTGCAGTTGCTTTTGTAAACTAAAGGCTTTATCACCTGGTAATTATCATTGCTGGACTAGAAAGTCACTCACAGGGCAGTCTGGCACACCCCTTGCTGTGATTTACACCTCATTGAGAGCCTGGTGTGAGCAGGGGCAGCTATCTCAGCTCTGCTGTGTTCCTAAATCCAAATTCTTTGATTGTGTGAGAACGGCCAGTAACGTATGCGATACCTAATTGGATTCAGGACTTCTTTGCCTACATTATGTTACTGGTTTTAAGGACACCTCAATCAGGAGTATCATGCTTAGTCCAAAATTAGATAATGCACCCGTTCAGTTAGAATAAGGCTGGTTTCACATTACGTATTTTTCAGATCCGATGCTGTCCGATCAAAATCGGACAGCATCGGATCCGAATTTGGCCCCATGCAGCTCTATGGGCATCGGACCGAATCGGATGTGCACTAAATGCCATCCGATTTGGTCCGATCCGATTCTGTCCGATTTTATTATCGGTGCAAAAATCGGAGACTGCACCGATTTTTGCACCGATAATAAAATCGGACAGAATCGGATCGGACCAAATCGGATGGCATTTAGTGCACATCCGATCTGACCCGATCCCTATAACATGGGGCCCTATGGAGAAGGGTCCGAGGAAACATCTGATGTCTCCTCGGACCCCATTTTACTGTACTGAGCATGCTCAGTACAGTAAAACTGCTCCTGGGAGCACAAGGGTTAAAAAAAAAAAAAAAAAAGTTTATGCTCACCTCCCCCCGAGCCCCCGCCGTCTTCCTAAAGGCATCCGGTGGCTCCCGGTGGCTCCCGCAGGCTGCAGAGGTCTTCTTCATGTGTAAAGGACCTGCGGTGTTGTCACAGTCATGTGACCCGCGGGTTACCATGGTGGAACCCCCGGTCACGTGACTGTGACATCACCGCAGGTCCTGAACACATGAAGAAGACCTCTGCAGCCTGTGGGAGCCACCGGGAGCCACCGGATGCCTTTAGGAAGACGGCGGGGGCTCGGGGGAGGTGAGCATAAATTTTTTTATTTATTTTTTTTTCAGCCCGGAGGCGCCGATTTTATGCCGGAATCGGGTGCCTATTTGGCACCCGATTCCAGGCATCAGAAGTGAGCCGATGCTGTCCGATTTATATCGGACAGCATCGGCTCCCTAAAATCCATAATGTGAAAGTAGCCTAACAGATACCTGGCAAAAGTTCAAGATGCTAAGAGATTCTGAATTTCTTTAGAAAAAAACAAATGAAATTATACAGAAAAATCTGGAGGTGGTTAACCCAGAATAAGATCATTCATTGATTGGTTACAAAATATTAAAGGGAACCAGACCCCTAAAAATTAGCCCCCAGTCACTTAAGACCTGTGCTTCTCCTCGCCGCCTGCACCCTAATTATTCACGGTATAGCTGCTATGATGCTGAACGCGTCATAGCGGCTATACCGCCTATGTAATGTGATGCGGCGGCTCTCTGTTGATTAGCACGCCCATCGGGGCGTGAATAATTAGGGTGCAGGCGGCGGGGAGAAGCACAAGGCAACGCCTTTTGCGCCTTCCCAAAATCTGAGAAGCCGCAGTGGGTGCATGTAATAAAGTCCCTTTTATGAACTTTACAAATACACTTTTTTAGTACAAAAGGGATGGCTAGAAATGTCTAAGAATGGTGCAGGGACAGGTCTGAAGAGACTGGGGGCTATTTTTTAAGGGTCAGGTTCCCTTTAAACATAACTAATCATTGGTCACTAATAGCTGTAAACTGATTGGAATATGCAAATCTGTTCTATTACATATGCTTGTATTAGATTAATCATTTAAGTGTTATTTAACATTATGGAAGCTTCCTTATCTGATGTTTTGGAACATTCTGCCTTATTATTAAACATCCTATTCTTTGGCCTCACTCCCAGACATAGATGGCCTCCACTATAATTCACAGTAAGCAATACTTAATATGAAGACTCTTTTTTCTTAAAGGCAAATGGTATTTAAAGGGGTGCATCTATGCTAAATATGCAGTACAATACAGAATACAAGCAAACTTATAAATCTTTGGATATTTTCATATATTGATTTATATAGACTTCCAGATGAGGTATCCACAACCTGCTGACACATTCCCTTTACTATGTCCTGGTTCCATAATTTGAGAATGTTGGAGGTCACTTCAGAATCCTGTATGTATCACATTATGATGGAAGGACCCGTGCAGCGCTCCATCTCTGAACTCCTCACCAATTTTTGATACTTATAGGATTTACATTAAGTGTTTCTTTACCCCATATATTATTATATTATGTCACAAGTCAGAGATTTTTGATTTGTACCACAACACAGGGAGTAATAATGGAGTGTAACGCACACATAAGTACAAATAAGCACCGACAGGGTAAATAATATCAGTAAACAAAAAACACCAAAATATCTCCATCTGTCTAAGTATCGACACTATGCATGGCGAGACCCAGACAGCAGGAAAAGGAGAGTGATGGGATTAAAGGAATCGGACACCGCAGAATGTGAAACCTTCCCCCTCGCCCTCTAAAATAATACTATTTATCTAATATAATTGCACATTTTCTGTTTTACTAGGTTATGGGTATAAGCTGTTATGTGCATTCTCGGTGGAAAACACGGTGCAGTTCCCTAATAGACTTTGGCCCGGAGCCCAGATCCTGTGTGGTCTGAATATCAACGTATAAGCCTAGCGTGTTTTCAGAACTGAATCAGCTCCACAATGAAATCACGTCAAATCTCTCTTTGTGGCCCAGAAATATTTTGGCCGCAAAATTGATACATTTTGATGAATTAAAACCTGGAAGCAGCGAGGCCTGTTAAAAATATACATAACATAGAGATGCTGAAGACCAGTGTAATTTTTAAGTTGATTTTTACTTTTTTACTAAAATTCCATGGCACCCCAAATCGTTTTTGGGATTAGAAATCTAAGTCTAATATGTCACTCCACCCACCCCAATGTTTATTAAGTCATTATTCTATCCCCCAAAGCTCATAAATGTAGATTTATAAACCAAGTAGTTGGTGAAATAATGCGAGAAGGTTTAGAGGCTATCCGGGACTGTAACCTATTGATGACCTATTCTTAGCAAAGGTCATCAATATCTGATCGGTGGGTTGCAACATCCACTCCCTATTGATTTGAATAGTACCCAGCCATGGCCACTATACAGTTGGTGGAGCAGTGCTGTGGAGTTCCTCAACTGACTAGTTCTAGCCAGGTGACGATGACATCGGAAACAGCTCATCGGCGTAGATACAGGGTGTTGCACTCATACCGATTAGATATTGATCACTTATTCTAAGGATAAGTCATCAATGTTAAAGGGTTTGTCTGGCTTAAAACTGATACTTCTGCAGACTTATCAATCCTCCCAGCATTGTGGATTCACCACTTTCTAAGCTGGGAACAAAATACAATTATGCATTATGCATGTTACCAGCAACAACACAACTTAAAGGTGCAGCCTTGCTCAATACAGGTTCACAGAGCGGGCACACCCGACTAGTGGGAGTTGCCGTCTAGTGGGTATGATATTGCTCCATACACTTGTATTGAGTGAGTCTGCGACCACTAGTTGGTGGTTCTGGCCAGGAACATGCATAACGCATAACTGCGGTTCATTCCCATATTAGACATAGAAAATGCTCAAAGCGTACAGTGCAGGCATTGGGAGGGCTCATAATTCTGCAGTCAGATAGAGTGCTTTTACTTTTGTTTATACCAAACTTATCAAAGTGTACCACAATATTTGATAAATTTGGGCAAATCTTAAGATTTCTGTCTAGAAGTGTTACCCCACTTGCAGTGAAACTGGAAAGACAAAAAGCACAAATAGGGTCTTAACTGTACAAAAAGCAAGGGAACAGAGGTGAGGTGCACTCACCTGATTATCTTGGGAGAGGCGCAACTCCAGCAGAAAACAGCAACAGAAATGTCTGCTGGGGCTCCACAGTATATGAAGACTAAAAGCAAGGAGACAATGGATGTATCCCTCGCTGCCAAGGGTTCAATGAAGCTCAGAGTGTCAGAAGTGTGGTTCATGCGGTTCATTAAAGTCAACATAGTTTGAAACCACCATTATTTTCATAAGAACAAACCAGTGGGTTTCGAAACGCGTTGATTTTAATAAACCTCATGTCCTACTCTTCTGACACTTTGAGCTTCATTGAACCATCGGCAACATGGGTTACATGCACTGTCTCCTTGCCTCTGGACCCCACTTTTTATGCTACCCCCTTACTGGAGTGATGCTGACTTTGCTAAAATAGTCTCAAATTATAAACCCACCTAAATCCTAATTTGCATACCTTATCGCACTACTGTTGAAAGGTGTTGAGAGTGAGGTAATATCTCAAAGAGTTGCCAATTTGTGTACAAAAGTGACATGTGTCAAAACTTTTGATTTTCTGTCTCCTGAAAACCGGCATATTTTACAAGCTACAAGTCTGCTTCAGACGTGTCTGCTATTGTACCTCAAATAAGTGTCTCATAAGTGTCAAGAAATATAAAAAGGGGAGACAGAAGCGCACAATAGGGTCTTATCCAATGGTAAAATCGTTTCACAGATATGTATCCACTCACCTGGTTCAGTTGTGTGGAACACAACAACCATATGCACAAATGGGTAGGATCCAATGAACTGCCGGACTTCTTTCCTTTCCATATATGCAAGTGTCAAGAAATGAAATAGACCAGAAATTATATGAAGCAATTGGGCTCTATCATCTGCCATCTATCATCATCTATCTGCACCGCTCTCTGATGATCATCACCTAATCATCATGTCGATATTGTCTCTTCCCACAGGTACGTGTGCTTCTATTCTCATGCACCCATCTTTACAGATGAACTCATCTATTTTTCATGCTGCAAAATATCTCATTCTATTTAAACCTAATTTTGGCCACACTCTTAATGTGGCTTACTCTAGGGGTCAGAAAAAATACCTATTTATGAAATGAGTCGTCAGCCCCAATTGTGGTACAAAATTATCTTTTTTATTTGTTACAAATACATACAATACATTTGAATTGTTATTATTATGAATGTAACTGCCCATTCCACTGCCCTCCCACATACTCCTGTTTATGACCCTTTGTTTAATCTGCCTGTGAACCACCATTTAGCTCAGCCTTGATTGTTATTGGGCTAATGGAGTCCAGTTCCCACCCTCTTGTCCCACATCTTATTTCTTTTTTTGAGTATATTTTACAAGCTACAAGTCTGCTTCAGACATGTCTGCTTTTGTGTCTCAAATAAATGTCTCATAAGTGTCAAGAAATTAAATAGACCAGAAATTGACTGGAGTTGACTGGAAGGATACAAAGACACTGAAAACAATATTTATAATTATTTTCACTTTCAGTATTTTTTAACTATGTCTTTTATTTCATTGTCTGTTTTGCTTTGTGCTTCTGTTATCCACTTTCACCATTCCATCCCCCCTCCATCCCCACTCACTCACATCAGCCCCTCTCCTTCTTTCCCCTGTGTACAGCTCCCATGCTCTCTTTACCTTACTTAATAATCTCAGTTCATCAAATTCCAGAATATTGCATCATAATCCATGTCACAAATCTAAAAACTGTTTGCTCTTTCTCTTTTTGCTGCTGCTCCTGTCAGGTAATATCTCTGCTAACCCTTGGTCCTACCTCTGCCCACATCAACCCCCACCCCCACCTCACATAGAAACCCTACTAACCTTATTACTTGCACACCTTCATCTCCCTCTTTTAATTGCGCTCTCTGGAATCCGCGATCTGTATGCAACAAGCTTCCATTCATTAACAATTACTTTCTTACTAACTCTCTTAATTTGCTGGCCCTCACCGAAACCTGGATCCAGGATTCAGAAACTGTTTTCCTTGCTGCTATTTCACATGGCGCCTTACATTTCTCCCATTACCTGAGACATGGGAACAGACATGGTGGTGGAGGGGGCTTATATATAGCCCATTCACTATTTCTCTGGACATAACTCTCCTTCAAACTCCACCATACACAAAAGCACTACACAGACTGGCTGGTGACCACTCATGTAATTTTATCTATCCCCCATTTCCTCAAGATGCCGGGACCATCATTGTAAATAAGTTGTGGCGCCCCAGCTGTCTGGTCACCACAAGGGGTACTGCACCCATCCCATGGGTGTGGTATTCCTGTTCTCAGGAAACAGTATGGTAAGTCTGAGACACCCACAAAAGCACCCAACACACCCGTTCCCAGGGACGGAGGGAGGACCCGATATAAGGATGTCTCAGTCAGTCAGTGGGACGAAGGAAAGAAAGGTGAAGGTTGGGAAGTGAGTTTGGGCAGTCGGGAGGAAGTAGTGAAAGGAGGAGGATCCGGGGGACTTGAGCAGCAAGGAACTCATCTTGGGTCCCGGAACAGCAGACTGCATCGAGACAGAGGGTGCCCAGGGACATGGGCACAGAGCAATCCACCCCTGTGCCCAGATCTGAGTGAAGTGGAGGGGCAGGTTAAGAACCAGGGGACTAGCCCTGAATGTGACAAGGAGACTTTATGCTCCCACCACGGAAATGGAGGCCACGAGATCTAGAGGAACCCGGGAGCAACACCCGACACATCCGCCAAGAAGGTAGCTGTATTAGGGTCAAAGGACTTGGTATCGGTCACCCGAGAAGACCCGTGGATGCTGGATTGGGGCACTGTGTGCGGAGGCACAAGCAGGAAAGAGGTGGACAGTTAGCGCTGAAAAAAAGAGCAACCTGTGAAGGAAGGAACATAATGGGGGTGTCTTGGATGAGCTGTCCCAATTCACTGAGGACTATCTGGACCGAGATTCTGCGAAACAGTACCCTGTGGTGCAACCAAAGTAAAAGTTAAATGAACTGGGTGTAGAACTCAGAACTGTGTGTGAGACTGTTCATTTCCCACCTGCAAAGCGGTAGACTGATAAGACGCGCAGGCCACAAAAGACCTGCTTGTGAGTTGCTCCAATTCTCCTTTCCTGTCAGAACAGCGCCACCGGCACTCCATCACCGAACAGTACACGGGTTGCCCTGGGGAACCGCTCCACCCGTGGGGAGCAAAACCACCAGACCTGCGATCCCATCATCCTCAGAGGTCCCACACTGCATTGTTGGCCAACAATAGCTGACAAGCACAGGTGGCATCACGACCACTATCCCTAAATCCCTATTCCCCAAACTTTTATTGACACCGCTAGGGTCACGGAGCCGGGTCTCGACCCCCATGACTCTCCAGCAGAACTTTTGCCCTGTTCCGAGTACCCCATGGCCCAGGAGGAGGGGGGGGCATGTCAAAGCCCCTGTACTTTGTGTAACCTCCATCTCATTGTAGATTGTAAGCTCTTTTGAGCAGGGTAGTCCTTATCTTTTGCTTTAATTATTGTATTGTATTTTTTACATTGTTTCTCTGCTTTAATTATTGTAGTGTATTTTTTACATTGATTCTCTATTTTAATTATTGTATTGTATTATTTTTATAATTGTTACTGATGACCAATTGTATACGAACCACTGAATTGTAAAGCGCTGTGGAATATGTTGGCGATATATAAATATAGTTTATTATTATTATTATCTGGCCATGGTATTTCTCACTCATCACTAGTTTTGAGGTCTCTCCAGACCTCAAAGTGTAATAAATGAAGGGTTAAGACAAGGTCATAAAAAATAATAAAATACCGTAGACCCTTACCTGTCACTATGGCATCTAAATCATAGCTCCTTGGTCTTCCAGGGTGCACTTCGGCTCTTCTGATGCCCCTTTCCAGCGCTGAGGCCATGTCATGTGAGAGACATTGTCCAATATGACTAACCAGATTATTCACTCTTTTTGGTATAAATTATATTACCACATATTAAACAATTTACCAGTTGATGCAGTAGATTCTTAGGAAACCAACAGACTCCGCATTCATAATATGAAGGTTTTTGAGTCTGTGTATTTGACTAATTAATTGAAAGGTAGTGTTTTCAAAATAATAGCAGTGTGGAGTTCAATTAGTGAGATCAATCATTCTGTGAAGAAACAGGTGTGAATCAGTTGGCCCTTATTTAAGGGTGAAGCCGGCATAGGTTATACATGCATTTCTCCTTGAAAGGATGAGAAATATGGGTTGTTTGAGATATTGTTCATAAGAACAGCATACTTTGATTAAAAGTTGATTGGATTTGATAAAACTTATAAAGAAGTGCCGACAATGATAGGCTGGTGGAAGAAAATGGAAGACTACCATTCGATTGGATCGAAGAATAGCCAGAATGGCAAAGGCTTAGCCAATGATCAGCTCCAGGAGGATCAAAGATGTCTCAACTTACCTGTGAGGACTGTGACAGAAAACACCTGTGTGAAGATCATTTATTAGCAAGAAGTCCCCGTAAAGTCCCACTGTTAAATAAACAACAACAAAAAAAAAAAACATTTACTGAAGCGGATATAATTGACTAAAGAACACATCAACTGGCCTAAAGAGAAATCGAGAAACTTTTTGTGGACTGATGAAAGTAAAATTGTTCTTTTTGGGTCCTTGGACTACAAACAGTTCATCTAACGACTCCCAAATTCTGAATTCAAGCCACAGTACAGTCATGGCCAAAAGTTTTGAGAATGATACAAATATTAATTTTTACAAAGTCTACTGCTTCAGTTTTTCTAATGGCAATTTGCATATACTCCAGAATGTCATAAAAAGTGATCAGCTTAAAAGCAATTACTTGCAAAGTCAATATTTGCCTAGAAAATTAACTTTAACCCCCAAAACACATTTCAACATCATTGCAGTCCTGCCTTAAAAGGAGCAGCTAACATCGTTTTAGTGATTGTTCCATTAACACAGGTGTGGGTTGTGATGAAGACAGGGCTGGCGATCAATCAGTCATGATTAAGTAAGATTGACACTACTGGACACTTTAAAAGGAGGCTGGTGCTTGGTATCATTGTTTCTCTTCAGTTAACTATGGTTATCTCTAAAGAGACACGTGCAGCCATCATTGCACTACACAAAAATGGCCTAACAGGGAAGAGTATCGCAGCTACAAAGATTGCACCTCAGTCAACAATCTATCGCATCATCAAGAACTTCAAGGAGAGAGCTTCCATTGTTGTCAAAAAGGCTCCAGGGCGCCCAAGAAAGACCAGCAAGCGCCAGGACCGTATCTTAAAACTGTTTCAGCTGCGGGATCAGACTACCAGCAGTGCCGAGCTTGCTCAGGAATGGCAGCAGGCTGGTGTGAGTGCTTCTGCACGCACTGTGAGGCGGAGACTCTTTGAGCAAGGCCTGGTTTCAAGGAGGGCAGCAAAGAAGCCACTTCTCTCCAGAAAAAACATCAGGGACCGACTGATATTCTGCAAAAGGTACAGGGAGTGGACTGCTGAGGACTGGGGTAAAGTCATTTTCTCTGATGAGTCCCCTTTTCGATTGTCTCATGCCAACTGTAAAACATCCTGAAACCATTCATGTGTGGGGTTGCTTCTCAGCCAAGTGAATCGGCTCACTCACAGTCTTGCCTAAAAACACAGCCATGAATAAAGAATGGTACCAGAATGTCCTCCAAGACCAACTTCTCCCAACCGTCCAAGAGCAGTTTGGCGCCCAACAATGCCTTTTCCAGCATGATGGAGCACCTTGCCATAAAGCAAAGGTGATAACTATATTGCTCAGGGAACAAAACATAGAGATTTTGGGTCCATGGCCTGGAAACTCCCCAGATCTTAATCCCATTGAGAACTTGTGGCCAATCATCAAGAGACGGGTGGACAAACAAAAACCAACAAATTCTGCCAAAATGCAAACATTGATTATACAAGAATGGACGGCTATCAGTCAGGATTTGGTCCAGAAGTTGATTGAGAGCATGCCAGGGAGAATTGCAGAGGTCCTGAAGAAGAAGGGTCAACACTGCAAATATTGACTTGCTGCATTAACTCATTCTAACTGTCAATATAACCTTTTGGTATCATAATATAATCAGACAAACACAAATAAAAACCAGAGGGCAGCAGATCATGTGAAAATATCATTTTGGTGTCATTCTCAAAACTTTTGGCCAGGACTGTACACTTTGAAGACAGTGAGCATGGTGGTCCAAGTATCATGATATGAGCATGTTTTTCTTATCATATGTCATGTCCTTGGCCGCGGGGCTGGTCTCCGCTAAGCAGGGAGATCTGCGCTCACCATACAGCTCCTCTGGTTCTGCTTACCTTGGTCATGGTTCAATGCGACTTTCTGTCTCCTTCTCTGCTAGGAACCTGCTAGGAACCTGGGTCCTCTTGGCAGGTCTCCTGGCAATATTCTTAGTATGCACACCTGCCATTCTGCACACACTTATAGGAGCACTACACCTGTTCCCCATTAGGCCTTTGCTTGAGTGCTGAGCTGCTTTGAGCATAAAGTCATCCTCCTTCTACAGGAGGTGCCTGGGAAACGTGTTCATTCTGTGTTCGTTACTGCTGTTCTGGCCTCTCTGCTGAGCTCTGCACTAGGAAGACTGTTGCTCTTTGCTCTGCATGATACTAACACCTCTGTCCCCACAGAATCCTCAGGCTGATGTGCATAGAACCATCCGGATCCCTGTATCGGCTGGATCAGTCTCTCTGGGATTGAAAGGAGCTCCCAGGATTCATCTCTCTGACAGAGCCAGTATACCACAGTCTCTCCATATGTGCTGTCCGGTCTTTTTGGGTCACTCCTCTGGTCCAGGATTCATGAAATTTAGGCCTCCTGGTGTTGTAACAGGTGTTTCCCTATTTACCACATACCAGGGATCAGGGACCAGTTTGCATATATCAAAGTACTTGAAGATGTTAGGTTGCCTTACATAGAATAGGATATGCTCTTAAAATGGGTGTTTCAAAAAGACAACGACCCTAAACACACCAGTAAATGAGCAAATCTTGGTTCCAGTCCAGCAAAAATTGAGGTTATGGAGTTGCCAGCCCAATCCCCGGACCATATTCTGATAGAACACTTGTGGGGTGACATCAAAAATGCCGTTTCTGGGGGAAAGCCAACAAAAGCAAATAAATTGTGGTGTGTAGTCAAAACATCCTGGGCTGGAATAAGAGTTGACAGATGCAAGAAGTTGGTTGACTCTATGCAACTTTGATGTGAAGCTTTTCTAAAAATCTATGGTTATATAACTAAATATTAGATTAGTGATTCACAGGAAGCTAAATCCTAAAAAGTACATATTTTGAGTTTGTAAAGACAAATGCAGACACTGCTATTCTTTTGAACAGCCCAATGTTCATTTTTTATAATTTTCTGTAAAATAGATAAACAATCATCTACATTTCTCTTCACGTCTTGATTTAGCAAACAGTGTGCAGTGTTCCCAATGCAGGAAATGAAAACTATCTTAACTCATGTTTTTCAACAACTGCTATTATTTTGAACACAGGTCCTCCATAAGGGTGCATACTGGCGATCCAGAATTGCAGCTTTTGGACGCAGCATATTGCCGCTGTGTCCAAAAGATGCATTGTACAGCAAAAGCATAGTGGATGGGATTTGAGAAATCCCATGCCCACCGTGCTTTCTCCTTTGCAGCTTATTTCACCTGGTTGATGGATTTCTGCCACTTTGCAGCATGTTAATGTCGTGCTGCGGAGTCGGAAGTGATCTCCAACGGGTAAATGCAGAACCCAACGCAGATTGTGGGCCAGGGCGGCTGCCATCTTCCTGCGTTCACCCGCGGGTTTACGTAGATCTGAAGCTACTGATGAGAGAGTAGTGAACTATTCAGATGCCCTATCCGGGTACTTTGAAATGTTTGAGTATTAGGACCGAGTGAGTACCCTATTGACTTGCATTGAACTAGTAACGAGTAATGAAATATTTAAATATCTGAATAGTTCACTACTTGCTCATCACTATCGAGTCACTATGTCCATCACGCGTGGCTCGGATCATGCGCACATAACCTAAAGAGGTGCTACTTGAGAATCCTTCCTGTTACACTTGGCTGTGCTTGTTACTATGCACGACGTGTTATGCCTGTGCCTATCGGTAACGCTGACCTAAAATAAATACCGGACTACTCCATGACGAAAGGTGCAAACTATTTTTTTGTCTATGTCATAAAATAGGAAGTTACAAAATATACCCAAATATCATGTTAATGCACATTCTGTTGACCTATCGAGCATTGCTCAACTTCCCAACTTCTTCTTTATGGTGTTAAAAACAAACCAGGTCACTTTGTGAAATGTTTCACTGTTCTTCTGCTTTCCCCCCCTCCTAATTTTTTTTTTAGTGATTGCTTTGCTAAACAAACTCTGACTTTACACCCTTTGAGGGTCACTGACACCCCATAATTTACAGTGTGGAATGCAGACTTCGGGGAAAGGAGGATTGGGTGAAGGATGGTGTCAAGGATATATGGTTCACATTTCGCAGACCATGGATCGGCCCCTTTGGCTTGTTGCCTTGGTGATTTTTCTTTTGAAACTAAATAACCAGGAGGAGAAAGGCTCGGGATTGATCCTGCCCCAGCTGTGAGATGTCATTGCCTCTCAATAGATGTTATGTGCTTGGGAGAGAGGAATGCTGGAACCGTGATCTATGTAACCGCACTTGCAAAAGACCCATTTGCATTCATTTGTATATCCGTGGTTTAACTTCTGATTTTTTTAAAACTTTTTTTTTTGTTTTAAATAATGGACATACGTTCTTTATTTCAAACCTGGAGTTCAACGTTAAACCACAAAACCACTATAGACACCTTACTGTTATGTAATCGGAGGCAGGTTACGAGCCGGACGGTATTACTCATACAGTTTAGCTGTTTGCTAGACTCTTCTTTTTTTCTTTTTTACAGTTTTGGGAGCTTTTTAGTTTTTGCCTTTTCAGTAATATTAAAGGAGTGTACCAGGGGCGTAACTACAACAGGTGCAGGGGTTGCAATCGCACCGGATCGCTGGAGCCTAGGGGGCCCCATAACTCCCTTTCGCCTATAGAAAATGACACTGCTATTAAAGATTTGCAATAACTAGGGGATTCGTTGGAACTTTTGCATCGGGGCCATTGAGCTCCAAGTTACGTCACTGGACTGAGACAACTCTTCCTCATTCACCCTTTGCACCCACATAAACATAAAAAGTTATATGTGGACGCCCCTGCGATCAGGAGGCCACAAAGGGAACTGCAGCCAGGAAGGTAGGAAAGACAGTTGAACCCCAACACCCTCACAACCCACACAACCACATACCAGTAGAGGGCAGCACCCAACCCGGAGCCTGGAACTCTAGGCAGGCAAGGGATGGTGGGTTTAAGACAGTGGGTGGGCCGACAAGCAAGTCAGGTGACAGAGGGTAGATATAGAGCAGGGGGAGGAGAAAGGAGTGAGTAGGCCGAGGTAGGCTGAGCAGTACAGAAAGAAGCACATGTCCTGGAAGAGTGAGGTGGAAGGAGCGCAGAATCTGGAGAGCCAGTGTGAGCCACAGAGAGAAAGCCCATCCGGAGCCAGCACCCGGAGTGTGAGGGACGAGAGGACCAGTAGCACTGGTCCTAGAACCACGGCTGAGACGGAAGACTGCAAGCGGAGTAGCCCTCCTATTGAATCCGAAGACACGGTTAGAGAGAGCCTGGTAGAGCCTCATCCAGGAGGACTATTGGAGGCTAGGCTGAAGTAGAGTGTCGGCTCTAAAGGGGACCGTTGCTTCACCCGGAATCCCAGACAACCGAAGGGGACTCTAGCTACATGTTATGGTTCACACCCCAAAGGACAGGCAGCTCAGTGGCAACCCGGAGGGCCCACAGGATCCGAGCCACCGCCATACTGTCAGAGTCACACACATACCAAGTGAGGAAGAGAGAGAACTACAGCCTGAAAGGACAGAGAGCGAGTGAGGGGTCATAGAAGGGACAACCTGGCTGCAGGGAGTAAAGGAACCCGGAGGGGAGAGTTATGCCTGTGTAAAGAATGTAACTTGTGACTGTGAGCTGAACTGTAACTGTAACTGAGAGAACATGGAGAAGTAAACACGGTGAACCCTGACTCTGACTCCCTCGCATGTTTCTGTCCGCATATGAATCCCTCCAAACAGGTCTGCAGAAGATCCCCACCTGGAGAGCCACAGCTTGTCAGCTCTGAACGCTGGAGGAGGACTTCTGCATCATCAGGACAGTAAGTGCACTGCACCCAGCACAGGCCTGCACCATACCTTACACAATGTACTTTATAATCACTGCCCCGGGAACCTAGTTCTACCCGCGGAGAACTATTCCATCTTAGCTGCCATTACATCATCCCGGAGGTTCTGCGGCAGCGGTGGTCCCCACTACTGACCACAAACCGTGGGTTGGCGTCACGCTGACATTATCCCCTGTAAATATTCCCTTTTCACTGTCTGGCCAGGGACATGGTCCAGACCAGGACCACCCGTGACATCCCTAGTAGCAGACCCGGTCCGGTACCAGTACCCTGTCCCAATGGGCTCGACATATACTCACCTCCAGTACTTGCACAGTTTTAGCTATGTCAGATCTTGTCTTCCTGGAGCCCACGTGACATTGCTATGACATGTGACCAACCAGGTTGGCTCTTCAAACACAGGAGTTCCATAATTAACAGGAAGTGAGTGGCAGCCACAGAGCTCCTTTCCCGGTAATTACTTAACCATACAAAGTCGGGACACAGGAAGCCAACACTGATTGGTCACTTGTCATAAACAATGACATAACATAGCTGGAACCTGAGGTGGAGGTAAGTATGGGCTTTTTATTTTTACATGGAATGAGAAAGGGTGGTCCAACCTCTTTAAAGGGAACCAACCACCAAAATTTTCATACAGGAAATAACGGCAGCACCATACTGACTCTTGTATGCTGAATCCAATTACCTTTAATTTCCTCTATATATTCCTCCTCTTGCGTCCTCCTGGCTCGCCCTCTTTTCTGTATTTAAATTTTGTAGCTGCGCCACCATTGCCGCTGCTGGTAGTGCATGCAAATTCTTATCATAATGGTGATGTTATTAAAATAGCACCATTTTATTGAAGTCACTTGTGGGATGAATATAAGAGGCATCGGTGCCTGCATAGATTTTTTTCATCTGTGAATGCGCCCCATAGTTGCAGGGACTTATAGTTGTCTCCACAGTGTCCACATTAAAATTGTGCCAGAGATTGCGGTACACGCATACGCTGACTCCAGCGCCATTTTAATACCGTAACTATTACTATAGAAACATGCACACCCCGCCAGCAGCAGCAATGGTGGCACTGTGCAAAATTAAAATTAAGAAAGGGGGGCAAGCCAGGAGGAGGAAGATATACAAGTAGACCCAACCACAAAGTCTCGCCCTGCTGCTCCTGTCACTAATTTCTACAACTTTGAAGACATTTTTTCAGCAATCCAGCATTTAAGATCTGCACTCAAGGTACGATTGGATTCAGCATCCGAGCGTCCAGTATGGTGCTGCATTTACTTCCTATATGAAAATCCTGGTGGTTGGTTCCCTTTAACTCCTTTTAGAAAATAGCAAATTTATTGAAATTTGATTACAATTTTTCCAGGAAATTCGATTTGTCACAAATCCAAATAGTCCAAAGCATCCATTTGTCCTGAAAAACTTGTACAATATTATTCTGTTTTCTCAACAGGCAAATCTTCACCACCGTGCTATCTCATGCTCTCTGATAGTTTGTTCAGTGTTTTATGGCTTTTTTTTATGTATATTTATAGCTAAACCTAACTGTGACATCCTTTCACTATCCAGATTCCTTATAAAATGGCTGCTGCATTCCCTGCTTCTGCTTTTATACAGGCTACGATAATCACTGTTGATTGTCTGTGTTGTGCCATGTAATGTGATGAGGCATTATGAGGAATCGTGCTCAAGGTCATTTGATTCTTCTTTGGATTATCTTCCACAATCATTTTAGATGATGGGGAATTTCAAATTGTTCGAAATCGAAGGGAATTTGATTAGCATCAAATCAATTTGCTCCCATCATATATATATTTATTTTTTTGATTATTGCGATGTGTAAGTGAATATACACCCCCACATTACACTAATACCAACACTCCCCTGTGGATGTACCCTGAGCTCCCTAACATCCCTGTATGGGTTCTTTCACCCCACCGCTGAGCAGGATACCTAGTCCCTCACTAGCCCTGCACTAATCTCTCACTAGGGAGCTGACCGGCAGAGCATTAGTCCTGCCACTGAACTGCTACAACATAAAGGGAAAGAAGGACAGATAGGATAAAACACCAAAGGATAAAAGCAACTTCACGGCTGCGGCCAAACTCCTAGCCAGCACACGGCTTGGCAACGGTCAGTTTACCAATAGCTTCTTCCCCCAGGCGGCTTGCAATCGATGAGTTTCAATCACCAGCAATAGCTGATGGGTCATGTGAATCTTTGAAGGAGATGGAAGTGGTCACAGAGTAGCCACACTAGAACAGATCACCAAGTAGCTTGCTAGAAGCAAAAATGACATTGACCCAGCAGCACCAAAAGAAAGGAAAGTATGTTCAATGTGAAGAGTCTAACCAAGGGAATGAGACACAGGTCCAAAACCTGTCACAAGTCTCAGAGGTATGAGAGATTATAATGTAAGTTATTAGAGGAGGAGATTGATAGGAGGATTTGCAACATGACACAGCTACACTCAGATATTGACCGTATCTGAAATTTGAGAGTCATCTGTGCACCAAGCATTGTCTAATCATGCAGGGAAGTGCAACCAGGAGATCAGAGCTGTATACTTAAGGGCCCGTTACACACAACGATATCGCTAAAGATATCATTGAATGTCACTGCTTTTCTGCCGTTGCAGCGATGTTGAAATGACATTGCTGTGTGTAACATGTATCAACAATCAATGATACTCGTGATCGTTGATCATAGATTTATGGCCAGGACCATAAATCTGTCATTGGTCATCCGCTGGTCAGCACGCGTCGGCGCGTGTGACAGGGGCCAAACCACCAGCAATAAGTGGAGCAGGCTGGTAACCATGTAAACAGTGGGTGTCTAGGCAGCGTGCAGTGCCTAGTTACCTAATGTATACACTGGTTACCAGCCTTCTCCGCTTACAGGTGGTATCCAAGGTAAACAGTGGGAACTAGGGACAGCGGTGTCCCTAGTTACCCGCTGTGTACCTCGGATACCAGCCTGTAAGCGGAGAAGGCTGGTAACCAGGGTATACATCTGGTAACTAGGCGCTGCATGCTGCCTAGATACCTGCTGTTTGCCATGGTTACCAGCCTGCTCCCGCTTACCACAGCCTGGAAGCAGGAGCTAGACATTGTGGAAAGAATATTTTATTCTTTTCCACAATGTCGCTGGTCCACTTGTCGCTGGTGAGTCTGCCTGTGTGACAGCTCACCAGCGATGAGTTCACGAAGTGGCAGCGATCAGCATCGTTGGTCGGATCGCTGCCACATCGCAGTGTGTAATGGGGCCTTTTCATCTCCCACACTGAGATGCTTCTTCATGCCTATGATAAGGAAAATCATATAGGCAGAAAAAGTACACAGCTCCACAGAGTGACTAATAACACCCACTTACACTAAATAAAAAAGATAACTCATTAAATGTCAATTTTATGATGGCCAATATCTCTGCAAAATGTGAAAAATGTGAAACATTTGGTGCAAGGTCCTCTCTTAAGCTTTTTTAAATTATATTCTTTTGAGCAACACAGGGCATAGTATGCACCCCTTTACAGGTCCTAGGAAAGTAGTTATATAGACATTACCATAGCATTTTAATAGGCCGCGTTGTCATTCTGGCATTCAGAGAGTTGTAATTGTAGCCATGCAAGAAGTCAACCAACTTTTCCATGGGGCAGATATAACTGATCTGAGGCTTCCTACTGGTCTTTGCAGTTGTCTGCAAGGATAGTTTACTATCCACACACATGGACCACTTTAGCCAATTATTGGCCTCAGTGACCTCATGCCACGCATACAGATATGACTCCTGAGGCCAATGATTGGCTGCAGAAGACATCTCATCACAGTAGTCAAGTAAAAAAGGATCAACTTGGAGCATTGGAATGGAAGGACTTGATTGGTTGCATATTGTGATACTGGTAGAGCATGGCTGGAAGCCACTAGCTGGAGAAACCCTATTGGTTGCAGCAATAGGGATCAAAGGAACAGCCCAGAGTGAAGTGGAAATGGTCTGGGTAACACAATTCTTAAATCTGAAGAATAAGACTATAGGTCAGACACAATACTCAAGCAATGAGCGAACATCCCATGTGGTTTGAAAGGAAAGCTGTCAGGTCAACAATCCATATGTAACTGCTATCATTTTCTAATTCCTCACTCTAAACTCTCTCTTCATTGATGTATTTCTTTTATTTATATTTCCCTTCTATCTTCGTAAACTTCAAATAAAGAGATTCATTCCATCTGTCACTCACAATAAATGATCCACTTATTTCTCTGCTGTCAACTCCCCATAAGATGAATATGCATGTCACATATTCACGCTTTATTACTGCACAGGACATCAGTGTGGGGGGTAGTATTATTCTCTCTGGTCTCTGTGCAGCATCACAAGATGTTAAATACAACACAGAAACTTTCACAGCTTAGTCTAGATAACTGTCACAAATGGAGTCTAGATAAGGCAGATCTGTAAAAGCTCTCTCCCTCTCTGACCTCAACAGAACAGACTTCCTGTAAGTGAAACCTGACACTGCACTGTTACCAAAGGAAGAAGGGAGGGGAGAGCTGCTGAGAGGGAGTGCATAATTACATGACAGTTTATACAGCAGCCAGACCATTCCTGTTTGCTTATAATGGAAAGGACTAATTCGGGAGCTCCCTGCAGGGTCTGACAATGCTGATAACATGGAAAGTACAATCAGTACAATAATGAATTTACATGTTTTTAAAAGGCCTGCTCAGGCACTATTCAAGGGTAATATTAGTATCATACTGAAAAATGACCTGATAGTGTCCCTTTTAGTAGGCCCTAACAGGAAATAAGATGGCTTCATAGGATTAACATTGACCATCTTACGAAAGCACGATGGCAAAAACACAATAGCAGCCTCCAGTGGTAAGGAATGGAAATGCAGCCACAATTATCAAAGAAAACAATAGCAATCAATGCGCAGAATAGACAATAGAATCCTGACAGCTGGAGAAATAAATGTAGTTTCTTTTGTGAGTGTACATTTTTTTTACATTATTACAATGCCTGTCCTTTCTCATTTTATTAAAATAAGCTTTTTAGGCTGATTGTTGCTGAATTTTTTGTGCCGTTTTTTTGCAGCTTTTTGTCGCCGCAACCGTTATTTTTATTAGATTGCACTTGTGATCGAGCCCTAAGTATAATATCTTTGTAAACTACAAAACTTGTAAACTTACTGGAATGTTTTTATTACTTGTATTTTGAAAGCAGATTACTTCTTTAACTTACTAATTAACTATATTACATAAATGTAATCTATTAATATAATCACAAATGGGATTTTTGCCCCTTTTGAGTCCGCTCACGCTGCGAGTCAATGTCGTCATTTGGATACGCCGAAGCATTGGCCGCGCAGCGGCCATTGCGAGCAGTTCTAAGGCGACCGCTATGCCCGCGCAGCGGGCATGGCGAGTCGCCTTAGCAGCGCGAAGCATTGGCCGCGAAGCGGCATTGCGAGTCAAGACTCGCTCTGCTAGAATCCGATGCATGTGCATCGGGCACCCAGCTAGTACAGCAATAAAAATATAAAAATAATAAACCAAAGCTTTACAAAACAACAGTAAAAGAAATTTTTTTTCATGAAATATACCAGAATTGATTAAGTTTGGCTCCAGCTTTGTGCATGAAGTACCATGTAAAGCTCCGCTATAGGCAGTAGAGCGGGATGTGTTTCCCATTAAAGCTCATGAATGTTTGGGAGAATCAGGAGTGAGGCAATGACTAATGACACCCAATGCAAACAATAATATTGAGTATTAAAGAGAAGGGGCTCTTTAAAAGTAAGTCGTGACCTTGGGCAAGTCATGTTATCTCCATTTGCCTAAGGCATCAAAACAGAGGTAGAGATGTGGTGCGAGGGAACGCGGGGGAGAGCGGGGGAGAGCGGCTGAGAGTACAGTGGGGCTTGTTATGCTTCAGACTGCTCTTAGTTTGGTGGAGAGAAGACTTTTAGCTCTGTGGACATTGCAGGCTTATCTTCTAAAAACACTAATGGAATGGCGACCTTTCATCTTTAAGCTGAAGTTTAATTGCTCTTACAGTATCAACTTTTCTTCCATTAGCTTCACAGGTCCCGCTTTCCGAATTCTTCTTTCTCAAGAATCTACTTTGAGTCTGAAAGTGTTTGGAACTAAATTGTTCAAATGCATCAACCTTCAATATCATTTTCATTAAATATCCTATTTGTGTATATTATGGATCTCCAACGCTACAGACGCAAGAAAATCCTGTTTGCTTTCTTAAGTCATGTGTAAGGCCGGGTTCACATTTGCGTTCGGCACTGCGGCGTATGGAGCGCATATGCCATGCCGAACGCAGACATGCGGACAATCACCGCTGCGTTCACAATGAAATGTCATTGTGAGACACCTGGTCACCCAATCAGCGGTCTCGGTGGCCGAGATTCAGAGATCAGCAGCGGAGATCTCCTCCTCCCGGCCGCCGCCGCTGATCTCTTCCTCCCGGCCACCGCTGGATCGTTTAAAATACTTTCCCGCCGGCAATTTCAAATGAACTGCTGATGCGAGTGGTTCGCTGCAGCCTCAGGCTTGTTAAAGAGTTGAACAGCATCAGCTGTTCATTTGAAATTCCCGGCGGGAAAGCAGGCGGTGAATTGCTTTCCTGCCGGCTATTTTAAACGAACCAGCGGCGGTGGCCAGGAGGAAGAAAAAGAAGAAAGAAGAAGAAAGAAGAAAGAATAGTAAAGAAGAAAGAATAGGAAAGAAGAAAGAAGAAGAAAAAGAGGAAAGAAGAAGAAGAAAGAATAGGAAAGAAGAAAGAAGAAGAAAGAAGAGGAAAGAACAAGAAGAAGAAGAAAGAATAGGAAAGAAGAAAGAAAAAGAAAGAAGAGGAAAGAAGCAGAAGAAGAAAGAATAGGAAAGAAGAAAGAAGAAGAACGAAGAGGAAAGAAGAAAAAGAAGAAAGAATAGGAAAGAAGAAAGAAAAAGAAAGAAGAGAAAGAAGTAGAAGAAGAAAGAAGAAGAAGAAAGAATAGGAAAGAAGAAAGAAGAAGAAAGAAGAGGAAAGAAGTAAGAAAAAGATTAGGAAAGAATAAAGAAAAAGAAAGAAGAGGAAAGAAGTAGAAGAAAAAGAGGAAAGAAGAAGAAAGAATAGGTAAGAAGAAAAAAGAAGAAAGAAGAGGCAAGAAGTAGAAGAAAGAAGAAGAAAGAAGGAGAAGAAGAAAGAAGAGGAAAGAAGAAGAGGAAGAGAGAACGCTAGGACAAGATTAACCTGGGGAGAACCTCTTCCACTGTGTCCACTGTGTCTGTGCACTTTCCAGCAGATGGCAGTGCGCACAGATTCACTTTCATTCATTATGTGCAGCCGAGCGCAAACGCACCTGAACGCAGCCACACACTGGCACTATGTGTTCCCCTGTTAAACATAGGAGCGCATAGTGCCTGCGCTCAGGATGCTGCGTTCACAGCGCAAATGGTGCGCAAATGTGAACCCAGCCTTACTCCCTTCTTCAGCATAGAAAGTGCCTCTTCAAAGACGACTTATATTCTAGAACCAACTAATAGAAGTAGAAATCGTAAAAGTCAATATTGGCCCTTTAACGAGCTTTGGTTTTTGACCATTGATATAAGACAAAACAGAAACTCAATATGCAGACACAGTGTTTCTGGGTGCTTGCACCTCATCAGTGTACAGCGTGAGATATGATTTGGCTAAGTGAGAGGCTCAGACTGAGGATCTAATGGAAAAGATGTTACCTGACGGAGAGTGACATGCCAGGTCTGGAATGCCGGTATGAGGAGACCTTAATGCCTGCAATTCTCCACTAGGAAATTAAATATACAAATTGCCTCTTCAAAGAGGATTTGAACTCTAGTGCCACCTAGCAGTCTTGACAGTCAATATAGACCCTTTCATGAGTCTTTAAATGTGACCAAGGTTTTAAGCCAAAACAGAATCTCTGTTCACAGACACAGTGTTTCACCTCATCAGTGCAAAATATGAGATCCGATTTGGCTAGATGAGAGGCTAAGACTGGGGATTTGGGTATTTCTTAAATCCCCAGTTTTAAGGCCTTGTTACACAGTACGATGTCCCAGCGATCTGATCAATGATCGGGTCGCTGGGACATCGTCAGTTGATTGCTGGTGAGCTGTCAAACAGGCAGACTCACCAGCGATCAGGACTAGCGAGAACGCTGGTATCCAGGGTAAAATCGGATAACTAAGCGCAGCACTGCGCTTAGTTACCCGACTTTTACCCTGGTTACCATCTCCCAGCGCTTGCTGTGCGGTGCGCAAGATCAACATAAATTTATGGTCCAGGTAATTTAAAAAACGACCAACGATGAACGACCTCATTGTTGGTCACTGGTAAATGTCACATGCAACAATGTCGTTTAGACATCGCTGCAACGTCACCAAACTGGTGACGTTTTAATGATATCGTAGTGTGTGACGGAGCCTTTAGTCTCTTACCTAGCCAAATCAGATCTCATACTTTGCACTGACGAGAAACAAACACTCTGAAATAACGTGTCTGCAAATTGAGTTTCGGTTTGACTTAAATCCTTGGTCATATGATAAAGCTTGTTATAAGAGTTGATATTCACTTTTAGGATTGCTACTACCAATAGGTGGCGCTAGAGTTCAAGCCCATTTGAAGAGGCAATTTGCATATTTAATTTCCCAGAGGTGCATGAATAGGCCATGTCCTCTCGTGCTGGCATGTGGAGACATGGCCTTGAGGACATGGTAAGAGGACAAGTCTCCTCATGCTGGCATGCCAGATCTGACATATCAATCTCCATAAGTAAAAATATTATCCCTTAGATCCCTTCATCAGTATATCCTTGCACAAACAATAGAAAAAGAGGGCATGCTTTTCTTTCATTCTTCCCCATATACCTGCTCATTTTTGCTAGCAGTGTGAATCTGTAAGCCTACCATAATAGGGATTGCAGATAGGCAACAAAAAGTTTCATTTTTTTATGATGCAATCAGAAGTTTTCTTGGCCCTGAGGGCAGTACCCTTCAAGTACTTGAATAGGTCATGTTGCCTTATGTTAAAGAGGAAATGCTCTTACAATGGATGTTTCAATAAGACAACGACCCTAAACACACCAGCAAATGAGCAAATCTTGGTTCCAGTCCAACAAATTTGGGGTTATAGAGTTGCCGGCCCAATCCCCGGGCCTTAATCAGATAGAACACTTGTGGGGTGCCATCAAAATGCCGTTTCTGAGGCAAAGCCAACAAATTCAAATAAATTATGGGATGTTGTTAAAACATGCTGGGTTGGAATAACAGTTGACAGATGCAAGAGGTTGGTTGACTCTATGCAATATTGATGTGAAGTTTTCAGGGAATGGGTACAGCATGCAGAATGTTGTACCTATTCCCTGAGGAGTGTGAAGTGGTTACACAAAACGCGTTGGTATAAAGGCATTAAAACCTCAGATCGACTGATTCTTCCACAGGCAGCGCGAGTATAATCCATCCATCTCTGTACCAAATTGTTGTTATCTGATGCTTCGAGCCTCAGGCTTAAAAGTGGTTGTGTCTCACACAACCCGACAAGGTGAGTGTATATCATAAATTTCTATCTCTATAAATACTGGGTAAGACCCTATTTTGCGCTATTTTCTTCCAACAACTTTTCTTTATGGATGTGATTAATATAGTCACAGATAGTGCTGCCTTCCTGTCTCTTTCTGTGATTAATATAGTCTAGGGATGGCGAGTCTACTCGCTAGGACTCGTTACTCGGCGAGTAGTAAGGGACTCGCAGGACTCGGTACTCGCGAGTTTCCCAGCGATTACTCGCACAGTAACGAGTCCGATGCAAGTCAATGGCTAATCCAGTTTGTCAGAGTTTACTTTTTCTCACTCGCTAGACTCGCTATATCAGATCGCTATGTAGCTTGAATCTCCCCAAATCGTTTAAAAAATCGCACCGCTTCACGGATACCCGCTGTCCCGCAGTCGACGAGTTCTGAGCTGACGAGTTCATGAGTGAGCGAGTCTACGAATCGAGTCCTGTATACTGTATTCGGGACTCGCGAATACAGAATCTGTTATGTTCCGACAAAGCTTCCGAGACAGCCTAGTGTGTTAGGTCAGAAAACTTGTGAAGATGGAACATTAGCCAATCATATTCAGTAATGCCACAGCCATGTTGGTTGTGGCAGGACTATGATTGGCTTCTGTCCATCGTGATGCCTATGTCATGTATGAGAGGCGAGGCTTATATAAGCCTTGCCACCGCCATTTTCGCACATTCCTGTGAGATCTGAGCTAGAGCAGGTGAGGTAGATGCTGGAGAAGATCAAGGGAGTGTCAGTCAGTGTAGGGAAACTAAAAGATTCCTTATATTTAACCCAAACAGCTCTTGTGAGAGCTACCAGGAGGACAGAGAAGTACTGTGTAGAGGACTGTAGGCAGGCAGGCAGGGAGGAGCAGCCATACAGTGCACACAGGACCGACCTCATAGCTAGGCTGCCTTCACACTGGGTTCCCCTCCGCAGCGTTCTGCGGAGGGGAATCGCCATGTGTGCGCAGCCAGTGCAAGCCCCTATCTTTATAATGGGAGCGCACGGGTGCTGTGCTTGACAGCGCATGACCGTGCGCACCCATTCACTCCCATATGTGATCTGTACGCAGGCGGATGACTTCCACAAATCACACACTCCCGCCCACACCAGGGACGCAACATGTCGCGTCCCTGGTGCGGACGAGATTGTGTGATCTGTGCACAGGCATCCGCCTGTGCACAGATCACATATGGGAGTGAATGGGTGCGCACGGTCATGCACTGTCAAGCGCAGCACCGTGCGCTCCCATTATAAAGATAGGAGCTCGCAGCCGCTGCGGTCACATTGCGGACCACTACGCAGAACGCTGCGGAGGAATCCGCAAATGTGAACCCAGCCTTAGCTTACTCACTAAGCTTTCCTAATAGCTGAAGTCAGAGGCTTAGCTGAGGTACTATTTCTTATTTTTTTGCACCTGATAGATTTTGGGTCATAATAACCCCTTCAGCTTTATTTTCTCTGTGGCAGACCAGTGCGTTGCTGCTCTCCTACCTGTAAATAGCACGTACGCCACCTGCTTATGTTTCCAAAACGGCAATGCGAGCGCTTTCCGAGACACATCTGTGATTTGTAAATCGCACATTACTCGCTATTACTCGCTTCCCCATTCATTAACATTGGACTCGCTAGACTCGCAACGAGTAGCGAGTCCCGGGCTCGGACTCGCTAGAGTCAAGTGATTCCGAGTAATTTAGGACTCGCCCATCACTAATATAGTCACATACAGTGTTGGCCAAACGTATTGACAGCCCTGCAATTCTGTCAGATAATACTCAGTTTCTTCCTGAAAATGATTGCAATCACAAATTCTTTGGTATTATTATCTTCATTTAATTTGTCTACAATGAAAAAACACAAAAGAGAATGAAGCAAAAAGCAAAACATTGATCATTTCACACAAAACTCCAAAAATGGGCCAGACAACAGTATTGGCACCCTCAGCCTAATACTTGGTTGCACAACCTTTAGCCAAAATAACGTCGATCAACGGCTTCCGGTAACCATCAATGAGTTTCTTACAATGCTCTGCTGGAATTTTAGACCATTCTTCTTTGGCAAACTGCTCCAGGTCCCTGATATTTAAAGGGTGCTTTCTCCAAACTGCCATTTTTAGATCTCTCCACAGGTGTTCTATGTGATTCAGGTCTGGACTCATTGCTGGCCACCTTAGAAGTCTCCAGTGCTTTCTCTCAAACCATTTTCTAGTGCTTTTTGAAGTGTGTTTTGGGTCATTGTCCTGCTGGAAGACCCATGACCTCTGAGTAAGACCCAGCTTTCTTACACTGGGCCCTACATTATGCTGCAAAATTTGTTGGTAGTCTTCAGACTTCATAATGCCATGCACACGGTCAAGCAGTCCAGTGCCAGAGGCAGCAAAGCAACCCCAAAACATCAGGGAACCTCCGCCATGTTTGACTGTAGGGACCGTGTTCTTTTCTTTGAATGCCTCTTTTTTTCTCCTGTAAACTCTATGTTGATGCCTTTGCCCAAAAAGAGAGAACATTCTTCCAAAACGTTTTTGGATTTCTCAGGTAAGTTTTGGCAAACTCCAGCCTGGCTTTTTTATGTCTCAGGGTAAGAAGTGGAGTCTTCCTGGGTCTCCTACCATACAGTCCATTTTCATTCAGACGCCGACGGATAGTAGGGTTTACACTGTTGTACCCTCGGACTGCAGGGCAGCTTGAACTTATTTGGATGTTAGTTGAGGTTCTTTATCCACCATCCGCACAATCTTGCGTTGAAATCTCTTGTCAATTTTTCTTTTCCGTCCACATCTAGGGAGGTTAGCCACAGTGCCATGGGCTTTAAACTTCTTGATGACACTGCGCACGGTAGACAGGAACATTCAGGTCTTTGGAGATGGACTAGTAGCCTTGAGATTGCTCATGCTTCCTCACAATTTGGTTTCTCAAGTCCTCATACAGTTCTTTGGTCTTCTTTCTTTTCTCCATGCTCAATGTGGTACACACAAGGACACAGGACAGAGGTTGAGTCAACTTAATCCATGTCAACTGGCTGCAAGTGTGATTTAGTTATTGCCAACACCTGTTAGGTGCCACAGGTAAGTTACAGGTGCTGTAAATTACACAAGTTAGAGAAGCATCACATGATTTTTCTAACAGTGCCAATACTTTTGTCCACCCCCTTTTTTATGTTTGGTGTGGAATTATATCCAATTTGGCTTTAGGACAATTCTTTTTGTGTTTTTTTCATTGAAGACAAATTAATGAAGATAATAATGCCAAAGAATTTGTGATTGCAATCATTTTCAGGAAGAAACTGAGTATTATCTGACAGAATTGCAGGGCTGTCAATACTTTTGGCCAACACTGTATAGTGCTGCCTTCCTGTTTTTTTAAATAAAGAAGGCATATAAATAAAGCTTTCTTCCAGTATATTTCTGTAAATTATTTAGTCACAGATAGTACTGCCTTCCTGTCACTTAGGCTGGGGTCACACTTGGTATGCAATAATTTTGGTTATTTTTTACCTGATTGCCATTTTTTCATCATTTTAACTCCACCGTTAGTGCATGCGTTAACACATGGTACCTATATGTACCATGCGTTAACGGATGCGTTTCCCATAGGGTTCCATGTTAAAAAAGGCATAGCGTTTTTAGCCGTGCACTTTGACACTTGCGTTTCTTGCATAGGAGCCTATGGATCCATTAACGTATCCGTTTTTCAACATTTTCAACTGAAAAAGGGATGGTTTTAGCGGATCCAGGGCTCAAGTGTGACCCCAGCCTTTCTTTAAGAAGTTGTAGACAGTACTGTTTTGTGTATCTTTCGAAGAATGGGGCCCCCTTCACATTACTTTTTGTGTCTGTCCATGTAGACTTTTTTGAAGGATGACAAAGACAGGAACAGATTGATGTAAACGGATTGCTTGTTGTTGTGCTGGCCACATTGCCCCGCCTTCTGCGGTGACATCACCGCTTATACCCGCCCTGCTCCATGTTACCATGGAGCAAGGAGGGGAAAGGCGGTGATGTCATGGCATGAGGCGGGGCAATGTGGCCAGCACAACAACAAGCGATCCCTCTCCTGCGCCTGCATTTAGCTTGGCATGCAGCAGGCGAGGGATAGAATGAGTGACATGAGGAAGGCGACACAGGGAGGAAAAAAGATACAGGGGGCGTGAAACTGCCCTGTGAGGGAAGTGGCTCAGTCACTAGACCCCTCCTATCCGGCTCCAGTATGTAGTTTCCAATTCAATTATCTTGGGGTACAGAGGGGCTCAAAGGATGGGGGACCCCTTGCCTGAATGCAGCAGACATGCTGCATTCAGTGCTGCAATTAGATCACCATGCAAGGGAGGTGACAGGTCCTCTTTAATAAATCAGGAATAAAACATATCTTATGTGTCCCAGTCTCTGTGCAGCATCTGCAGCTGCTTCGTCTCTCATACACGGACACAGGAAACTGGAAACGGTCACATGCTCTGCCTGTGTGAGCCTCTGGGAGTTTTTTTTCTTCTAACTTTATCTACAACATACAAACCTAGCAACTAAACACTCATATACAGGAATAGAGTTGTTGCACTAAACGTATTCCAACATGAAGATGAAAGTTCCCACAAGAGAGAACCCCCTGGGCTAAGACATGGAACTTATCCAAGGGAGCACCAGCGAGCGAACCCATATACAGGGGTTCACCCTGCATAGCCTTGGAGACTGTGCGTGGAACGACTCCGAAATCAGAGGGGTGACCCAAGAGAAACAAAGTCTATAAGGGGGAGTTAGAGGTCCAGAGAAACTGGATGCGACAAACCAGCAATGAAGTGGGATAGCCAGAGGATCTGAAGGAGGTATGAGGCTGTGTCACCGAAGGAATGGTCCAGAAGGATCCGGAGGGTATCGACTGAGGCCACAGGAATGATGACGAGATTTGTGAGCATAGCTTTAAGCAGCAGGGACCAAAAAGGGACAGTGCAGAAGGAAAGCCTCAAAACCCACCTGGTATGGTGAATCCCCAATTGCTTCCCGGCTGCTCGGATCTCCAATATCACCTATTACTAGTGACCCAGTCTACATCTTCAACTACCAAGTAAAGGTAAAGGAAACCACCATTCCTGTGTCCTCCGGTCATTTTTCGCTCCCTCAGTCCTGCACCATAACGTTTACTACTGCCTTCATGAACTGTACCAGTCGCCCTGGGGCCCTGCCCCACCCGTGGGTAGCTGTACCATCTTTGCTGCGCCACCGACTGCCCCACTGGTCCTCGGCCATCTCTTTACGAATACCACGGGTGGCGTCATGACTCAAATCCATTTAAATTATTCCCTATTTTATGACATAGCCAGGGCCATGGAGTCGGGTCATAGCCCCATGACCTCCCCAAAGAACTGTCTGGTCCAGTTCCGAATACCCCACGACCCTGACAGCCGTGTCAACAGTAACGTTTGAACAATAGTACTAAGTTGCCAGGCACCTTCCTAAGGAATTGAGGGCTTTAAATACACAAATATCTCTCAGCGATAAAAGGGTGTACTGACCTTTTAAATGGGAAGAGGCTGCTGCATGCACTGCCTATACGCACTCTCCGCAACCATGAAGTGAGAGGAGGCAGAGGAGATGTGACAGTACAGCGCAGCAGTGGGGATGGCATGGATGGACATCGCAGGAGCATGGATCGGGTAAGTATGAGAGCGAGGTACAGGTGGGTGCCTGCGATCTCACTGCCCCCTGGAGAAAGGCCCCGCAGCTAGGGACCTTACACTCTGTTATCTATTAGATATCTAGTGCCTCTAGAGAGTGGCACCATACAACAATTCATACCACCCAAATTAATAGGAATTGGAGGCAACGTGAGTTAAGTCACCTCTCCCCGTATGCCTCTGCTTTGTGTTCTGCATATGGACTGGATATTTAATGCTGACTCCTATAAATGGATTCCAGTACATCTACCTATAAGCAACTTCACCAACAGTTTTCTTTTTTGCATTTCCTCTGCTGACTATGGCATATTTTAAGCTTTTTATATGTGAACCATACATTACAAGTATGGCTATTGCACTCGCAGGCATATCTGTCATCTCTTACAGTCTCACGAGGGTGTGGCTGATGAAATCGACCATGATTACATAGCGGGAACACAAACATAAGCTATGGTGTGATAGTGAGAGTGGGAATACAGAGAAATATCATTCTATAGGGAAAAATGTCTTGATGTCAACACGCTCATAAACACGTGTTCAAAAACATAACTATAAGATAAAAGAGCCCACAAACCAGCAAAGGATTCTGGGTAATAAAAAGTTCAGCAGGAGGTTAAAAGATACTTGGCAAACAGCAATATTATGATCTAAGTTGCGATAAATAAGCTCCATGGCCCTACTGAACTGGTTGTATCCAGGGGTGTAACAATATGTGCCACAGAGGTCTCAGAGATTGGTGGATGTGGCCCACCGACCCCGACACCTACTTTAGCTGGATGTGCAATGCATCCATCAGATCTCTGCACTGCAATACATTTCAAGCAGAGGCTGGCAGCTGGACAGCTGATATCGGCATTACTGTAACTAAGGACTATGGAAAAGATGTCAGGCGTCACCATAGCAGACACTCCAATGTCAGCTGCCAGCCCCCGGAAGGGGCCCAGGATAAGGACTTTAAAACCAGGATGGGGACATACAGTATATGTCAGGATGAGAGACATGCATACCAGGAGGGGACAAGGTTGGGAATTACATGCCAGGATGGGGGACATATTTACTAGGAAGGGGCCCAGAATGGGGACACATTTGCCAACTTGGGGATCTAAAAATGGCAGTTTGGAGAAGGCACCCTTCAAATATCAGGGACCTGGAGCAGTTTGCCAAAGAAGAATGGTCTAAAATTCCAGCAGAGCATTGTAAGAAACTCATTGATGGTTACCGGAAGCGGTTGATCGCAGTTATTTTGTTTAAAAGTTGTGCAATAAAGTATTAGGCTGAGGGTGCCAATACTTTTGTCTGGCCCATTTTTGGAGTTTTGTGTGAAATGATCAATGTTTTGCTTTTTGCTTCATTCTCTTTTGTGTTTTTTCATTGAAGACAAATTAAATGAAGATAATAATACCAAAGAATTTGTGATTGCAATCATTTTCAGGAAGAAACTGAGTATTATCTGACAGAATTGCAGGGGTGTCAATACTTTTGGCCACAACTGTATATATCAGGATGTGAGACATATATACTAGGATAGCTGACATAATTAAAAGAAAGGGGCTCAGGATGTGAAAATTTATACCAGGATGGAGGACATATAAACAAGGATGGGGGACATATTTACCAGGAAGGGGCCCGGGATGGGAGACTTATATACCAGGATGGGGGACATATTTGACTCACCCTGGCGGGGGCTGTGAGGTATTCAGAATCGGGCCCTCTTGTCGGGGATGCGGGATGTCACGGTGGCATGACCTAGTCCCTGTTTCCCTCGTCGGGCGATCAGTAAAAAGGGGAAGTTTGAAAAAGCGATGAAAAGAAAAATATAAAAGTAAAATAAAAGAGTTTGTATTATGACACCACCCCTGGAAGGTGGCCAGTGGGGCCGCTACTGCAGTCAAGACCTCTGGGGATGATGGGAGTAGCAGCTGTGATGGTTTGGCTCTCCACGGGAAGAGCAGGTCCTCAGGGCGATCGAATAGTCTATGGAGGTGATTTGGGGAAATGGAAGGCCAGTGGGGCTGAGCTGGCTGCTGGCAGGGATCCGGGACACTCTCAGGCAAGCTCCTGCTGCCGGCTCAGCGTTTCAGTCTACCTCTCCTCAGGCGCAGAATAAACAGTCTCACACAATGCTGAGCCTCAACCCGGTTTACTTGGCTTTTCTCATCAGGTGTTTCAAGTTACAAACCAGTGCAGTGGCGGCTCCGGTAGTCTTTTAGCAGCCGGGATGGCTCATCCAGTTCACCCACTTTTAAGTTCCATTCCATGGGCCTCTTTTCCTCACACTTCAGCATGCAAAGCTCTGATCCAGCGGCCACAGGCCTTTGTTGGGCGACCTGCCTGGTCCCCTGGCTCTAGCACGGTGGCCTTCTCTTTACTGCGCTGGGGTTGGGTCACAAAGACCCCGCGACCAACTAGTTTCGTGGTTGGAGCGTGGAGCTTCCTTCCACTTCAGGGCTGGTGCACTGGTACCTGCCCCGTCCTTCAGCTTCCAAGCTAATTCATGTACACGGGTGGATTGCTCACTACCCGTGCCCCGAGGACTCCTTCTGTCTCTCTACGGTCTGTAGCCCTGGACCCGGAACAAGCCTCATGAAGGTACAGGCCGGCGGGTCCATGTCCTCACAGTCTCGTGTTCTCCTCCATCCCTTGCTTCTGGTGTTTCTCTGACTGGTTGTTAGACTAACTCTTCTCCTCCCGACTCCAGGGCTGACTGAACTCCTTGACTGAACTGAACTCCTAACAGACTGACTTTCTGTCATGTTTCCTGATTTTCTCTTCTTTCCTGACCATTTCTCGTGCTATCTTCCCTACCCACCACCTGTCTCCTCCCACCATCTCATAGCTGGGATTAGAGTCCCTTGCACTGGAACCAGAGTGTGTTGGGTATGTGTTTGGGTTACTAGACTTACCGATCCCGGTTGCTGCAACTTCTAGTGGCAACCGGACCTCAGGGGCGACAAATATTTACGAGGAAGGGGCCCAGAATGGGGACGTTAGTACTGAATGAGGGACATAATAAAATTATGAAGGGGAAAAGGGGCAACACTTATGTCTTTACAGGATTTAGAATGCCACAAGCGCCTATGCATCTGATGAACATGCGGGGAAAGGATGGGTCCAACATTTGCACAGTGGCCCATTTGACTATTATTGGACCACTGGTGGTATCTAATTAATTCAGTTCATTATCCTCTAGCTTGTTATACAATAAAAAAATATATATATATCCAAGAATATAAATAAATAAAATCTAGGCAAAAACACAAAAGTGAAAATATTGGTGACATTTCAAGGTTGAGCTTCATTTACTCAAATATTAGCAGTCGACTTCACGAATCCCAGCCCTATCTTTTCTTGTCTGAGCGTGTACTGAACTTCTGGTGGGATAAAACAAACATGTATTTGGCTACATTGAGAATATTTTTTCTCATAAGAAGGGGCGGCTTAAAAAATTTGAGAAGGAAATTGGGTTTCATGATTAACCCTTCTCAAACTAGTTAAAATGGACAGATGTGAGTAGATCTGTTAGGACATGGTCAAACGTTGAGTATTTGGTGAGTTTTTGACCTCAGTATTTGTATCCAAAACCAGGAGTGGGTGATAAATACAGAAGTGGTGATGTGTTTCTATTATACTTTTCCTCTGATTGTTCCACTCCTGGTTTTGGCTGCAAATACTGAGGTCAAAAACTTACCAAATATTCAACATGTGACTGTGGTCTTACAAATACTGAGGTCAAAAACTTACCAAATACTCAATACATGCATGCTGATATAAGATAATAAATAAGTAATAGTGATCTACTGCTGCTCACCTCCTGATGCTTCCAGGTTTCTCTATGCTATTTGATCCATCTATTAGTCATGACTGTGACCAGCAACTCTCCTCTCAGTAGGCCAACACTTACAACTGTATTCATAAGTTTGCAATATCAGTGTTGCTATGTTGTGATGCAGAGTAATTTCCAGGGCATGGGCATTTTTGAAGTACAGTACACAATGGTTGAAAGTAGACTGGAGATTGAGCATTGGGGTGAATGGGAGAGGTGAGTATTAGTATTTAATCTATACTCAACTCACTGCTCACCATCCATTCCTCTTCTTACCATCTCCTCACTCTTCACTAAAAGCCAGCACCTCTGCCCGTGTCCAGGTTAAAGCTTACTGTGCTTACTTATGATCTTTGGCCATGAATCCTGGCTTATAGTGAAGAGGCCATAAATGTGGCATGTAACAAAGAAAGAAGGGGACCGTACAGCAGCAATGAGATTTCTTCATTAGTTATTTTTTCTTATGCTGTTTGTAAATAGGAGACGTAAGTTTGATGTTTTTCAGTTGGGGACTCCCTAAACCTGTTCTCTTTCCCTCAAACGCTAAACATGTTCACTCGGGGCTGTTACACACACGATCTGTTCAGTTTTTTGAGTGATTTTTGCCTTTTTCTCCATTTTTTTTATGGCAAAGCTTTGAGTTGTGACAGTGGGATGATATAAGGGATGTAAGGCCCTTACGATAGGGAGTGGGGAATGGAACACGTCCTGACACTGGCCTGTGTCTGTCCCTTCCTGTGCCAGCCCTAAGTGGGTCCGTCCCCCTGCCGTCATCACGTGCCTAGGCCCTATCTGTTACCTAAGCTAACCCTGGCTAGTGCATAGGCCGATGAGTGCACTAGACATCACCTCTAACATAATAAAACAAAACACAGGTATAGGATGACAGACAGGGGATAAACGAAAGGATAAAAATACTTGAGGGAGGCAAACCAACTCCAAGGCCACAAAATCCTCAGCTCCTAGACAGCAGATCTCCAGCAGCAACAGGAGAGCTCCATACACCAGGGTGGTTTTGCATAGAATGAATTTTATCACCAAGGTCATGTGACTATTTAAAGAGAAGGGGAGTGGTCACCAACCTGCATCACCTGACAAACAAAGGCAGCAGCTTGCCAGCAAAAGGAAAACTGACATTAACCGTTAACATCTCAAAGGAAATTAATCACATACAAAATACCCAGACTGCTGAGCTGTCTCAATTCCCAAAGGCAAGAATCTCGTGATAGCAGCCTCGTGACAGAGATTTCCTCTCAGTGTCCAGATGCACTACAAAATGGCTGCTACATTCCTTGCAGAAGCTTTTATACTGTCTTCGATAGTCCCTCCTGATTGGCTGTGCTACACCATGTGATTTGATAGCCGGAAGGTATAATGGGAAAGGCTGTCTGCGGTCATGTGATCCTGATGTCAGACAATGTGTAAAGTGCTGGGGTCATTTTTGGTAATCCACACAAGGGAAAATGCAATATTGCTAGAGTTTGCACATTCCTAATGATTCAACACTAATTCAATCGGAGTCAAATCTACTCACTTCTCTCTACTTTCAAGGACTTTTCCATTGTGATCTTATTTCTTGTTCTAAGTTTTAATTTTTTATTACAGGAGACTTTTATCTTTGCTATTGACGATCATTTCACTAAACCTGGAAGCCATCACTCACAGGTTTCCACTAGTCATGCAAAACTTACTGCGGTTTTTCAAATAAGCAATCTGGATTGCAAAAGCAAAGGCCTGGAAACACAGATGGTTGTATTTTCTTTGTAATTTTATATAATTTAAATTCCAATAAATGTGGGGATCTTTGAAGAAATATTATGTATAGGGGAACATAAATTTGATCTATATCTATAATCTTATCCAATTTTAATTTCATTGAAAAGTTACATCTTTTGTATATTATTTAATTAAAATGTTTGGTGTATGTTGTGAATTTCACTTTATATAGATTTGGTCAGGATGGAAACAAGTATATTAAAGGGGAACTCCGGGGAGAGAAAACCTTTCAGTACAGTCCCTGCCCTCCTACATGATAAAGCAGAGCTGTACACTGCAGGTCTAGGATCTCTAGATGGCTTATAAATCAATAAAATCATACCTGCTCCTCTGCTCTCACCCCTACCTCAGGGGTCCAAGAATGTCAGCCTCATGCTGCTGGTGAGAAGAGGAGGTGTGTCAGGGGGGTGGATGCTGGGAGCTGCAGGATCATCCTACATTCCAGCCCCCTCATACTTCTGTATGGGGAGAGCTTCATCATGTAGGAGGAAAGGGAATGTGACAAAAAGTTATCTCCCCGAAGTTCCCCCTTAACCTGTGTTGTCCTCAAGGAGATGGAGTCATGCGGTTATAAAAATGGATCATGTCCTCTCTAATGGGGCAATTTGCATTATTTTGTGGTTATTTTTTTGGATTTCATCTTCTATTTCCTTTGGTCTAATTATTAGTTCTGTATTTTTCCTTGTTTATTTAATTTACGGCAATTCAGTCCTTCTTTTTAGTTATTTGACGTTATGTCTATTTTAATCTCATTTCTTTCTTTCTTTCTTTCTTTCTTTCTTTCTTTCTTTCTCCCTTTTTCATTATTATCTTTCTTTCTTTCTTTCTTTCTTTCTTTCTTTCTTTCTTTCTTCTTTCTTTCTTTCTTTCTTTCTCCTTTTTCATTATTATTCTTTCTTTCTTTCTTTCTCTCCCTTTTTCATTATTATTTCTTTCTTTCTTCTTTCTTTCTTTCTCTTCTTTCTCTTCTTTCTTTCTCCCTTTTTCATTATTATTTTTCTTTCTTTCTTTCTTTCCTCTTTCTTCTTTTTTTTCTTATCTTTTACTGTCTTTTTCTTCTATCTTTTTTTCATTCATATTCTTTCTTTCTTTCTTTCTTTCTCTTTCTTTCTTTTTTTTTCTTTTTTTCTTTCTTCTTTTCTCTTCTTTCTTTTCTCTCATTCTTCTTTCTTTCTTTCTTTTTTTCTTCCTTTTTCTTTCTTCTTCTTTCTTTCTTTTTTTCTTTCTTTCTTTCTTTCTTTCTTTCTTTTTTTCTCTTCTCTTTTTCATTAATCTTCTTTCTTCTTTCTTTCTTTCTCTTTCCTTTTCTTTCTTTCTTTCTTTCTTTCTTTCTTTCTTTCTTCTTTTCTTTCTTTCTTCTTTCTTCTTCTTCCCTTTTTCATTTTTCTTTTCTTCTCTTTCTTTCTTTTTCTCCTTTTTCTTTCTTCTTTCTTTTCTTTTCTTTTTTCTTTCTTTTCTTTCTTTCTTTCTTTCTTTCTTTCTTCTCCTTTTTCATTATTCTTTCTTTCTTTCTTTTCTTTCTTTCTTTCTTTTTTTCTCTCTTTTTCATTATTCTTTCTTTCTTTTCTTTCTTTCTTTCATTTCTCTGTCTTCCTTTTTCATTATTAGTATTACTGAAGAATACTGTTTCTCATCCATCTGGTTATAAAGAAATGAAATATGATGTGCGATGTTTGTATATCCCTCTTTCTTTTCTCTCTTTCTTTCTTTCTTTTCTTTTTCTTTCTTTCTTCTTCTTTCTTTCTTTCTTTCTTTCTTTCTTTCCTTTCTTTCTTTCTTTCTTTCTTTCTTTCTTTCTCTCTCTCTCTCATGTTTTTGTCCTTTTTGTGAGCACAACAAGTAGTATTATTTTCTCCCCTGTGCCAATCATTTTACAGTTGACTATATTATTATCTTTTGAGAGTTGTAAGAGCCTCCATTCCACGCCTAAGTTTCTAATCCAATTTAGTGTGATGGTTAGTTGGAATCCCTTAGAGGCCTGTAGTTCACTCATTCTCCCACAGTGCTGAGATTTCCCTTAGCCCAGCTGGCAGGAGATTTTACAAAAAAAAAAAAGAAAACAGAATCTCAGGGGGGAAGGATCTAGGACTTGAATGAAGGCTTTTGTCCGAGGCTCTATGAAGCCAGATTAATTATGCATTGCAGAACACAGTTTTAAAGCTCTGAATTAGGCCCTCATTGTGCACAGAGGACAGCATAGGTTTGAAAGTAAAAGAATTCCCATTTCCATCACAGGGACGGTCATATAATGACTAAAAGAATTCAGAATTAAAGAAAATGTAATTAAACAGTATTTTGCGTTTCGCCCTGCGTGGAAGTTATCTCTGGTATTCATAAAATGATTCTTTGACATTTTTCCTCCAGATCTCTCCATAGGTGGCGGCTCTTTGAACATTTTCCACTTCTGTCTCTGTATCCAGGTTACCTTCCCTTGTTCACTTCACTAAATGGGAAACCTCGTTTTTAGACTTCAGGGCGCTAATAAGCGTCACAGAAACCATCTCTCTTTAATCCTCATCATTGGACCTTTTTGTTTCCGGACGCTACAATACATATTGATGTGCCCGCTATCACCTCATTTCCCGCTGACTTATTTACATGAAAGCTTTTTGGACAATGTTTAACATAAAAATAAAAAAGGCGAAAGGTCAAAATATGATTCATGATAGTGTTGGATCAAAAGACTTTTGTTCATCATTTTTTTTTATTTTTTTCCTGAAATTAACCTAATATTTGGTGTAATTCTAGGAGAAGATCGGAAACCAACAAAAGCTATAAGTATGATTGTTATGCAGATTTTGTATTATGACAGCTCAGTTATTCTTTTCTGGGACACTGAATGCCTTCGTTAAAAAATTGGGGCTTTATGAAGCTCATTTGGCGTAGGGACATTTCTCCTGTGCTGCTGACAACATTCAGATATAGTGCAATATTGAAGAATGAATACTTCTATCCTGTGCCAGTCATTGCACTGGTTGCCCATTCGCTGCAGAGTTCAATGTAAAATGATCAATCTGACCCAAAAAGCCCTGCACAGTTCTGCTCCACTCTACATCTCCCCCTCATCTCTGTCTATAACCCTACCTCTTCTCCTCACAGTTCTGCACCGCCTTACATCTTCTCCCTCATCTCTATCACCCTACCCATCCTCTCCACAGTTCTGCACAGCCCTACATCTCCTCCTTCATCTCTATCACCCTACCCATCATCTCCACAGTTCTGCTCCACTCTACATCTCCTCCCTCATCTCGGTCTATAACCCTACCTCTTCTCCTCACAGTTCTGTACCGTCCTACATCTTCTCCCTCATCTCTATCACCCTACCCATCCTCTCCACAGTTCTGCACCGCCTTTCATCTCCCCCTTCATCTCTATCATCCTACCCATCCTCTCCACAGTTCTGCACCGCCTACATCTCCTCCTTCATCTCTATCACCCTACCCATCATCGCCACAGTTCTGCTCCACTCTACATCTCCTCCCTCATCTCGGTCTATAACCCTACCTCTTCTCCTCACAGTTCTGTACCACCCTACATCTCCTCCCTCATCTCTATCACGCTACCCATCCTCTCTACAGTTCTGCACCGCCTACATCTCCTCCTTCATCTCTATCACCCTACCCATCCTCTCCACAGTTTTGCACCGCCCTACATCTCCTCCTTCATCTCTATCACCCTACCCATCATCTCCACAGTTCTGCTCCACTCTACATCTCCTCACTCATCTCGGTCTATAACCCTACCTCTTCTCCTCACAGTTCTGTACCACCCTACATCTCCTCCCTCATCTCTATCACGCTACCCATCCTCTCTACAGTTCTGCACCGCCCTACATCTCCTCCTACATCTCAATCCTACCCATCCTCTCTACAGTTTTGCACCGCCCTACATCTCCTCCTTCATCTCTATCACCCTACCCATCATCTCCACAGTTCTGCTCCACTCTACATCTCCTCACTCATCTCGGTCTATAACCCTACCTCTTCTCCTCACAGTTCTGTACCACCCTACATCTTCTTCCTCATCTCTATCACGCTACCCATCCTCTCTACAGTTCTGCACCGCCCTACATCTCCTCCTTCATCTCTATCATCCTACCCATCCTCTCCACAGTACTGAACCGCCTTACATCTCCTCCTTCATCTCTATCACCCTACCCATCCTCTCCACAGTTCTGCACCGCCCTACATCTCATCCTTCATCTCTATCACCCTACCCATCATCTCCACAGTTCTGCTCCACTCTACATCTCCTCACTCATCTCGGTCTATAACCCTACCTCTTCTCCTCACAGTTCTGTACCACCCTACATCTCCTCCCTCATCTCTATCACGCTACCCATCCTCTCTACAGTTCTGCACCGCCCTACATCTCCTCCTTCATCTCTATCATCCTACCCATCCTCTCTACAGTTCTGCACCGCCCTACATCTCCTCCATCTCTATCACCCTACCCATCCTCTCCACAGTTCTGCACCGCCCTACACCTCCTCCTTCATCTCTATCACCCTACGCATTCTCTCCACAGTTCTGCACCGCCCTTCATCTCCTCCCTCATCTCTGTCTATCACCCTACACGCACCCTCTGTTCCTCTAGTGACCCAAAACTGACATCATCTACAATCCGAACCTCCCATCTGTCTCCAAAACGTCTCACAAGCAGCGCCAATTCTCCGGAACGCAGTGCCAAGAATAATTTGATTATTTCCAAAACACACAGATTTAATGGAGCCCTAATAGCTCATCTCTTTAGTCTGGCCTATCACCTCACCTCACTTGTCTAACTATGCACATTCTGCCCTTTACGACATTTTATTCCAAATCTGGCCTCTTGTATTATCTGTCATCACCCTCCAGGCACTTAATAGCACTTTATCTGTCCTTGTACAGATCCTTGGTTGGTGACCAGTTCATGCAGCATTATGTGAATCCCCCATTTATTATGTTGATTGATGGACCATATATGAAGGCACTTTTTACCCTTTACCTTTTGTGCCTCCTCTATTTCCTCATAGATTGTAATCTTGCAAGCAGGGACTTCACTCCTCATGGTATCTTGGTATTACAGATAAACTGGAGTATGAAGAAGCCTATAAGTTTGGTTGATCAGTCAAAGAAAGCAGTGCCTCCTATAGGACATCTGTGACGGAGGACCAGGACACTGGTTGGCGTGCGGGTATTCATTATCACCTGGGTCTGCTACATCACACCCTTGGAGTGGACCCATCCTGCTGCTGCACTTCCTCCCATTTGTGTTCCACTCAGGAATACAGGCTGGGACTGCTGCTCCTCAGAATACAGGAGGAAAGAGATGTGGCACAGGGGTGAGTGAGACAGCACACAATTGGGGACAAAGAGAGCACTGGTGGAGAGACAGCGCAAGGGGAGAGACAGTGCAGGGGAAGAGACAGCACAAGGGGAGAGAGCGCACCGGGAGAGACACAGCACAAATATTGAGAGTGCACAAGGAGAGAGAGTCAGCATAAGGGAAGAGAGAGTGCATGGGGAAGACAAAGTGCACAGGGGGAAAGACAGCAGAAGAGGAAAGAGAGCGAACAGGAAGGAGAATCAGCATAAGATTAGAAAAAGCACAAGGGAAGAGAGAGCACACAGAGAAGACAATCAGTATAAAAACAGAGCACAAGGAAAGAGAGTGCATAGGAGGAGAGATAGCACAAAGGGCTAGAGATAGCACATGGTGAGAGAGTGCACATGGGGAAGAAAGAGTGCACAGTGAGGAGAGAGCGTGCAAGTGGAGAGAGAGCACATGGAAAGAGAGAGCACACAGGGGAGAGAATCAGTATAAAAACAGAGCACAAGGAAAGAGAGTGCATAGGAGGAGAGATAGCACAAAGGGCTAGAGATAGCACATGGTGAGAGAGTGCACATGGGGAAGAAAGAGTGCACAGTGAGGAGAGAGCGCGCAAGTGGAGAGAGAGCACATGGCAAGAGAGAGCACACAGGGGAGAGAATCAGTATAAAACAGAGCACAAGGAAAGAGAGTGCATAGGAGGAGAGATAGCACAAAGGGCGAGAGATAGCACAAGGTGAGAGAGTGCACATGGGGAAGAGAGAGCGCACAGGGAGGAGAGAGAGCGCAAGTGAAGAGAGAGCACATGGCAAGAGAGACACACATGGAGGAGAGACAGCACAAAGATCGAGAGCGCTCACAGGGGGAGAGAGCACACAGGGAAGAGAGAGTGGACGGGGTGAGAGACAGCACAAGGGGAGAGAGAGCGCACAGGGAAATGGCAAGCAGCAGCACCTGCCAAGCAACAGCTCCCCTCGCCCTCCTTGGTGGTGCTGTGATTAGGAGAAGGAGTTGTTGGACTAATATATAATCACCCGATGTCATAGAATCGAGCCCCCATCTAGAAATAAATCTAACACTGAAAACGTTATTATTACAAAACAGTGTAGGTCAATGCATGCATACACCAGTATGAGAAGGCGCCAGTCTCAGAAGAGGACTCATACTGGATGTCAACCGTCCAGAAGTTCCAGAACCGTCCAAAAAAATAGGGCAGTCTAATGCCCTGTCCATAACATATTTAAGGTGTTCATGATTTTTCTGAAGCTGAAGAATCTTATACAGATTATTTTGACTAATTGTCATTTTACACTTGAATGCAGCTGATGTCTAATATCAGAATTATGGGCTGTAGACTTCTGATATGTCACCTCTGCTTCGTGATGATCACCAACAATGATTAGTTTAGCATTTTCATGGGGATTTGACAATCTTTAAATATATGGACCAAACAATGCCAATGTGGATTACTTCCCGCTTGCGATCCATTCCTATTCTTGTAACGCCATGCTGACTCCACTCTCGCGAACAAGAATTACCATATTGATTTTGTTCAAATTCTTTTTAAAGAAGTATCTTTTTTTTATCTCTTTTTAATCAAGTCTATCAGGGGAAAAGGAACTATTTGGTTCAGTGAAAAACATCTAAAGGAGGCTTAAAACCTAAACCCGATCTCAACTTTATAGTTTTGGTCCTTTTGTGCTTTTTTAATCCCATGCTTCAATTCACCTAGTTTCATTTTCAATGGCTCTGCAGGATCACAACTCCCATTTAGAGCAGTATAACCACCATCTATTTACGTATTGAAGGGACAATGAAAAATTCAGAGCGCGTCGTTAAATCTTGTCTAGTGGTGCCCGGCAAAGCAGAGAGGCTAATATCATCACCGAGATGTGCATGGAGGATAACATACATCAAACATACAAAATGAACTAATATTGAAATAATAGAATAAAAACACTAAGGGCTCACTCACATGAGCGTACAACTCAGACGAGTGCTATCTGATGCTTTATCGGATAACACTGGCTCCAATGTTATACCAACCGGGAGTTTATTTTCCATGCTGATACGTCATAAGAAGAAAAATGCATCATGTCGCGGCTGGCAGCGTATATCAGATGGCGCACCCTAAGGCTTGGTCCAGGATTTGTGGGCCCTGGGCGAAAGAGTCTCAGAGAACCCCTGTAACAGTCTGCCCCCACCCCTCCCCACCGCTGCACTTCCACACTTTAAGCCACATCCCAGATTTAGACAGCAGAAAATAGGAAAAATATTCTTCCTATTGATTTAAGCTTCCCTGGCTGTGTAAATGGCAGGGGTCATTAGCACTAATTTTAATGTGCTAGGGTAGAATACGGAGGTAATAAATCTATTATTAGTGTCTTTCTGCAAATTATATACTAGACACACACAGTGCTGCCACATGCACACCACACAGTTCTGCTACATGCAGACTACATGCACATAAAGGTGCACACAGTTGTGCTACATGCGCAATACATGCACATACAGATGTACATGTGGCACCCATCCGGGTAAGCTGCCACCAGAGGTACTGCACCCGGGGACAGTGGGAGGACCCAAGCATAGTCGGGAGGGAAAAGAGAAGTGCATCAAAATAAGGAAGGAGAGGAGTGGTGGAGCAGCAGGAGTAAGGAGGAAGAGGTGTTGTCTCCCGCGGGCTGGAGCATGGACATGCTAGCCCCAGGAGGGAACGACTGACGGATGTGGAGTAAGAACAGAGCCCTTGAGGTACGGAGTAAGAAGTAGATCCCCGTACGCCCATATCTGGCGAGGATACAGAGGGGCTGGTGGACGACACCGGAAACCGACCCTGAACACAGCGCGAATGCTGTATGCCTGAACTGTTGAACTGGAGGCCCTAAGTTCCAAATGGGTGCTGTGGCTTAACATCAGACACAACTTGGAGAAGGCAGCCGAACTAGGGAGCAGTACCCAGGAGGGGTACAACTGAGCACCCGTGACTGTCGGTACCTGAGCTCTGTGTGCGGAGGCGCTGAGAGCCTGGGGGGCAGAATGGTGTCACACTCGCCCCAGAACAGCAACTACCTTACAGTGCTGAGGGACCACCAGAGAGAGACACCCAGTTAGAGAGAGAGACAGGAACACCTAAAGAGACTTGACTGCACTGTCTCGGTTCTGGAGACAACGCTGAACCATTGGTTGGCAAGGGAAGCACCCAGCGGCCATGCTGAAACTACCGAGTAAAAGTAACAGAACTCCAGCTGTGCTGTGTGAGGCCGCATGAGACACCAGGGTGCTGATAACCTAATAAACATCTGCCAAGGTACGAACTAAACCCTCCTTCCAGCTGCCCTGGGGACGGCGCTCTGCCTGCGGGGAGCGAAGCCAACCAAGCTACTTCTCATCATCCCCAGAGGTCCTCAAACAGTGGCGGCCGCCCATGGCTGGGCACCGCAGGTGGCTTCACGAATACCCCTTTTCCCTGTCTTCCCCGTCAATCCCCCTTTAATTAAATGACACCGCCAGGGTCATGGGACCGGGTCTCGGCCCCCGTCTGTCCACGTGGAAAGAACTGAAAGTGAAGAACAACTGCTGCCCGGTTCCTGAGTACCCCTGGTCCTGGAGTGGGCGTGTCATACACAGGTCTGCAATTTAAAACACACACACACGCACACTGTACATTACCACACCAAGCTGTCCTTGATCGGTGCAGAGCAGAAAAGAGGAACCACTAGGAGCTACACAGAGATTGGAGAAGTTGAGAAACTGCAGGACCTTCCAGGACCTTCATTTTAGTCATGTGATTAGTCACATGTGTGGAAGGTCCTTCATCTGAACAGCTCCTGCAGCTTCTTTTAGCTCCTGGTAAGATTTCTCTTCTGCTCTGTAGGGATCACATAGATAAGTGCAAAGCAGAAGAGAGGGCAACTGTCTGTAAATGGGTCTCCTCTTTGCCTCCACTCACAGACAGCGAGTGAGACCGGTCCCCTCACCTGTTCTAGGCCTGGCACTTGCCCAGTTCCGTTGAGTGCTGATGCCGGCCCTGTGCACCCTTCTAAGTCTATGGCTGCGTGCAAACATCGGACTGCACTTGGATATCATCTTAGTGCAATCCAATTTCGACAGACTTATCGAATGGAGAGAATTGAGACATTTTCCTCTCCTTTTGACAGTGCACTCTCATTCTCTCTCAGATCAGACTAAGCGGACACTCAGATCAAACTTTGTCATCAGAGCATAATCGTCCCAATTCTCTTGGATGAGAGAATATACAGCTGTGTGACCCTGGCCTAAGCATTATTACACAGGCCAGGTGGACCATAGTTGGAGATTTTACATGTATTGATCAATACCACATAGTTGCAATTAGAGATGATCAAACCCATTGAAGTTCAGGTTCTGGGGGTTCAGATAAATTTCTGTTATGGACCTAAACTTGACCCGAACCTCATTGGAAGTCACTGATTGGGCAGTTCTGCTCTCCACCCACATACAGTCAGCCAGAAATATAGCACTTCCAGGGAGGGAGGGCAGAGATTTGTAATTTTCTTTTTTTGTTGCTTCACCAGTTAGTGACTACTCTATGGACACAACATGGGAGCACCAATGAACAGATCCTGTATAGGGTTTAAGGATATGTACCAGAGTCCGGTTTCCATCCTGCTTATTGCACAATCTGACTCTTTAATCCCAATATGAGCTAAATTATTATTACATGTTAGCTGTTAGCTAGCCACTATAGAGTCAGTATTCCAGCCCCACACATGCCCAGTGCCTTGATGTGTCCTTGTGCTAATGTTCCTGCACTCTCCTACCCCCTGCTCAGGTGGAATACCGATGCCGTTAACTTTTTGGCTGCTTACTTAGTCCCTTGCTGTGATGTGTTGCTGCCCATGTGCTGCGTAGTCCTCTGCTCTCCTGTACGGCCATCCACGTGTGTTTCAGCCCTCTATTCTTCCTTGTCTTGCTGGGGCTCCAGGTTATACCCTAGGGTGCGCACAAGCACACTATCCCATCTCTTAAAGGCACAGTGCATACATCTTAAATTGGTGTCTCTAGCCTGTTGCTGGGAAGCACCAGGTAGTTAAAGTTCCCTTTCCCTGTTGGACGTCATCCAAGCAACTCTTTAGGTTTCCTAACCTAGTCATGTGTGGTGGTCCAGCCTGTTGCTCTGGTTTGCCTGTATGCAGCTCCAGTCCTGCATGTTTCTAGTTCTATGACTACTCATGTCTTTGAATCTGTTAATGTTTCTGGACCTGTCCTACCCATGACCTGTCCTGGTACCAGCCTGTGTGTTACGTGTAGCGCTGTTTGTTACCTGAAGTCCTGCATTCTGCCTGAGTGCCACACCTACCATGCAAGTGCTTGATTATGTCTGCTTGTGGTCTGTGCTTGATGACTTCCATCCATGTCAGAATCAGATGACTTCCTTGCCCTGAAGTCCTGTATCTTATGGTCTGTGCTTGTACCTGTGAACTTTTCCCAGTAAGGTTTGTGCTCCAGTACCAGTTCTGTCTGACTCTAGTTCCTGCCAAGCCCCATGTGTGTTCACTTGTTTCACTGCCACTCTGCTCCGCTCAGCTGCCATAGTCCCGGATGCTGCCCTCCCCTGTTCTGGGTAGGCCCGGAACTCCCTTGTGATCCAGTGGGTCCTTACTTCTTGATGCATGCCAAACCTTGAAGTACGTTACAGCCGTCCCTTAGGCTTTTAGGTTAAATACTGTCAATGGTGCAATGATAATTTTTCTGCATATGGAAAAAAAATTATGGCAACTCATAATACCTAAATGTATGCAATGTAAACTGACATAATTTGGTCTCCAGAACAGCAGAAACTCTGATAGAAATCAAACAAATTATGATGGAGGTCTTCTTGAGTTGATGACTTACAAAAAAACCTCCAAAATACAATGCTAAAGGGGCTTCCTAATACGTTAATGGATTTTGCACTCCAAGACAAGGGTCTGATGTTTGTTGACCTCTTCTCTTATAATTTATAACCATTGAACTGATTGCCTCCCATCTTGGTTTCTAACAATTTAGTATCATGTAAAAGTAAATGTGCACACGTCCCTCACCACCTCGTAATAAGAGAATGAGGCCAACCTTGGCTCCCATGGCAAATGCATGCTCTGCTTTTAAGATATGTGCTACCATGGCCAATCCCCCACTTTCTTGCTTCCTAACAAGGCAGCTGTTCTTCGGAGAAGAGAGTCCCACACCAGTTATTACCACCCTGAAGATAGGGTCCTTAGGCTAACCAAGGCCGAGCCCAAGTCTCCATGTGTCGCATAGCAGATGCATGACCTCTTTCTCGTATGTACTGTCACAGGCTAATTCCCTGTGCTCTTGATTACTGAAAATGCAGCTTCTTTCCTTGTAATTCTCAGCACAATGTAGAAAGGGAGTTAGGTCTAACTAGGCCCTGGCTTAACTATTTAAGAGTCTGATAGCAGATGCATTGTTTATTTCTATGGTAGATGCTATAAAGGGCAAAATAATCTCACTGCTTACTAAAAATGCAGCTCCTGTACAGAAGAGCGGTCTGCACTAGTTCTCAGATCAATGTAGAAATGACGGTAGGACTAACCTGGGATCAAAGTTTACATGTGTCCCACAGCTTATGTGCTTTGATAGGCATCCAATAGTAAGGGCTACTACACTAACCATTAGCCTAGGGTCACATTAGCGCTAAAAGTGCAAATTGTGAAAAACGCTAGCTTTAACGCCTCCATAGGCCCCCATGTTAAAAAAGCATTGCAAAAGTGCAATGCGTTGAAAGCTAGGCGTTTTTTGCAAAAGCCACAAAAAACGCTGCTAGCTATGTGCTTTTTTAACATGTGCTCCTATGGGAAACGCTTGCATTAACGCATGGTACATATATGTACTGTGTTAATGCATGCGTTAACCCTAGGGTTAATTTGCCTCAAAAGGGCAACAGAAAAAAACGCCTAGGCTTTCCAAAAATGTCCATCCAAGTGTGACCCTAGCCTTAGTGACTAGTACCAACTTTTGATGGGGTCCCTTTGCAGATGCATGGCTTGATTTTATGGTACATATTATTATGGAGCAACTTTCCATTTTCTTGCTTGCTAACAATTCTTCTGGAGAAGAGAGACCTCTATGGGTACCCAACACCAAGTAAACTGACTTTTCAGTCTACACAATGAGAGACTTTACCCCTTATGCCCCAGTCAGAATCCTCTCATACAGTTAAATCAGATCTCTTAGGGCAGCTTCACACTGCGGCGTGATCCGGTCCGGGGCTGTACGGGATGCCCCTGACAGCACACAGGACTGGGGGGCTAATATGCCCTCCGGTCCAGTGTGCAGCACACGCAGTTCCCGCTGCTGATAAGTCAGGACCGTGGCGCGGTCCTGACCTGTCAGCGGCTGCAGCTGCGTGCGCTACACACCAGACTGGAGGGCATATAAGCCCCCCAGTCCTGTGTGCTGATCCGGTCCGCGGCTGTAAGGGGCATCCCGGACAGAATCGGACCGAATCACACCGCAGTGTGAAGCCGCCCTGACTTTGCACTGAGGAAGGTCAACACCCCAAATCAGCATATAGAATAAAAGCCAAACTAGAATCTTGTTACGTTATGCGGCAAGGCTTATTAAAGGGTCAATAATGACTTTTTCGGATTGCTAATTCCAATGATTGGCACTGAAGTTCAAGTCTTCTTTCTCTTTGAAGAGTCAATTTGCAAACCAACAAGAAGTAATTTGGAGAGGACCTACCATGGCTGAGCGCTATCTTGCCAATGGTTCCATATGATCTGCTCCTACAGTAAAGGCCACGTTACACACACAGATATATTGGTCACTGATCTCTGGTTGCAGTGAAAGCATGGACACATTGTTCCATTTTGTGGCTGTGTACAATGGAACAATGTGTCCATGATTTCACTGCAACCAGAGATCTGTGACCAATATATCTGTGTGTGTAACGTGGCCTTAAGAATTCACTTGGCCCAAGTCTATATTTATACCAACCAAACACCGCCGCATCCAGAATTTCTCTTGAAATATACACATAACTCCAATCTTTTCCTTTTGTTAATGCTGCAAAAAAAAAGGTCTGTTTATGTAAAATGTCATAACTCACTGAGATAATAAGACCCAGCCACATTGCAAAATTTGCTAACGCCAAGTCATCTCGCGGTGCGATTATTAATGATGTTTGTCCGGTAGATTTAACAGTCATTTGATCCCACATTGCACTTTATCATTTCTCTTCCACTTGTCACCTCTCCGTGTGCCTGCACTTAGCCGTTACAATCTATCTTAGGGAAGTGTCGCACACACACTGTGTGGTTTTCAAGGTTTAACGGACACAGCTGTTGACTGCGCTAAGAACCCGAATGTTCTCAGCAACATTCAAGAAATCCCTCAAGTTTTAAAAGTCTGAAGTAATAATCAGACATAACAATAAAACGTTAGTCATGCATGTGCTTTTCCCAGTTTCATATCACATTTCAGAATATGTATAGCACATGTTCCTATATTTACAACACAGAGCAAAATCCAAGGAATGTTTGGCCCCAAGGCTGCAACTCGGAATAATGAAAGTGTTCCTTTCCATGGGGGAATTTTTCACGGTAATGACAAGGCAAGGAACATTTCGAAAAACAAAAGAAAAGTTATATAAAATGTTCAAAATTCAACAAATAGTCTAAGGAAAAACTTGAAGCTGCAGGAACATAGTGCAAAGTCTTCACCAAAGACGGCCATCTTCCATATGTCATTACCATTCTGGTGTTTTGTAAGGCTGGGGGCAGCTAAAAGCTGACGTTTTTCACAAATTGCAAATTGAGAAAAACGCTAGCTTTATCGCCTCCAAAGGCTCCCATGTTAAAAAAAAGCTTTGCAAAAGTGCAATGTGTTTAACGCCATGCGTTCTTTTTAACATGGGCTCCTGTGGGAAACACATGCGTTAACACTAGCGTTAATTTTGCCTCAAGATGGTAATATGAAAAAAATGGCTAGCATTAACACAGGCTTCCAAAAAACGTCCCTCCAAGTGTGACCCTAGCCTTAGGCTTGGGACACCCTTGGAGGGTCCCCACGTTTCTCGGATCCGCTAAAAGCATAGCAGAGCCTGCTGTAATAGCTAGCGTTAACGTCGCTTGCTGCCTGGCAACGCTGCTCCATAGTAACCCGTAGTTTACTTTGGATGCGGCCACACACAGAGCCCAAGGAAGTGTGGTTTAGCTGAGCGCACAGGAAAATGTTGCAGACAATGTTTTCCTGTGCGCTCAGCTAAACCGCACTTCCTGGGGCTCTGTGTGTGGCCGCATCCAAGGTAAACTACGGGTTACTATGGAGCAGCATTGCCGGGCAGCAAGCGACGTTAACGCTAGCCGTTACAGTAGACTGGGCTAAGCGTTGGCAGATCCGGGAAACGTGAGTCACCGCCAAGTGTGACCCTAGCCGAGGGCTAGGACCAGACTTGCGTCATAAATTCGCTAAATGCATGCGCTATTTTCATGTGCAAATGTTGAAAAACGCATGCATTAACGCACCCATAGACTCCAATGTAAAAAACATATTGCACTTTTGCAATGCATTTGACGCTATGGTATACACGGTATGCAGCGTTTTTTGATGCTTTTGCAAAAACGCATACATTTTTTAAAAATGGGAGTCTATGGGAAACGCATGTGTTAACACATGGTACATATATGTGACCCACCCCAGGGCCTGTGGGGAACTTGGATCCCAGGTGTTGATTAAGGGAGCTGCCAATGGTGGCCGGTGCCCGAGGCCATGGCCCTGGTGGTCGTTGAAATATTTGTAAATAAAATAAATAAAATAAAGTTTGTGACACCACCCACGGTACCTGGTAATGTTACCAGCGCTGCTTTCAGACCTCCGGGGATGATGACGCTACAGTTAGGCTGGCTTCACACCACGGTGTGATCCGGTCCGGGGCTGTCCGGGATGACCCAGACAGCCCCGGACCGGATCAGCACACAGAACCGGAGGGCCAAATGTGCCCTCCGGTCCTGTGTGCAGCCGGATGGCTGTAATTGCAGCCGCAGCTGCTGATTTTTCAAGACCGCGGCTAGCAGGGAGCTAGCCGCAGTCCTGAAAGAACAGCGGCGTGCAGCCGCCAGTGTCCGGTTCCTGGATCCTCCCAGTTCGGGGCAATCCGGCCCCATAGGCTCCTATGTTAGGGAGCACCGGATTGCCCCGGATCCGGGAGAATCCGGGATTCTGGCAAATTGGGGAGATTTTTCTCCATGGACAAAAAAATGATGCAAGCATCATTTTTGTGTCCGGAGAGAATAATCCGAATTTCCCCGGATTGTCCCGGACTGATGAAACCGGATGGCAGAGAGCTGCCATCCGGCTACTATGGGGCCAAAAACCGGTCCGGGGCTGCCTGGTTTACACCGGACAGCCCGGATCAAAAAAAACGTGGTGTGAAGCCAGCCTTAGATGCTTTTGCTCTTCCCCCCCGTAGGTGGAGCAGGATCCCGGTGCAGGGATGGATGAATAGATTTCTCACTGGAAGGTGGCTCTGCAGGTGGAGACTTGATGCAGACTCTGTTAAGACTGGAATGCAGTTTACCCGGCGTGATAGAAATGAGACACCAGACACAGTTCAAGCTCTGCACAGATTTACTTTCTGGCTGCTTACAGGTATACATTCACGGGTAGCTGGTCTGGGTAGTCACAAGAGGATTAAATGTCTCTCTGAGGCCCTCATTGGTGTTCCTGGCAGTTTCTCCCTCTGTCCTCACTGTCCGTTCACGCCTTCTCTTCCTGTACTACCCTGCAGAGAGCCCGGCTCCCGCTCACGGGTTTTACGAGAGTTCTCCTTAACTAAGGTCACCTTACCCTCTGCAGGCCTTGTGGGAATATGCCAGGGATGGACCACGGCTCTGAGTAGCCCGTATCCTGACCAGTGTCTGCAGCTCGGGGGTAAACTCCCGCAACCCCTCAGGGTCGGTCCTCTGGTGTTAGACTGGGTCCTTCCGGGCCGGGTGCTGTTCTGGTCCGTATTAGGGTGTGTGGCGTCCACACACGCCTAGGGGACTACTTGGCCGCTCATTAGGCTCATGAAACCTCCTCGAGAACTGCTTGGCTGCAGAAACTGGGCAAACAACCGGGTCTTAAGGTAAAACAAAGTCCAACGGTTTATTCTCCATCCTCATAAACCGCATAAGGTATACAGGGCATTCATGGACAGGACAGGTACACTATGTCAGGCTGTCCCCACCAATCGGGATGACACCTGGTTAGTCCATAACAGCAACCACTGACCTTTAGTCCATCAACGGGATCGCTGGTTCCGGTCTTAGCTGGGGGGATGCCTTCTCTTTAGGTTCACCGACTCTGGTCCGGTCCGGGCTCAGACCGGGTGCAAACTTCCAGGGTTATCCAGGCTCCCTGTGGCTTCCTCAGCTCCTTTCTCTACTGTGGTCAAGGACCTTTCCTGACCTCACAGCCCATGTGACTAACAGGAAGTCTGCTTATCTGTGTTCCGTCACACCCACAGGAGGATCCAGGTTAGACAGCCACTCCCCTGGCTTCCAACCTGCAGCCCCAACACATCTAATGCCGTACCAGAGCCCTGGAACCACAAGTCCAAGCACCAACACCTGTGGGGCAGTCAACCGCTGCACCACAGGTGTTAACTGATCCCCCTTCAGTCTGGGTCACCGTCCTTTTAGGTGCCCTCCTCTGCATCACTCGCAGGGTCCCTTCTTCTACAGCTTCCCTCACGAACTGCTCAAATCGGCTAAAATCACATCATAGCGATAGCCCCACCCCTTTCATGACACAGCCTGGCTCTCAGCACTGAAGCAAGCCCAGAGGGGGCGTGCATAATTAATAAGCGGGCGGAGGGAGCAGCAGTCTGCCCCGCCTATGGGGACTTACACAAACAGAAACTGGCACAACACGTAAATATAACCTGGATTCTCTACTTTAATACATAGTTTTATTCAGCAAAATTGATGGCTAGAAAATATAAGAGGGGTGCAGGGACAGGTATATAGATACGGGGGGGGGATGGTCAGTTTGGGGGGTCATGTGCGCAGCTATGAGGAGCCCCACGCATTTGTACATTAAAGATTAAAGCAGGATAAGCCCACCTGTGTGGGTGTAAGGTCTCTAGAGGGACTGGGTACCCCCTAGAGACATTACTCAATCATTTATTTATTAAATTTATCGATTTACTAGACAGAGAACAGTTTGCTCATCCCTGCGGCAGCAGGGATGAGCAAACTGACCGGTAATCGGATTGCTCAGGATTACACATCCTGAGCAATCCGGTTACTGGATTGCGGTTTTCTGCACACATTTTTCCTTAAAAATGTGTGTAAAGGCAATTGCGTTCACCGCATCCGGATCTGGATGCAGTGAACGCAATTGCCTGGCCAAATGTGATCCTAGCCTGTGTCTCCCTTTTTCAAAACTTCAAATGCAATAAACACTCATTTTTATTAATGCTATTAATGAAAAATACAATTTGTTAATTGTTACATCATCAGGATCCCTACATTGTTGTTATATATAAGAGGGTGTGCCTGCCTGTGATCCTTTGTTCTCATTGGGGAAAAACCTGCATCCTTCAGTTATTGAACCCTTACATACTTGTAAAAAGTTAAACAAGAGGGTGTTTTGGGGTCTGAAAGAATAGCTGTAGGACAAACAAACTGCAATCTAAGGTTAATAGTCAACTTTAATCTTTATCTCAAAATAATCTGTTAAAGTTCAAGGAGAACTCTTCCATGTGTCCTGTACTAATAATATTTATTGAGTTACATAGCACCATTCATTTCACAGTGCTTTGCATAGCTCAGCAACACTGTCCCTATTGGGGATCACAATCTAAATCCCCTATCAGTATGTCTTTGGATTAGCACAATTCATTCTGGTAAACAATTGCCAATTTTGGACTGTCAAAAAGGCCTTTTTTCCCCAATTAGAAGTGACTGATATGGTAGATACAGTATAACTGATTCTTGGGGTGTGACTGCCAATAATATCCTCAGACCTATAGGGTCACAGTGTATGTTGTGGCTCATTTACACATTTCACTCATGGAGCAGGAAGGGTAATATTATGACCAAAGGGGTACCCAGTCCCAAAGTCTTACTTATAAGAGCTGTAAGGGGATCAGCAAATGTCATAGATGGCAGCTACTATAACTTGCCTGTATGGTCAGGGCGCTGGTAATGGTTGTCATGACCAATTTGGAAATATATTTAAGGACTAACTAGAGAGATCATACTCTGACATATGTGCAACATGATGGCTTAGTAGTTAGCACTATATACTTGCTCCGATGGGGTCCTAGGTTCCCACCAAAGCACATCATCTGCAAGGCGTTTCCACTAGAGATGAGAGGATTACTTCACGCCATGATGGTCTAGATAAGTTTTCTCCGGCTGTGGAAAGGAGAGGCGAGAATTCCTTACCCTCTTCGATCCCAGGTTTGGCTAATGACCAGATGACTAGCCAAGTAAGGCTGACGAAACATGACCTGCACAGATGACATTATGCCAGGTTGGGGAAATAATGAGGCTGTCCTGTCCACTATTTAGAATTTGCAAATAGAGTCTGTGGAGCCTCGTTTAGGAGTCTCAACACAGGACTAGCCAGATCTTCCTCTAGTGAAGGACCTAGCCATGATAACCACCATATTAAGTGGCCCTTTGAGTCAATATCCAGCTCTTTACAAGCTTAAAGATATGACAAGGGAATACCAAGGCCAGGTATCCATCCACAGACAGCTGTTTCGGGGTGTTGCCCCTCATCAGTGTGGAGTAGGATTCTGGCTAGGTGGGAGCAATGCCTAGTAGACCAACAAAGCAAAGTATTCACTGATCTCAGGGAGACCAGTTCAAGAAAACACTGCGGGCAGCGGCTAAAGCACTCAACACAGTGAATTCCTAGGCCCATTGCCCCCTGGGAATTTTGAATATGCAAATAGAGTCTGTGGAGCCTCGTTTAGGAGTCTCAACACAGGACTAGCCAGATATTCCTCTAGTGAAGGACTAGCCATGACAACCACCATATTAAGTGGCCCTTTGAGTCAATATCCAGCTCTTTACAAGCTTAAAGATATGACAAGGGAATACCAAGGCCAGGTATCCATCCACAGACAGCTGTTTCGGGTGTTGCCCCTCATCAGTGGGGAGTAGGATTCTGGCTAGGTGGGAGCAATGCCTAGTAGACCAACAAAAGCAAAGTATTCACTGATCTCAGGGAGACCAGTTCAAGAAAACACTGCGGGCAGCCGGCTAAAGCGCTCAACAAAGTGAATTCCTAGGCCCATTGCCCCTGGGAATTTTCAATATGCAAACAGAGTCTGTGGAGCCTCGTTTAGGAGTCTCAACACAGGACTAGCCAGATTTCTTCTAGTGAAGGACCTAGCCATGACAACCACCATATTAATGGCCCTTTGAGTCAATATCCAGCTCTTTACAAGCTTAAAGATATGACAAGGGAATACCAAGGCCAGGTATCCACCCACAGACAGCTGTTTCAAGGTGTTGCCCCTCATCAGTGTGGAGTAGGATTCTGGCTAGGTGGGAGCAATGCCTAGTAGACCAACAAAACAAGTATTCACTGATCTCAGGGAGACCAGTTCAAGAAAACACTGCGGGCAGCGCTAAAGCACTCAACACAGTGAATCCTAGGCCATTGCCTGGATTTGAATATGCAATAGAGTCTGTGGAGCCTCGTTTAGAGTATCCTTAGTTAGGTCATCAATGTCTGATCGATTGGGTCGACACACTATACCCCACCAATCAGCTTTCTTAGTGCCGACAGCAGCAGCCTTGGTCAGAAATGCTCGTTCTTCTGATAGAGGCAACGGCTTGCTTCTTCACTCTTATTGATTGAATACATGGCGGATGTACAGTACCTGGCCTCAGCACTATAAGAAGAATGAGCACTCGGCCAACTGCTGCTCTGCTAATGAGAATATCTGATCCCGTGGGTGCCTTGGTCGATAAGACATTGATGACCAATTCTAAGGAGAGGTCATCAATGTTTGAGTAGTTGACCACCTCTTGAAATTAAACACTGCCCTGTCCATTACAATACAAGTAATGCGGTTCCTTCATTACTCAATTGAGTGAAAAACACAACAGTAAAAAGACATCACAAAAACCATGGGAAAACCACACAAAAGAACTCCAGCGGCCAAACCATTGGAGAATTACTCTTGATACTTGAAAGACACTTGAGGAGGAAAGAAACCCTACAGAAGTGAGTTATGCTTGAAAAACTCAATAGGTTCGCCTGAGTTTACAAGACATTGTGTGCACATAGCTTCAAAAACTGCTTCAAAAACTCTTGGAAAATAAAACTCGACTCCACTCTAGCCTCCAGGTGGAAATTCTCCAAATCTCAAAACTCCTCAAAAACTTGTTTGTGCTCCGAAAACTCAGCACCAATACTACGTGTGCACGTTGCCTTATACCGGATGAGGAGTTACTGAAGAGAATTTCATTAAACTTACAGAAACGAGGGGAACATCTTGGAATCTAATCAATGTTAAATAAAAGGAGGCTTGGGGATGGGCTGAGCCTGGGAGGTAGAGTTGGCACCTCTTCCACTTACAGAACCAGGAACACAACATTTCGAGGCACACTAATTGCGTTGGATGTTTCCCGGTCAGGGGACAAGCCTGATAGCATCGGAGTGACTGGGACTGCAGCTGCCCAGGTATTTAGGACGTTCTAGTCTGTCTCGGTTACATTGCACATCTTTTGGAGCAGTCACATTGAGTTCCCCCGAGAGCGTAGTGTATCTGGATAGAATTAATAAAACAGGATCAGCACAGAGGGCTCCATTCATGGATGTATGAGGGATGCAATTTCTAGAAGGAAATGAACACAGGCTCTCAGTAACACTTCTATCCATTTTCTTTCAGCAAACCCTGCAATTCTAAAGTGAGTGTGAAAATGCATTGATGCTGTGTCTGTACAGAGGCCAGGATTATTATGGATGTGCTGCATCATAAATCGCAGGTTAACCCCTCAATGATACTTTAGGCAATGCATGCTAAAACCTTTACACCATTTTACTTGGTTTCTACAAGGCGTCTATGGACAAAATCCAAGAGAAAAGCACAACATGATCATACCCCCATAATAAAGTAAATAACTTCATAGTAGTATACGTAAATAATATGGGGCATTTGGTTAACATTGACCAAAGAGCGTAAAAGCCATCCAACCACGACAAGGTGTACCCATCGGGATGGTATAATATATTTTAACACTAGAGTAGGACATCTGGATGGGTTCAGCTTGTCATGGTGGGATGGCTTTTACACTCTTTGATCAAACGGTGTTAACCAAGTACCCTATGCTATTATTATCACTATTTGCTTTGTTACTTTATTATAGGGTATATATTCACTTTGTCTTTTAGGTCTCTTGGGTTTTGTTTGCGAAATGGCCATGGTGTGAATGTGCTCCTATTGAACATATACTAACTTAGGCTGGGGTCACATTTGGCAAGGCAATTGCATTGACCACATCTAGAAAATGTGTTCTGTCAACCGCAATGTGGTAACCGGATTGCTCCGGATGTGTAATCTGGAGCAATGCGGTTACTGTCTACTTTGTTTATCCCCGCTGCCACAGGGATGAGCAAAGTGTTAAATGTTATTAAAACATTAAATACAGTATTAATAGTAGCTGTGGGCAATTGTCTCTAGGAGGTGCCCACCCCCCCTACAGACATGCTGTCCACTCCTGTCAGCATCTGAGGGGTTAATAAGCCCTTTACAGTATAGGCCGCTATTGTCTGCGTCTACAAATTTCTGAATGAAACCGCGGCTCCTCACATTAGAGGAGATACTGTACGTAATGTACGTATAGTATAAGCCACTGTCCTTGGTCCTGTAACCATTAACATTAGGTCTATGGCGGTGCGCTGCCCATAGACCTAATGTTAATAATTACATGACCCTGGCCAGCGGCTGATACATACTTACATTACGTACAGTATCTCCTCTAATGTGAGGAGCCGCGGTTTCATTCAGAAATTTGTAGAAGCCGACAATAGCGGCCTATACTGTATAGGGCTTATTAACCCCTCAGATGCTGACAGGAGTGGACAGCATGTCTGTTGGGGGGTGGGCACCCGCTAGAGACACGTTGCCCACAGCTACTATTAATATTTCATGTTTTAACAATATTTAACACTTTGTTCATCCCTGCAGCAGCAGGGATGAACAAAGTAGACGGTAATCGCATTGCTCCAGATTACACATCCGGAGCAATCCAGTTACCGCATTGCGATTGACAGAACCGCTCCGAAAACTGCAGCCTGCATGATTTTTATCGCAGGCTGCAGATCCGGAGCCGGTAACCGGATTACATGTAGAGCAATCCGGTTACCATAACGGGCTCCTATGGGGAGCAGTTCCTGATTCGGTTTTGAGCTTTTTGACAGCTCAAAAACAGATCAGGATTTCAAAATGTTGCCGCAAATGTGACCCTAGCCTTATTCTCTGGTTCATTATTTTGGTTTTAAAGAGTCTATTGAACAAAATGTAATTTCACCATAAATCCCTATATTATCCACAGTATTCCATTAGTATCTGCTGGGGAGTAACAATTGGGGAGGCAGTGGGTCTACTCACGAGTCAATACCCCATTTGACAAGTATTATAAATTATACATCAGGTGTCACAGTGGCTCAATGGTTAGCACTATATGGTGGCTCAGTGGTGAGCACTGTATGGTGGCTCAGTGGTTAGCACTGTATGGTGGCTCAGTGGTGAGCACTGTATGGTGGCTCAGTGGTTAGCACTGTATGGTGGCTCAGTGGTTAGCATTGTATGGTGGCTCAGTGGTTAGCACTGTATTGTGCACAGTGGTTAGCACTTTATGGTGGCTCAGTGGATAGCATTGTATGGTGGCTCAGTGGTTAGCACTGTATGGTGGCTCAGTGGTTAGCACTGTATGGTGGCTCAGTGGTTAGCACTGTATATGGTGGCCTCAGTGGTTAGCACTGTACGGTGGCTCAGTGGTTAGCACTGTATGGTGGCTCAGTGGTTAGCACTGTACGGTGACTCAGTGGTTAGCACTGTAATGGTGGCTCAGTGGTTTGCACTCTACGGTGGCTCAGTGGTTAGCACTGTATGGTGGCTCAGTGGTTAGCACTGTACGGTGGACTCAGAGTTAGCACTGTATGGTGGCTCAGTGGTTAGCACTGTATGGTGGCTCAGAGGTTAGCACTGTATGGTGCCTCAGTGGTTAGCACTGTAGGGTAGCTCAGTGGTTAGCACTGTATGGTGGCTCAGTGGTTAGCACTGTATGGTGGCTCAGTGGTTAGCACTGTATTGTGGCACAGTGGTTAGCACTTTATGGTGGCTCAGTGGATAGCACTGTATGATAGCTCAGTGTTAGCACTGTATGGTGGCTCAGTGGTTAGCACTTTATGGTGGCTCAGTGGTTATCACTGTATGATGGCTCAGTGGTTAGCACTGTATGGTGGCTCAGTGGTCAGTACTGTATGGTGGCTCAGTGGTTCGCACTGTATGGTGGCTCAGTGGTTCACACGGTAAGGTGGCTCAGTGGTTCGCACTGTATGATGCCTCAGTTTTTCGCACTACAGATTTGCAGCACTGGGGTCATGGGTTCAAATCCCACCAAGGACAGCTACAAGGGGTTTGTATGTTCTCCCTGTGTTTGTGTGGGTTTCCTCCAGGTTCTCTGGTTTCCTCCCACACTTGAAGGATATACTGATAAGATGTTTAGATTGTGAGCCCAATGGGGAGAGAGTTGCAAATGTATGTAAAGTGCTATATGAATAAATATTATTATCATACATGACAGTTGGGTGTTTTGATGCAAGTCTTACAATGGGGCCTAGGAGCTTTAATTAATCCCTTATTGCCTGAATAAAAATTTACATATACATATACAAATGAATTGAACTGTTATGTTGCAAATATGCAGCAATAGGCATTAAGGGGTTAAAGAGGTTTTGTAAAGTTTGAAAGTTAACCCCTATATATGGGTTCGGGAATAACTTCCTGATCATTGGTGGTCTGACCAGTGAGATTCCCTCTGATCCCGAGACCCCTCTGAATGGAATGGAGCTGGAGCATGCACACCTGGGCTTCCATCACCCCCAGGCGCTTTTCCATTTTTCATTTTCTCATCCATTTCTTCCAAAAGCCATAAACTTTTATATTTTTCTGTCATTATAAACATATAAGGATGTCTTTTGCTGAATGAGTTGTACTTAATTTATTTTACCATGTAGTGTACTGAAAAATGGGAAAAAGATTCCAATTGTGGTGAAATTGCAAAAAAAAGTGCAATTCCGCAATGGTTTTTGGGTTTTTATAATACCATGTTCACTATATGGTAAAAACTGATCCCGCATTATGATTCCCCGGGTTAGTACAAGTTCATAGATACCAAATATGTATAGGTATTTTTATTATTTAAGTGGTGAAAAAATTCAGAAATGCGTCCCTCTCCTCCAATAAATTGTGCATTGGTCACCATATTCAGTGACCTGTAGTATCTTATTTTTTGGGATCTGGGGCTGTGTGATGACTTATTTTTTTCACCTTGAGCTGACTTTTTTTATTCATACCATTTTGGGGTAGATGCAATTTTTTGATTGCCTGTTATTGCATTTTATTTGAATATTGTGTTGTAAAAAAACTCTGTAATTCTGACATTTTAAATTTTTTTTCCATTATGCAGTTTACCGATTGGATTATTTATTTTATATTTTGATAGATCAGGCATTTCTGAACGCGGCGATATGAAATGTGACTTTTTGTTTTTTAAATATTCTTAAATACTTTTTTTAACTAAATAATTAATATCAATATTTTTCAATGAATTTAAAAAAAAACGTTTTCTTTTACTTTTTATTGTTTTTACTAGTCTATACTTGAAGCTCCCAATGTCCATTCGCTGATAGAGCAAAAATGATCATTTCCTGTGAACTCCTGCACTGGTCATGACAGGACAGGGATCATCAGCTGACCCCTGTACACCATAACAACCCACCGGCACCCAGCAATCACATCACGGGGCCACAGATGGCGTGATCCCCACCGGTGCCTATTAAGTTGCGCTGTCAGATCAGCTAACATGAGCAGGAAAAGATGCGGGCTCAAACTCTAAGCCTTCATCAAAGACAGAGACATGACCAATGACATGTATACATTGACAAGAGGTTAAAGAGGACCTGTCACCCCCCTGGTGCTATGCTAACTGAATGCAGCGTGTCTGCTGCATTCAGGGAAGGGGTCCCCCGTGTCTCTAACCCCCTGTAAGCTGTTAAAAATACTTTATAAAGTGTACAGATAAGGAGTCCAGTTACCCAGTAATGAGTCATCGCTGTTGCTGGTGTCCTCCCCACCTCCAGCGCTCTCTTTGTTCAGTCTCCTGTATGTGTCATTGCTGTTGGTGGTGTCCTCCCTGCTTCCAACCCTCTCTGTCCCACCTCCAGCCCTCAGCAATGACACATACAGGAGGCTGAACAAGACAGGGTTGGAGGTGGCACAGAGAGGGCTGGAGGCGGGGAGGACACCAACAACAGCAATGACACATACAGGAGAACAAGAGAGGGCTGGAAGTGGCACAGAGAGGGTTGGAGGCGGGGAGGACACCAGCAACAGCCAGACACATACAGGAGGCTGAACAAGAGAGGGTTGGAAGTGGCACAGAGAGGGCTGGAGGCGGGGAGGACACCAACAACAGCAATGACACATACAGAGAACAGAGAGGGCTGGAAGTGCACAGAGAGGGCTGAGGCGGGAGGACACCAGCAACAGCCATGACACATACAGGAGGCTGAACAAGAGAGGGCTGGAGGTGGCACAGAGAGGGCTGGAGGCGGGAGATACCAGCAACAGCATGACACATACAGGAGGCTGAACAAGAGAGGGCTGGAGGTGGCACAGAGAGGGCTGGAGGCGGGGAGGACACCAGCAACAGCCAGGACTCATTACTGAGTAAGTCCTTCCGGACTCCTTATCTGTGCACTTCATAAAGTCTTTTTAACAACATACAGGGGGGCTAGAAACATGGGGGACCCCTTCTCTGAATGCAGCAGACACACTGCATTCAGTACTACATTTAGTGAGCATAGCACCAGTGGGGTGACAGGTCCTCTTTAAAGGAAAAGCCAAAGACAAGACACATTTTGCACTTGCTTATCTGTGACTGTCCCATTGTAAATGAATGCTGAGCCTCTCAGCTCTTTTCAGATGGGTCTCTTTAGATCGGTGCAGGTCACTGTAGTTGCTCCCCCAGGGATTGGGAAGTTATCGCTTATTCTATGGATAAGGGTAACTGCTAAACTTGTTATGTTTCCTTTAAATCTATGAAGATTTTAAACCCATACAAAAGTTTCCATTGTTTATTAGATTGATGGTTTGTGTCATTGCTTTACCTGGTGTAAAGACGATGTTTCTCTGTTTTTCTTTTGTTCCTGCTCCTCTCTATTCCTGAGATATGGCCCCACCTTCCCTGTGTATAAATCCAGTCTTATTAACCAAGTGGGCAGGACTCTCATCTCCTATTTTCTGTCTTCTTGAAGATAACACCCCATTGGCTAACATGGAAGATGGGACCATATATCACCCACAAATAAACAGCAAGGCTAGATTCAGTAGAACAGGGTCATGTTCACCTGGTAAAAGTGATATTTATGGCAAGTAGCAGGTCCCTTTAAGGGTGAAGGATACAATTTATTATTGGTAGTAGATTATAGGTGATGCATATCTAGCATTCTTTGCATTACTATAGTTTTCCTCCCTTTATTTGAGCAGTACACTGTGCTGAAATAGCAGAAGCAGCAACTCATCTGGATAATATTATGGCATAAAACTGCAGAATTTTGCTAATTGTTTTGCATTCGTCCAATCAGATCTGCTCATTTCGGTAGGTTATATAACATTTTATTCACCTTTAATTATTAGGACGAATAGGTTTGTTTATAATTACGTATCTTGCAGCTCATCCATGTCATATGCTTGATGAAGAGAACGTGATCCCACTGGTCAATTGTTGGCAAATGACAAAAAACGTCATCCATTACTCCTTAAACAAACTAACATGGTACTTAGGTAAGGAAAACCTTGCTAACAAATGATGTAACAGAAGACATGGTGCCGGCTCAAAGACAAGACTGAATTCCAATCACTTCATCAATCTTTTGATTGACAGGGAAGGTTCATGGTTCATCATTGCCTTATCTCTATCTCAAAGATGAGCTTATCTAGTGTTATCATGGTGCAGGTCACCCTAACAGTAAAAATTCTTAACGATGGACCTTCATTTATTATAGAGTGTCAATGATGGGCAGGAGTTCATTAGACCCACCAAAGTACATGACTGGGGAGATGAATATGACCAAATACATGACGGGGTAAATATGACAAGTAATCTTGAAGGTCACCTGACCAAAGTACATAACGGAAAAGATCAACCTGACCAAAGTACATAACTGGGAGGATCAATCTGCCCCACTGGCCAGACTGGCCATATTGGATTTCACAAGTGAGGTCCAACTTCTATTAACGATTGCCCTTCATGCATTATAGAGAGTCAATGATGGACTGGAATTCATTAGACCCATAAAGGTGCATGACTGGGACGATCAATCTGACCAATGTACATGATTGGGTGGATCAATCTGTACAAAGAACTAATTGGAGGATCAATCTGATCAAAGTACATAAATTGGAGGATCAATCTGATCAAAGTATATGATTGGGAGGATCAATCTGACCCACTAGCCAGACAGGGCATATTAGAATTCACAAGTAAATAAGCAACGTCCAGGGTCCACCTTCTCATCCTTGAGAGCATGGTTGCATGGTCAATGTGAGAAGATTGTTTCTCTTGTATAGTCACCTTATCTGGAGCCCTCTTTTTCTCTTTATAGCTCCACTGTCCAGATCAGCGTTCCTTTCCATCTGCTCCTAATATGGCCAATGTAGTGGTATAGGAGATAGAGTGGTAAATCTAAATCTAGCTTGTGGGATAGCTGAGTATAGAAGAAAGTGTGGCACTCACTAGTCTGAAGTCCTTTATTGTATTTCCTAAAAACCACGGAGGCAGGAGGACATGGGGCTACTTTGAATAGTTGAAGATTGAGCACCATTTTCTTCAGACTGTCATTTAGTTCTCAATGTACTCTTTTTTTGGGTCCAGAAAGAGTTGGCTGGATTAATGTGCCAGATCTTCTTGTTTGTTCTTTGTGACTAGCTTGTGGGGTAGGAACATCAGAGGAGGCATTGTTTAGACTTACCACTGTACTCACCATGCCACTGCAATGGCCACCTTGGAAGCAGAAAAAAATTGAAGTACAGTACGATTAGAGCAGAGTAGATAGCTGGAAACAAATAAAGCACATCGAGAAAAGTAACTATACATGATAAAGCTAGTTGTACACATTAGATGGCTTTTTATCCGACAGCCATTTAGGCTAGGGTCACATTAGGTTTTCAGCGCAGCCTGGGGGTAATCTCGCGTTAACAGCATCTTTGCTCGCATTTGGAAATAACGCGATGCCGGCAATGACATTGCATTAGGGGCACAGCCTCCATAGGTTAGTATGGGCAGCGTTAACGCTGTAGCACCGCATTTATGCTGACGCAACTTATGTTGTCAGAGCTACCCCCGGGCAGCTCTGAAAACCTTAATATGACCCTAGCCTTAGCCAATGCTCCCATACACAAGAGCAGTTGCTCAAGCCAACCACTCCAGTGATCTCTATGAGAAAGTCGCTGGTTGTCATGTCGGCCAGCGCCTCATCTCAAGAGAACAATGCGATCACCTGGCTCAAATTGTACATGGACCTTAAACATCTCTCCCAACTCAGGCGGCTGGAGCCCCATACACATTAGACCATCGTCCGAATCCGTCACTATTAGTCTAATGTGTATAGAAGCCATAAGAGGAAAAAGAGATTGCCTCCAAAGTCACAGGCCTAATTTGGTTGTCTTATTCTGAGGTCCATTATTGTGTCTGACCCCCTGGAGGATCCCTGGTACACTGGTGGACCATTTTGTGTTTCACACGAGAAGACGTCTGAGATTATTTTAGGCGTCTGCTCCGAATATATATCTACATAATTGATGAAGCAGGGAATTCTAAACATGAATTCTGCAGTAAATGTTAAATATTTACTTTAAAAACACATTATTTCTTATAGATGATATATTTTAGGGAATGTTTAAAATGGATTTACCAATGCAAACCGCAATCATTTGTACAAGTGGCAAATGTTTACATTTTATTTACTCTGTTCTATTTAAAGGCGCATTTGACGTCATTTTGGAATCTGACAAATGAGGTGACACTTCCAGGATACATTATTTCGATGGTTCTAACATATATGTAGATACATAAATCAATCTCCCTTTCTGCTCCATGACAGGGTCTGGGTACAGAGGCGGACATACTGTAAAAACGGTGCAAATTGTTCAAGGTCCTACTAGACCAGAGAAGAATGGGAATGAGAGTTTAAAAACAAAAACTCTTCACCTCGTATTCTCTCATTCTCCACACTATTTTAGGGTACTTAAAGATAACATAGATACAACCTTACCCCAATCAGCAGGGGTCCCTAATCTGTGGCTTGGGAGTCACCTGTGGCTTACAGGCTCCTTATGTGTGGCTCACGACTATCTTCTAACTTGTTTCACGAGCAGCAGGTTTACTAAACAGCTATGAAGAGCAGGTCTCCGGATTATACATGTTAGGAATAACTTCATAGTAGATCAGTTCTGAATGGGGATATGGTGGGAACCCCGGATGTTGGTATACTGTCTCGGTGTGATTGCTGTGGAAAACCATTAAACATCGGGCCTCCGGGTGTCATTACTATGAGGGGTGGTGGTGGCTGGATGTGGTACGTTACCCTTTGTCAGAGCTGAATGTGGCCTGCGACCTTCTTTTGGAGCTGAATGTGGCTCTCAAGATCAGACAAGTTGAGGACCTCAGATGTAGGCTGCTTTCTTATTGAAGCTGCTCTGTGATTAGGTGATGATGCAGTTTATGAGCACTCTAGACTACCAGGTACGTTACCAGTTGTCCACATTTCTGGGGATATTCAAGTCCTGCCTCAACCCTGCTTCTGTTCCACCCATGAAAGCCACCATCACTTACACACCAGGATTCTCCAATCCCACCCAAGAATGATCCCAGCCTCCAGGGGTTTATATAGACCAACAATCTTTTGGCCCAAGAGTCTCCAGAACTCAGGGAGAGATAGAAAATATGCTATTGCTAAAGGGAACCCGCAAACACCATTCATTGATGTTATGAATATTTGTGTATTTTTATATTATCCCCAAGATACAGGTCATTAATGCAAAATCTGTGACAGGTCCACCAACTATTATGAGACATTTATACCACTTGTGCTTTCATATGGGACTTTCCGGTTTCCATTAACCAATATAGTTCAGGAATAACTACTACCTATGCCCCTCGCATGGCTACTTCCCTACTTACAAATGAAATAAAAACATGAATGTGTAATCTTGAAGCCTAAAAATGGTTTGGTTAGAAGGGTCTGCTACAAACGTATTGTACAGATGTACTCATCTGTCCGGAGAACAGGGTCCTGACGTGTGCCACTGTCAATGGAGAGGTGGTTGGAACCCAGAGTAAGGAAGAATGCTTCACATATGTATGAGAATGCCGTGAATTGCTTGTATTTACAAGCACCATCCGATAATAGCCGTTTATGAAAATAGGAATAATCCTTCAAGGGAGCCACTGGTATAGCTCTATGTCAGAGGTGGGGAACTCCAGGCCTCGAGGGCCATCAAAGGTCATGTTTTCAGGATTGCACAGGGGTTGGAATGATCACTTGTGCAGCTGATTCAATTATAAACTGAGCAATACTAAGGAAATCCTAAAAACATGCACTTTTGGTTGCCCTCGAGGCCTGGAGTTCCTCACCTTTTCTCGATGTGGTTCATAGGATGTACAGAACGTTGGCTGACATTGCCACCACTGGGTAAGGCTGGTTACACTACTACGATTTTGTTAAATCCGACAGCATCAGATCCGATTTAGCCCCCATGTTCTCCAATGGGGATCGGATCGGATGTGCACTTAATGGCATCCGATTTGCATCCAATCTGATTCTGTCCGATTTTTTTCAGGAGCCAAAATCGTAGACTGCTCCGATTTTGGTATCCGATTCAAAAATCAGATCGCATCGGATCCGATGTGATCCGATGCGATCCGATTAAAATAATATGGGAGTCTATGGGGGATCGGATCGGATGGAAAATCGGATCCGATATCGGATCCGATTTTCTGTATTGAGCATGCTCAATACCCTAGACCACTCCCAAAACCTCCCACAGCCCCCCCAGCCATTTAAATCGGATCCGATAAAAAATCAGATCGGATGGCATTCAATGGCATCCGATTTTGAGCATCGGATTTAACAAAATCATAATTTGACAGTAGCCTAAAGGGATACTTCTACATCAGATATTTGTTACGTCTGGTGATAGGATGCAGTCAACTGATCAGGGTCTCCAATTTCCCACATACTCAAAACAACAGAACAGTTAGGTCAATTGGCTTCTTATGAAATTATCTTGTGATTTGCCTGAGACAGAGACATTAGGCGGTCAATCTTATTGGGGACAGAGACTGATGTTGGATGATGATCTCTGCTGTATAATCAAAAAGGAATATATACATTTTGTAGAACAATTCCAGTGTCGAAATGTCTGATTTTTCTTTTCTGCATTTAAAAGGGAGATGTATCCGGTCACCACCAATGTGATGATATAGATGACCACTATATGTGTCCATTTTCACGAGACGTAATTCACTCCGTTCTTCTCTTGCTTGGAGCCTTTTCATATCCTATTCATCCATTTCCCAGTTTTTATGGTTCCATACAAAGGTACCAGATGCTGAGTGACGGGAACCAATGGCAGCTGCCGTCCAATGTAATCTACATAGTGGTAATAAGGAAGCAAATAATTAATCCACGTGTGGGGCAACCAATGGGGCGGACATGGAAACTCCATGCAGATGTTGCCGTCTTTTGGATCTAAACAGATAGTTTGTACAATGCTGATATTCCATAGGAGCTAAAGGCTTCCACCCTCCCAAAGCCGACTTTAGGGAAATTTACCCATTTTCCTCTCTTGGTCCCTGACCGAATAATAAAACAGGGATTTACAAAGACTCCTCACAGAACATGAAGCCATGAATGCGGCTCGGCAACTTGTTACGTCTTGCAGTTCATTGTCGGACCTTAACCTCTTCAGGGTCAAGTTTTTGAAGGTCTCCCCTAGTTTTCTATCCTTAAAGACAATACCAAGTGGTTGTAACGAGTATAAGTAGGAAATGTCTTAAAAACAGAATATATTGTGCTTGCGTCCGAAGCAGTGTGACAGCTGAATCGAGCTGATCGAAGCCTTTTCATGATTAGAAACAATGGCTTCAGCATGAACAGCGGGAGACATCATGAAGTGTTTTCTGAGCTCGGACTCCAGATAGAAGAACATTACATAACTTTCTCTTTGTAGGAGTTGGCAGCCGTGAAGGTAGAGAATTCTGTAGCCAGAAGCTCAGCACTCAACGTCTCTTTCTCCTAAGCCAACTACTGAGCAGAAAGTAGACTATCTTATTTTTCCACTGCGTCAACAGAAGCATGTTTTTCATCACAGATTAATAAACCAAGCTTTTCGTCATTTTTCTTGGTCCTTGAGGGTTTCTTCCCACAGGTTTCTATCATTGGAATGAGCAATCAATGACCACAACATTTGGAACGGCAAAATGTAGGAATGTCTGTTGCCAAAGATGGAGATAAACTCTAATTAGCATTCCTCATTTTTTGCTAAAGAATGGAGAATACATCAGGGCTGAGACTGGTGTTTCAAAGAGTTCATCATCAGCTACCTGTAATTGCCCAACTATCATCTATCTATCTATCTATCTATCTATCTATCTATCTATCTATCTATCTATCTATCTATCTATCTATCTATCTATCTATCATCAGGGCCGGCATCACCATCCGGCAAGTGCTGGGGCAGCCCTGACAGCCAGGGGCCCATTAGGGACAGACAGCCATGTCAATGAGAGGCCCATTCAGGACACTCAGCAAGACGTTGAGTGCTTCCACAGCTCTGTCGGTGCACATGGCTAATTTGAATGCGATGCAGATTAGCCATGTGCAGGCTCCCAGGGTTATGGAGCTTCCTCCTCTGCAGATTGAAGCAGTGATGAGTCATCACCATACGACCTCATCACACTGCAGCAGGCAATGAGGAGGGAGCACAGACCAGAGGCTGCTGCAAGGATGTGGTGGGGACAGCACCTGCAGAGAAGGACACAGCCCCGGGGGAGCGGATGGAAGGTGAGCATAATCTTTTTTTTCTTTTTTTTTTACTGTGAAGCCAGGATGGGGAAATATTGTCACACTTGGGAGGTGAAGAAATCAGGTAACTTGATGGTGTGATGGGCAAAAGGGGTCAGGAGAGCCTAATCTGACCCTGATGCTGGGGTCCCTGGCTCACCCTGATCTCAGAGGTACCTCTGATGGTGAGGAGTTCCGAGCCACCATCCTTTACCCTAAGCTCCTGATTAGCCCTAGGCTGAGGGCACCTACCTCCACCCACGGGTCGGGTATAACAGCTTCTCATATGGCAATTGCACTCCAGGAGAGGCTTCAGTACAGCAGCAAGACGTCTTCTCAGCTCAATGACCAAGAGCCAACTAACTCTATAAACGGCGTCTGACAGAAGAGAGGGAAGGCTATTTAAAGCCAAGGCGTGGGGATTCCCGGTGAGTCACACTTCAACCACTCAACCAGCAGCTAAACATAATAGTGAGTGCAGCTCTAGAGCACAACACAGGAGATAAGACCTTCACACCAATAAAGGCCCAGTCTCACATAACGACGCACTAGCGATCCAGAATTATACCAAGGTCGTTGTGAATTTTCTCTCCATAGCGTAGTATTGAGATCGTTGCTCATTATCTGTCAAACACAACGATGTAGCGTTCCCAGCGGGAGCACAACAACGCAGGAATGACCCAGAGCAGTGTGTAACGATCAACGATCTCACAGCAGGGACCAGATCGTTGGTGTGTTTCACACAGAACGACATTGCTATTGGGATTGCTGTTGCGTCACGAAATACGTGACACAACAGCGATCTCGTTAGCGATCTCTTTATGTGTGACAGGGCCTTAACTCATGCTGCCTTTAAGGAAAACAACACGTACAGCAGCATCCCGCAATGTCAGCGCAAACTAAGCGCGTGACAGTACCCCCTCCTTTAAGAGAGGCCTCCGGACTCGACAACAGAAACATCCGAAAAAAGTCCACATCCCCTAAGCGATGAGATATAAAAGATGTTATGGGTTGCCAAAACTGGGGGTAGGTCAAGTCTGTACAGCACAAGATTGCAAATGGCCGATATTCGAAACGGTCCTGCAACCCCGGAACTAGAAGCCCCAGCAGCACGCCTCCACCTGACGTGCTTGGGCAACACCCAGACATACTCATTAACACTCAAGTCTGGACCTGTACATTTATTTACACACATGCGGGCACAATCAGAGGGTGCAGGCTTAGGTAGGCAAGTACCAGGCACATCTCTCTGGACCCCAGGACTCCCTCCCTTGGGAAGCACAGTAGAAACAACCACCCTTCTCCTGCCCCTCTTCATAAAATGGCGCCCAGAAGCCCCAGGAGTCAGGAGTGTGGTGTGCACTCTACCCTCACCCCCAGGTAAACTCCCAACCTCCTTGAATGAAGAAGTTGGTGTAGACGCCACCAGCACGGCAGAGATGGAAGTACCCCGGCAAGTACCCTCACAGGCAGTACCCCAGCGAACCACCTCCTGGACCTGCCAGTCAATTACCGGGTTGTGATTTCTCAGCCAAGGGAGACCCAAGACAATGGGGATTGGTAAATTTTCCAAGATGTAACAAGAGAGCAACTCCTGGTGATGAGTTCCTATGCTCAAGTTCACATTATGTACAACTTGGGATGTCACCTTCTGGCTGAGCGGAACTGAGTCAATGGCGGAGATAGGAATAGGTCTCGCTACGGTTCTACTGGTGAAGCCATGAGTCTGTGCAAAGCGAGAATCCATAAGAACAACTCCCACTCCGCTATCAACTAGCACCAGTACAGTCTCAGTTTTTCCATCTAGCAGCACTTTGGCAGACAGTGTGAATGGAGATTTAGAAAGAAAGGAGATATAAACTCACTGGTTGTCTCCTTCCAAATGACCCGAGGGAGGTTGCGTCTGAGACTATGTATTTGTCCCGGAGCGATGCGGACAAACCTTGATAAAATTATCAGCTTGACCACAATAAAAACAAGCTCTGCCCACTTGATGAACTGCAACTACAGGAGGTTTAACATGAGGGCCTACTGCCCCCAACTGCATAGGTTCATCGCGTGGAGCCTCCTCAACAGGGATAGCCACAGGGGACAAAGTTGGTCTTGGTCTCTCCTACAGACGTCTGTCTACTAGGGATGGGCGAATCTACTCGCTAGGACTCGTTACTCGGCGAGTAGTAAGGGACTCGCAGGACTCGGTACTCTGCGAGTTTCCCAGTGATTACTCGCACGAGTCCAATGCAAATCAATATCAATCCTAGTTTTGTCAGAAACGCTGAAAAAACTAGGATTGCCATTGTTTGCATTAGACTCGGCTACTGTGCCAGTGATAGCAGGGAAACTCGCAAGTAACTGCTGTTTCTTTGCGAGCCGAGTCCAGCTGTCTTCTCTGTGCAGCTCCAGGGTCCTAGAGCCCGCCTGCTCACAGAGATGATGTAGCAGTGCTGAGATTGTTCTCAGTCTGCTCATTCCCTGTGCATAGACATCTATATCTATGCACAGGGGATGTAGCAGAGAGGACATCGCGTTTTGGACTACGTCGGACGGAAGAGGATTTTTTTAATTAAAGATGGAGTCCCTAATGGCTTTTTTTTTTATTTCAAATAAAATTTTTTCTCTGTGTTGTGTTTTTTTAACCCTTTATTGGAGATTCTTAGTGGCTGGGTCAAACGTGGCCTGACATTAAGAATCTCGGGCTTAAGGGTATGTGCACATCTGACGTTTGTGCATCTCTGCAGAACGTCCAAAAACCGGTGTAGATTAGCAGAAACTGAGTTTTCTGTGCTCAGTTTTGTTCCTCGTTTTTCAAGCGTTTTTTTCCACGTTTTCCGCCCGGTTTTACAGCGTTTTTCTCGGCGGTTTTCTTGCCGTTTTTTCAGACTGGTCTCTGGTGCACTTGTTATGCTGGAACCGCTGGAAAAACGACCAAAAGAAGTCACTTGCTCTATTTTTGAAAACCGGTGGAAAACCGGTGGAAAAACTGAAAACGACCAGAAAAAAACCGTTCTAATGAAGACAGCGTTTTCTAAACTCCATTGAGTATCATGTTAATCCAGCCGGTGGCTAGGATTAACATAAATTAACATAAAACTGAGCGGAAAACGCCAACGGAAACCGGTAAAAAACAGCCCACAAAACGACTGATGTGCACATACCCTAATACCAGCTTGTATAACAAAGCTGGTATTAACCCCTTTATTACCCAGCGTGCTACCGCCACCAGGGCCGCTGGAAGAGCGGGGTTCAGCGCCAGAGGATGGCGCTTCAATGAACGCGCCATCTTCTGGGGCGGCTGCGGGCTGCAATTTGCAGCGGGGGGTGCCCAGAAAGCTTGGGCATCCCTGCGCTGCGGATTCCAGCCCCCAGCTGCTTAGCTGTACCTGGCTAGACATAGAAATTGCGCGGAGCCCCACGCATTTTTTTTAAATTATTTCATGAAATTTTGAGATTCTGACTCTGACTCTGACTCTGAGACTCTGACTCTGAAATTCATGAAATAATTAAAAAAAAATGCGTGGGGCTCCGCGCAATTTCTATGTCTAGCCAGGTACAGCTAAGCAGCTGGGGGCTGGAATCCGCAGCGCAGGGATGCCCAAGCTTTCTGGGCACCCCCCGCTGCAAATTGCAGCCCGCAGCCGCCCCAGAAGATGGCGCGTTCATTAAAGCGCCATCCTCTGGCGCTGAACCCCGCTCTTCCAGCGGCCCTGGTAGCGGTGGCACGCTGGGTAATAAAGGGGTTAGGGCCAGCTTTGTATTATCAGCTGGCCCTAAGCCCGAAACTTATGGCGGTCACGCCAATATTAGACATGACCGCCATGAATTTCTATTAAATTGTTTTAAAAAAAACACAACACAAAGAAAATTTTTTATTAGAAATAAAAAAAAAAGCCATTAGGGACTCCATCTTTAATTAAAAAAATCCTCTTCCGTCCGACGCAGTCCAAAACGCGATGTCCTCTCTTGCTACATCCCCTGTGCATAGATATAGATGTCTATGCACAGGGAATGAGCAGACTGAGAACAATCTCAGCTCTGCTACATCATCTCTGTGCACAGACATTCATGTCTGTACACAGGGAATGAGCAGACTGAGAACAATCTCAGCTCTGCTACATCAGGCAGCAGGCAGGCTCTAGGACCCTGGAGCTGGCAGCCAGCACACAGAGCAGACAGGACTCTTATCTGTGCGAGTTTCCCAGCGATTACTTACAAAGTAAACGAGTCCAATGCAGATAAATGACAAAACTAGGATTGCTTCAGGCTGAAGCTTCCGAGACACGTCTGCGATTTGTAAATCTCACACTACTCGCTATTACTCGCTTCCCCATTCATTAACATTGGACTCGCTAGACTCGCAACGAGTAGTGAGTCCTGTGCTCGGACTCGCTAGAGTCAAGCGATTCCGAGTAATTTAGGATTCGCCCATCACTACTGTCTACCCTAATGGCCAGGGACATTGCAACCTCCAATGACTCAGGTGCGGCGTACTGAACCAGGGTGTCTTGCAGTCTGGCTCACAAACCAAAACAGAACTGACTCCTGAGGGCAGGGTTGTTTCACAGGGTGTCAATCGCTCAACTCCGAAACATTGAGCAGTACTCCTCCACTGTTCGTGGTCCCTGCTTGAGTTTACAGAGGTTTGACTCAACAAGAGTCACCCTGTCTGGTTCACCATACACCGGAGCCAGAGCAGCAAAAAAGCAGTCCACCGACCGCAGCAATGGTGAGTCGGCCGCTCGGGGGAAGGCCCAGGTCTGGGGATCTCCTTTAAGAAGGGAGATTATAATCCCTACCCGCTGTTTCTCACTCCCAGATGAACGGGGACAAAGCCTGAAATAAAGTTTAAAGGCTTCATTGAACACAAAGAATTTATCTGGAGGCCAGATACCCCACAACCTGCTGCAGCTGCTGCACCACCTGTGTTCACAGACCAGTGACCTCAGCTGAGATGGTTTACATCAGTTGTGAGAAGGCATCTGCAGAGGATGTCTGAGACATATTGGCTCAGAGAAAAAAAAAAACGGTTATGGTCCGATAATAATCTCACGCTTGGGAGGTGAGGGAATCAGGTAACTTGATGCTGTGATGGGCAAAGGGGGTCAGGAGAGCCTAATCTGTCCCTGATGCTGGGGTCCCTGGCTTACCTTGATCTCAGAGGTACCCCTAATCGTGAGGAGTTCTGAGCCGCCACTCTTTACCCTAAGTTTATGATTAGCCCCAGACTGAGGGCCCATACCTCCACCCACGGGTCAGGGATCACAGCTTCTCCCATGGCAATAGAACTGCAGGGGAAGGGACTCCTGGTGAGTCACACTTCAACCACTCAACCTGCAGCTAAACATAATAATGAGTGCAGCTCTAGAGCACAACACAGGAAGCAAGACTTTCACACCAATACCTCATGCAGCCCTTATAGGAAAACAACACATACAGCAGCATCCAGCGATGTCAGCGCAAACTAAGCACATCACACATATATACCAGCAGGAGAGCCACCATATTAAATATTATCTGGAGGCTGCTGCTGGGGTGTATGGAGGATGTTCTGGCTGTATATGGAGGCTGTGCTGGCTGCATATGGAGTCTGTGCTGGGGCAGATGCTGTATTGGCTGTATATGAAGGCTGTGCTGGGGTATATGGAGGTTGTACTGACTGTATATGGAGGCTGTACTGGGGTATATGGAGTCTGTGTTGGGGTATATGAAGGCTGTGCTGGATGTGTAAGAAGGCTGTGCTGGGGTACATGGAGGTTGTACTGGGGAATATAGAGGCTGTGCAGGGGTATATAGAAGCACTGCTGGCTGAATATGGAGGCTGTGCTGGGGTATATAGAGGCTGTGCTGGGGTGTATAGAGTCTGTGCTGGCTTTATATAGAGGCTGTGCTGGCTGTATATGGAGGCTGTGCTGGGGTATATAGAGGCTGTGCTGGCTGTATATGGAGGCTGTGCTGAGGTATATGGAGGCTGTACTGGCTGTATATTGAGGCTGTGCTGGGATATTTGAAGGCTGTACTGGAGTATATAGAGGCTGTGCTGGGGTATATAGAGGCTGTGCTGGCTGTATATAGAGGCTGTGCTAGCTGTATATAGAGGTTGCACTGGCTATATATGGAAGCTGTGCTGGGGTATATGGAGGATGTGCTGGCTGTATAAAGAGGCTGTGCTGGGGTAAATGCAGACTGTACTGGCTGTATATGGAGGCTGTGCTGGCTGTATATGGAGGCTGTGCTGGGCTATATAGAGGCTGTGCTGGATGTATATGGAGGCTGTGCTGGGGTATATAGAGTCTGTGCTGGGGTATATGGAGGCTGTGCTGAATATATAATATGGAAGCTGTACTGGACTGTATATATCATTTGGAGGCTGCTGCTGGGCTGCCACAGCTTCCAAGTAATATATATAGCCTGGCACAGCCTCCAAATAATATATACAGCCCAGCACAGACTCCAAATAATATATATATATAGCCTAGCACAACCATCAAATAATATTTAAAGTCCAGCAGAGCCTCCAAATATTATATACAGCCCGGAGCTTCTATATTACATATACAGTATATTGTATATACAGTCCAGCAGTATGCATAGTATATATATACAGCTCTAAACAGGCTCTATATTATATGTACAGCCCACCCAGGAGCCTCTATATTATACACAGCCAACAGCTTCTACAGTATATTATATTCATAAATCATGGTCTGTGTTAAAGGGTCCCACTGAGACTGTTTCACCCGGGGCTCACAAAAACCTGGAGCTGGCCCTGTCATCTATCCCATATCCATCTTCTAAATCATTCAATAATTCATTATCTATCTATCTATGTAGACCAAGTAAAAAATAGATTGCAGCACTCCTTCAAGATGTATACTTTGCCTTTATTTGGCCATCAGGAACGCTGAGCGACGTTTCAGTCTTCCTGAACTTTCTTCTAGACTTTGATAGAAAAAAGTCCAGGGAGATGGAAACATCGGACAGCGTTCCTGATGGCCAAATAAAGGCAAAGTATACATCTTGAAGGAGTGCTGCAATCTATATTTTACTTGGTCTTTATACAAAAGAACATTTGACAATTGTTTCAGATTGATTTTTGCACCCAACAGATGCAACTGCTGCTCTTGTTATTTCCATTATATATCTATGTATCTATCTATGGGGGCCGTTACACGCTACGATATCTGTAACTATATCACTGAAACGTCGCAGATTGTCAGTCGCTCCAATGACGTCGTTGCGTGTGACACGTGGATCTTACAAGCGATAAGTGGTCAGATCATTCATTGCAGATATGAGAACCGGACCCCACATCAGACGATGTCGATCCTGCAATCTGCTGCATCGTTCTGTGTGACACCACCATAACCGATCTCCTGACCGATTTCTCCTATTCACAGCATTGACAATCATCGGTCGCTGGTTGTGTGAACGATCCCTGCACGTAACATCGCTGCTGCATCCTGAACGTTATCTATAAATGTGACACCTCACTAATGATGTTGTCCACGAGCGCGCACCCCTGAGATCATAGGTGAGACCGCTCACAAAATCATAGTGTGTGACGGCCCCCTTAGTGTCTAGTCCACATCTATCTATCTATCTATCTATCTATCTATCTATCTATCTATCTATCTATCTATCTATCTATCTATATTATCTTATATTCCTTATAAGTGTCGGGTGCAAAAAATCCTGAAAATTGCAATGTCCATTTGCAATTGATTGTACTTACCAAAAATCAGGCAGCACTTCAAATTCCATCAACCAGGACAACTTTAATGTAGCCCCTCATGGCGCGACATTTCATCCTCTATGGGTACCATTACACGCCGAACCGCAGTGAGAAATCTGACCGGCAATCAGTAGCCCTGTCACCATCGCCGTGAAATTGCCTCGCAATTGCGGCGTATAATTGGGGAATTTAGCAGCGATAAAAAAGGTTGCGCCTGGTTCCGATTTCACAGCACTGCTCCAAAATCAGAGGCAATCATGAAGGCGACAATCCCTGCTTTTGGCGTGTGAAGGGGCGATAGGGATGGAATCAGCGTCGCCTACTGATTTCCCGGAGGCGTGCCACAGCGTGCTGGACATCGCGCCCCGTCAGCGATGATTGGTGGTGGCTACTGCGTTTCCATTGGCTGTCCCTTCAGAGGGCGACATATTTGAACAGCTGTCCATTCACACTACACAATGGCAATGGTGTCATGTATTAGCCAGCCTTCCTGCGCATGCTGGCCAATCATGACGCTATTGCGTTGTCTGATCAGCGTGTTTGGGGCGCGGAATACACCAGTCTGTCACGCCTATGTTCTTAAGTAGAAACAAATGAGTCCTGCACACAGAGAACAAGTCTGTAAGGACATGTTCACACCGCCAACATATTTGGAGACAAAAAGCTAAATGCGACCAAAAACAACAGTACACTGCAGTAAAAGTATTAAATGCAAGTGCAGTATAAAAAATAGTATAACAAATACAGGGTACTTAGTCTATCCGTTTTTTTTGCGCAAAAAAAGTTATATCAAGCCACGTCACTAACTTCAAAGTGTACCCATCTCTGACACAGTCCTAACTGTTGTATTAAAAACCTGACTAGTGTGTATACTTACCAGTGAGCAGGAACCAGCAGAACCTGTGTCTGAGATGGACTGAAGGCGACGGGGCTCTATGTGTGCAGGGCCCAGAGAGGGGGGCGGGAACTCCATCTCTTGCAAAGCAAGAGGCAACTTAATTAGAAACAAATGAGTCCTGCACACAGAGAACAAGTCTGTAAGGACATGTTCACACCGCCAACATATTTGGAGACAAAAAGCTAAATGCGACCAAAAACAACAGTACACTGCAGTAAAAGTATTAAATGCAAGTGCAGTATAAAAAATAGTATAACAAATACAGGGTACTTAGTCTATCCGTTTTTTTTGCGCAAAAAAAGTTATATCAAGCCACGTCACTAACTTCAAAGTGTACCCATCTCTGACGCAGTCCTAACTGTTGTATTAAAAACCTGACTAGTGTGTATACTTACCAGTGAGCAGGAACCAGCAGAACCTGTGTCTGAGATGGACTGAAGGCGACGGGCTCTATGTGTGCAGGGCCCAGAGAGGGGGGCGGGAACTCCATCTCTTGCAAAGCAAGAGGCAACTTAATTAGAAACAAATGAGTCCTGCACACAGAGAACAAGTCTGTAAGGACATGTTCACACCGCCAACATATTTTTTTGCGCAAAAAAACGGATAGACTAAGTACCCTGTATTTGTTATACTATTTTTTATACTGCACTTGCATTTAATACTTTTACTGCAGTGTACTGTTGTTTTTGGTCGCATTTAGCTTTTTGTCTCCAAATATGTTGGCGGTGTGAACATGTCCTTACAGACTTGTTCTCTGTGTGCAGGACTCATTTGTTTCTAATTAAGTTGCCTCTTGCTTTGCAAGAGATGGAGTTCCCGTCCCCCTCTCTGGGCCCTGCACACATAGAGTCCCGTCGCCTTCAGTCCATCTCAGACACAGGTCTTGCTGGCTCCTGCTCACTGGTAAGTATACACACTAGTCAGGTTTTTTAATACAACAGTTAGGACTGCGTCAGAGATGGGTACACTTTGAAGTTAGTGACGTGGCTTGATATAACTTTTTTTGCGCAAAAAAACGGATAGACTAAGTACCCTGTATTTGTTATACTATTTTTTATACTGCACTTGCATTTAATACTTTTACTGCAGTGTACTGTTGTTTTTGGTCGCATTTAGCTTTTGTCTCCAAACGCCTATGTTCTTGCAACGCAGAACATGTACGCCCACATTCTTTTCAGGATTGCGGCGTGTGAAGCGGCGAGGGAACTCCACCGGATTGGTTCTGCTGTTGGTGTGGCAACTTCCGGGGCGACACATCGCCTTAAGTTGAGGGCGAAATTGCGGCGTGTATCTATCTATCAACAGAAAAAAACTGCACAGCACTCAAGATATAATGTGAACTGGTGCAAGCTGTGATGCTGGTACAAACAACCAGAAAAAAATCAATGCAGCACTCAGCTACTACCAAAAATGTACATATGCTAATAAGCGGTTTATATATGAGGAAAAAATTAAAAAGCTTACGTTTTTTTCAAAAAACTCAATATTCTTATCTTTTTATTTTCTGGGGTTCTTCGTACATATATTGGCCAATATCTGTTTGCTCATCAACCACGCCACGGTGACCCCAGGTCTGATGAGTCCTATGCTGAAATCCCTGTCCTCCTTGTCCTCCCTGTCCCACTACTAAGTGGGTGGACACCATCTCAATCCAAAACCATGTATTAGCATGTGTTCATTTTTGGTAGGAATTGAGTGCTGCAGTGAATTTTTTTTTGGTTGTATCTATCTATCTATCTATCTATCTATCTAACTAGAAAAAAATACTCTGCAGCACTCAGCTACTACCAATGACGTACAAATGCTAACAAGCTATATATATATGAGAAAAAAGTTTAAAAACTTACGTTTTTTTCAAACAACTCAAAATCTTATCTTTTTATTTCTGAAGTTCTTGGTACACACATTGGCCAATGTCTGTTTGCTCATCAACTGCGACAAAGTGACTTCAGGTCTGATGAGTCCTAACGCTGACATCCCTGTCCTCCTTGTCCACCCCCCACTTCTCAGTGGGCAGACTCCATCTGGACCCTAGATCACCTGTGAGTGATAAGGGTGCAAATTGCAGCATGGAGCCTGCAACTCCATAAGATACAAAACAGAAAAAACTGCACAGCACTCACAGACTAATGTGAACCGGTGCCAGCAGGGCTGCTGGATCAAATAACTAGAAAAAAATACTCTGCAGCACTCAGCTTTTAAACTTTTTTCTCATATATATATAGCTTGTTAGCATATGTACATCATTGGTAGTAGCTGAGTGCTGCAGAGTACTTTTTTCTAGTTATTTGATCCAGCAGCCCTGCTGGCACCGGTTCACATTAGTCTGTGAGTGCTGTGCAGTTTTTTTTCTGTTTTGTATCTTATGGAGTGGCTGGCTCCTTGATTTGCACCCTTATTGACCACAGGTGATCGAGGGTCTAGATGGTGTCTGCCCACTGAGAAGTGGGGGGTGGACAAGGAGGACAGGGATATTAGCATAGGACTCATCGGACCAGAAGTCACTTTGTCACAGTTGATGAGCAAACAGACATTGGCCAATGTATGTACCAAGAACTTCAGAAATAAAAAGATAAGATTTTGAGTTTTTTGAAAAAAACGTAAGTTTTTAAACTTTTTTCTCATATATATAGCTTGTTAGCATATGTACATCATTGGTAGTAGCTGAGTGCTGCAGAGTATTTTTTTCTAGTTATTTGATCCAGCATCCCTGCTGGCACCGGTTCACATTAGTCTGTGAGTGCTGTGCAGTTTTTTTTCTGTTTTGTATCTATCTATCTATCTATCTATCTATCTATCTATCTATCTATCTATCTATCTATCTATCTAATATGAAAAAGATCCTTGCAGCACACAGCTACTACCAATGATGTACATAAGCTACTAGCTATATATATTTGAGGAAAAAGTTTAAAAACTTACGTTTTTTTCAAAAAACTCAAAAATCTCCAATTTTTTATTTAATTCTGAAGTTCTTGGTACATACATTGGCCAATGTCTGTTTGCTCATCAACTGCGACAAAGTGACTTCAGGTCTGATGAGTCCTACGCTGATATCCCTATCCTCCTTGTCCGCTTCCCCACTACTAAGTGGGCAGACACCATCTAGACCCTCCATCACCTGTAGGTAATGAGGGTGCACATTGCAGCATGGATCCTGCAACTCCATATGATAAATAACAAGAAAAAACTGCACAGCACTCAAAGACAAATGTGAACTGGTGCTAGCAAAGCTGCAGGGTTATATAATATGAAAAAGATCCTTGCAGCACACAGCTACTACCAATGATGTACATAAGCTACTAGCTATATATATTTGAGGAAAAAGTTTAAAAACTTACGTTTTTTTCAAAAAACTCAAAAATCTCCAATTTTTTATTTAATTCTGAAGTTCTTGGTACATACATTGGCCAATGTCTGTTTGCTCATCAACTGCGACAAAGTGACTTCAGGTCTGATGAGTCCTACGCTGATATCCCTATCCTCCTTGTCCGCTTCCCCACTACTAAGTGGGCAGACACCATCTAGACCCTCCATCACCTGTAGGTAATGAGGGTGCACATTGCAGCATGGATCCTGCAACTCCATATGATAAATAACAAGAAAAAACTGCACAGCACTCAAAGACAAATGTGAACTGGTGCTAGCAAAGCTGCAGGGTTATATAATATGAAAAAGATCCTTGCAGCACACAGCTACTACCAATGATGTACATAAGCTACTAGCTATATATATTTGAGGAAAAAGTTTAAAAACTTACGTTTTTTTCAAAAAACTCAAAAATCTCCAATTTTTTATTTAATTCTGAAGTTCTTGGTACATACATTGGCCAATGTCTGTTTGCTCATCAACTGCGACAAAGTGACTTCAGGTCTGATGAGTCCTACGCTGATATCCCTATCCTCCTTGTCCGCTTCCCCACTACTAAGTGGGCAGACACCATCTAGACCCTCCATCACCTGTAGGTAATGAGGGTGCACATTGCAGCATGGATCCTGCAACTCCATATGATAAATAACAAGAAAAAACTGCACAGCACTCAAAGACAAATGTGAACTGGTGCTAGCAAAGCTGCAGGGTTATATAATATGAAAAAGATCCTTGCAGCACACAGCTACTACCAATGATGTACATAAGCTACTAGCTATATATATTTGAGGAAAAAGTTTAAAAACTTACGTTTTTTTTCAAAAAACTCAAAAATCTCCAATTTTTTATTTAATTCTGAAGTTCTTGGTACATACATTGGCCAATGTCTGTTTGCTCATCAACTGCGACAAAGTGACTTCAGGTCTGATGAGTCCTACGCTGATATCCCTATCCTCCTTGTCCGCTTCCCCACTACTAAGTGGGCAGACACCATCTAGACCCTCCATCACCTGTAGGTAATGAGGGTGCACATTGCAGCATGGATCCTGCAACTCCATATGATAAATAACAAGAAAAAACTGCACAGCACTCAAAGACAAATGTGAACTGGTGCTAGCAAAGCTGCAGGGTTATATAATATGAAAAAGATCCTTGCAGCACACAGCTACTACCAATGATGTACATAAGCTACTAGCTATATATATTTGAGGAAAAAGTTTAAAAACTTACGTTTTTTTCAAAAAACTCAAAAATCTCCAATTTTTTATTTAATTCTGAAGTTCTTGGTACATACATTGGCCAATGTCTGTTTGCTCATCAACTGCGACAAAGTGACTTCAGGTCTGATGAGTCCTACGCTGATATCCCTATCCTCCTTGTCCGCTTCCCCACTACTAAGTGGGCAGACACCATCTAGACCCTCCATCACCTGTAGGTAATGAGGGTGCACATTGCAGCATGGATCCTGCAACTCCATATGATAAATAACAAGAAAAAACTGCACAGCACTCAAAGACAAATGTGAACTGGTGCTAGCAAAGCTGCAGGGTTATATAATATGAAAAAGATCCTTGCAGCACACAGCTACTACCAATGATGTACATAAGCTACTAGCTATATATATTTGAGGAAAAAGTTTAAAAACTTACGTTTTTTTCAAAAAACTCAAAAATCTCCAATTTTTTATTTAATTCTGAAGTTCTTGGTACATACATTGGCCAATGTCTGTTTGCTCATCAACTGCGACAAAGTGACTTCAGGTCTGATGAGTCCTACGCTGATATCCCTATCCTCCTTGTCCGCTTCCCCACTACTAAGTGGGCAGACACCATCTAGACCCTCCATCACCTGTAGGTAATGAGGGTGCACATTGCAGCATGGATCCTGCAACTCCATATGATAAATAACAAGAAAAAACTGCACAGCACTCAAAGACAAATGTGAACTGGTGCTAGCAAAGCTGCAGGGTTATATAATATGAAAAAGATCCTTGCAGCACACAGCTACTACCAATGATGTACATAAGCTACTAGCTATATATATTTGAGGAAAAAGTTTAAAAACTTACGTTTTTTTCAAAAAACTCAAAAATCTCCAATTTTTTATTTAATTCTGAAGTTCTTGGTACATACATTGGCCAATGTCTGTTTGCTCATCAACTGCGACAAAGTGACTTCAGGTCTGATGAGTCCTACGCTGATATCCCTATCCTCCTTGTCCGCTTCCCCACTACTAAGTGGGCAGACACCATCTAGACCCTCCATCACCTGTAGGTAATGAGGGTGCACATTGCAGCATGGATCCTGCAACTCCATATGATAAATAACAAGAAAAAACTGCACAGCACTCAAAGACAAATGTGAACTGGTGCTAGCAAAGCTGCAGGGTTATATAATATGAAAAAGATCCTTGCAGCACACAGCTACTACCAATGATGTACATAAGCTACTAGCTATATATATTTGAGGAAAAAGTTTAAAAACTTACGTTTTTTTCAAAAAACTCAAAAATCTCCAATTTTTTATTTAATTCTGAAGTTCTTGGTACATACATTGGCCAATGTCTGTTTGCTCATCAACTGCGACAAAGTGACTTCAGGTCTGATGAGTCCTACGCTGATATCCCTATCCTCCTTGTCCGCTTCCCCACTACTAAGTGGGCAGACACCATCTAGACCCTCCATCACCTGTAGGTAATGAGGGTGCACATTGCAGCATGGATCCTGCAACTCCATATGATAAATAACAAGAAAAAACTGCACAGCACTCAAAGACAAATGTGAACTGGTGCTAGCAAAGCTGCAGGGTTATATAATATGAAAAAGATCCTTGCAGCACACAGCTACTACCAATGATGTACATAAGCTACTAGCTATATATATTTGAGGAAAAAGTTTAAAAACTTACGTTTTTTTCAAAAAACTCAAAAATCTCCAATTTTTTATTTAATTCTGAAGTTCTTGGTACATACATTGGCCAATGTCTGTTTGCTCATCAACTGCGACAAAGTGACTTCAGGTCTGATGAGTCCTACGCTGATATCCCTATCCTCCTTGTCCGCTTCCCCACTACTAAGTGGGCAGACACCATCTAGACCCTCCATCACCTGTAGGTAATGAGGGTGCACATTGCAGCATGGATCCTGCAACTCCATATGATAAATAACAAGAAAAAACTGCACAGCACTCAAAGACAAATGTGAACTGGTGCTAGCAAAGCTGCAGGGTTATATAATATGAAAAAGATCCTTGCAGCACACAGCTACTACCAATGATGTACATAAGCTACTAGCTATATATATTTGAGGAAAAAGTTTAAAAACTTACGTTTTTTTCAAAAAACTCAAAAATCTCCAATTTTTTATTTAATTCTGAAGTTCTTGGTACATACATTGGCCAATGTCTGTTTGCTCATCAACTGCGACAAAGTGACTTCAGGTCTGATGAGTCCTACGCTGATATCCCTATCCTCCTTGTCCGCTTCCCCACTACTAAGTGGGCAGACACCATCTAGACCCTCCATCACCTGTAGGTAATGAGGGTGCACATTGCAGCATGGATCCTGCAACTCCATATGATAAATAACAAGAAAAAACTGCACAGCACTCAAAGACAAATGTGAACTGGTGCTAGCAAAGCTGCAGGGTTATATAATATGAAAAAGATCCTTGCAGCACACAGCTACTACCAATGATGTACATAAGCTACTAGCTATATATATTTGAGGAAAAAGTTTAAAAACTTACGTTTTTTTCAAAAAACTCAAAAATCTCCAATTTTTTATTTAATTCTGAAGTTCTTGGTACATACATTGGCCAATGTCTGTTTGCTCATCAACTGCGACAAAGTGACTTCAGGTCTGATGAGTCCTACGCTGATATCCCTATCCTCCTTGTCCGCTTCCCCACTACTAAGTGGGCAGACACCATCTAGACCCTCCATCACCTGTAGGTAATGAGGGTGCACATTGCAGCATGGATCCTGCAACTCCATATGATAAATAACAAGAAAAAACTGCACAGCACTCAAAGACAAATGTGAACTGGTGCTAGCAAAGCTGCAGGGTTATATAATATGAAAAAGATCCTTGCAGCACACAGCTACTACCAATGATGTACATAAGCTACTAGCTATATATATTTGAGGAAAAAGTTTAAAAACTTACGTTTTTTTTCAAAAAACTCAAAAATCTCCAATTTTTTATTTAATTTGAAGTTCTTGGTACATACATTGGCCAATGTCTGTTTGCTCATCAACTGCGACAAAGTGACTTCAGGTCTGATGAGTCCTACGCTGATATCCCTATCCTCCTTGTCCGCTTCCCCACTACTAAGTGGGCAGACACCATCTAGACCCTCCATCACCTGTAGGTAATGAGGGTGCACATTGCAGCATGGATCCTGCAACTCCATATGATAAATAACAAGAAAAAACTGCACAGCACTCAAAGACAAATGTGAACTGGTGCTAGCAAAGCTGCAGGGTTATATAATATGAAAAAGATCCTTGCAGCACACAGCTACTACCAATGATGTACATAAGCTACTAGCTATATATATTTGAGGAAAAAGTTTAAAAACTTACGTTTTTTTCAAAAAACTCAAAAATCTCCAATTTTTTATTTAATTCTGAAGTTCTTGGTACATACATTGGCCAATGTCTGTTTGCTCATCAACTGCGACAAAGTGACTTCAGGTCTGATGAGTCCTACGCTGATATCCCTATCCTCCTTGTCCGCTTCCCCACTACTAAGTGGGCAGACACCATCTAGACCCTCCATCACCTGTAGGTAATGAGGGTGCACATTGCAGCATGGATCCTGCAACTCCATATGATAAATAACAAGAAAAAACTGCACAGCACTCAAAGACAAATGTGAACTGGTGCTAGCAAAGCTGCAGGGTTATATAATATGAAAAAGATCCTTGCAGCACACAGCTACTACCAATGATGTACATAAGCTACTAGCTATATATATTTGAGGAAAAAGTTTAAAAACTTACGTTTTTTTCAAAAAACTCAAAAATCTCCAATTTTTTATTTAATTCTGAAGTTCTTGGTACATACATTGGCCAATGTCTGTTTGCTCATCAACTGCGACAAAGTGACTTCAGGTCTGATGAGTCCTACGCTGATATCCCTATCCTCCTTGTCCGCTTCCCCACTACTAAGTGGGCAGACACCATCTAGACCCTCCATCACCTGTAGGTAATGAGGGTGCACATTGCAGCATGGATCCTGCAACTCCATATGATAAATAACAAGAAAAAACTGCACAGCACTCAAAGACAAATGTGAACTGGTGCTAGCAAAGCTGCAGGGTTATATATATGATTGCAAACAGATCTGTGCACACCACATTACCAAGTGATGGACTAATGTACTAGCATTATAGTTGGGAAAAAGTGAAAAATATACGTATTTTCAAAAACTAAGTCCATTTTGTCATTATTGAGCTTGTAACAACATTGGCCAATGTTTTGTCAAGTAACTCGATAAAGTAGACTTAGAGATTATTGAGTCCTATTGATATCTAATCTTTGTCCCGTTTCCACTAAATGGATAATTATAGCCTATAGCTTATGTAATCATGGTGTAGCATTGCAGCAAGGATCTTGCTTCCATATATATAACCCATGCAGCTTGCCTAGCACTCAGTTCAAATTGAACTTTGGTGCAAGCTGCAGGTTTTTCTTGTTATTTATCATATGGAGTTGCAGGATCCATGCTGCAATGTGCACCCTCATTACCTACAGGTGATGGAGGGTCTAGATGGTGTCTGCCCACTTAGTAGTGGGGAAGCGGACAAGGAGGATAGGGATATCAGCGTAGGACTCATCAGACCTGAAGTCACTTTGTCGCAGTTGATGAGCAAACAGACATTGGCCAATGTATGTACCAAGAACTTCAGAATTAAATAAAAAATTGGAGATTTTTGAGTTTTTTGAAAAAAACGTAAGTTTTTAAACTTTTTCCTCAAATATATATAGTCTTATGTACATCATTGGTAGTAGCTGTGTGCTGCAAGGATCTTTTTCATATTATATAACCCTGCAGCTTTGCTAGCACCAGTTCACATTTGTCTTTGAGTGCTGTGCAGTTTTTTTATGTGCACCCTCTACTACAGGGATGGGGTTATGTTTGCCCATTATAGGGACGACAAGGAAGGGATATCACGAGTATCGACTGAATCCTTGCCAGTATGACAAGACATGGCATGTATGTACAGACTTCAGATTAAATAAAATGGAATTTGAGTTTTAAAAAATTTTACTTTTTTATTTATGCTAGTAGCTTTGTACATTTGGACGGTGCTAAGTCTTTCTATAAACCTGCGGCAACATCACATTGTCTTGGTGCTGTGCATTTTTTTTGTATTTATCATATGGAGTTGCGGATCCATGCTGCAATGTGCACCTCATACCTACAGTGATGGAGGGTCTAGATGTGTCTGCCACTTAGTAGTGGAAGCGGACAAGGAGATAGATATCAGCGTAGATATCAGACTGAAGTCACTTGTCGCAGTTGATGGCAAAAGACATTGGCAATGTAGTACCAAGAACTTCAAATTAAATAAAAATTGAGATTTTTGAGTTTTGAAAAACGTAATTTTTAACTTTTCTCAAATATATTACTATAGCTTATGTACATCATGGTAGTACTGTTGCTGCAAGATCTTTTATATTATATAACCCTGCAGCTGCTACACCAGTTCACATTTGTCTTTGATGCTGTGCAGTTTTTTCTTGTTATTTATCATATGAGTTGCAGATCCATGCTGCAATGTGCACCTCATTACCTACAGGTGATGGAGGGTCTAGATGGTGTCTGCCACTTAGTAGGGGGAAGCGGACAAGGAGGATAGGATATCAGGTAGGACTCATCAGACTGAAGTCACTTTGTCGCAGTTGATGAGCAAAAGACATTGGCCAATGTATGTACAAGAACTTCAGAATTAAATAAAATTGGAGATTTGAGTTTTTAAAACGTAGTTTTTAAACTTTTCCTCAAATAATATAGCTAGTAGCTTATGTACATCATTGGTATAGCTGTGTGCTGCAAGGACTTTTTCATATATATAACCCTGCAGCTTTGCTAGCACCAGTTCACATTTGTCTTTGAGTGCTGTGCAGTTTTTTCTTGTTATTTTATCATATGGAGTTGCAGGATCCATGCTGCAATGTGCACCCTCATTACCTACAGGTGATGGAGGGTCTAGATGTGTGTCTGGCCACTTAGTAGTGGGGAAGCGGACAAGGAGGATAGGGATATCAGCGTAGGACTCATCAGACCTGAAGTCACTTTGTCGCAGTTGATGAGCAAACAGACATTGGCCAATGTATGTACCAAGAACTTCAGAATTAAATAAAAAATTGGAGATTTTTGAGTTTTTTGAAAAAAACGTAAGTTTTTAAACTTTTTCCTCAAATATATATAGCTAGTAGCTTATGTACATCATTGGTAGTAGCTGTGTGCTGCAAGGATCTTTTTCATATTATATAACCCTGCAGCTTTGCTAGCACCAGTTCACATTTGTCTTTGAGTGCTGTGCAGTTTTTTCTTGTTATTTATCATATGGAGTTGCAGGATCCATGCTGCAATGTGCACCCTCATTACCTACAGGTGATGGAGGGTCTAGATGGTGTCTGCCCACTTAGTAGTGGGGAAGCGGACAAGGAGGATAGGGATATCAGCGTAGGACTCATCAGACCTGAAGTCACTTTGTCGCAGTTGATGAGCAAACAGACATTGGCCAATGTATGTACCAAGAACTTCAGAATTAAATAAAAAATTGGAGATTTTTGAGTTTTTTGAAAAAAACGTAAGTTTTTAAACTTTTTCCTCAAATATATATAGCTAGTAGCTTATGTACATCATTGGTAGTAGCTGTGTGCTGCAAGGATCTTTTTCATATTATATAACCCTGCAGCTTTGCTAGCACCAGTTCACATTTGTCTTTGAGTGCTGTGCAGTTTTTTCTTGTTATCTATCTATCTATCTATCTAGGAGTGAGTCAGATTATACATAGTGCATATACAGTACATTACAGTCCAAGGCCAAATAACAAAGACACATACTCAGGGAGCGGCTTCAGAGGGTTTCCAATTTGTTAGAAAACTTTGGAGACAATTCTAGTGAAATGCAGAAAGTTTGATCTATCTGGGATTTGCTTGTCTTCGCTTCATTTCCTCTCGCACAGGAAGCAGCCATAGAAATAACAGGCAGCTATTCATTATGTGCTCTGAGATGCACATAGTAATGTTAAAAGATTTTCTGGATCCGATTCAAAGTGGAATATTTTCTGCTTTGCAAGAGCTGCATTTTTTAAAATCTGACCTTCCCCTGCACCAACAAGTGAAATGTACATAGGATAGGATTACAGGCTAAGTAAAGATGCGTGCATTTGGTACGTGATCTCGGGCAAAGCCTACTAATCTGCGGCAAGTCATAGAGGGGTCACGTATAAAGAGGTTTGCAGGTTGGGGCAGATCTTCTGGATGCTACTGGAAGTCATGATCTTGTGATCCTTCATATAGGCAACAATCAGAGACGAAACCTAAAACCCTGGACCCTAGTGTGTACCCGGCCCCGAGCTATCATGTGTCAATTATAGCACGGTCCACTTCACATGGCAAAAGCCTTTTGGGCCCCTTAGGGCTCCAGGTTTATGGCCCTGGTACCAATTTCTACTATAAACTCTTGACCTCCTTCTAGACACAATTTAAAGGGGCATAGTATAGTTATGGAAGAAAAAAGTAAAGGTAGCAAAGCCCCCTTCACAGTGATCAAGCATTGACATCTTTTCACTTAAACACTGTTATTAAGACCTCTGCTTGCTGCCTACGAATAGGAACACTCATAGTCTGTGGTCGGAGGTCTGAAAACCAGTGCTTATTTTGTGGGGGTATGTGCCGGTACAGCATACCGGAAAATATGCAGGGGGAGCTCCTGGCCGCCTGACAGCCATCCCCCGCTCCTTAATCTTGGCACCCCCGAACAAGTTTCCCCCCCACCCCCGCTCCTTGCCTCAGTACTTGCAAATAATTATTTACAAAATAAGCACTGCTGAAAGCCTTTCCTGATGCTCTGCATGTAGAGTTGATCAAAAAGATCCACAAGATCATAGTCCAGCCAACAGTTGTTTATGTTTGGTGGACCAGAGCCTAGCAAACCACCACCTACATCCTCGATGGTTCTTCAGGTCTTCAGGACTGGTACAACATCATTCTTGTGGCAGGACGCACTCCTGATGTCATGCTTGGCAAACTAATCTGAAGAAGATGCTGGTCAGTAGGAGGTTTCCATCATGGCTATTTCATCTAATACTGCCATTACCATGGGTGCTGAGGTAAGAAGATGCTGTTCACATTGATGTCCATCATGTTAATCTAAATTAATACCGGAGATACCAAGGTGTCCGAGGTATGAAGAGGCTGCTCACACTGCTGTCCATCATTTCTATCTTATCTAATATTAAAGATACAAGGAGTGCTGAGGTAACAAGAAGCTGCTTACACTGCTGTCCACCCTGTCTGTCTGATCTAATACTGGCGATACAAGATTTGCTGAGGTAAAGGAGAGGCTTCTCATACTCCTGTCCACCCTGGCTATTGGATCTAATACTGGCAATACCAGGGGTGCTGAAGAAAGATTAGGCTGCTCACACTGCATTCCACCCTGTTTATCTGATCTAATACTGAAGATACAAAGAATGCTGAGGTAAAAAGAGGCTGCTCACACAACTGTCCGCCCTGTCTATCTAATCTAATACTGGTGATACCAGATATATTGAGGTAAAAAAGAGGCTTCTCACACTACTATCCTCCTTAGCTATTGGATCTAATACAAGCAATACCAGGGGTGCTGAGGTAAGAAGAGACTGCTCACACTGCTGTCCACCTTCTCTGTCTGATCTAAAACTAGAGATACCAGGGGTGCAGTGGAAAGAATAGGCTGCCCACACTACATTCCACCCTGTCTATCTGTTCTAATACTGAATATACAAGGAGTACTGAAGTAATAAGAGGCTGCTCATACAACTGTCCATCTGATCTAATACTGGAGATAGAAGAAGTGCTGAAATAAGAAGAGACTGCTGACAGTGTTGTCTATCTTGTCTATCTGATCTAATACTGGAGGTACCTGTGTTGCTGAGGTAAGACGAGGCCACTCACACTGCTCTTTATCATGTCTTTTTAATCTAATACTGGAGATACCCCATGTAATAAGGTAAGAAAATGCTGCTCATATTTCTATCCACCCTGTCTATCTAATCTAATACTGGAGATATCAGGAGTACTGAGGTAAGAAGAGACTCCTCAGACTACTGTCAATCATGCCTATGTGATCTAATACTGGAGATATCAGGAGTACTGAGGTAAGAAGAGACTCCTCAGACTACTGTCAATCATGCCTATGTGATCTAATACTGGAGATATCAGGAGTACTGAGGTAAGAAGAGACTCCTCAGACTACTGTTAATCATGCCTATGTGATCTAATACTGGAGATATCAGGAGTACTGAGGTAAGAAGAGACTCTTCACACTACTGTCAATCATGCCTATGTGATCTAATACTGGAGATATCAGGAGTACTGAGGTAAGAAGAGACTCCTCAGACTACTGTCAATCATGCCTATGTGATCTAATACTGGAGATATCAGGAGTACTGAGGTAAGAAGAGACTCCTCACACTACTGACAATCATGCCTATGTGACCTAATACTGGAAATAAAAGGAGTGCTGAGGTAAGAAGAGGCTGCTCAGACTTCTGTCCATTATGTCTTTTTAGCAAATAGAAAACAAGCGGTGTCAGAGGTTTGGAGCGCTAAAGAAACCACGGGTTGGTGATTAAATTACCGATAATTTATTGCACGAACAGCAGGGGTCCAGTATGCCACAACGCGTTTCGACGCACAGATGCGTCTTTCTCAAGTGGATCACTTGAGAAAGACGCATCTGTGCGTCGAAACGCGTTGTGGCATACTGGACCCCTGCTGTTCGTGCAATAAATTATCGGTAATTTAATCACCAACCCGTGGTTTCTTTAGCGCTCCAAACCTCTGACACCGCTTGTTTTCTATTTGCTAATCTCCTTCTCCCTTGTTGGGAGTGCGGTGTGTGAGCTGCTCTAAGATCCACAGTACCTGGCAGTACATCATAAAGACCCACCCTTGAATGATCAACTGATACACAGTGTGGAGCTGGGACGGAAGCCAGTGCAGCGAGTCTGCCTCTTCGGGTGGAGGAGTGAAGGAGCCCACCTCCATCTCCAGAGGAACTAAGGAGCTGACCACCAGGCCCGGAGTATCTGAGGAGGAGGGAATATTGGCCCTTGTCACTACAGTGATCCACATTAAGCCATCAGTCTGGTTGTGCGGGGTGTTGCACAACCAGTAAAGGTTAGTGCAAACATAGTAAAACCGTGTATTAAGTTCCTCCATTTGCAGTGTGGCGCAATATCTGTTTTTTCTTTTAATTACATTACGGTATGTCTTTTTGACCTAATACCGGAGAAACCAGAGGTGCTGAGGTAAGTAGAGGCTCACATTTTTTTTGTGCAATCTTTGTTACAAAATTAGAGTAACATGCCACTTTTTGCTCTAAAAAATATCAAAAACATCAAGAACAAATATAAAGATGATTTTTTTTTACCTTTTCGCAAAATCTGTGGACCGCTTGTACCATTTTAAAGAACTTGGTGCAGAGGACAGCAACAAATCCGACAAGACAAAAAAGTGACTTTGAAAAATACACACAAAATGATAAATTGAGCTCATGTGTAAAGTCCATGTGAAGAGCGGAAAGTAGGAATCTAATATCGGCCCAAGTGGCCAATGTGAAAATTGCAAGATATGAAAAAAAACAAAACATCAAATGTTTTTTTAAACAATTTAACATAAAATCTCGATTTAACCATTAGTTAATTTTCTCGTAACACAGTGCTTTTAAAGTCGCCCACCTTCTTCATGACTCCTTCGTCCATTCTGCACAGCAGACGTGACCGGTGATAACCCACTGAATGATAACCATAATCCCAGAATATAAAAAAAATGTAAAAAAAATCATTCCTTCCCAATCTATTTCCATGCTTGCACTTTTTCCCAGGGCAGTTCCACCTCCCCCCCTGCAGCTGTAGGTTTATGTCATAATGACTGTTTTCCTGGCCTTCTGGCTCCCGATGATTTAGGATTGACAGAATTTGTGAGATGCCATTACAGCTGTATTGTATGTCTTAAAGGAAACAAGTGGAGAATTTAACCATTCGAGGACCAGATCGTTTTTTTTTACTATAACGACTTCCCCTCTAACAATTTTACCATGAAATCACTTTTCCTGTAGTTTTCATGTATGTGGTCTCTATCTGTGTTTTTCCCCAGAGAGAACGTGTCCCCATTATAATCTATGGAGCTGTTCACATAGCCATTGTTTTTTGCGGAATGTGGATCCAAAAATAATCACGAATGTCTGTTCTTGATCTGACGATGAAATGAGGATTGCAAAAAACAGACACATGAACCAAAATTCTGCTTGTGTGAAATTAGCCTGAGAGCTCCTACACAAGGATCATATGGATTTGTGTTATTAGGGTGGAAACACACTGGCGTGAAAAATAACGGTCCGTTTGTCATCCAGAAGAGTTGTACAAGTGTCGTCCGCTTTTTGCTCCGTTGTGCATCCAACTGTCTGACATTTTCTCGGATCGCATCCACGTGTAATCCGTGTGCTCTCACATGCGATTAGTAATTGAAATCACACACCACATTGCCTACACACTTGACCACATGGTGGCAATCACAATACTCCTTACATCAAATCCTTTGTGTATGTGTTGAAATCAAGCCTTCAGTGACATTGTTCTTGATTCATGTCTACTAACATATTGTTGTATATTGGTACATGGTAAATATGATTACTTTTGCAAGGTGTATTACCCTGTACTCCAACATTACTGATGTCTTCTTGTTGTGGTGGTTTTTGTAGGAGAGTGTTAATGATGCCAGAAAATTATTTACGGTACTTCCTTTGCGTTGTCGTACACTGGGCGTTCATCCCAAACCACTTTTGTGCAGGTACCTTGTTATTTGACAGTGTGTGTTAGCACGCCGTCAGTTATACACCATGACCTTATTTTTGTAGGATGCATTGATGGCTTATGTCCAAGTTGTGTTGTTAATGACTGACAGCGTAACGTATAGTCACGCATGTCAAGTATCATGTAACATGGGTAAGCATTATTGATTGCATGTTTCCGCATGACTATGTGCTTTACCACACATGGATAAACAAGGCAAACGATGTTTTATCTCACATAGTAAGACACTCCAGACTCTGCTGTAGAACTACTGCAACTCCTTAGTCGACATTCATGTACCTTTGCAAACCATTGTATGTCCATTACTTATGTAGGGCCTGTAGAGGTCAATGTTTGTGATTGTAAAATTGTTGAACTAACCTACAGTGTGGTAAGATGTCAGAGTGTCTGCAAGCACACTGTTTTAGACATAGGTGTCAAAACGGCCATGTGTATTTTTCACAACATTACAGCAATATTACATTGGTCAAAATGTAATAACCACAACAACACAATGTTATAGGCTTAAAATTTTAGTAACGTGGCTTTCTTGAGCCAAAATTCCCACACTATTATAAATATGGCTTTCGAACATAGCCAACAATATACAAACAAGAACTGTTCCTACACATAAATACCTACACACATATTATACTACCACAGTAGAACAGTCTCATTTACAAATTTTGATATGTTGGGGAACTAGGAGTTGACCCATGCATTGGATTTTGGTAGAGTAAAGGACCCATGGTAGGCATATGTTGGTCTGATATTGTGCCATCATGTACATGGTTGGTGACCTTGTGTGTCAGGTCCTTGCCCTTCTAAAGCTTGGCTGGGTTCCCCATAAAAGACATCAAAAGCATCTTGTATTGGCCTATCTGTTGGAAATGTTGGGGCCTGATGATGTTGTTGTTACTGGGTTCCTAGGATTATGTTGGATATACAGTTGTGGCCAAAAGTATTGACACCCCTGCAATTCTGTCATATAATACTCAGTTTCTTCCTGAAAATGATTGCAATCACAAATTCTTTGGTATTATTATCTTCATTTAATTTGTCTAGTTGGATGCATGTGATGGATCATTGTCCTGCCTGAAAATCATGTTTTTCTTGAACGATACCGACTTCTTCCTGTACCACTGCTTGAACAAGTTGTCTGTAAAATACAGATGACCATTGGACGTCACATGGGCATAACATACGGACACAGAGATGGCATTTGGAAAGAATATGGATGACAATATGAATGATACTTGAGCAATTTTTTTATATGTTCGGCCTAAAAGAGAGAGAAAGGTAATTGGCATAATATATACAGTGAAATATCTTCAAATCACCACTGCATCCTTCCTTCAGTAGATCATTCCTTAAAAAATATCATGTTAAATCATATTGTTGTTCACATTCAGTTGGATAACCACAGGGGCATAACAATCGCGGTTGTAGAGAGTGTGACCATGAACAGGCACGAGCCTGATGGGTGGTAGTAGTCCGCTGATGCCAGCACCTACTTCAGATGGATGTGTGTCTGAGGATGCACATTCAGTTGAAATGTATCGTGGTACAGAGACCCTCCCGTTCCCTGAACCGCAATACATGCCACCGGCCAATCAGAAGCCAGCAGCTGATGTCAGCGTGCCAGCCTCAGGCGGTTCATAGCAGTAACATCATTTGTTGCCCATGGCAGGCACGCTGATGTCAACTGCTGGCGTCTGCGCCAGCTACAGGAGCCAAGTGTTGTGGGAAGGGAGGAAGGTGAGAATATTTTTTTGTGGGGGAGGTTAGAGAACAAGGGCAGAAAAGGAAATATATTTACCAGGATGAGGCCAGGAATGGGGATATAGTTACCAGGATGGGGGCTATATATTCCAGGAAGAAGCCAGGATGGGGGACATTATTATAGGAGGGTGTATACATACCAGGGTGAGGGATATTAGCATAGGATAGGGGACATTACTACTTAATGAAGGTGTGGAGCCCATATGCCTTTATAGGATTTTGAATAGAATGCTACAAAGGCCCAAACATCTGACCAACTTACAAGGGACATGTCCAAATTTTGCATTGGTTCAACGCAACTGGTCAACCAAGAACAGTCTTGGTGAAAGAGTTTCCTTAAATAAAGTCTGTCGCAGGACCACATAAGAAATGTATGAGGGGATAGGCTAAGTACTGCAATTCATCCATCCATCATGGTGCACAAGTTTCATAACACTATGCGAGGTGTGTCAGCAGTCCAGTGTGCTGAGGGAAACCACCAAGTTTTGCATGTCCACCCCACCACATGGATACATCCCGGTCAATGACTGTTTTCACATTGTCCTTTTTTTTTTTTCATTGTTTCATGAAGGGGGGTTGATGGTCTTCCCAAAATAAAGGGGCCATCTTTTAGAGTTTGGTTTAATTTGCACTCCAAACTAATTGAAGTGAATAAGTCCACGAGAAATAACAACAACGTATGGTTGCTTTCTAGTGTTATCCATTTTTGACCGTCATAAGGAGAAGCTTGAGAAACTTCCATGAGTTTTGTTTTGATATTCTAGAAATATGGATGATAAACTGACAGTGAAATTGGACACAGACCAAAAATTGACGAAAAACAGATTCAGCACACTTATACAAAATGGTACAATTTTTACAGAGGATAGTGATCACTGGTGTGTAAGGCTGGCTTCACACTGCGGCGGTGTCCGGTCCGGGGCTGTCAGGAGTGACAGCCTGGACCGGAGTTTTGCTGCATAGAATACTATCGGGCTGCACGGAACTGGATCGCGCCGGGTGGCAATTATCTGCTATCCGGCTGCTGTGTCGCCGGATGAATCCTGCAGAAGTGGGGATTTGTCTGCCGATTCCAAAAACGGTGCATGCAACGTTTTTGGAGTCGGCAGACAAATCCCCACTTCTGCAGGATTCATCCGGCGACACAGCAGCCGGATAGCAGATAATTACCACCCGCCGCGATCCAGCTCCGTGCAGCCCGATAGTATTCTATGCAGTAAAACTCCGGTCCAGGCTGTCACTCCTGACAGCCACGGACCGGACGCTGCCGCAGTGTGAAGGCACCCTAAGGCCTATGCTAATATCTAATGATGAGCTAATCATTTGTGATTCAGATTTGCTGGCTTCACCTAATTTCTAATTGAATGCTTCTTATTGTGGTTTATGGTCTTTCAAGACCCCAGAGCATCAGAGCATAGTACATCTAAGATGTGAAAAACAAACCTAATACTTGCCTCAATGCTCACCTCTTTGGCTGCCCACGCACTACTCCCTGCCAGCTATCTGGTCCTCTTCTTTATGCCTTCACATGCCTCCTCTCCACCCTCATCATTATAGTACAGGACCTCCCACCAGGTCACTACACGGTGTAAGGTCTTGGCACTTGTCATAACATCCCAACATCACGACCTCACGAGTCAACTCTAACTTGATTCTCTGCGGATCAATCCATTCCTTTCTACGAGCTTTTAAATCACCATAAATCCAGGTTTCTTACACAGATCTTGAAAATAGTGTTGAGTTGCCTGCCATAGGGGAAGAGAGAGGCAGGACTGAAGCTGCGGAGCAGCCCTGAGCTAGCTGAGCTTGTCCCGGCCAGCTTCTCAGGAGGAGCATGCTCACTTTGTGTTCTGCTCCATGTCCCAGATCCTAAGTTCAAATCCCAGAGTGACCTAAATTGGCCAATTTCTGTTTTAGTTCTCCTTTCCTGGAACTCTTCTGCTGATTCTTCACTGGAAACCCTTTTTGTAGACTGGGCACCACCCCTAAGGAGTTTCAATAAATACTGTATTAATAACAACCCTACATTATTACAGGGGACCAAGGAGCAGTCTCCACCTTTAGTCACTAGGTGGCCATTAGATGAATAACCTTGAAATGTACAGGGGTGGGCCATTTACATGGATGCACCTAAATAAAATGGGAAAGGTTGGTGATATCAACTTACTATTTGTGGCACATTAGTATATGGGAGAAGGAAAACTTTTCCAGATGGGTGGTGACCATGGCGGTCATTTTGAATATGGCCATTTTGGATCCAACTTTATTTTTTTCAATGGGAAGAGGGTCATGTGACACATCAAACTAATTGAGAATTTCATAAGAGAAACAATGGTGTGCTTGGTTTTAATGTAACTTTATTCTTTCATGAGTTATTTACAAGTTTATGACCACTTATAAAATGTGTTCAGTGCTGCCCATTGTGTCGGATTGTCAATGCAACCCTCTTCTCCCACTCTTGACACTCTGATAGCAACACCGCAGAAGAAATGCTAGCACAGGCTTCCAGGATCCATTGTTTCAGATGCTGCACATCTCGTATCTTCACAGGATAGACAATTGCCTTCAGATGAGGGATGAGGCAAACTTTTTTGTGAATGGTGAAGTTAACAAACAAAACCACCGCTATTGGTCTGACACTAACCCACAGTGGAGAGATCACCCCAGGACTGCTGGACCACAAACATTGATGGTATGGTGTGGTGTATGGGGTACAAAGATAGTGAGGCCATTCTTCATCAACGGAAACTTAATGCCACTGGATATCTGAATCATGTAGCAATTTCAGCACATTGACAAAAATAAAGTTGGATCCAAAATGGCTGACTTCAAAATGGCCGCCATGGTCACCACCCCTCCCATATACTAATGTGCCACAAACATGAAGTTGATATCACCAACCGTTTCCATTTTATTTAGGTGAATCCATATAAATGGCCCACCCTGTAGATACAAACATAATGTACCCATTTGTAGCAGGGTGACAGCACTCTAGACCCTCTTACGATAGCAAAAATAGAAGGCTATTGGCCATTATTATATCTCTTGGTGCCTTTGAGTTGACATAGTCACACACGGAGGAATGCGAATAAATGTACTATCCATCAGTTTTAAGGGAGAATATAGCTCCCAACAAACTACAGCCCATGATATACCTAAATGTCTGTAGTACGGACCTTAGGCACTCCATATATTGCGGGACACTGGGACAATGCACATGATAGCTGTCCATCATTAGATCGTAGATTTTATGAAATGTTTGAAAGTCTTATGTTCCATCATGACTTCTTGAATTCTCATGGTACGGTATTTTGAGGGTTAAACTTCCCATGTAGTTCTGCATGGCGTCAAAAGGTCATGTAGCCTGCTCTTTATTATCATGATTCAACTGTTGTCTTGAACTACAGACAGTATATTAATAAAACGACATCGGCTCTGATCCCCAAGATGTTTCGGCACGAAGCCAAGAGATTTCCATGCAGAAGCCGGCCCTTCAAAGGAACAAAGCACAATAAGAGAAAAATATCTCATGCACATGTACGCCGGCTAGAGAACGAGGGAGGGACGGCTCTAAAGTAGGGGATGAGAGACGACTTGGCATAGACTACTAAAATAATAAAAATTGTGCAACCCACGCACTTCACTTATTTTTATTCCTGGACACTTTATATTGTCCTGCTCATGATAAGATCAATTGGCATTCCATACATTTCTAAAACATTTTCCCAAACGACTATATGGGGATATTTAATCTTAATTATATGAAATCAGTGATGGTTTGTGCAAGGAAATTGTTCTAAAATTACACTAAAGATATCCATATTTTCCACATGTTAAATGACTTTTCATATGAACATCCAATCACATGTACAACTATTTTAGAATGGCAAAATTCAATATTTTTCCTTGCAGCCGTAAGTTCCATCATCGATACCAGCTGATCCCTGGGGGTAGATTGACAATCACTCATTCAAACAGGAGATATCATCATAACTCCCATACATGTGAAAGTTGATGAAGTGCACAACATAATATTTGTAAAATAATTCTTTATATGTATACGTAAATGGCCATTCATAGTTCTTGTACATAAAGAGTTATTAGGCTTATTATTTAATTACTAGATGGTGGCCCGATTCTAACACATCGGGTATTCTAGAATATGTATGTAGTTGACATACTGTGACTGACAGAAGTTGGGTTTAGTGAACTTGAGTGAACTACACCGCTCCTCCTGTCACTACTCCTCTGTCTCTCCTCTGTCACCCACTCCTCCTGTCACTCTCCTCTGTCCTACTCCTCCTGTCACCGCTCCTCTGTCTCTCCTCCTGTCCCTGCTCCTCTTGTCATGTTCTTCTGTCTCTCCCCCTGTCCCTGCTCCTCCTGTCACCACTCCTCCGTCTCTCCTCCTGTTACCGCTCCTCCATCGCTCCATCCTGCTCTCCACTGCTCCTCCTGTCACCGCTCCTCCTGTCACCACTGCTTTTTCTCTTTCCTCCTGTCCCCGCTCCTCCATCTGTCCTCCTGTCACGCTCTTCCTGTCACTGCTCCTCTGTCTCTCCTCCTGTCACCGCTTGTCCTGTTCCCGTTACTCCATCTCTCCTAACTGTCCCCGATCCTTCGTCTCTCCTCCTGTCACCGCTCCTCGCTCCTCCTTCCCGCTCTCTGTCATTCTCTTTCTCTCCTGTCCCGCTGCGTTCTCCTGTTTCTCCCACTGCTCTCCTATCCGCTCTTCATTTTTTTCCTGTCCTGCTTCTCCTGCTGTCTACCGATCTCCTGTCACGATCCGGTCCTCCTGCCATCTCTACTCCTGTCACAGTTCCTCTTGTCCCCACTCCTCCATCCCTCCTCCTGTCCCTGCTTCTCCTGTTCCCGCTTCTCCGTCTCTCTTCCTGTCACCGCTCCTCCTGTCACCGCTCGTACTTCTGTCGTCTGCATCCTGATGTCACCACTCCTCTTCCTGCTCCCGAGTACCCTCCTCTGTTCTCTCTTCCTGTCACCGCTCTTCCTGTCACCGCTCCTCCTGTCGTCTCTCCTCCTGCCATCTCTCCTCCTGCCGTCTCTTCTCCTGACACCGCTCCTCCGTCTCTCTTCTGTCACCGCTCCTCCTGTTAACCAGGCCCCTTTTGATGGGGACCGTGCGAGCGGGCCGGATCGTGCTCCTATGAAGCTTTCAACCACGCCGGTAATTTGCAGCTCAGAGATTATCCTCTGCACCACTTCGGAGCCGGTACCCCGTTTTGGACTGGGCCAGGGTATTTGGTTACCCTCTATCCCCCTCTCTGTCTGGGCCATCAGGTTGAGGTACCCTCCCATTACTTCTCCTCTTTACTGACTTCTCTCCCTCCAACTCCTCTCCTACTACTCCTCCTCTACAACTCCTCTTTTCCCACTTACTATATAACCTAGCTCTCCTCCCACCAGGACTGGTTACCCTGGTGACGGGTTTCTGTGTGTGTGGTTGTGAAGCTTCAGGCTTCCATTACCCCCTACCAGGACAAAACATACTGTACCTTCTGTTATGGGTGCAGTACCCTTTTGTAGAGGCTGACTAGCTGGTAGCTACAAAAGCATCCTCTAGAAGAGTGTAAGATGGTCCAGGACTCTGTTACCTGGGGAATACTCTGTTTTTGTACATATATTGATATGTTGTTGGCTTGTGTGTATATAGTTCTGTTTATGCGGCCAAGGTGAAAGACTTCTCGCTGTACTTTGGGTAAAATAGGTTTAAATTAGCTGGTGAGCTAGTACACCACTTGTATCAATTCCTCTAGAAGTGAAATTAAAAATGTAATTAGTTTAGCTGGAGTTCACCTACCAGGGGTGTAATAGGTGTCAGACATGTCTAGATAGGAGAGCCCCATGGTGTCAAGTGGAAAGACAAGTGCTGTGCCTGCGGGAGGCACGGTAGTGAGGAGCTCAGGACACAATTCAACCAGACCATCTGGGTGACCCTGGGATCTGAGTAGGAAAATTGAGACCCCGGTAAATGACACATAGAATTGGGCTGTCCCCTGAGTCAGTACTCGACCCCAGCTGGTGTGTGTCCCCTAGTGGGAAGCAACTGTTCCCTATGGTAACTCTGTGGTGGATTTCTAAATAGACCCAGTGGAATAGGTCATAAGGGGTCTTGCATCAAATAAATGTTTGTCTAACGGCAGCCTAGTTTTTCCTCTGGACGGTTCCCTGTTAGTGGGATAAGGTTAAAGTGTGTAGAGACGCATACATTTGAGGCAAAGTACAATGGTGTTGAAAATATGGCATGAGACTATTGAGGTTCCAGAACAGTGAGAGCCGTCTGCATCAAATTCAGTTAAAGTAACTGTGTCGAAACAAGTAATGCTTAAGTTGAGTGCCCATGTTTCACAAGACTGTGTACGTAAACAACCGTTACAAGACTTTACTGACTCTGCATCTGCTTTGGTGAGGGCGAATGTGTACTGAATTTTGTCCTGGGAGCTTGGCAGAGCAAGATCAGCAAAATCAGGGCTGCTCTACTGTCGAGGCCCTGCCTTGCCCTCGATTACCAGGACCCTATGTGGCCAGCAATTCAACAAGCTGATGAAGTGGCTATACGAAACAACCCTGCAACATTGTGGAGTAACCCCTTCATGACCTTGGATGTACTAGAACAGTGATGGCGAACCTTTCTGAGGCCGAGTGCCCAAACTGTAACCTAAAACAAAATTATTTATGGCGAAGTGGCAACACGATAATACAACCTAAATTACAGCAGTGGTAATCACAAGCGCTGCACAGGGGGAGAGCCAGCAGATGCTAACTCTCTTCCCTGTACAGGGCTTGTAGTCCTGAAACATTGATGATCAATTCAATTATTTTAACAATTAATTGATTTTAAACTTACCTTTGCAGTCTTCTCTTCTCTTCGGCAGTGGTCAGACAGCTCATGTGTACTGCACATTGAAGCTGAGCCGCTCCCACTGCCCTTTCTAGAAACAGCAGGTGGATTGATCTGTATGGAAAAAATGCAGAATATTAGACAGATAGGAGATAGATTTGATCATGGAATACAAGCAGATTTCATACTGAAATCATGGTCCTCATCTTGTAGTAATATCTCCATCATGACCCTCTCCTTGCAGTAATGTGTCCCATCCTGACCCTCTCCTTGTAGCTATGTGCTCCATCCTGACTCTCTCCATGTAGTAATGTTTCCCATCCTGAACTTCCCATTGTAGTTATGTGCTCCATCCTGTCCTTCCCCTTCTAGCTATGTGCTCCATCCTGACCCTCTCCTTCTAGTTACGGGCTCCATCCATATCCTCTCCTTGTAGTAATGTGCTCCATCCTGACCCTCTCCTTGTAGTAATGTGCTCCATTCTGATCGTCTCCTTCTAGTAATGTGTCCTATCCTGACCCTCTCATTCTAGTAATGTGTCCCATCCTGACCCTCTCCTTGTAATGTTCTCCATCCTGATCCGCTCCTTCTAGCTTTTTGCTCCATTCTGATCCTCTCCTAGCTATATGATCCATCCTGACCCTCTCCTTGTAGTAATGTGCTCCATTCTGATCGTCTCCTTCAAGTAATGTGTCCTATCCTGACCCTCTCATTCTAGTAATGTGTCCCATCCTGACCCTCTCCTTGTAGTTATGTGCTCCATCCTGACCACCTCCTTCTAGCTATGTTCTCCATCCTGATCCTCTCCTTCTAGCGTTTTGCTCCATTCTGATCCTCTCCTAGCTATATGTTCCATCCTGACCCTCTCCTTGCAGTTGTGCTCCATCCTGACCCCCTTCTTGTAGTAATGTCTTCATCCTTATCCCCTTGTAGAATGCCTCATCCTTGTCCCCTTCGGGAATGTCCCATCCTTGTCCCCTTGTGGTAATGTCCCTATCCTGCCCCATCATGTAGTAATGCCCCATCCTGTTGTAATGCCCTATCCTTGTCCTCTTGCAGCAATATTCCCCATCCTGCAGTAATGCCCTATCCTTCTCCCCTTGTAGTAATATGCCCCATCCGTGTCCCCTTGAAGTAATATGTCCCATCCTGCAGTAATGTGTCTCATCCTTGTCCCCATGTAGTAATATGCCCATCCAGCAGTAATGTGCTCCATCCTTGTCCCTTGGTATTATTGCACCACCATTGTCCCCATCACATAATAATATGCCCCAACTTGCCCCCTGGTAGTATTGCCCTATTCTTGCCTCCATTACATAGTAATCTGCCCCATCCTTGTCCCCATCACACAATAATATGCCCCATCCTGCCATCACATAACAATATGCCCCATCCTGCCCCATCACATAACAATATGCCCCATCCTGCCCCATGACATAATAATATGCCCCATCCTGCCCCCTATTAGTATTGCCCCATCCATCCATCCATCATCCTCTTAGAATTGCTCCATCCATCCTCCTCTTCGTATTGCCCCATCCATCCATCCATCTATCCTCCTCTTAGTATTGCCCCATCCATCCATCCTCCTCTTAGTATTGCCCCATCCATCCATTCATCCATCCTCCTCTTAGTATTGCCCCATCATCCATCCTCCTCCTCCTAGTATTGCCCCATCCTCCTCCTCCTAGTATTGCCCCATCATCCTCCTCCTCCAGGTATTGCCCCATCCTCCTCCTCCTCCTCCAGGTATTGCCCCATCATTCTCCTCCTTGTATGGCCCCATCCTCCTCCTCCTAGTATTGCCCCATCCTCCTCCTCCTCCTAGTTTTGCCCCATCATCCTCCTCCTCATAGTATTGCCCCATCATCCTCCTCCTCATAGTATTGCCCCATCATCCTCCCCCTTGTATGGCCCCATCCTCCTCCTCATAGTATTGCCCCATCATCCTCCTCCTCCTAGTATTGCCCCATCATCCTCCTCCTCCTAGTATTGCCCCATCATCCTCCTCCTCATAGTATTGCCCCATCATCCTCCTCCTCCTAGTATTGCCCCATCCACCTCCTCCTCATAGTATTGCCCCATCCTCCTCCTCCTCATAGTATTTCCCCATCCTCCTCCTCCTCCTCATAGTATTGCCCCATCATCCTCCTTCTCCTAGTATTGCCCCATCATCCTCCTCCTCATAGTATTGCCCCATCCTCCTCCTCCTCATAGTATTGCCCCATCCTCCTCATAGTATTGCCCCATCCTCCTCATAGTATTGCCCCATCCTCCTCCTCCTCCTCCTCCTCATAGTATTGCCCCATCCTCCTCCTCCTCATAGTATTGCCCCATCATCCTCCTCCTTGTATGGCCCCATCCTCCTGCTCCTCATAGTATTGCCCCATCATCATCCTCCTCCTCATAGTATTGCCCCATCATCATCCTCCTCCTCATAGTATTGCCCCATCATCATCCTCCTCCTCATAGTATTGCCCCATCATCCTCCTCCTCATAGTATGGCCCCATCATCATCCTCCTCCTCATAGTATGGCCCCATCATCCTCCTCCTCACAGTATGGCCCCATCATCATCCTCCTCCTCACAGTATGGCCCCATCATCATCCTCCTCCTTGTATTGCCCCATCATCATCCTCCTCCTCACAGTATGGCCCCATCATCATCCTCCTCCTTGTATGGCCCCATCATCATCCTCCTCCTCATAGTATGGCCCCATCATCATCCTCCTCCTTGTATGGCCCCATCATCATCCTCCTCCTTGTATTGCCCCATCATCCTCCTCCTCATAGTATGGCCCCATCATCATCCTCCTCCTCATAGTATGGCCCCATCATCATCCTCCTCCTCATAGTATGGCCCCATCATCATCTTCCTCCTCATAGTATGGCCCCATCATCATCCTCCTCCTCATATTATTGCCCCATCATCCCTCTCCTCATAGTATGGCCCCATCATCATCCTCCTCCTCATAGTATGGCCCCATCATCATCCTCCTCCTCATAGTATGGCCCCATCATCATCCTCCTCCTCATAGTATGGCCCCATCATCATCCTCCTCCTCATAGTATGGCCCCATCATCATCCTCCTCCTCATAGTATTGCCCCATCATCCTCCTCCTCATAGTATGGCCCCATCATCATCCTCCTCTTCATAGTATGGCCCCATCCTCCTCCTCCTCATAGTATTGCCCCATCATCATCCTCCTCCTCATAGTATGGCCCATCATCATCCTCCTCCTCATAGTATGGCCCCATCATCATCCTCCTCCTCATAGTATGGCCCCATCATCATCCTCCTCCTCACAGTATGGCCCCATCATTATCCTCCTCCTCATAGTATGGCCCCATCAACATCCTCCTCCTCATAGTATGGCCCCATCATCCTCCTCCTCCTCACAGTATGGCCCCATCATCATCCTCCTCCTTGTATGGCCCCATCATCATCCTCCTCCTCACAGTATGGCCCCATCATCATCCTCCTCCTCATAGTATGGCCCCATCCTCCTCCTCCTCACAGTATGGCCCCATCATCATCCTCCTCCTCACAGTATGGCCCCATCATCATCCTCCTCCTTGTATTGCCCCATCATCATCCTCCTCCTCACAGTATGGCCCCATCATCATCCTCCTCCTTGTATGGCCCCATCATCATCCTCCTCCTCATGGTATGGCCCCATCATCATCCTCCTCCTTGTATGGCCCCATCATCATCCTCCTCCTTGTATGGCCCCATCCTCCTCCTCCTAGTATTGCCCCATCCTCCTCCTCCTCCTAGTTTTGCCCCATCATCCTCCTCCTCATAGTATTGCCCCATCATCCTCCCCCTTGTATGGCCCCATCCTCCTCCTCATAGTATTGCCCCATCATCCTCCTCCTCCTAGTATTGCCCCATCATCCTCCTCCCTAGTATTGCCCCATCATCCTCCTCCTCATAGTATTGCCCCATCATCCTCCTCCTCCTAGTATTGCCCCATCCACCTCCTCCTCATAGTATTGCCCCATCCTCCTCCTCCTCATAGTATTGCCCCATCATCCTCCTTCTCCTAGTATTGCCCCATCATCCTCCTCCTCATAGTATTGCCCCATCCTCCTCCTCCTCATAGTATTGCCCCATCCTCCTCATAGTATTGCCCCATCCTCCTCATTGTATTGCCCCATCCTCCTCCTCCTCCTCCTCCTCCTCATAGTATTGCCCCATCATCCTCCTCCTCATAGTATTGCCCCATCATCCTCCTCCTTGTATGGCCCCATCCTCCTGCTCCTCATAGTATTGCCCCATCATCATCCTCCTCCTCATAGTATTGCCCCATCATCATCCTCCTCCTCATAGTATTGCCCCATCATCCTCCTCCTCATAGTATGGCCCCATCATCATCCTCCTCCTCATAGTATGGCCCCATCATCCTCCTCCTCACAGTATGGCCCCATCATCATCCTCCTCCTCACAGTATGGCCCCATCATCATCCTCCTCCTTGTATTGCCCCATCATCATCCTCCTCCTCACAGTATGGCCCCATCATCATCCTCCTCCTTGTATGGCCCCATCATCATCCTCCTCCTCATAGTATGGCCCCATCATCATCCTCCTCCTTGTATGGCCCCATCATCATCCTCCTCCTTGTATTGCCCCATCATCCTCCTCCTCATAGTATGGCCCCATCATCATCCTCCTCCTCATAGTATGGCCCCATCATCATCCTCCTCCTCATAGTATGGCCCCATCATCATCTTCCTCCTCATAGTATGGCCCCATCATCATCCTCCTCCTCATAGTATTGCCCCATCATCCTCCTCCTCATAGTATGGCCCCATCGTCATCCTCCTCCTCATAGTATGGCCCCATCATCATCCTCCTCCTCATAGTATGGCCCCATCATCATCCTCCTCCTCATAGTATGGCCCCATCATCATCCTCCTCCTCATAGTATGGCCCCATCATCATCCTCCTCCTCATAGTATTGCCCCATCATCCTCCTCCTCATAGTATGGCCCCATCATCATCCTCCTCCTCACAGTATGGCCCCATCATTATCCTCCTCCTCATAGTATGGCCCCATCAACATCCTCCTCCTCATAGTATGGCCCCATCATCCTCCTCCTCCTCACAGTATGGCCCCATCATCATCCTCCTCCTCCACAGTATGGCCCCATCATCATCCTCCTCCTCATAGTATGGCCCCATCATCCTCCTCCTCACAGTATGGCCCCATCATCATCCTCCTCCTCACAGTATGGCCCCATCATCATCCTCCTCCTTGTATTGCCCCATCATCATCCTCCTCCTCACAGTATGGCCCCATCATCATCCTCCTCCTTGTATGGCCCCATCATCATCCTCCTCCTCATGGTATGGCCCCATCATCATCCTCCTCCTTGTATGGCCCCATCATCATCCTCCTCCTTGTATGGCCCCATCATCATCCTCCTCCTTGTATGGCCCCATCCTGGCTGCTGGTGAAAAAAAAAAAAAACTTTCACACTCACCTTTCTTCACCGCTGCTGCAGCTTGCATCCTGTCTCCTCTCCAGCACTGAGGGCGGTCACGTGATGCCGGGCGCGTCACGTGACCGCTGTCACATGACGCTGGCCGGGAGGGCGGGCTTAGAAGTGTCTGAGAGAGGAGAAATGTCTCCTCTGCTCAGATACAGCTTAGATCTGCCGGCGGCAGATCAAACCGGCAGTGTGGTGGCGAGGCTGCGTGCCAGTGGAGGCGGCTCTGCGTGCCAACGCGGGCACACGTGCCATAGGTTCGCCACCACTGTACTAGAACATCCTAGGTTGTGTCTCTGTCTTGAACACCAAACTAGCATCTTTGCCCTCGAATTTCAGCTTATCACATCAGCCGACATGTGCCTCTAGCATAGGCTGGCAGATCGGAGATCCGCCCACTGCTGTTAACCAGTTAAATTCTGCTGTCATTCTCTGACAGCAGGATTTAACAAGCAGCGAGGAGCACATCATTCTCCGCTTTTATAGGTGTCCCCGTGATATGACCGCTGTGTGCTGATGTGTTCTTATGACATCCAGGGGTCAGCTGATGACCCCTGTGTCTGTCATGACACACTTCCTGTGAATGCTGATGAGCGCCGACTTTCATAGGAGGTCAGCATTTGTTCTGTACAGAGTGGTGGTGATTGCACTGCTTCGATATAATTTGTATGAAGATAGATGTGGTTGAAAAAGCACAAACCAAGGATATTTTTTTCCAAAGCTGACTTTTTGCTACTGAAATCGGCAGATTACAAATTTACAGGGGAGTTGAGAGAAATAACTATTGGCCTACATTCTTTAATGTGTATGGTCCCCTCGAGTTGAATGCTCCTGCCAATAGGTGGCACTTACTTAAAGCGTAACCGCTGGTTAAATTTGTATTTAATAATAATGTAGAGTAAGTGATTTTAGTAAACTTTCTAATATACTTCATTAGAAAATTCTGATTGAAAACCATTCATAAACCTTCCACATGGTGTCCTCACTACACTGTGTGTGAATCAGACATATGTTCATTATCAGTAAGATCCGTCTTCAGTGAATACGGATATAAGGAAAAAGGGAGTGTGGCCTACACTGCAGACTGCAGCTGATGAGACAACAATGTATCAGATTACCACAGGCTACAGTACAGTTGCTAAGCAATGTCAGAAGGTCAGAAAGAATGCAAACTCCTCATCAGTCTCCACACAGCTCACTCATATCTTTGTTAACCCTCATCTGCTGGCACATCACACAGCTCACTATGAACTGCTCTCAGGAGCTGTGGTAATACATGTGGTAACACAATATATGTGGCAACACATTTGTCCCAGGTGCAGCTGGCAGAGGTTGCTGTCAGGCCACCTGATGCAGCAGTCCAAGGTTTCTCCCAGGCAGCTGCATTTTGATGCCCCATAGAGTGGGATTAGACCACTCTCTGAGCTAGTTATCATTATGACAGCCAGGTCAGAGAAGGTGTAACATGCCAGCTCCCAGAACTAAATTGTACTCACATCTTTCATGTGCGAGTGCAGGTGTAACCCTGCCTGCCCACACTTCCATTTCAGGGGGAAGACGGCAGTATGATCAGATCAGCTGATTATGTTGCTGATGTCATTCTCCTGTGGCACAGGAGTGGTGAACCTCAGTACAATAAGCGCTACCAAAGTTGTCAAAGAAACTGAAGTTTTTATGTCATTGGGAATCTTGTGAAGAGAGTTTAGGGTGGGAGAGGGAAGAGAAGTGTAAGGAGACAGTATGGGGAGGGGGAATGTCTTAAGATATATCATGTGCAGGGGTAAATGCATGAGGAGTCAGTATAGGGAAGGAGGGGGAAATGTTTAAGGAGACAGTATGGGGATTGAGGATGTGTGAGGCAAGAGTAGGGGTAGAAATGTGTGACGGGTCATTAGAGAGGGGGAAATGTTTGAGAAGAGGGTATATGTGTGAGATGAAGATCCCAGGAGTCAGATCCCCAGTGATCATTAAAGGGAATCAGCCACCAGGATATAACCACCTGTAAATCAGTGCAGCAGGTGATTGATGTGTGCAGCATTACATCATTGTTTGGTATTTTTATTATCCCTCTCCTGTGGGCTTGGCAGTCTGTTGTAAGCCAACCCCCTGTGTCTCATCCAGACTAATCCAAGGGGGAGGGGGTTCAGTTGACAGCAGAATACCATGCCCACAGGGAAGAAAAAAAAAAGTGATGTCATGCTGCACCCGTCAATCACCTGCTGCACTGACTTACAGGTGGTGAAATCCTGGTGGTTGGTTCCCTTTAACATTGAGGCTGCCCAGCAACTATGACCAGGATACGGGTCACATGGCCAAAGATTTCAGTATACAGCAGCTAAGCAGAGCACCGATTAATGTGAAACGAGCGTTGGGGTCAGCCTTGTAGGGGGTCCCTCTACCTTGTCCCACTACCTCTGATTCATGGACCAGCACTTTTGTGTTTGTATTTCCATCTCCTGAGTCAGATATGTATTGCACCGCCGGATCTATATTGCCTTTTAGGTGTAAAAAGATTTTGTATGTTGCAGTATGTTGTATTAATAGTAATAATAATAATAATAATAATAATAATAATAATAATAATAAAAATAATATTTATTTATATATTGCCATCATATTCAGCAGCACTTAACAATTCATATACAAACAGTCATAGGTAACAGTTATAGATGATACAATAATGAAAGCAAAAATCATGACTACCCTGCTCGTAAGAGCTTACAATCTACAATGAGTTGGAGTTGACACAAAGTACAGGTGCTTATTTTCAATAATGGTCCAACCAACTTGATGAAAGGGGGACAGATGCAAGCTGCATGAGCCGTCATCGGCCAACTTTTGTAATGCTTTGGGGTGCGGTAGAGTTTGATGGAGAAATAATGAATGGGCTATATATATAAAAAAGAACATCAGTTAGGGAATGTAATAGACCGCCCTATAAAGATGTGTTTTTAGGTAAGTTCTTGGGGTAGAGCATTCCAGAGAATTGGTGCAGCTCGGGAGAAGTCTCGAATTAGTGCAGATGTTAGTCTAAAGTCACTTCGAGAGAGAAGAGAATGGATGGAGTGATAGAGAGGAGGAAGGAGATGAAGGGGGTGGAGCACTGTAAAGAGCTTTAGGGGTGAGAACAAGCAAATTAAATTGGATCCTATAATTGGCATACAATGGTGGCATATATTAATATTTGACTGTGTGACATATGTTGGAGCAAAAGTCTAAATAATAGTATAACCTGGGGATATGCAATACTCCATTAAGGGTTAATTGCGTCCCCACTTGGACAAGGACTGATGTGGATGCGGATATTCTCTGCTGACGTAGTTGGTACTACATAAGCTAAAGGAAATTAATTTTTTTCATAGATTAGAAATGTCATGCAACTTTTTCGTTAAGACAGTTCAAGGTTTTTCTCAGATCTGGTAAATTGGATATTATAAGCTGTTAAGTAGGCGAGTAATAGCTACCATGTGTTATGGCGTCTACACAGTTCATAGAGCATGAAAATTAAAACTCATGTATATTTACCTGCTGGGCAAATAAGAATAGGCTTGGATAATGTATACAGAGACATTATGGAACGGCATTCCATTCCAGAGTTATATGAGCAATAACCCATGAGGTCAGATGCCTGCTCCCCCTCTCCCGATATATCCCGGACATATGTATTTCATTCTTGTGAAATCTTTTTTCAGTGCTAATGCAAACAAAATGGCCCAAAACAAAGTTCCCGGATATTGCATCTAATTTTAACTTCCATTGTAGCATTAATATACGCATCACAGAGGCAATTCATCTTAGATAACTCCAGGAGGTCCAGTGAATTACAGTTGCAGATGCGGCATTACTTACAGGTTTTATTAATAAAATGTCTCACATTATGGTATGGCCACCTTTGAACATCGTTTTATGGTTTTCTATGTGAAAATGTGACTACATTACTTTTCGGGGGTTGATTCTGAGGTGCAATCTTTATCATACAGTACCTCGGAGCTGTTTTCATAATTCTGCAAGATTCCGAACTAAAATCTTTAAATAATAATCTTTACATATTCAGTGAATCTACATAAAAAGGCTGAGTAATTTTGTAAATAAATGACGTTACTTTTCAGGTACTGATCATTATTTACAATCTTATGCCTCAGAGCTGCATTTGTAATTCTGCAAGAGTTAGAGCTAAATTCTGTCAACATGCCTCACTGGATTATTATCTGCAGAAGTAAATTGTGGGTCCAACTAAAGAAGTTAGATCCCCTTAATTAACAGACAATCAGATAGTAAAGATGAGTGAAAACATTTGCAGAATCTATGTCCAGTGCTGTGGTATATATTGAAACTCAGGGATCCCGATCCAAAAGCGGGTGCATCCGTTTCGGTATGGCTCCCCGTGATCCGTGTATTCACGTTTTTTTCACTGAGACTAAAATCACATTTTGTTGCAATTTTGGTGTCCATTTCAAAACTGTGAACACCCGGATCTGGGGCACTAAGGGTACAATTAGAATGTGGCTCTATGGAACCCAGATCTGGCAAAATCCGTATCCCATTGGATCCGGACTCCGGATCCGGGTGTTTGGACTGAGCATGCCCAGAACCCAGTTTTAAATGACACACCTACTTAGGGGCGTGTCATTTCCAACAAGATGCAGCAAAAAAGTTAATCAACAGGATGCAGCGGAATGCTCACGCACTGGTAATATCACTGATTCATGAAACTAATCAGTCATAATAACGGAGCGGGTGTATCCAATTGCATCACATTTTACTATTGTGGGCGAATCCGGGGGGATGCAGATTTTACCTGCATTCGCCGAGATCCAAAAAAAAAGCTAGTGGTAAACCAGCCTAAGTATGATCAAGGCTTGTCAAGTCAAAAGCAGTATAAGCAGGGGCCCCCATATGCTTCTTTCCATTCCTGTGCTATACTCTTAAAGGGAATCTGACAGGTCAAAAATCCATATGTAACTGCTATCATTTTCTAATTCCTTTCTCTAAGCTCGCTCTATTTATGCATTTCTATTATTTATTTTTCCCTCCTATCTTCTGTAATCTTCAAATAAAGAGATTAGTTCCATCTAGATCCACTTATTTCTCTGCTGTCCACTCCCCATAGGATGAATATGCATGTCAAATATTCACATCACATTACTGCTCAGGAGATCAGTGGGGGAGGGCTGTGCCCCCTTCTCTGCTCTCTGTGCATTCAAACAAGAGGTCAAATAAAACACATAATCTCTCAGGGATTCCTGCTCAGAGAAACAAATGGAGTCTAGATCAGGTAAGGAAGACCTGCAATAGCTCTCTCCCTCAGTGTCCACAACAGAACAGAAGCTCCTAATGGAAACTGAAACCTGACACTTCACTGAGAGCAAAGGGAGGAGAGAGCTGCTGAGAGGGGGTGCATAATTTAATGACAATTTAACACAGCCAGACTGTTCCTCTGTGACTATAATGGAGAGGATTAGTGTACCAGGTGCCTGCAGGGTCTGAAAATGCTGATAACATGGAAACTACAAAAGGTATAATAATGATTTTAAATATTTTTAAAAGGTCTGCCCAGGCACTATTGAAGGGTAATGTTATTATCATATTGAAAAAATGACCTGACACTGTCCCTTTAATAGATTATTAGGATTTTGTAAGTTTGGAGTCAACATTTTGGAATGGAACTGGTATAAATAGCACAAGTTACAAAGTGATAGATCAATAATTGCGAAGCATCTTGAGGATTGTGCGAGAACTTGTTGATCTTGGCCTGTTATTATATACACAGAATGACGGTCACGTTTAATAATAACAAAATTTGCGGTGCCCGGCGCGGTTCACATTCCCGCTACTGGAATCCATTACACTTTAATTTGCTTACAAGTCTCAAATGGTGTATTGATTAGTGAACGTATTTAGCAATTCGGTTTGGCCTAATCTCCCAAGGGGAAGGGAATATCTGTCTATTAGTATTTAGTAAGAGGAGTCAAATGCGCGGGACGAGCGCTAATTGTTTATGTATTATTCACCGAAGGGCCCTCGCTTACTTCGTCTTCAGATTGCCGATGCCTAGTTATACAAATAAGCAGTAAATATGAGCCAGAGTCTTAATGAGTAGTTCGGGGATTTCAAGCTGATATTTGCTTATGAATATTTTACGTAAATTATGAAAGAATAGAAATTGATATGAATTAAACAGTACGGTGTCATATCTGGAGACGCATCCAATGCTTCAATTAGGAGAAATGATTAAACACTGCCCAAGAAAGGAAAATATTCACATCGCTGTTGGCTGTAGGTTAAGCTTGGCTAAGTCAATACTGTAGATATTTTACACTAAAAGTTGGCCAAATTTTTTTAATTCTTTATTTTGTTTTAATCTACAAAATTAAATTTGTATTTAAAAGATGGTACATTTATGGAAACAATTACATCCCCTTGAAAAATCCTCCACCACTTACTTTGCACCATTTACATCATGTTCCAAATTATTATGCAAATGCTATTTTTCTTCGATTTTGCTAATTGGTCGATACAAATGAGTCCGTATAATGTTCAAGTCATAAACCCTTAGAGTATAAAACACATTTTATTGGACAAACCACTCAAGGATAACAGTATTTTTTTCTACAGTTTTCAAACAATTTATAGGTTGGAAAAAGCTGAAAATGGTAATTTGTTGAATTTAAAGCATTAATGATACCGTCACATGCCGCAATCGCGGCTGGCGATATATGGCGATATAACATGCGGGCTCACGTTTTTCATGCTCGCCTCAGGTTGCCGATGGCGGCATCACACGCCGCAATTGCTCCCAAAACCTAAGGCGATGTGTCGCTCCGGAAATGGCCTCAACTATGGCGAAAGCAATCTTGCCTAATTCCATCACCACGTCACACACCGCAATTCCAAAGGCAATGTGGGGGTACATGTTCAGCGCGGTGAGGAGATAGGCGTGCCACAGTGGTTTACACCGCGCCCCATACATATCTGGAAGGCTGGCTAATACATGACGCCACTGTCTATCGGAGTTTGGCACAAATCCACGCTCAAATATGGCGCGCTGTCAACTGACAGCCAATGGGAACACAGTACCAACACCAATTTATCGCGGACGGGGCGGGACTACAGCACGTTGTGGCACGCCTACGGGAAATCATAGGCAATGCTGTTTCCATCACTATCGCCCTATCACACGCCACAACGCGGAAATATCGCCTCCATGATTGCGGATGATTACTGAGCACTGTTCAGGAATCGGGCGACGGGCGAGAGGCAATTTATTGTCGCAAAATTCTCCAATACATGCTGCAAACGTGAGGCAATTACACGACGATTGCTCCGGGGCGACATATCACCTTTATGATTCCCAGCCACGATTGTGGCGTGTGACGGTACCATAAGAGGTCACATTTACTGAAATCAAAAGTCATTTCCAAGACACCCTTAACAGGTCAAATTACTGTCACGTGTAGAGTGCTCTGCAATCTCTATGAATTGCTCTGCGGTAGCTAAAGTTAATTTCTTCACACAATTAAGGGTTAACTTCTGTGGCTCTGAAAGTGCAGGTGAGCTGCTGCTGCTGGATGTGTCAGGGGATATTTTGTCCACTCCCCCAGCCTTTAAATAGTTCCATTAACCAGCAGCTAGTGTCAATGAAAGAGGTCATTCTCTGCTTTGTGGATGCCGTGCTTTGTGGATGCCGTGTGCTGTTCTGCTAAAGCTTTGCTTAACTTGAAGTCTGATGTCTTACTGAAGTTGCAGTGATTATCCTGTTCCATGGGTGGAGGTGGGAGTTTATAAACTAGGGCTGGTCAGGAGCAGGGCAAGAGTGGTGGCCCAGACATCCTCACCTTTAGAGGTAATTTTGGGAACAGAGTAAGCCAGGGAACTCCAGTCTACATGCTCAGATTAGCTTCCCAGTTTTCCCATCACTGCAATCCTGCTCCTTAATCCCTTAGTCTGTACGAACAACCCGTGACAATTACAGGTTAATATTGGACTTCTTCTTTGATATCACATTCACAATTATTGCATCCAGTGAGCTTGTGAGTTTTTAGATAGTTTCTGCTTGCATTTCTTTGCAGTATGTCAGAGTAGTCTCCCATATCTGCTGTTTTGATGTGAACTGCCTCCCACCCTCTTAGATCATTTGCCTAAGATACTAACAGATTTTCAATAGGGTTCAGGTCAGGGGAGGTTGGTGGCCACATCATGACTTTCACTCCTTTTATGTATGCTCATAGCAGCCAATGACTCTTAGGTATTTTTTGCCGCATAAGATGGCAAATTGTCATTCGTGAAAAGGACTTTGCTATGGTTGGCACCATCTTCTTTTTGTACCAAGGAAGAAAAGTGGCAGTCAGCAACTCCATATTATTTCCCTAGGTCATTTTTACACCTTTACTAACCCTAAATAGGCCTACCAGCTTTCACCATGTTTCTGATCCAAACCATGACTCCACTACTTCCTTGCTGAGGTTGAAAACTTGCTAGGACATTGTTGGCTTCCATCAAACATCTGCTTTTCCTTCCATCTGGACAGGTTGCATAGCATTCATCAGTAAACAAAACTGTTCTAAAATTAGTCTTCATGTATCTTTGGGCCCACTGCAACCATTTCTGCTTGTGGGCACTGTTTAGTGGTGGACAAACAGTAGGTTTATGCATAATTGCAAGCCTCTGGAGGATCCCCATTGACGTTCACTGTGTTCCAGAGGAACCAGCAGCTTTAAATACCGTACCTGTTTGCTGCTTTGTAATGGTCTTTTAGCTGATGAATTTGTCTGGCGGAAACCTTCCTCATTATGTCTTTATCTGCACAATCCCATCTGTGCAGTGTATCAGCCACAAATGTCTTCACAGTATGAATTTCAAACTTAAGTTTTCTCGTAATACCTGATATTTGCATACGTCATTCAAGGCATTGCACTGTTTGATGCCTTTTGGCAGCAGAGATCCTTTTTTATATTGCTTGAACCATGTGGCTTTGGGAATAATGTGGAAAATCTTAAGGCTGGCTTCACACCACGGCAAGATCCGATATGCAATATGAAATATGCCTCCGGTCCGGTGTGCAGCCAGATGCAGCTGCCGCTGCTGATGATTCAGGACCACGGCTCGCAGGGAGCAAGCTGCGGTCCTGAAATAACAGCGGCGTGCAGCCGCAGGTGTCCGGTTCCCGGATCCTCCCGGATCGGGGAAATCCAGCCCCATAGGCTCCCATGTTAAGGAGCGCCGGATTGCCCCGGATCCTGAAGGATGCGGGGGGAATCCAGGAGGATCCGGGAGATGCCAATTTGGGGAGATTTTTCACCACGGACACATAAACGTTACAAGCAACGTTTTTGTGTCCGGGAGAAGAATCCGACTTCTCCCGGATTCTTCTGGAGAGATGGAAACCGGATGGCAGATAACTGCCATCCGGCTCCATCCGGCCCCATAATTTTCTATGGGGCCAAAATCCGGTCCGGGGCTGTCTGGTCTTGCCGTGGTGTGAAGCTAGCCTAATTTGTTATTCTTTAGTTAGGCTGAACTGCTAAATTAAAATAATTTTAAGTAGAATATTAATATCCCATACATGCACCAAGCATATCACTGGACTTGGGAGGCCATTCTGCATGCTCAAATACTAGCCATTTCAATCTAGCACCGTGCATTGAGGAGAATGCAGAATGGCGACAAGGAGTCAGCTAGAGAAGCTGTTTGGTCTCAAAGCGTTGAGGAAAGTCTGTATGATCCAATGGTGCCAGAACCGCCCCTCTTGGACCCTCTGGGGGAAAGTTATGGCCATTCATAGGTTTTAATAATATGATAGTGTAAAGATACAGTGGAGGAGTATCCAAGATCACCCAGAAGTGGAACAGACTTGAGAGTGGCAGCCTGGGGTATGACACTTCGGCCTGACCTCTCCTTCTGTGACATTCTCCAAGGGGGAACCCATCACGTCACATGTTGGAGAATTATCTAAAGGACCGATCCAAAGCAAGTAAAGGGCTGAGTGAGCCGGGAGCTTTACTGGCAGGAAAGGCAAATGATAACCTTATGAAAAGTGGTTATAAAGTTTTTTTTAACCCCTTCTCAACTCTCAAAGAATTTAGCTGGATTTGTGCAAATTGGATATCAAAACTGTTAATCTGAAATTCAAAGTTTGAAAAAAGTCATAAATAATTTGATTATTCTACAAATTGATTCTCTCATCCATAATAAGCTTACCTTTATTTTAATGGATGTTTAAGCACCATTTCAAGCATTACCTGGTAATCCTCTAGACTGTGAGCCCTCGGGACAGGATCCTCTGCCCTATTGTACCCGTATGACTGATTTTGTCGTCGTTTTTACCACTTGTCTTTGTTTAACCTCTCACTTGTAAAGCGCCATGTAACCTAATTAACAATAATAATAATAATAATAATAATAATAATAATAATAATTTCCCCAAAACAACAGGTAAAACCAATTTTTGAATAAGGGAGTTACCTAAATTACACTTCTTTTGCACATGAGGTCTGATGACAAATGGGTAATAATCAAAAAAAATAAAAACAGTTGAAAATTGTGTGCCTATCCATTTCAATATCCAAAATCAAAGCCTAGGGATCACATTATACAACATGTGTATATTATCACAGAAAACTAGCCTTTATTTCTTAGTTTCCTATCCTTCAGATAAGTGATTAGTATTAGGGGGGTCCAACACCTGGAAACCCTATCTAGCCGATGTTACCATCTCCGCCGCTAGACTGTTTAATGGCCGCCCCTGCGACTACTACAAACACTGATATTTTTCCTATATTAATAGGGTAGGTCATCAGTATCCTCTGTACTCCCTAGGCCTCATTCACTTGTTCTTATAATATGACTATGTTTTAGGATTCATACCCACATGTCTTTATTGTACCTCCCTGTATGTGAAATCCGTCATTAAAAATAATATAATTGAATATATTTCTTAACTGTTTTTCTAACATATTCTTTACCTTTCTATTATCTCTCCTACTAGCTTTTATTTTGAGACATTGGAAGACTGGAGCCTATTTTTGTCACTTTGGCTTATTGTAACCATCTCTGGTCTCTCCACTGCTGGATTGTTTTACGTGAACAGATCATATTTGATTAATTCCTTGCAACGTAAAACATGTCCGCAATGTGGGTTTCAAATGTTTTCACCCCTCCCCATCACTGTAATCCTTTATTGTCTTTGCAATTCACCCAACATACCACTGCTTTTATTAATGGAAGGAGAGATTCATGGAGATGCTCTCTGGAGCCTAGAGACGGACCCATGAAAGCCACCGTAATGTTAAATAACACAAAGTGTAAACTTCGGTGGCTAAATACTATCAGATGAATGATTTCTCTAGATGTCATGCAAAAGTTAAGCCGTATGCTGGTCTACCTATTCTGCTGGTGCAGTCACTGTGTACATATTTAACATTACTGCACTCATTATTCTGCTGGTGCAATCACTGTGTACATACATTACATTACTGATCCTGTACTGATCCTGATTTACCTCCTGTATTATACTCTAGAGCTGTACTCACTATTCTGCTGGTGCAGTCACTGTGTACATACATTACATTACTGATCCTGTATGATCCTGAGTTACTCTGTATTATACTCCAGAGCTGCACTCACTATTCTGCTGGTGCAGTCACTGTGTGCATACATTACATTACTGATCCTGAGTTACCTCCTGCATTATACTCCAGAGCTGCACTCACTATTCTGCTGGTGCAGTCACTGTGTACATACATTACATTACTGATCCTGAGTTACATCCTGTATTATACCAGAGCTGCACTCACTATTCTGCTGGTGCAGTCACTGTGTACATACATTACATTACTGATCCTGTACTGATCCTGAGTTACCTCCTGTATTATACTCCAGAGCTGCACTCACTATTCTGCTGGTGCAGTCACTGTGTACATACATTACATTACTGATCCTGAGTTACCCGCCTGTATTATACTCAGAGCTGCACTCACTATTCTGCTGGTGCAGTCACTGTGCACATACATTACATTACTGATCCTGTACTGATCCTGAGTTACCTCCTGTATTATACTCCAGAGCTGCACTCACTATTCTGCTGGTGCAGTCACTGTGTACATACATTACATTACTGATCTTGGGTTACCTCCTATATATACTCCAGAGCTGCTGTCTGTCTTCGCCCTGAAATGAAGCGTTATCAGTGATGTCTGTTGCAGGGCCGTGCCTGTCCCGGCTCTACTGATCATGCATCAGTTGTCCGCTCCAACTTAAGGCCCAGTTACACACACAGATAATAGTGCAGAGATTGTTCGCAGATCTCTGGTTGCAGTGAAATCATGGACACATTGTTCCATTTGTACACAGCCACAAAATGTAACAATATGTCCATGATTACACTGCAACTAGAGATCTGGCGAACAATCTCTGCACTATTATCTGTGTGTGTAACCGGGCCTTTAGGCTCATTCCAAAGTTATTTAAATGCACAGTGACAGTGCGCTCCCTCGCCGACACTGATAAGAAATGATGATTCGACAACAAAGTGCACTGTCAGTGTGCATTATAAGAAGAGAACCGAAACAGTAGAGACCAGTCCGGCCTCCGAAAGTGCAGTGAAATCTGCTTGAAATGACTTTTGGAAGATTCTCTCATCTCTCTTGCTCATTCATCATCATGGAACCCTTCATTATCCAAAGAAGACATCTTCCTTTAGTGAACATTTACTATAATCAAGGACCCACTTTACAATTTTTTTTTTAATATCTTATAAAAAAATTTTTAGAACTAACTTTTTGGCTAATCATATCTTGTCCAGTTCTTAGTAGACAAACATTTCGATATAAACCAGTCAGCCAGTGGGTTGTTCATACATTCAGTCAAAGACAATCAATCTCCGAGCCAACTCCTGACTCATGACAACATTTGTTTGGACATGACTTGGTTAAGCAAACAGTCCATTGAGTGTATTGACATATTTCGGTAAACACGTTACCTAATACATAATGTGCTTATGATAGGTAACAGAGGCGCACGGACAAGTTTCATCATCAAATGTCAGCTCATGAAGAGGCTCAGCAGAATTTACAAGAGGTGCCAAATTGCAAAAGTACCGTTCACTCTTGGCTGACTCTCATTGGCTTTCGGGCAGGATTTTCTTCACAGACAATGGCTCCAATGTTATTGTGGATCCGAATTTGAGCAGGATGACCTTTTCTTGGTTTACAGGCCTTTAAAATCCCTTTCCTGGACTGCAGAGTTTAAGCAAAAGCCATTTTACTATAAAGAACGGTAGACTAAATGTAGCACTCTAGGATTTAATTACAATACTAGCATGGACTTGTGGATAAAATAATTTATCTGTTTGTAAAGTCATAGTGTGAAATAACCAGATCCTTGAGTTTCTTCGGCCACGGCAATCTGTCAACAGTTTTTTGCCATGTATTCTGACATCAGCATGATGTTGGGACAGAGACCCTGATTCCAGCGATGTATAACTTAGTTTACTAGGTGCAACAGTTTTGATAGAATCCCAGTTTTCAATCGTGCAGATGTAGCAGAGATCGTAATGCTGAGTCCTATATAACCCCGCCCACACCACGCTTTCTGTGTACACTGTATATTGACATAAAGCTACTTATCACTTCAGTCTTGAAGTGATAATCTCCTGCTGGTAAAACAATGACTTTATTACAACAAACACACGATCTAGTAAGGGACAAATCGGTGGGATCTGACTCCAAGACCCAACAACATGGTGCTCTTAGATTACACAGTAAAAACCAACTGGGAGATTCCCTTCAAAGATTCTGTTAGGCTGCCTTCACATTTGCGTTCGCAAGCGCAGCACACACTGCGGAAATCAAATTGTAAATCCGTAAGCGTATTGCGGACGAATCTTTAGCATGGAGTATGCATTCGTCCGCAGGGACATACGGAGGCATGCGTTTGTGTGCATATGCGTACCTGCGCGTGGAATTTCCGCGCCCTTCGAACGTGATGTGTTGCATTTTTTGGCGGTCATAAAATCCACAACCATCCGCATGCGTACGAATGCGCATAAACAATGCATTATTGTCTATGGGTACGCAAGCGTACGCAAGGTCTTGCGGATGTCAGCGTTTGATGCACATGCGAACAACTCATTGCGCATGAGCAGAAACAGAATTGCAGTTCCTCCCATGTGCCGCCCATATCCCTGCCCACAAACAGACTCTATAAAAGTGATTCTGTCCATTCCATGGTGAACCGTATTGATCTTCCTGATGGATCTTTGCCTCTTGGATCTGCGGTGCCTGGATCAGTGCTACTGGATCTGTGGCTCCTGGATCAGTGCCTACTGGATCTGTGGCTCCTGGATCTCACCTTGCTGACCTGAAATCTGCTTGATCTCTCTTGCTGTAGTGGTAAAATATGCTTGCTTTTTTTGCTTTAATTTGTAAGAGTTTTGACACTGGGCAGGGTCTACTTATACATTGCCCTTAAGCCACTCCCCAGGGGCGTGCTCTGTCAAAATAAATATGCTGAAAAATTGAAAATCTGAAAAACAGATTTTGAACGCATGTGCACAAAAAATGCGTACGCATGCAGTAAACGCAATCATACGCAAGCAAATGCAGCGTTTTAATTAAGGCTTGCGCATCTGTCTGCAGACAAAATACGCAGCATTTGCCTGCGTTTTTAACTGCGTATACGCATACACAACAAACGCTGCGTTTACAAACGCAAATGTGAAGGCAGCCTTAGATCATTTTTTTAAAGAGATATCTGGTTTGGATTACCCTAATTATTTTGTGGTGAATCAGGAAATTAGTTTTGGTCAGAGCAAAAAAGAAGATTTTAATGGAATCATGTTGAACTCAATAGGATGTATTTGAAATCAGATCTACATTTATGAAAGCATTTTTACCAAAATGGACAATGCTGCCTGATAATAATGTACACATTCACTTGTGCTAATATAACACATTTTTAAATTGCCTCACCAAGTTTATTGTCAGCCATCTGTGTAGCAGCCTATGTGATTTTGCATCATTGTTAGCTGCTTTATAGCAGAGCTCAACTGTCCTGCACTTTCACAAAGTGATGACCAGAGAGTCACCATGCTTCAGACTTAATTTATGATACACAAGACAAGGTTGCAGAAACAAGGTAAAGTTTTATTAACAGGCAGGACAAGATAAGGATTAAAAAAATTCACAGGGGGGTGCACTGTGGCAAAAATACAATTAACAATTAATGCACTTCCTGGATGGGATACTCAGACACATGTCACCCCAACTATTGCAAATGGATGTTCCACAGTAGACTTCCAAAGCAAGAAATATGCAAAACTAAACTATACCTACAACTTGACAATCGACGAGGGATTCTCCGGTCGTTAAATTCTTGTGTTACCAACCCATTAAACTTTTTGTAGATAATACACGGACACTGGTTGCGACTTGGTTAAAATTTGGCCACAGCAGCCCCTTTACTACCTATTATTTACCTACTAACCCAGGGATACCACACCCTGGTGTCCCAACATTAAACAATAGGTGACACAGTAATAATACAGTATGTAATACAAATATGTAACCCTGGATAAGCCTGGTCCAGAAGCCACTTCCACAACGAAACATTATCCTGGCCGCAACACACTGAACCGAAGGCTGGTCCCTGGCCGCAACACACCGACCCGAGGGACGAGGTATTAATTACAAGAATTAATACCCCTAAGATGCAGAACCCGTGCCTGCCAGTTATCTGAAACCAGAGCCAAATATACCGTACTAGTGGCTCACCTCCCAGATACCATAATCCATTAAACCACTTGCTGTGGGGACCCACTGTGCAACCCTGTCACCTGTCGGTGCCCTGGACTTATTTACCTGCAAAACACCAGTAAAAAGTAAAAGAGACTTCTTCTGTGTGCGTGCATCATTCCTCTCCACTCACTGTGCCCCTCATAGACTGTTCCAGCACTCCCTGTACTATTCCAGCTCCCCTCCAAGCTGCCCCTTTTCATTACACTGCCCCGGAGAGAGTACCTGTTCACATCTTAAATTGTGGCAGTGAAGAGATTAAATTACCCAGGTATTCCACTGTTGCTAAATTATACACAGGGGTGAGCTTCCCAACTCTCCACTCCCAGAACTCTCTCACCCCCTTCTACTTCCTCTCCCTTCCTCTCACACTCTAACTCCCCCCCCTAGCCAGAAGAGACAGCTCCCCTGAACTCGAGTGCTGAGCTCCTTCTTCTGGTCAGGGATCAGGACTTGTGTGTGCATGTCGGGGTTTACCTGATGTGGGGATCTCCTCCTGCTTCCAAACATGACACCACTTCCGGTGAAGAAATGAAGTCTTATATTCAAAAACTAGTTATATCTTTAGTTCTCTCTATTAGTGTGACCTAAGAGGGTTGTCTAGGACTTGAAAAAAAGTTTTTTATTATTTTAAAAAATATATTTTATTGGATGAACAAGTGTTTATTTGCATTGACAGAATACATGATGTCATAATGATCAAACATTACTTCATATAAAACAATATATGTTCATCATGATGGAGCTGTTGCCTAGCACTGTCCATACCAACTCCAAATAATATCTTTTTTTCCAAGAAAGGCGCCATGCTAGTGCATAGTCCGTATCTGGTATTGTAACTCAACCAACTTTGAGTGTAGGATGCAGAACTGTAAAATCAGACATGGACCCTTGGAAAGAAGTGGTCCTATTCCTGGAGAAAAAGATCTTTCTTCCTAATTTCTTAATGTTTACAACTTTTGAACTAGGTCATTATCAACATTATATGTGTTGCATTAAAGCTTTGTGGAAACTATCTTGTTAAAATATATATATTTGTAAGTTAAGTGAAAGGAAGTTGAGCAACATGACAAACAGCACCTGCAAATATGCCACTAAGAAGCTTGATGCCATCTAACCACTATTTTAGGTTATTATGGAATTCCCCTGCTGCACTTGCTTTCTGCCCACAATGCAGAATAAATAACAAAAAAACTTCCATTAGGTGTAGAGGAATTCACTCACATTTGGCCCAATTCATCACAGTTTTTATGCCAGCATCCAGGTGTACAAAGATTTTATAAGTCACATCCAGTGGCGCAACTTCAGGCCCAGGGGCCCCGATGCGGAAGTTCCAACGGGGCCCCCAATTATTGCAAATCTTTAATGGTATTACTCTTTTTCTATAGGCCAAAGGGACTTTTGGGGCCCCCCTGGGCTGCAGGGCCTGGGTGCAATCGCAACCCCTGCACCTATTGTAGTTACGCCCCTGGTCACATCATTTTGGCTCAACTGGAGGCTGCGTTAAAATTATGCAACTTTTGGAGTTCTCACGCCAATTTTGCCCAGCTCCGATAAAGAGAGACTGGAGTGTGATTAGTGGCGAGGCACACATTGAAATGCTCCCTATTTTTTCAATGGTCCTGAATCATGAAGAGACATAGGCTTCTTCTGGTCTTTCATCAAGACTGGCATAAACTACGCCGGTCTTGAAGAGAACCAACCAGCAGGATTTAGGGCTATTAACTGAAGCCAGTGCCTTACAGGCACTGGAATACTGAGTGCAATCATAAGCTTACTTCAATGATTACATGTATGATTGCATAAAAAAAGTTAAAGAAAGTTTTGGCAAAGAGGGGAGGAGATGAACCGAGTGTGCAGCACAGCGCCACAATGAGGGGTTGGGTTATTTTATTACTCCTCTGTTTGCTCTAAGCCAAACCCTCCTCCCTCTCTCTATCCATTCCTCTCTCCCTCTCTGTCACTATATACCAGGCACAGGTCATAGTGCAATATCAGGTGTCCTACTGTATGTGCCCAAGCTCATCATTCCCTCCCTCCCGCCTTCGTCTGCGTCTCCGGCTTCACTGTCTTCCCACTACTTCGCATGGTCACAAGCAGGAGAAGATTCCACCCCTCCAGTTAGTGTGTGTTCCCAGCTGTCTCCTTTCACAGACCGCGGTCACAAGCAGGAGATGTATTTTTTCTGCTTGCACCTACACTTAGAGGTTGATTGTATTTTTTATGACTGAGGTCCCTCCTTATCCCCCTTCCCCCGCCCTGTGACCAGCTGAGGTCTCCATTTTGTCTGAGTCTAACACACACTTTTCTTGTTTTTAATCAGAATAGAGTCATATAAACCCATACATTTTACACACCACCATTAGTCATAGCGTTAGGACCCGGAAAAACGGAAGCACCTTGGCGCTGGTTTCCGGGCACTCCGCAGTAGCTACTGCGGAAGCTAAGTCTTCCATTTTGCATTGTATCTAGAGCAGTGATTGCTATACCCCTATTCACATAATGTCTGTATTAGCTGTGCAGTTCAGCCATTGCTGGCACTCATTTAAGTGCACATAGTGTTTAGTGTCGCAGCAGATAACTCCCTTATATTACAAGCAGGAGAGGAGACTGGGACAGATCCCCGCTATTGTCATCACAGATTACAGACAGCTGGAGATGCGCACAGACTGGAGGCGTCGAGTGTGTGGCACCCCTGCAGAAAGGAGGCCACAACAGAGCATAGCAGCTGGGATTGGTAAATCGGTCACTTCGCACCAAGATCCCACCCACACCTCCGATCTTAAGCCAAATTACTTCATGTCAGGCAAGGGATGGCGGGAGGAGCTAAGTAGATGATGGAACATAGAACAGAACCCAGGAAAGGGGTGGAGGAACTGAAATAAAACCCAGGAACACTAAGTTAGAAGAGGTTGAGGAAGAAGGTAGTGGGAGGAAGAAGAGGAGGAGAGAGAACCAGACTCCTAAGCAGAGACACCCATCAGCTAACCAGTGACAGAGACCAAGCTGAGAATAGCGGGGCCCGGCGGCCGATGCCACTGATGGCTAGTCCGGGACTCAGGATGAGACCGAGGAAAGACTGAAGGAGCCAGGTGGATCCGACTGCCCGGGAAACTGATGGCTGGGCAAGAACCAGAGTGAACGCTCTGTAGATGTGGCCAGGTAGCTTTAGACCCCAACCACAGGAACTCCGACAGGGAGCGGGGTCTTTATGTCCCGAGACCCAACCTCCGGTGCGGTGAAGGAAAAGCTGTTGAACTAGGGCTAGTGAACCTGAAGGGTAGAACACTGAGAGCCCATGACAGCCGGACCGTAACTCGCATGCGAAATGGAGGACAAGAGGGCCCGAGAGGTACTCAGGAAGGGAGTGCTGCATACAAGCCATCCCAGCTGCTGAGAGAGCCCAGGTCTGCTGTGAACTGTTGGAACTTACTGTGAAATTAACTACTGAAAGTTGAGTGTAAAAACCCAGTAAAGCCCAGAACTGCATGGACTCTGTTTGCCTGCGGGAAGGTAATTTAGACGGTACATAGACTGTGGATGCTGCCTGAAGGTACTGGGGACTTTACACTTACACTTCTACACGCCTGCCCTGGGACCAGCCCCACTCATAGAGGGCTCATCATCTTGCTGCACGCATCATCATCCCCAGCGGTCCCGATTGCAGCGGTAGCCTCATATGGCCACACACTACGGGTAGCATCACGATTTATCCTCTAAAACTATTAACTCCCTTTTATTGACCGCCCGGGATCACGAAGCCGGGTCACGTCACCGTAACCACCCAGCCAGCCCAGTCGACGTCGAGAAGGCCCAGTTCCGAGTACCCAAGGTCCCAGTAAGTCACTCAGGTATATAGGATGCCTGAAATTGCACAATGGCCATGTACGATATCAGGCACCCTGTGAATGGTATATAGTGCCAGGGAGGGAGGTAATGAGGAAGGGGGGAGGGTTTTGGTTAGAGCCCACAGGGGAGTAATAAAAAATAAACCCAATTCCACTTAGTGATGGCATGCTGCCCACTCTGTTCATCTCCTCCCACTTTACCATAATTTTTATAATATTTTTCACTGCAATTAAACCTTGAATCATTGAAGTAAAGGTATGATTGCACTCAGTATCCCAGTGCCTATAAGGTACTGGCTTCACTTTATAGGCCTAAAACCTGCTGGTTGGTTCGCTTTAATGAATTATTTCCATTGACTCCAAAATATTGTGACTATATAGCTATCCATTACTGTATGGGTGCAAAGCAAGAATCCCACTGCTAATATTAGGGATTTTAGTGATTAACTCTCTCTATAGCTTACAAGGTAACCTGATGTTCAAAACTTCTCCAGCGCTACCACCAGAGAAATATTGTCCTGCACAAATTTGGCAACTTTTCCTCCCTCCTTGTAGCTGCCACACTCTGGCTGAGATGTGGTGGTTCCCAGTGATGAGCCCTCTAATACTTCAGAATGTTTTCATTTTAACATAAGAATGGTGATATTCCAGTGATGAGAAAGAACCATCTGGTGATGTAATATAAAACTTCACATTTATTTATCCATTAGAAATAGGCAACAAGAGATGAATAGGATACCCAACACTGTTTATTTCTAACAGTATTCGGTATCTGTGACGTCTATCCGAGGCTACAGGCACAAAACGGTTATCTTGGAAAGACTAGGAATAAGCTGCTCTGTTAGGCAGAATTTGAGAAACCCTAATACATTTAACCCCTATACAGGGATCTGGATTCACAACAGGGTCCAGTAAATTGCTGCCTATGAAAGGGCTGCCATTCAGAAAGAGGAAAGTTGTCAAGCAGGGTCAAAGCCTGGTCAGGAAAAAGACAAAATCAGGATTTTTTAGTGGTAGTCAGGGAGCCGGGTCAAAATGAAGATGACAGTAAGGTACAAAATCGTGAGACAGAATAGGTGGACAAAAGTCAGGCCGGGATAGAACAGGAAAAACACCAATACAAGACAGTAGAATAGTCAGGGAAACCAAAAGCTATTTCTGGCAGCTTCCAGCATAAAGCTTAAGGTATTAGTAGGGTGTGATGCTTTCCAATAGGCTGAAGCCAGGAGCTGATGACTTCAGCTGGACAGCACACAACCCCACTCTGTCACACTGTGTAGTACAGCAGGTCCCAGCCACTCTAAACTTAGTGGATGGGCTAGGCCTGCTCTCCTTAGAGTTTGTGGCTTTAACTTATCTATCACCAGAACCACCTACAGAGTGAATATGGTAGTGCTTGGTGACTGAAGCAGATATCGATAGGTCAGACTCTGGTAGAGATGTGACAGTATCCTATTTATGTCCTGTTGCTTATTTTGAATGGATCAATAAAAGCGACATTTCATATTACATCACCGGATGGTTCTTATGGTTCTTTCTCATCCGCGGAATATCACCCTTTTTTGCATTAAGTCAACTACTTTGCCAGGGCATTTCCGTACTGAGAACAATCAAGTCTGAGTGGGTTAAGGTGAGCTTTAACAAAGATTCTCTAAATGAAATAACCACTTTAAATGCATTTCTTCTCTGAATTTTTGGTATGATCACCTATCTCTATTGACATACTGTATAATTAAAAATAATTTGTTTACCATTTTCCATTATTTCATTTTGCGATAATTGAGAGTAAATTAGCATGAGATCCCTTATTCAGGACCCCTTTTGATTATCAAGAACCACAAATGGCTTGAAACAGAGTCCCTCCAACACTATGCAATTCTTCAATTCTCCTGTAGAGGTGCTGCAGAGAAATAGGATACTTGATGCCGGGTCCTTCTACAGATTAGAGGTCATCTTTGCTGATCATGGACCTGGTGTGCCATTTTAATTTCTTATTTTCAGGGAACCCTCTAAATAAAAACGACTACACAAAGCGTAAAGCTAGAATAATGCTCCATGGGTACTGACGATGGTTGACGTGAGTGAGGACATAAAAATACCTGTAATTTCATACCTTTTTTCATACTATTGCTTTATTATGAAATAATGATGATTAATCATCTTAGAAACATCTCGAAAAAAACGATCAGATTATTAGATTGTTTTATTTCCATTCCAAACTCCTGGTTCTTCTCATTTGGATTGTCATTTTTTTTGCATTAAGAGGAAATATCGTAATAAAATAAATTAACCTTCTGTGGGAATGAGTAGAATATCCATTATGTGCATCCCTCTTGAATTAACCGGTCTTAAATCAAACTCTACGCAGGATATTTGGGTAAGATACTCAGTATTTGTGTAACTCTATAGATCACGGAGAAACCGTCTGTTAACATAGATGAGAAACTGAATATTGTGCGAGTGAAGAAAAACTACAGAGTCGATAATCACCATGGAGTAATATGGAGGTGAGATAAGGCAGATGTACGATGGATGAAGGACGGTCCCGGTGAAATCAAGTAGCAATAGTGACATAATAGATTGCTTGTGAAAGAAACTTGGAGACATTGGAAACCAGTCATCTGCCAAAGTCCATACAGAATATACAGCCACCCCTTAGCTGGGTCCTTCCCTGGAGGGATATCTGGCTAGTCCTGTGTTTGAGACTCCTAACCGAGGCTCCACAGACTCTATTTGCATTTTCATAATTCCCAGGGGGCAATGCGCCTAGGAATTAACTGTGTTGAACGCTTTAGCCAGCTGCCCGCAGTGTTTTCTTGGACTTGTCTCCCTGAGATCAGTGAATGCTTTGTGATGTTGGTCTACTAGGCATTGCTCCCACCTAGCCAGAATCCTACTCCACACTGATGAGGGGCAACACCCCGAAACAGCTGTCTGTGGAGGGATACCTGGCCTTGGTATTCCCTTGTCATATCTCTAATCTTGCAAAAGAGCTGGATATTGACTGAAAGGCCACTTAATATGGTGGTTCGGGTGTTCTCCGCAAGGAGCCACCCCTTGGCTGGGTCCTTCCCTGGAAGGATAACTGGCTAGTCCTCTGTTTGAGACTCCTAACTGAGGCTCCACAGACTCTACTTGCATATTCACAATATACAGACTGTATGGAATTGTAATAAATTTGTTTTTAACGAAAAGAGTAAATTTATGTTGTAGAAAAACTATCAAAATATTTCTATAAAGGTGAAATATAGATCTTAGGGATGGTGAAGACCATCCTTGCAAACACCACTGTCAAACATTCAGCTTCTGATCTATCTTAGCTCTTACCAAAAATTGTGGGCCCACCATAGACTTTCCTGGTTCAGCACCGAATAATAGACTTACAACGATTATTTACTTTCAGCATTTTGCACGTCAGTGTAAAAAACTAAATAATCAGCCGGTCCTCACCATCCAAGGTCCAAAGGTACGTCTCCACCGTGGCTCCAGTGACTGTTTACAGGCTTCAGCAGGGATGTCATAAGTCATAACTACAGAAAAAGTCACTGCTGCAGCCAATCACAAGATGCTGAACCCAGTGATTGGCTTTAGGATTTGTTGATATGACATCACTGCTGCATCCGGTAAACATTCAACAAAGCAGTGATGAAGATATAGCGCTAGACTTGGGGAGGTGAGTACCAACTGATTTAGGCTACTTTCACAGCAGCGTTTCATGGAAATTTGCAGATCGGGTAGTTTTGCCTGATCTGCCAGAAGATTGAACACTTGCGGCAAGATTGCGTTCGGCCTAATGGTTTCTCTATGGGACTTGCGGACATCTACGGCACTTGCGGTTTTGCCACGATCCGGCCAATCTGGACTTGCAGCAACAGACAAAAGCCGCTGCTAGCAGCATTTTTTGTACTCACCGTAAGTGCAAAACCGCAAGTGCCGCACATGTTCACAAATCACATAGAGAAAGCATTCGGCCAAACAAAGTGTTGTCACAAGTGTTCCGGCAAAAGACTGCCAGATCTGCCGGAAATGCAAATAAACGCTGATGGGAAAGTGGGAAAGCAGCCTTAGCTATTTTTAACATGTGCAAAATACTGTTACAAAAGAGTTCTCTATGATAAAAAATAACTGTTTTCCAGATCCAGTTTAGGTTTTTCCATGGTTGTGTCCAATATTCCGCTTGCATTACTTCTGGTCATGCTGTTCCTGGGGAGGCCAACATAGGCATCGAGTGGGGAGGAGCACCATAGGGGAGATGAAGTATTCTGGCATCTAAAGTGGAGAGTCCAGGAAGCAGTTCTCTGGGAACATTGGTACATCTACTGGCACACCACTGAGTATCATAGGAATGCAAGGAGCCATACATACAAGTTGACTCCACCTGCTGAAATGTGGACATTCCCAGCTGGGACAATAAGAGACTGTGCTTGAATGCAGATTTCTTTCATACATAACTTGAATAGTAATGGCATACTCATGTATGTAAAGTGCTATGGAATCAATAGCGCTATATAAATGAATAATATATTATTATTATTATTATACTTCAAGTGGCTTCAGATTCATAGCAGAATAGCAAAAAGAACATGAACTTTTTCAAGGGGACATGTGGAGAGTTGGACATAGAGATGATATAATTTGGATTTTTGGAACAATATGGAACCTCAGGAGGCCCCTAAGGAGCCCCTAATCATTTTTATTACAAGGGGAGAAATGCGTTGGGTCGTTCTTGTCAATTAATGAAGATTTACATGTTGGTTGGCTGGCAAGATGTTCGGTCAACATATATTGTGACTACTACATGGTGACAGTATAATATATACTAAAACCTTGGACCCATGTAACAATTGACCTTAACAGGATACAGAACATAGGATCTAGTACACTAACAATAATCACTCACTGTTGACCAAATGGTGAATCTATCAGTGACAACTTCTGTTTTTTTACCCCAATTTGTATTGTACTCTATAGAGGCTTTAGGTGATTATCGCACACATCAAAAAAGATGCACTGGTGTCAAGAGCAGGAGAGAGTTTAACTGGGTAAGGCTAAGTTCACATCACGTTTTTGCTGCGTTTTGATGCAATGCATTTTTTCTGCTGCATTAATGCATAGAAACACTGTCAAATGCATGAAATTAACACACCCATAGACTTGTATGGGTAAATGCATTGCAAATACATTGCAATAGCAATGCAAACTGCAGTTGCGTTTGAACGCATGCGTTTTTACCCAGCGCACAGAAAATGTTGCAAGCAACGTTCCCTGTGCACTGGATAAAAACACGTGCAATCAAATGCAACCACAGTTTGCATTGCGTTTTCACATACAAGTCTATGGGTGCGTTAACACATGCATTTGAAAGCGTTTCTATGGGTTAATGCAGCAGAAAAAACGCATTGCGTCAAAACGCAGCAAAACCATGATGTGAACTTAGCATTACCCAGTTAGACCCTCTCTCCAACCTTAGTCTTCCCATCCCCATCCTAGTCTCCCCACCGTAGTCTTCTCACCCTAGTTTCCGCATGCCCACCCTACTCTCCCCACCCTAGTCTTCTCACCCTAGTTTCTCCATCCCCACCCTAGTCTCCCCATGCTAGCCTCCATGACTCCTTTCTTTACAAGGATGCACATGATCTGTAACCGCTGGAGCGACGTGATGGATAACTCCTTCAAGTCATTCTGGTGTTTTTTTATATATAGAGAGAGTTGACGAACTTGTCAATATGTCATAGTTCTAGAGTTAGCTATTCTTAGAACTTATAGGATAGTGATGATAAATAATCTGTCCATCCAATCACAAAGGGTAATATTTGTTATCATTAGTAATCAGCGAGCATTAAAGTGCTTAAAGGGATCCTGTCACCTTCCAAAAGCCACCTAAGCTACAAAAACATGTCCCTGTAGCATCCTATCACTATTCTCACACACCTTTTGTGTCCTAAAAGCATCCTGTCAAAGTAGAGAAAAATGATTTTATACTCACTCATTAGGCATTAGAATTAGTAGGGGCTTTATTCTTTAGTCACCAGGGTGGGCTGTTTTGCAGCCTTGAGGATCCATCCTCTCTCTGTCTGTGTGCTCTGCTTATGCAGGCTTTGCAATCCCCCTCTCTTTCACTCACAGAATGCAAATCATTAGTCCTGCCTTCAGCTCCACATCACAGCAGCACAGAGAGAGAGAGGGTGGATCCTCGAGCCTGCAAAACAACATGCCCTAAGGGCTAAAGAATACAGCCCCTGCTAATTATAATCACTAATGAGTAAGTATTAAAATGTTTTTATGCAATTTCACAGAATGCTTTTAGGAGACAAAAGGAGTGTGAGATTAGTGATAGGATGCTGCAGGGACATGAATTTGTAGCTTAGGTGGCTTTTGGAGGTGACAGGATCCCTTTAAGTGCCGTTTACTTGAGTCGAGCAGGTCGGTTGCTGAGACAGGGTTGACTCGAGTAATGAGAATAATAGAAGTCAATTATTGGGCAGTCCAGCTATCCACCCACCTTCTGTCCAGCCAACCACAAACAATACATTTCCAGGGAGGGTGGATTTTTTTTCTCATTTTTACACACGGTCTCATGTATAGACTGCTCTACAGTCTTTTTTAACTTCTCTGCAGTAGTTTATATGAGTTATTTCTATTTTTACTTTAATGGTTAATGTTTGTGGCTGTAGTCCTGCAGTAATAGCTATCCATGATATTAGCTGGCTAGAGGGTCCATAGTACTAGTTAGCTACTACTGTGTACCAGGTGATGTGGTCAACTACTCCCCCAACCTTTAAGTAATCCCATGACCCATCACCTAGTATTGTTAGAAGAGTTCATTCTCTACTCTGACTGTGAGCTGTTTGGATGCTGTGCAGTTCTGCTGAAGCCTTCCAGAAGCTTTTTACCTTGGAGATAGTCATCTTGTGGGGAGTTGCTCTTTGTATTCCAGTCCATGGGTGGAGATGAGGAGGTGTTATCCAAGGGCTGATCAGAAGCAGGGTAAGGGTGGCAGCCCAGGCATTCTCACCTTTAGAGTTAATTCTGGGGACAGGGTCAGATAGGGAACCCCAGTCTACAGAGTCAAACTAGCTACAAAGATTGCCTTTGCCCATCACTGCCATCCTGCTACAATTCCCTTCATTCGTTATAACTATGAGGCATGTTAACACATTGTTTTTACCCCCAGTGAGAGCTACTCAGAGACTGCAAGCAGTTCTCACCGGGATGCCATCTCCCATTGTTCACTGACAGGTGCCAGCACTTTGCGTTGGATCTTTCACGAACAACACATCTGCGCAACTGCGATCCTCTTTTGAATAATGAACGAACCCAAGCACCCTGATGCTCCACTGAGTATCGAGCAGTGGCGAGCACGTTCATTCATCATTAGTTATCATTTTTAAACAATTCATCCTGTTAGGACAATGTCAATTCACATTCAAGTGTGTATCTGATATTTGTACATGTGACTGTCCATTAATGAATAGTGATGAGCGAGTACCAAAATGCTCGGGTGCTCGATGCTCGGGCCGAGCATCCCAAGATACTCGTGTACTCGGCCCGAGCACCGAGCCCAATGTTATCCTATGGGAGACCCGAGTATTTTTATGAAATGACTGCCGGCAGCATGTAGAAACCCTAAAAATGTCACAAAAGTCTCAGAAGAGTGCTCAAATGACTTGGCAACACCATGGGGAAGACCCCTGTAAGCATTTCTCACTCAAAAGTCACAGCTGTGAACAATGTTGTCCGAGTTTCACGCCAATTTTATGGAGTCACCAGAAAACCTTCCAAAATGACACCTAAATGAATATTCAGGGTGGAAATGTTAAGGACACATACCCAATAGTGAGATACAGCTGATGTATGTTACTTTTTGTGATTACATGAAAGATTTTACGTGAAAACATTGTGCGGCACTCCGATGTCCCTGAGAAGAGACGAACATGAAGCCCTGTCTTGACATAATGTGCCCATTTTGAGGAAGTGGGTGAATTGTAGTATTTTCCTTTACCAGGGCAGTCCAAAATTGTGAGGTTCACCAATGACCCATGCATACAGACATGCATGAGGGCCTGTAAACCTGAAGTGGGTGTATTGTAGTATAGCCCTTTGGCAGGGCAGCCAAAAATTGGGAGGTTCAACAATGCCCCTGGATACAGACGTGCAGGAGGGCCTGTAAACCTGAAGTGGGTGTATTGTAGTATAGCCCTTTGGCAGGGCAGCCAAAAATTGGGAGGTTCAACAATGCCCCTGGATACAGACGTGCAGGAGGGCCTGTAAACCTGAAGTGGGTGTATTGTAGTATAGCCCTTTAGCAGGGCAGCCAAAAATTGGGAGGTTCAACAATGCCCCTGGATACAGACGTGCAGGAGGACCTGTAAACCTGAAGTGGGTGTATTGTAGTATAGCCCTTTGGCAGGGCAGCCAAAAATTGGGAGGTTCACCAATGACCCATGCATACAGACATGCATGAGGGCCTGTAAACCTGAAGTGGGTGTATTGTAGTATAGCCCTTTGGCAGGGCAGCCAAAAATTGTGAGGTTTAACAATGCCTCTGGATACAGATGTGCAGGAGGGCCTGTAAACCTGAAGTGGGTGTATTGTAGTATAGCCCTTTGGCAGAGCAGCCAAAAATTGGGAGGTTCAACAATGCCCCTGGATACAGACATGCAGGAGGGCCTGTAAACCTGAAGTGGGTGTATTGTAGTATAGCCCTTTGGCAGGGCAGCCAAAAATTGGGAGGTTCAACAATGCCCCTGAATACAGACGTGCAGGAAGGCCTGTAAACCTGAAGTGGGTGTATTGTAGTATAGCCCTTTGGCAGGGCAGCCAAAAATTGGGAGGCTCCACATTGTCCCTGGATAGAGACGTGCATGAGGGCCTCAAAACATTTTTCCCATTGAAAAGGAGCGGGTCTCCTGTCGTTGTAATGCCCATTCTAAAAGAATGAGCGAAAAAATTTACCACTGGGGGTATACCTGAAACAACAGCCTAAACTATTGTAACGGTCATCATGGTGGCACATGAGGAGAAGGAGGAGCAGTCCAGCGATTAGCCAAAGTCCAGAAGTGTGTACCCATGGGTGAGTGGAGGTACATGGCAAATTCCCATAACAAAATTTAAATTCCGCTGTCATTTGCTGGTGGTGTGGTGAAGTCTGGCCCAATCCAACCCTTGTTCATCTTGATCAGAGTCAGCCTGTCAGCATTTTCAGTTGACAGGCGGGTGCGTTTATCAGTAATGATTCCACCTGCGGCACTAAAAACATGCTCTGAAAAAACGCTAGCGGCAGGGCAGGCCAGGACTTCAAAGGCGTAGAGAGCCAATTCCTGCCACGTGTCCAGCTTAGAGACCCAATAATTGTAAGGCACAGAGGAATGTCAGAGTACAGTTGTTCGATCTGCAAGGTACTCCTTCAGCATCTGGCCAAACTTAGCATTTCTTGTGGCACTACCCCGCACCTCAGGGCTGTGGTACGTGAGGGGCTGAGAAAACTGTTTCACATCGTAAAGACTGTTCCCCTACCTCTGGCAGATTGGACTTGTGACCCTCTCGGCCGTACGCCTTGGTTGTCCACCGATTCCTGACCTATGCCACTAGCGTTTTGTGAGGGGAATGCTTTGCCTACTTCCGTGACTATGGCCTTATGGAACTGCTGCATTTTGGCTGACCTCTCCGCCTCAGGAATAAGAGACATAAAGTTCTCCTTGTAGCGTGGGTCTAAGAGTGTTTCCAACCAGTAGTGATTGTCGGCGAAGATGTTGTGAACGCGAGGGTCACGAGCCAGGCAGCTTACCATAAAGTCAGCCATGTGCGCCAGACTCTTAACAGCCATCACTTCAGTATCCTGACCAACACGATGACTGAACATGCTGTCCTCCTCCTCCTCCTCCTCATCTCCCCTGTCCTCTGGCCAGCCACGCTGAAGCGAGGGTATGACTGGTGTGCATGTCATATCCTCAATTTGGCCAGAGAGTTGCTCCATGTCTTCATCCTCCTCCTCCTCGTCATAGTCCTCCACTGCACGTTGTGATGAGATGAGGCTGGGCTGTGTATTATCACCCACACCCACTACTGTTTCTTGCTCCAAATTATCGCGCTCCCGCTTGCAATGCATCATCTTTGTTTTTGAGCAGAGACCGTTTTAGAAGACAGAGTAGTGGTATGGTGACACTAATAATGGCGTCATCGCCGCTCACCATCTTAGTGGAGTCCTCAAAGTTTTGGAGGACGGTACATAGGTCCGACATCCATCTCCACTCCTCAGGTGTTATGTGTGGAGTTTGACCCATTTCCCGATGGCTTAGGTGATGCAGGTAGTCAACAACTGCCCTCTTCTGCTCACATATCCTGACCAACATGGGCAGAGTTGAATTCCAACGCGTGGGGACATCACACACCAGTCTGTGGGCAGGAAGACGCAAACGGCGCTGAAAGCCGGCAAGGCCGGCTGAAGCAGCAGGTGACTTGCGAAAATGTGCAGACAGGCGGCAAACTTTTACCAGCAGATCAGACAGCTCTGGGTATGACTTTAGAAACCGCTGAACCACCAGGTTGAGCACATGGGCCACGCATGGAACATGCGTCAGCTGGCCTCGCCTCAAAGCTGCCACCAGGTTCCGGCCATTGTCACACACGACCTTTCCTGGCTTTACGTTCAGAGGTGTGAGCCAGTGATCTGCCTGCTGTTTCACAGCTGTCCACACCTCTTCTGCATTGTGGGGTTTGTCACCTGTGCATATTAGCTTCATCACAGCCTGTTGCCACTTCGCAGAGGCAGTGCTGCAGTGCTTCCAGCTTGGGACTGGTGTGGAGGGTAAAGTGGATGAGGATGCGCAGGAGGAGGAGGAGGAGGCTGAGGAGCATGACATTCCGGAGCTGTAGAATGTGGGTGAAACCCTGACTGAGGTAGGGCCTGCAATCCTTGGTGTGGGAAGGACGTGTTCCGTCCCTCGCTCAGACTGGGTCCCAGCTTCCACAATATTAACCCAGTGTGCCGTCAAGGAGATGTAGCGGCCTTGCCCACAAGCACTTGTCCATGTGTCTGTGGTTAGGTGGACTTTGGCTGAAACAGCGTTGTTCAGGGCACGTGTGATGCTTTGTGACACGTGGTTATGCAATGCGGGGATGGCACACCTGGAGAAATAGTGGCGGCTGGGAACCAAGTAACGTGGGACAGCAGCCGCCATCAGGTCGCGGAATGCTTCCGTCTCCACCAGCCGGAAAGGTAACATTTCTAGCGCAAGCAGTCGCGAAATGTGAGCATTTAGAACTGTGGCATATGGGGCATTGGCAGCGTATTTGCTCCTGCGTTCAAAGGTTTGCTGAATGGATAACTGCACGCTGCGCTGGGACAAGGACGTGCTTGATGGTGGTGTTATTTGTGCGTGGGCAACTTCAGGTGCAGGGCCGGAAGGCTTTTTCGCGGGCAGCATGGACAGGGGATTGGCTTGCACGCAAAACACGCGAAGACGTAGCAGTGACATCAGCAAGCACCGCTCCTCGACTCTGTTGTACTTCCCACAAAGTCGGGTGCTTGGCTGACATGTGCCTCATCATGCTGGTGGTGGTGAGGCTGCTAGTTTTCGTACCCCTGCTGATGCTGGCATGGCAGGTGTTGCAAATGGCCTTTTTAGAGTCATCTGGAGCCAACTTAAAAAACTTCCAGACTCGGGAAGACCTAACATTTGCACAGGCACCTTGTGTCGTGTTGTTGTTCCGGGAACGGTTGCCTGCCTTCTGCCTGCGGACACCACCCTGCTTCTTACTGCCTGTTGGGATGCTACGCCTCCCTCCCCCTGTGCACTGCTGTCCTCGCTCTGCATATCCTCCTGCCAGGTTGGGTCAGCTACTGGATCATCCACCAAGTCGTTTCCTCTTCCGCACCCCGATCCTCCTCCTGACTTCCTGGCAATTGTGTCTCATCATCGTCTACCCCTTGTTGAGACACGTTGCCAGCGTTAGATTACTATCAAAAATCTAGAGTCCATAATAGTACACATATTTTTCTAGCCGCATAATCTCACTATACAACCTTGTATGCCAGCGTTCCCTTCGTGAGAACGTGGCTGCTCAAATATTTGGGCATCTGTACATACGATCTCCTCATCACCCACTTCAACAGGAGCTGGCGAGAGGCCAGATTGTGCGAATGGATACGTGAACAGCTCTTCCGAGTGTCCAAGTGTGGTAGGAAGGAGGATCAGGTTGGGAAATGTGCGGTGCAGTATCACGGCTACTGACACTTGACTGTTTGGAAGACAGGGTGTTTGTGGAGGTGCCAATCCGACTGGAAGCATTATCCGCTATCCAAGTAACAACCTGTTGACACTGGTCTTCAAGAGTGGTGTACTGCTGCGGGCCCCAAGAATTTGGGACAGGACGTGCGAGCGAGTAGACGTGGCACTTTGTTGTTGCGAAATTAGTGCTTGCACACGACCTCGGCCTCTGCCTGCACCACCATCACGTCCACTTCCTTGTTCCTTGCCAACGCCCTTGCGCAGCTAGTCAGCTACAACAGTGTCCTGACTGTTCTGGTCACAGGAAAGCTGGATATGGATATTGCACCATGCCTGTATAGAGCTAGTCAACTACAACAATCTCCTGACTGTTCTGGTCACAGGAAAGCTGGATATGGATATTACACCCTGCCTGTATACAGCTAGTCAGCTACAACAGTCTCCTGACTGTTCTGGTCACAGGAAAGCTGGATATGGATATTAGACCCTGCCTGTATAGAGCTAGTCAGCTACAACAGTCTCCTAACTGTTCTGTTCACAGGAAAGCTGGATATGGATAGCCTGCCTGTATACAGCTAGTCAGCTACAACAGTCTCCTGACTGTTCTGGTCACAGGAAAGCTGGATATAGATATTACACCCTGCCTGTATACAGCTAGTCAGCTACAACAGTCTCCTGAGGACTGCTATGGTCACAGGAAAGCTTGGACTCCGATCTGGATCACCCTGCCTATATCCTCCTAGATTAGTCCTGAGAAGGACTGTTCTGGTCAGCAGCAGTTTGCAGCCCTGCTCCGGATCTACCTATGAGGGCCGCAAATCTGTCCCTTAAGCAGCAGCAGACACTCTCCCTACACTGACTGTCTGGATGGCTGTGTGCAGAGCACATCGTGGTCGGGTCTTATAAAGGCTCGGTCACGCTGTGCGGGCCGGCCAATCACTGCAATGCCACAACTAACAGGGCTGTGGCATTGCAGTGACTGCCAGCCAATCCCTGCATGTGGGCTGGCTCTCTAAACAGCGCCAACATGCAGGGATGAGGACCCCGAGTAAAGCACGAGTATCGCGAGATTACTCGGTACTCGCAGTGATACTCGTGCGAGTACAGAGTAGTCATAAGCGTACTCGCTCATCACTATTAATGAATTTTACTTTTTCGGAGTGCCAGTAAGTGTTTGTACCTTCTGGAGTATAAAAATTGGTTTACAAGTGAACCAAACCAACACTTTCTGCTAAATATCTCTCAGTTAAATTTCCAACTATTGTACCTGTTTCCAGTTATAATAATAACAGCTCTGGAGCTCAAAATGCTGCTGTCATAATGAAATACTGTACATAATTATATGACAGATGAAGGTTTCATCCTTGGGTGAGAAAAAGTGTATTATTGCCAAAATAATCACCCAAAGTAGTCCTACTACTAATGTTGCTGTATCAATATGTACTATAGGTGTCTGTTAGACAATGATCAGAGAGATTGGATTTGGTAGACTTGAGCAATGTAATAAATTGTCTGGGCACACATGTAAAGATTTGGGTTCCATATCACAATGATCCTGATAATAGTGGAAATGCATTTCAACAGGACCATGTGGAGCAACTAGAGTTGCTACTCTTATTCTCGTAGCTCTATTCCGACCAGTCCTAACCTGTTTGTAGCCAGCATCCTCGGTCTGGCATCCTTTGTGCATTCTGCACTTTTCAGTCCAACAACAGCATCACATGAAGCCTCATATAACATTATGACTTTACGAGGCCCAGGGAGCAGTATAAGGATGCCAAATGAAGATTGTTTTTGTCCGGCTGCCAAAGACGACCAGACTAGTCATCGGACTAGAGCAATCCAAATCTATGTGCTCAAATCTAATAGTACCATGTAAAAATACAGGCGGCATGCAGAAGTTTTTTTTTGTTTTTTTTTAATTGAAGTCTGTCTATAGTGCACAATTTTACATAGTAAAATGTATGGGGCTTACCAATTTGTATCATATGGTTCCACTTTGAGAACCATGTTACCAGCGCCAATATGCTCAAAATCCCCTTCCCTTTAAAGAGTAAAGTGACAACCCCATTCAGGTTATAGACCCTGGGATAATAAGCCAATCACCATGAGTCCCGCTCCTAGCACACACTGAGAAAGTAAAAGACTCTATTGTGGAACTGTAGTAATACTTGCTTATGTCACACCAGAGAAGGTGGTAATGTGGAGTGTGGACCCACTAGACCACAGAGACCTCTGTTGAAGCTGATCCCAAGTAACAAGCCGGACTTGGATGAGAGAAAAATGCAAGACGTTTATTGGTAATAATGAGAGAACCCACAAGAGAGGACCCCCTAGGCCGAGGCACCAAACTCCTACATGGGAGCGTCGGCGAGTGAAACCCTATACAGGGGTTGACCCGGCACAGTCATGGAAGCTTTGAGTGTAACAACTCCAAGACCAGGGGCGACTCAAGAGGAACAAAGTCTATGAGTGGGAGCGAGAGGTCCAGGGAACTGGATCGGACAAACCAGCAAGGAACCAGGATAGCCAGGAGAATCTGGAGGAGGCACAATGCAGTGTCACCGAGGGAAGATCCAAAGGGGTCTGGAGGATACTGAATGAGCCCGCAGAGATGAAGACTAGAATGATGAGACTCCAGGAAGCCATAAGACCAGGACTGAGACACCAGCACTAAAAGGAAACACCAGGGATTAATAGCAAGCACTGATAAAGAAATAGTGAGCAAGCGCTGATCCAAGCACCTGAGCACAGCAACATTTGAACCAACGTATAAAGTTGCCCAGGCACCTCCCTAAGGAAGTAAGGGACTTATGCACAAAAAAAACTCTCAGTAATTGGCTGAGAGGTGATTTCTGAAAAAGGGTGCACTGGCCCTTTAAATAAGATGAATCTGTGGTGTGCAATGCCAATGCTAGCTCCCCTGCAAGTGAGAGGAAGCAGAGTAGATGTGACAGGACGGCGTAGGAGCATGGAGGGACATTGCGGGAGCACGGACCGGGTCAGTAAGATCGCGGGGAACAGGGGTATGCCTGCAGCATGACAAAACCCATTCTCCCTGTCCCCTGGAGACGGTCCCGTCATTAGGGAAATTACAGCTTGGTTTTTCAATAAATGGTTTTTCTTATAGTACAAGAATTTCTTGACAACAGGAACTACTTGTACAGAGTGTATCTTCCTGTCATGGCCCCTATATTCTATAGGGGATTATAAACTGAATTTATCTCATGAGGCAACTCCTTAAGGATGTAAGGAATTTTCATACCGCACCAGTAAAAAGTTTGGGCACACCTTTTTATGCAATGGTGTATCTTGTTCTTTTTGGATTGTGCACATATTACGTTCATAGTGAAATCTGCAAAAGCACCACGGAACATAGGAAATAATAAACAAAGAAGAATAAAGGAGGACATGGGAAACAAACCAGAATTTATGTTAATCCTTAGATTCTTCAAAATACTCTCCCTTTTTCTCTGGTGATACCTTCACTCCCATTTGGCTTTCTCTCTAGCTTCTTCAAAAGGTCTTCACCTGAAATAGCTTTCAATTGCAGACTCACAGAGTTCAATTGCAGACTCACAGAGTTCAATTGCAGACTCACCGGCCTTCAGAAAGTGTTTGCGACCATCAGGTGAGTTTTGCAGAGACAATGTTGGTACATAGCTCTATACAGTCCTGAGCCCTATTCCAAAATTACTCTAACCAAGAATATAGCCACTAAGAGGAATAACAGTCCATCTTTAATTTAAGACATGAAAGGCAGTCAATTTGACAAACCATTAGGTATCCTCAAGTGCACTTGTGAAAACCATCAATCGCTATGGTGACATGGCACTGACTATCCTGAGGACCTCCAGAGGTATGGAATATCAAAAATTACTTCTGCTGCAGAAGATAAGTTCATCAGAATTACTAGCCAGAATTTCCAGCACCTTAGATAACAGCCCTCATAAATGATACAAAAACATCAAGATAGGATATGTGAATTCAATTTGCACGGTCTCGTGCTGAGCGCTCCAAAACAAAGCTGAGGACTCTGCTGACTGGGAAATCCTTTTATTGAAAATCTTCCATCCGACACGACATGTTTCGACGGTGTAGTACAGTCTTTCTCAAGTGGAAACAAAAACATCAAGAGGCGGAAATATATCCACATTAATTCTCCCTAGAAGATTGTGGGAAGCAAACCTTTATGCTTAAATTGATGCAAGGAATCCACTATTGAGGACAACAAACAAAAAAAGCTTTCACTATAATAATAATATTTATTCACTTAACGTATATACTCGCGTCTAAGCCGAGTTTTTCAGCCCAAAAATTTGGCTGAAAAGTCCCCCCCCTCGGCTTATACGCGAGTCACTGTATACTGTATACAATGTATACAGTATACAGTGCACCCCATCTATATACAGGCCCCCCCACCGCAATCCTGTAAAGGAAGAGATTAGTATACTTATCCCTCCGCTGCCGCTGTCCCGCCGCCATCACGATCCTTCGTCTTCTTCCAGCGTCTTCCGTCTTCCTCCGATGGTCGCATGCAATGACATCATTGCCTGCGCGACCGAGGAGGAAGCCGGAAAAAGACGGAAGACACTGGAAGAAGACGGAGGATCGTGATGGCGGCGGGACAGCGGCAGCGGAGGGATAAGTATACTAATCTCTTCCCTTACAGGATTGCGGCGGGGTGGGGGCCTGTATATAGATGGGGGGACCTCTGGGGCATCTGTATACTACCACTGGGGCTGCTGTATACTGATGGGGGGCCTGTATATACCTGTGGGGTTGCTGCATACTACCACTGGGGCTGTATATACCTGTGGGGCTGCTGTATACTACCACTGGGGCTGTATATACCTGTGGGGCTGCTAGATACTACCACTGGGGCTGTATATACCTGTGGGGCTGCTAGAGACTACCACTGGGTCTGTATATACCTGTGGGGCTGCTAGATACTACCACTGGGGCTGTATATACCTGTGGGGCTGCTGTATACTACCACTGGGGCTGTATATACCTCTGGGGCTGCTGTATACTACCACTGGGGCTGTATATACCTCTGGGGCTGCTGTATACTACCTCTGGGGCTGCTGTATACTACCACTGGGGCTGCTGTATACTAACTACTGGGGCTGCTGCTGTATATACCACTGGCGCTGCTGCTGTATACTACCACTGGGGCTGCTGTATATACCTCTGGGGCTGCTGTATACTAACTACTGGGGCTGCTGCTGTATATACCACTGGGGCTGCTGCTGTATACTACCACTGGGGCTGCTGTATATACCTCTGGGGCTGCTGTATACCACACTGCTGAGGGCTGTATACCTGTGCTGGGGTCCACCTTCGGCTTATATACGAGTCAATAGGTTTTCCCAGGTTTTGGGGGCAAAAGTAGGGGGGTCGGCTTATACACGGGTCGGCTTATACACGAGTATATACGGTATATAGTGCCATTAATTCCACAGCGCTTTACATACATCAGCAACACTCTCCCCATTGAGGCTCACAATCTAAGGTGCCTATCTTGTTTGGATAAAGCAACAGTAGGACTGGACAATAGATCAATGTCAACCTGTACTGAGGTCTGATAAGTAAAAATTTGAGATTGTTGGTACAAAATAATAAAAATAATAATAATCTTTAGTTATATAGCGCCAACATATTCCGCCGGCACTTTACAATTCAGAGATTCATATGCAAACAGTCATAAGTAACAGTTATAGATAATACAAATAATTAAAGCTAAATTTATGACGACCCTGTTCGTAAGAGCTTACAATTTACAATGAGATGGGGATGACATAAAGTACAGGTGTTATTTGCAATGATGGTCCAGCCAACTTGAGCAAATGGGGAATAGATAAGAACCGCATAAGTTGTCACCAGCCAGTCTGTGTAGAGCTTTCGGGTCTAATGGAGTTTTACAGAGAATTATATTAAGAAAAAGAGTGAATAGCATCTGAAGTGTTTTTAGGGGTGCCTACAAGTATGTAAATTGTGGATACTTCTAATTTCTTGGGGTAGAGCATTCCAGAGAATTGGTGCAGCTCGTGAGAAGTCTTGGAGCTCGGAGTGGGAGGTTCATGTTAACGCAGATGTTATTCTAAAGTCGCTCTCAGAGCGAAGAAAAGGGGTGGGTGATAGACAGGGATGAGGGTAAAGAGGTAGGTTGGTGCTGCATTGTGAAGAGCTTTATGGGTGAGAACAAGCAATTTGAATTGGATCCTATAGTGTATGGGTAGCCAGTGCAATGAATGGCACAGAGGGGAAGCATCCAATTACAGATTAGCCAGCTAGGTGATCCTGGCTGCTGCATTAAGGATGAACTGGATAGGGGAGGACATTTAATAGAGAATTACAATAATCAAGGTGGGAGTGGATCAGGGACACGGTGAGGATTTTTGTTGTTTCATGGTGAGAAAGAGGCAGATTCTAGAGATGTTCTTCAGGTGTAAGTGACAAGAGCAGGCAATAGATTGTATGTAAGGAGGTGATGGAAAGATCAGTGTCAAACATAACACCAGACAACGATCCTGCTGCTTAGGCATTTATGTGGTGCTGCACACTGAGAGAGAGATGTCATATTTAGGGAGGTTGGTGAGGGTGGGAGCGAAGAAGTTCAGTTTTGAAAAATTGAGTTTCAGATAAAGGGAGGAATGATGTCGGAAACTGCGGATAGACAGTCACTGGTGTTCTGTAGTACAGCCGGGGTAAGGTCAGGGGAAGAAGTGTATAGTTATGTGTCATCAGCATAAAGATGGTACTGGAAGCCAAATTTGCTGATGGTTTGTCCAATTGGGGCTGTGTAGAGGGAGAAGAGGGCCAAGGACTGAACTCTGAGGGACCCCAATAGGGAGAGAAAGAGGAGAAAAAGTGGAGCCAGAAATGATACACTGAAGATAGAATGAAAACCAGGTGAGTGCAACAAAGCGAGTAAGAGATGGTGGTCAACAGAGTCAAAAACTCAGAGCGGTCAAGAAGAATAAGCACAGAGTGGTCACCATTACGTTTCGCTGTCAGAAGGTCATTGGTCACTTTGATAAGGGCAGTAGAATATTGGGGGAGGAAACCAGAATGTCATGTGTTTCTGAGATAAGATAAGGTGAGCGGATGATATCGACAGAGTGTGGTGCCACTGTGAAGTGTGTAGAGGGGTAGGTGTGGGGATATGGGGGTGCTTTTTTTTTTATTTATTTATTTGAAATTTAAGGCACGATTATCCAAGCTTCCACAGAGTTCTGCAATAATGTTTCATCCAATCTGGTTTTAATTTAGTGGAACCATAATTTCTGTTTCAAGAGGACACTGGCCCAAAAGGATATGCAAGGACTATGTGACCAAGTAGTAGGATGGATACTGCAAGATGACAGTCCTCTACAGTCACCCAACCTCAACCCAACTGAAATGGTTTAGGATGAGTTGCACACAGAGTTAGAAAGCAGCCAACAAATTCTCAGGATTTCTGGGGAACTCTTTCAAGATATTTGGAAAGCCAGTTTAGGGGACTCATTGACATAGCTGCTAAGAGAATGGCTAAGAAGGTGTATAGCTGTAATCAGAGTAAAAGAATGCAAATCAGTAGTCCTGCTTCAGCGCCACATTACAGCAGAAGCTGCACAGAGAGGGTGGATCATTCAGGCTGCAAAACACACACCCCTAAGGGCTAAAGAATATGTCCCTGCTAATTATAATCACTAATGAGTGAGTATTAAAACGTTTTTCATGCACTTTCACAGGATGCTTTAAGGAGTCAAAAGGAGTGTGAGATTAGTGATGGATGCTGCAGGGACATGTTTTGATAGTTTAGGAGGCGTTTTGGAGGTGACAGGATCCCTTTAATGAAAAACGTTGTGATTTTTTTTTCATCACTGAATTAATTAAAAAAATAAATGTTTGGTATCTGCATATTCGTACTGACTTGGGGAATAATACTGCCTAGTCAGTTTTACTTTAAATTTAATGTGGGAAATTAAAAAAAATAAAAAATAAAAAAAAATATATATTATAATCAATAATAAAAAATATTGTTATAGTGTATTTTTTTGCAATCTCACCAGACTTGGATTTTTTACCGTTTTTCAGTACAATATGTGGCAGAATGAATAGTGACATTCAAAAGTACGACGTGTCCTACAATAAACAAGCCCTCATATGGCTGTATTATGGAAAAATAAAAAAGTTATGGCTGTTGGAAGAAGGGGAGGAAAAAGAAAAGGAAAGATGGAAAATCGCCCAGGGGTGAAGGGCTTAAAGCCCGTTCTTTAATGCAGCAGCCAGAGATAAGTAGGCTGAAGATGGGCCGCCCCTTCTTTGTGATTGCCCCCCAAGCCAAATTTGCCAGCCATACGTCTAGACCACTGACACATTATTAGAATACTGGTGGGCAGAAAGAATACATTATAAAGCTATTGGATTATTGTAACTGGACATTAACATATAAAAATAAATGCCCTAAGCTCGTTGCTTACCAGGAGCATCTGTCTTGTGTTTGATGTGCACGTCTCAGAAATATTCCAACACCTAGTGCTGCTATATATAAGTAACCTTGCATCTCCGGCAGAGATCACATGTCAGGAGTTTTACAATGTTGATGCTGTTGCTAAGCCCTTGTGGTGACTGAGGAGTAGGTTCCAGTTTAGTAAGGTTAAACCATGTTTCTCATACAGCGCCTGGTGAGAAGTCCCTGCAATGTCACGTAATCGCTTGGACAATTTACTCTTAAATTCTACAGATTACATAAGCAGACACGAGCTCACTTCTAAAAGTGGAATGAAAAGATCAAATGATAGTTTACTAAAAGTTCCTGAAGTTGTTTTCCGGGTTTACCACTAGATTGCTGTTTCATTTTGACCTTTTACGAATGACCTTCTGGATTCTACATTTACAGGGTACTAAATCCTCAGCTTGATTGTAAAATATCAAGATGGTAGAACAGGCAAGAAAGTAAAGATGATATATAATTTTGTAAAATAGAATGCCAGGCACCACTGGTAGCCGACAGTCACACTTCTGGTTTCTCCAACCGCCTACAGGCACAGCGGGGCATGAATCAAGCAGTGCTCAATCTCGTGAATCCAGATAATACAGTCCAGCAAAAAGAAGAAAGAGGTGGCACTCACCATTGAAGCAATCTTCACTTTATTCCCATGCGTGGTACAGTGGCTCAGTGGTTAGCACTGCACCCTTGCAGCACTGAGGTCTTGGGTTCAATTCCCACCAAGGAGTTTGTATGTTTTCCCCATTTTTGCATGGGTTTCCTCTGGGCACTCTGGTTTCCTCCCACATTTCAAAAACATACTGATAGGCTAGGGTCAGACTTGTGTCTGGCCCATGCCTGACGCATCCGTTGAAAACTTAGTGCCATGCAAGCATAGCGCATAGCGTTAACGGCAGTTAACGCTATGCGCCGCCTGCCTGTGCATTGCTACTGTTACCTCCTGGCTCCCATACCCACCAGCTCCACTGAGAAGACCCAGATATGCACTTTGATCAGCGCACAGGAAACGCGGTCTGCAGTGTTTTCCTGTGTGCTGATCAAAAGCGAATATCCGGGTCTTCTCAGTGGAGCTGGCAGGTGCGGGAACCATAAGGTAACCATAGCAATGCACAGGCAGGTGGCGCATAGCGTTACATGCCGATAATGCTATGCGCTATGCCTGTCTGGCACTAAGTTTTCAACAGATGCACCAGGCTAGGGCCACACGCAAGACTGACCCTAGCCTTAGGATGTTTAGATTGTGAGCCCCAACGAGGACAGTATTGCAAATGTATGTAAAGCGCTGTGGAATTAATTGCGCTATATAAATGAATAAATATTATATTATATTGTATTATATCCAAAAGAAGACAAGTGGGAAGGAGGAGTAGCGAGGATGACTGTGGCCATTTTGTGCCCAGGTGACACTTTGACATCAGGACCCGTTATAGTGCCAGTTGGGTGCGAAACAGCCGCTGTTGTCCTCTGGACCTGTTCCCCCTCCCTCCTGCTTGTCTTCTATTGGATGAAATAAAGTGAAGATTGCTTCAATGGTGAGTGCCATCTTATTCTTCTTTTTGCTGGACTGAAATATAACTTTGGGAATACTAGTCACAAGTAATGGTGAGCAAGCAAACTCACCACTGCTCGATATTTGACTAAGCATCAGAGTGCCTGGGAACGCTCATTACATGGCCAAGTACTGTGGGTGTTGCGATGTGTTGTTCATGAATAAACAGACACAAAGAGCCTGATCCCTTAACAATTGGAGCCTACACCCTAGTGAGGGCCACTTGAAGTTTCTGAATTTCTCTCATTGAGGGCAAAATCAACGTGTCCAAATGTTGTGTGTAAACAGAAAAAAAAAAACACTCATCCTCCCCTGATAATGTTCTGTTTTAGGTTGCCTGTATGTGGGTGGAGAGCCAGACTACCCTTCACTAATTAAAAGAAAAAACAGATGTTGCGCCACACTGCAACTGGAGGAACTTAATACACGGTTTTACTATGTTTGCACTAACCTTTACTGGTTGTGCAACACCCCGCACAACCAGACTGATGGCTTAATGTGGATCACTGTAGTGACAGGGGCCAATATTCCCTCCTCCTCAGATACTCCGGGCCTGGTGGTCGGCTCCTTAGTTTCTCTGGAGATGGAGGTGGGCTCCTTCACTCCTCCACCCGAAGAGGCAGACTCGCTGCACAGGCTTCCGTCCCAGCTCCACACTGTGTATCAGTTGATCATTCAAGGGTGGGTCTTTATGATGTACTGCCAGGTACTGTGGATCTTAGAGCAGCTCACACACCGCACTCCCACAAGGGAGAAAGAGATTAGCAGATAGAAAACAAGCGGTGTCAGAGGTTTGGAGCGCTAAAGAAACCACGGGTTGGTGATTAAATTATCAATAATTTATTGCACGAACAGCAGGGGTCCAGTAAGCCACAACGCGTTTCGACGCACAGATGCGTCTTTCTCAAGTGAGAAACGCATTGTGGCTTACTGGACCCCTGCTGTTCGTGCAATAAATTATGGGTAATTTAATCACCAACCCGTGGTTTCTTTAGCGCTCCAAACCTCTGACACCGCTTGTTTTCTATCTGCTACCCTTCACTAATTGACTTCCATTAACCTCTTTATCAAGTTAAGCTCGTCAGTGCATTCAACCTGCTCAATTCGAGCCCCGAGCTCCTGAGCACTTTAATGCTGGCTCATCATAAGTTACAAATGAACTCAATGTCAAGCAGCAGCTACAAAAGCTACTGAAGCTGAATGTTTGAAATTTTGGTACAAAAGTCGGATCATTCCAAGGTGGCTAACAGAAGGATGTTTTATCACTTGGTGTCATATTGGCCAGTTTAAAGGACTGGAGAGCCAGATGGACGAAAATGTGATAGTTGCATAGACAAAATCATTGTTTACCAGACAACATTCATTTAAGGGATTGCTTCTATGATTAATCGTCATACTCCTGAATAATTGAGAGTTACAACCAGCTTCACTGTTTTCCCTCTGGCCTGATCTGTGTGCACTACTACTAGAGAAATCTCTGAAGGAGGGCAGAAGCACTGAAGTTGACCGAAGCTAGGAAACATTAGCCCTTGCAAGCTTTTAGCAAAGAGTTTGTAAGGCTGGTTTCACATTGCGATTTTTTGCTGTCTATGGGCTGCGGATCGGGTCTGATCCGATTCGATCCGATTTGGCCTGCTGTACGCAAAATCGAAGCAGTCTCTGATTTTGGGTACAGTAAAAAATCGGACACAATTGGATCTGACTCAAATCGGATGTAATTAGGCCAAATCCGATATCCATTGCCCATAAGGATACATGGGGGCTGAAACGGATCCTGGCTGTCAGTTTTACAACAGACAGCCACGGATTGCAAAAAATCGCTATGTGAAATCAGCCTAAGCATTGCACTACCTAGCCTTGCAGACAGATTGCAGAAGTGGCTGGTAACTTATCCAACAAGCATTAAATAATAGAGTTGAAATTTTTGAGAACAAAGTATTTTTAATAAGAGGTACAGTAAGTTGCTTATTTTCCCAAACCCTTTGAAACTTTACCCATTCAGGATGATGAGAAAGCTAACTGATGTAATGATTGTTCAATCATTATCCCACTTCTATCTAATGTGTAAGGACACCTTAAATGGATTTTCCTATGAACAAAGTTAGTCTTAACCAATAGATCTTGGAATAATATTAATTTTCACAATTGGATGTTTTAAAAGAAAAAAGTTTTGTGCTGAGACCCTGCTACAGTCATATGAAAAAGTTTGGGCAACGCTCTTAATCTTACTCTTTTTTTTTTTGTTTAAAATAGTTTTTTTTGCACCAGCTATTTCAGTGTGATATGTGTAATAACTGATGGACACAGTAAATATTTCAGGATTGAAATGAGGTTTATTGCACTAACCAAAATGTGAAATATGCATTATTTCAAAATATGACAGGTGCAAAAGTATGGGCACCTCAACAGAAAAGTGACATTAATATTTAGTAATCCACCTTTTGCAAAAATAACAGCCTCTAGTCGCTTCCTGTAGCTGTTAGATGGCTTCCTGGATTGCATGAAGGTTTTTGACCATGCATCTGTCAAAGCATCTGCATGCAGAATGTGGCCCCTGAATGGAGCAGCACGCGTTTGCAGAGATGCAACCCCGATGGCAATTCATTTAGGATCTGGCGGGCTGGATGCCTTCGACAGTACACTTGTCCTCTACCAGAATGCGATTGGTATTTGGGGCGGTGTGTTTTTGGAATCATTCGCTTGCGAAAGATCCATTTAGGAGTGAACTATGCACGCGGTTGACACAGCATTAGCCTTGGAATTATAAATATTCATCGATAGAATCTGCTGATACTGAGTTGGAAATTCCTATGCATCCCTCACAACCTTTAACCACAGAAGGATTTCACAGTGCATGATTCAGTCATTGGCCATTCCAAACAGAGCCCCAAAGCATGATTGAGTTTTGGGTCTTCCAAATCATCCCCCAAAATTCTTGAACCAGTGATGGGTATGCCCTACAAGATGCTTATTCACTTGGAATTTCTGTGTGTTTTTTGGATGCGTGTTTGTGCGCCATGCATAACGCCTTGTTGTATGACCAAACAACTCAATCTTTGTTTCATCAGTCCACAGGACCGTCTTCCAAAATGAAACTGGCTTGTCCAAATGTGCTTTTGCATACCTCAGGCGACTCTGTTTGTGGCGTGCATGCAGAAACGGCTTCTTTCGCATCACTCTCTCATACAGCTTCTCCTTGTGCAGTGTGCGCTGTATTGTTGACCGATGCACAGTGACACCATCGCAGCAAGATGATACTGCAGGTCTTGGAGGTGGTCTGTGGATTGTTCTTGACTGTTCTCACCATTCTTCTTCTCTGCCTTTCTGATATTTTTGTTGGCCTGACACTTTGGCCTTTACAAGAACTGTCCCTGTGGTCTTCCATTTTCTTACTATGTTCCTCACAATGGAAACTGACAGGTTAAATCTCTGAGACAACTTTTTGTATCTTTCCCCTGAACTACTATGTTGAACAATTTTTTTTTCAGATCATTTGAGAGCTGTTTTGAGGAGCCCATGTTGCCACTCCTCAGAGAAGATGCAACTAGGAGAACAACTTGCAAGTGGACACCTGAAATAGCTTTTCTCATGATTGGATACACCGGGCTATGAAGTACAAAGCTCAATGAGGTTACCAACCAATTTAGTGCTTCAGCAAGTCAGTAAAAAGTAGTTAGGAGTAGTTCAAATCATGAAAATCAGAAGGGTGCCCATATTTATGGCTGTACCATACCTGTCAAATTTTGAAATAATGATATTTCACATTTTCGGTTAGTATAATAAACCTCATTTTAATCCTGAAATATTACTGTGTCCATCAGTTATTACATATATCACACTGAAATAGCTGTTGTAAAAAAACAATTTTAAACAATAAAAAAAAGAGTAAGTTTAAGATCGGTGCCCAAACTTTTTCATATGACTGTATGTACTGTGTAATGGAAATGTCTGACAATACCGGACATGATCTGATCATACCACATCTCCTGGGCAGGGGAGAGAAATAAAAGAGTATATAGACATTGGCGTAGGGTACTCTAGCCTCAACACTTGCACCCTCACCAATCCCTTGTAGACTGTGAGCCTTCGCAGGCAGGGTCCTCTACTCTCACCTAGTATATACTTAACCATCAATTGTAGACTGTTAGCCCTCACATGCAGGGTCTTCTCACCTACTGTATCCTCACTCATCCCTTGTAGACTGTGAGCCCTCGGGGGAAGGGTCCTCTATCCTTACCTACTCTATTCTCACACATCCTTTGTAGACTGTGAGCCCTCATGGGCAGGGTCCTCTCTCACCTACAGTATCCTCACCCATCCCTTGTAAACTGAGTCCATCTGGGCAAGGTCTTCTCTCCTCACTACTGTATCCTCACCAATCCTGTAGACTGTGAGCCCTCACGGCAGGGTCCCTCTCACCTACTGTATTCACATCCATCGCTTGTAGACTGAGCTCTCATGGGCAAGGTCCTCTCTCCTCCCTACAGTATCCTCACCCATCCCAAGAATACTGTGAGCCCTCATTGGCAGGGTCCTCTCTCACCTACTGTATCCTCACTCATCCCTTGGAGCCCATCTTGGCAAGGTCTTCTCTCCTCACCTACTGTATCCTCACCCATCCCTTGTACAGTGTGAGCTCTCATGGGCAGGGCCCGCTCTCCTCCTGTACCCGTCTGTGCCATGTACTGTTCATGATTATTGTACTTGTCTACATATTCCTTTTTTTACATGTAAAGTTCCATGGTTTATACAGTGCTATAAGAATAAATAATAGTAATAATATAGGAACAGTTAAAGATTGATGAACACCCCTGAGCCCATCCTCAACAGGCAGAGAAAAATGTATTGGCGAGTCGAGAGAATTTCAAACGATGAACTCAGTTCTAATAAAGCCATTGTGATCCAGAAGTCACTACTTCATTTGAGTTGAGTTGTTCGGAGTCCAGTCTTCTTGCAATCTGCTCTGAAATGGCAGGAGGTTTCTGATGTGACTATGGGCGCTGTGTTCCAGTCCGTGCTTCCTGCGCCCCATCACTACAGTACTGTCTGTCATCCGCTGTACAAGTTTAGTAGATGATTAACATTCCGCACATTCCTTCTGTTGATTCATTGTCTCATCAGAGAATTGTGCGTTGTGTTTGGTGCACATATGTCTATGAACGACCATTTGTAACTGTACCCAACTGTATGTTATAGCAGGCATTAATGGCTAGAATGGAACATTTCTGGCGACTTTTCAAAATTATCACGTTGTGTATGTTTGTAAATGAGGTATAACACCATATCTGGCCAATATACGAGTATGGCTTGTATTCTGTATTTTTTCACTAGTTTGCTCTGTGTTGGTTTTATCTCTGTTATGCATGCAGTAGGAAAGGAAACAGGGGCGTACATAGAAATAATGGGGCCCCATATCAGAATTTCTAATTGGGCCCCTTGCATCCAAAAAAATACAAATAAAATATTAATAATATCCATCTGGGTCAAACAATAGCATATCTCAAAGCTCTGCAGCCCTTACAAAGTATTCTTGAAGCACCTAGATTCCCCTTTCATTACAGCCATAAAGTTTAATGCCAACAAAAGTGCTCCCACAAACACTGTATGATCCTCCCACAATGAATTCTCCCACATGCACAACATTTTGACCCTACTGCACCCCCCTTCAACTACCCTAACAAGGAATGGTGCCCCCAACAAAGTTTGATCCCTATCTGTGACCCCCACACAGCCTTGCATGCAGTATATTGTGCCTTCACACAGTATAATGGCCTCCACACCTCTTCACAGTGTAAAATGGCCCTTATTATCCATCCAAATAGCATAAAGGCCACCACACAGCTCTCCGCACAGCATGATGGACCCCACACAAACCTTCACACCGTAAAATTGCTTGCATGCAGTATATTGGCCCTGAAATAGACCTCCATAAAGCATAAAGACTCCATCATAACCCTCCAAATACTAAAATGACCTCCACAAAGCTCTTCAAATATTATAATGGCCCTATATAGCCTTCCATATAGTATAATGGGCCCCTCATAGCCCTCCATATTTTTTTATTATTATTATTATTACTATTATTATTATTATTATTTATTTATATAGCCCCATTATATTCCATGGTGCTTTACAAGCTAAAAAGGGCAGACTAGGACATATAGTATATTGCACCCCACATAGTCCTCCAAATAGTGTAATGGACCTCACATTGCCTTCCAAATAGTACAATGTTCTCTCATAGTCCTCTCTGTGTTATAATACATACGCCATATTCCTCCATGAATGTTAATGCAGCCCCCGTATTTCTCCATATAATGTAATGCAGCCTCCTAGTCCTCCATATAATATAGTGCAGCCTCCATAGTCCTTCATATAATATAATGCAACCTCTCTAGTCCTACCGTATAACAAAATGCAGTCTCCATAATCCTCCATATAAGATAATGCAGCTTCTATAGTCTTCCATATAATTTAATGCAGCCTTTACAGTCCTCTGTATAATATAATGCACACCTCTACAGTCTTCCATATAATATAATGCAGCTTCCATAGTACTACACATATTGAAATGCAGGCTCTATAATTCTCCATATAGTATAATGCAGCTGCTATAGTCCTCCATATAGTATAAAGCAGATTCTGTAGTCCTCCATATATTATAATGTAGCTTCTATATAATATAATGCAGCCTCTATAGTCCTCCAATTAGTATAATGCAGCCTCCATAGTCCTCCATATAATATAATGCAGACTATATAGCCCTCCATATAATATAATGCAGGATCTATAGTACTCCATATAATATAATGCAGCCTCCATAGTTCTCCCTATTATATATTGCAGCCTCTATAGTCCTCCATTTAATATAATACAGCTTCTATATTGCACCATATATTATAATGCAGCCTTCATAGTCCTCCATATAATATAATGCAGCCTCTGTAGTACTCTACATAATTTAATGCAACCTCCCCAGTCCGCTATATAAATATAATGCAACTCTATAGTCCTCCATACATTATAATGCAGCATCCATAGTCATCTGTGACATTCCCACTCCAGGGCCGGTGGAAGACTCAGTACAGGGCAGTTATTAGTTTTCTCACGTCTTCACTTCTCAGTTCTTTCATGGGGACAGACGGGGGTGAACCTGGTCCCGTGACTCTGGCGGTGTCATTTTAATAAAAGGGGTAAGGTTAGGAAAGTCTGAGGTGATAAGGGGGTATTCGTGATGCCACCTGCGGTATGCAGCCAGGGCAGTCGCCACTGCTGCAGAACCTCTGGGGATGATGACTGGCAGCTTAGATAGTCCCACTCCCCGCAGGTAGAGTGCATTCCCCATGGCAGTGGAGTGGTTTCCCTGGCTCGTACCTTGGCAGACACTCACCGTCATTAGTACCCTAGATGTTTCAGGAGGCCTCCCCGGCCGGTGATCACCGCTAATAAAAATCTCACACACCACAGCTGCAGTTCCGTTACTTTTACTTCAGGTGTTAAACATGGCCGCATGGGTACGCTTTCTGTCAGTCTCTGGTACTTTGCTTGTTCTTTCTCCACAGCTGGGTTAGTACAGTCAAGCCACGGTTGGTGCCCTTTCTCTTCTTTCTCTCGGTGTCACAGTATCTGGGGGGGTCTCATCTCTCGGCTTATAAGGGGTAATTTTCATCTAAGGCTAGAGAGTCGTCACCCTCCAGGCTCTCAACGCCCTCCGCTACACAGATCTCAGGTACCGGTAGCCACGGGTGCTTCTGTGTGTCCGTGACACCATTATGTTCCCTCCCGGGCACTGTTCCCTAGTTCGGCCACCTTCCCCAAGGATTTGGTCCAGCCCCTGTTAGGAGTCTGGGACCTCCGATTTCGACTCGGGCTCGAAGCTTCCGCACCGCCTGCAGGGCCGATCCCTCTGTCTCATCAGATTCAGGCGTATGGGGGTCGATGCCATCGTCGGCACCCTTAGGGCTCTTCTCTCCATGATACCGGGCTGTTCTCTCCCTCTCATGGGCGAGCGGATTTTAGAGCTTCAACCCACGGGACTAGGCATCACACCACCTCTACTCTCCCGACTACCACTCCTCCGTCAGTTGATGTTACTCCTCTGGTCTCCTATCACTGGAACTGAACTAACACTGTTTCGTCCCCTTTTCACTGCTTGGGACCTCCCTCAGGGTTCACCATTGGCCCAGAGGCCCGTCACTAGTGTGTGTTGTGCTGTGTTGTGGCTTAACCATACCATCCCAACACCTGGAGAACAGGGGCACCACACTTCCTAACCGCAGAAGTGCAGTACCTCTGGTGGCGGTTTGTCTGGAGGGACGCCACACCTCCATATAGTATAATGCGGCCTTCATAGTCCTCTATATAATATAATGCAGCCTCAATAGTCCTTCATATAGTATAATGCAGAATCCATAGTCCTCTTATAATTATATAATATAATGCAGCCTCTACAGTCCATCATGTTGTATAATGCACCTCCATAGCCCTCTGGTCACTATGTGCATTCTGATTGATTAAATAAATACTCACCTCTGCTCAGTTCCCCTGCAGCTCCAGTCTCGTAGCAAGCAGCCATCCTACGTTCTGCACATCTCAGCATTGCGGCGTGTAGTAGTGACATAATTGTGCTTCGCTTTGCTGGCATGTCAGTGTGAAGGCACAGCTGGAGAATGAGAGAGGGGGCGCACCACGCCCTCTATTATCAACGCTCTCAATTGTATTGGCATCTGTGATGCGACTCAATTAATAGTGCAATGATGAATGGGGGGGACCTAGAGGCAAGGGGTTGGTGCCTGCACTGGAATCAGACCCCTTGACTTACAGACCCCATAGCGGCCGTGTGGTCTGTCACCATTGGCAGTAAAATTAAAGAAGGTCTAACACAAAACTATTATATTTGACCTACCAAGTTCTTGTCACTAAGGGACTGAGAGTCCACAGCCCCCACAGACTTAAATTACCCATCCTGGATGACTAAGATGATCCCTTGAATCCACTCTTGTTTAGAAGGTACCAACAGAGTGCTAATTACACACCCATTTCCTGGTAATGTTTTTAAGTTTTAGGTCATTTGATTGATGCCAAAAGAACTCTTCATAGCTAGTTTTTTAGTTCCATTGGTAGAAATGATTATTTTGTCATTTCCTTTTAGGAGGTTGGCATACACTTTATTGTTGTGACTCCTTTTCTCTTGGACAGTAGTAGCTTGACCTCAGAAATTGTTAAGGTACATGCCATCTCATATACATCACAACAATACTCTTAAAATGCCTAAAATCCTTCTACAAAACATTGAGTCTCCTTCACGCAAAACCCCATTGTCTTGGTAATGCTGCAGTGTCCCGATTACCAATTCGTTCCCTGACATGAACCAAATAAACCATTGAAGATACACAATCTAACCAAATCAATCTTCACTTTAATGATTCTCGAACGTTTTATGATTTCTCAAAAGAATCTATTAGCAAGAATGAATGGTTCTCACCAACAAGCGCCTTGTACGGGAAGGAGCAAACGAATAAAATGCTGCAGTTATCACCTCAATCGCTTACGGAACAAAAAAAAAAAAAAGTTATTCTTTGTGACATTTGCATTGTGAATTGCCAGATTCATCAAAGTCTCCATGGTTATTGAGTAGATCACAAGAGGACTGATTAAAATCTGATTAGTATTCAGGCTAGGAGCTATCTGCTTGTCTTTGCTTGTGGCAACTTCTTTCTATGCCAGGAAAGCTATTATTAAAGGAAATTATTTCGAGTAAAGTGAAATGTCTTGTTGCTGTCTGCCTTGAATTAAAAATGCACATCCAGGACAAAATAACGTACAGATCTTTGCAACGTATAGCATCGTATTAAACGTACCGTGACCCCGGGCTAATTTTACAAAAGGAGAGAGGAACTATTTTCCTCCAATAATAAGATGAATTGAATAGTCGGCCACTTAGCCCGTAATAAGGAGGATTATATTTACAGTCAGATAGTGAAACAATGTGGACAGGTGTACTAATAGGACAGCGCAAATCTCATTCCAGAACCATTGATGTTCTTCTAATTAATGGCTGAGCCAAAACTGATTTATAGCCCTTTCTCCTTCTTTTGCCAATTAGCACTTTAATTAAATGCCAAACTTCAGTCTTGCTTTTCTAACTTCAAATGCTCGCTTATCATTCATCAGCAGCTGCGTTCTTACACAATGTGACATGAATCTCCACTCTTCCTGCAATGGTGAAATATATTCCTTTAAGTTAATGCTGACTTTTATATATCAGATCAATTACAATCCCAGAGAAAATAACTATTTAATTGCTGCAGGTTGTGTTGGCCGGCGTTGAAACTTTTGGCTGCGGCTCAAAAGGTTTAAAGCGATGGTTTAGGTCGATGAGTTGGGTCCAGTGTTTAAGATATTAACTTTCTTCTAATAAGTTGTGACTTAGATTTTTTTTGTTACCATTCCCTATTGTAATATTTGTTGTACACTCTTATATTACAAGAGAAGTTTTGTTTTTTTTTGTGAAAGAAGTACCGTATATACTCATGTATAAGCCGACCCGTGTATAAGCCGACCCCCCTACTTTTGCCCCCAAAACCTGGGAAAATCTATTGATTCGCGTATAAGCCGAGGGTGGACCCCAGCACAGGTATACAGCCCCCAGCAGTGGTATACAGGCCCCAGCAGTATGATATACAGCAGGCCCCAGTGGTATATACAGCAGCCCCAGTGGTATTGCAGCCCCTATATACAGCAGCCCCAGTGGTATTGCAGCCCCAGTGGTGTATACAGCAGCCCCTATATACAGCAGCCCCAGTGGTATTGCAGCCCCAGTGGTATTGCAGCCCCTATATACAGCAGCCCCAGTGGTATTGCAGCCCCAGTGGTGTATACAGCAGCCCCTATATACAGCAGCCCCAGTGGTATTGCAGCCCCAGTGGTATTGCAGCCCCTATATACAGCAGCCCCAGTGGTATTGCAGCCCCAGTGGTATTGCAGCCCCTATATACAGCAGCCCCAGTGGTATTGCAGCCCCAGTGGTATTGCAGCCCCAGTGGTGTATACAGCAGCCCCTATACACAGCAGCCCCAGTGGTAGTATACAGGCAGCCCCAGTAATGCAGGGCCCCCCCCCTCATTCTCCGGTCACCTGTAAAGCAAATTATACTTATCATTGTCCCGCTGCCGTCCGCGCCCGCATCTGCCGACATCCCGATCCTCCATCTTCATGCGTCTTCTTCCTGTTTCCTGTGCGCGTCGCCGGTAATGACGTCATTACCTGCGACACGCACAGAAACAGGAAGAAGACGCATGAAGATGGAGGATCACGATGTCGGCAGCGGCAGGCGCGGACAGCGGGACAATGATAAGTATAATTTGCTTTACAGGTGACCGGAGCATGAGGGGGGGGGGCCCTGCATTACTGGGGATGCGGGGGCTGCTTTATACCGCTGTATACAGCAGCCTCCGCACTGACTCGCGTATAAGCCGAGGGGGTACTTTTCAGCCCAGTTTTTGGCTGAAAAACTCGGCTTATACGCGAGTATATACGGTAGTTTATTCTGCTCAGTCTTTTTTTGTTTGAAGGGGCTTCCAATGATAAATTGCCTTAGGGTACCTTTACACGCCGCAACTTTTGGCGACAATCGGAGGCAACCTAACGTGCGCGTGCACATTTTTATGGTTGCCTCCAAACACCGAAGGCGCATTTACAAGGTGCAATTTCGCCCTCAATCTAAGGCAATGTGTTGTCCCGGAAGTTCCCACACCAACTGCGGGAAACATCCGGTTGACTCTCGACACCGCTTCACACGCTGCAATCTCCAAAGAAATGTGGCATACATGTTCTGCACCGCAAGAACATAGGCGTGACAGACTGGTGTATTCCGCACCCCAAACACGCTGATTAGACAAAGCAATAGCGTCATGATTGGCCAGCCTACGCAGGAAGGCTGTGCCACCTCCTGCATGTGTGGGTCTCCCATCCTCGTCTGCATCGCACCTCAGCATCTGAATTCACGCAGGTGCACAGCGAGGAATTGGTAGGAATCTAACACATTTAGGGACTCCATCTTTATTACAAAAAAAATTCTCGCTCCGACATAATAGAAGTAGTTATTTTGTCAGTCTTTTTTAGTTTGAAGGGTCTTCTAATGATAAACTGCTTATGGGGTGTCCTAACCTCTGCTTTCATAAAAAAAGAAAGATGCATAAAACATCCATCTTTTCTGTTAGAGCAGGTTGGGCTTTAGTTTAGAGCCTTAAAATGAACCTGTATGCAATGTTTTTCCATATAAGCTGCGGCCAACATCAGTAAGTCCTTATATACCTCATTGTGGAATGCTGTATAGGAGCCCCCAAGCTGATCTGTATAATGAAAAAAACAGCTTTTATTATAATTACCTGGGGTAGCCGGTCCAGTCTTATTCCTTTCTTTTTGTGAATGCTGTCCTCCTCCTCTGCATCTAATTTTGGGATGTGTCCTATGTCACCTACACACAGTGTCTTGCTTTCCATTCCTGCGCAAGCGCACTTCTCTTGAACCTGCTGAGGGAAGGGCAAAATACTATAAGGCGCAGATGTGGGAAAAGGTGAAAGAGCGCCCATGTAGTGCTCATTACAATACTTTTCCCTCAGCCGGGCAGAGAGAAGTACGCGTGCACAGGAGCGCAATTGTGACATGCGTCATCCACTAGAAGAGGAGAAGGAGGACAGTGATCACAAGAGGAAATGAGGCGCTGGACCAAGACCAGTAACACCCATCGGATGTGTTTGATGTGTCACATGACCCTCTTCCCATTAAAAAAATAAAGTTGGATCGTCCAAAATGGCCAACTTCAAAATGGCCACCATGATCACCACCCATCTGGAAAAGTTTTCCTCCTCCCCTATACTAATGTGCTACGAACAGGAAGTTGATATCACCAACCATTCCCATTTTATTTAGGTGCATCCATATAGATGGCCCACCCTGAATAATGTAAATCAACGTGAAACATGGGCATGTTATGTAAACCAATTTTCTCTTTCTTACTTACTTTTTTTTATGTTTCTTTTCTCTCTTTCTCTCTCTGAACTCAAACAGCTCGAACATCTGCAATACTAGTTTGTTCGATTGAGTATCAAGCAGGACCAAGCACACTCACTCATCACAAATCCTTAATCATGTGGCAAAGCTTCTTAAAGAGTCCAACATTGACTTATAGAGTAGCGAGTAGCTACTAGAGATGAGCAAATTGAAAAAGAATTGAATTTTCCTTGAATTTTAGCCAAAAATCAGATTCTCTTAAATCTAATTTTTTTGTGATACTATTGTGTGAATTCAGCAAAATGGTAGTGGACATGGCCCCATTTTGTTGATTTGTTGAGGGCTGGGAAAGAGGTGAAAAAATATAATACTCACCTCTCCGCTAACTTGTATCCCTTTATCTGGTCCTCTGCTCAGCTGACTCCAGCCCCTTTACTTCTCCATCTGCACGTCATGTTCTTCCTCCACCTTCATTCTGCTATCCCAGCACTGAGTAGACTTTTGATATAAAAAGCTCATCTTGACATCAGTGTCGGTTGCCCAAAACCTATTCAGTGCCTCAGATAAGGCCCCCTGAGACGTGCAGAGTCAATAGGGAGGAAGATGACATTGTGTGCAGTTCCAAGGTAAAGAAGAGGCAGGATGGTGTTGAGTGGAAGACCAGATAGGGGGAAGGCTGCAGTAGAAGGAAAGATGAGCAGCCAAGCGAGAGACCCAACAACCTATTAAGGATCATTTCATTAACATTAATTTGAATTGAATTTCCAGGTTAAATTTGAGCAAACGGCCAAATACAAATCTCTTCTTAGTATGTCTTAAATGTGGCACTGGAGAGATAGTTTTACTTCCTTCTGGAGGAGAGGGGATTTGCATAAGTTATTCTAAGGAGCATTGCCTGTCCTTTAAGACTCCTTGTACCAGCATTTGGTAGCAGGTAGGAGAAATAGTACCCCCAAGGCCTACATTAAAGGCTTTTCAACTCATCAGTACCATGATCCATGCAAAAGCCTGAAACAGCTGTCTACAGACGGATAACTATTCCAATTAGAGGCGTTAGAGAAACTTGTTCCTTCTAGAAGAATAGGAAATTTGAATGCAATGATTTTGTAATGCACAATCTCTTAACTGCTCTTTGTAGCCACTTTCTGATTCAGCTTTTAAATGGTGTCCTGTATGTGAGAGCCTTACTTTATTACCGTAACTCAAAATTATTTAATGGGAACTTGGAAATAGGTTCATCAAAGCCAGTCAACCTGTTTCAGTCTTATTCCAAACCTTGTGGTAACTTCCTTTCATAGACTAAGGCTGGGGTTCCACATAAGCCCTCAGTCCGTTTTTGGCTTCATTTTTGTCCTTTTTTTTTTCTAAGTCCAAAAACTGACAGAAAAACGGATTGGATGTAATAAACACCCTGTCCGTTTTTCTCTGGAGCTCAAAACATTGCCCTGTCCGTTTTTGAGTCAAAAACGTTGCTAGCAACGTTTTTGGCATCAGTTGAAAAACGCATGCGTTTTCATGCGTTTTTTTTTAACATGGGGCCCTATGGGAAACGCATGCGCGAACGCATGGCATATGCGCACTTGCGTTTGCGCATGCGTTCGCGCATGCGTTTTTTTAATGAAAAGTCCAAAAACGTTCAGGAGTGCAGGAGGCTCAAAAAGCACCCAGAAAAAAACGGATTGGTGATGAAATCACTTCCAAAAACGGATTTCTATGTGGAACCCCAGCCTAAGATACATCTATGGAGCTGAAACAGAAAGGGTGACATATCAAATGTAAACCTCCCCTGCTCTGATGATTTAGAAATTCAATTACATTTACCATCTTGTTATTATCATGAGATATACCATGACGATGGCAGTTATAGATCAAATCAGCAGAACTATTCCACCAATCATCAAGCAACATCTCACATAATAAAATTAAGGGGCTATTTCATTTATCTAAAATGTGGCCTATGAATAGGACACTCCTTACTCTTTAAGATGCTCAATAATATACATTTTGGGAGAGTTTCATTGCATCAAAATTCTATTTTTACAAATTTATTTGTTCATAAGTATTCAGACTCTTTGCTCAGACTCTCATATTTAAGTCACATGCTGTCCATTTCCTTGTGATCCTCCTTGAGATGGTTATACTCCTTCATTGAAATCCAGCTGGGTTTAATTAAACTGATAGGACTTGATTTGGAAAGGCATACACCTGTCTATATAAGACCTCACAGCTCACAGTGCATGTAAGACCAAATGAGAATCACGAGTTCAAAGGAACTGCCCAATGAGCCCAGAGACAGAATTGTGGCAAGGCACAGATCTGGCCAAGGTTACAAAAGAATTTCTGGAATACTATAGGTTCCTAAGAGCACAGTGGCCTCCATAATCCTTAACTGGAAGAAGTTTGGGACCACCAGAGGTCTCCCTAGACTTGGCCGTCCAGCCAAACTGAGCAATCATGGGAGAAGAGCCTTGGTGAGAGAGGTAAAGAAGAACCCCAAGATCACTGTGGCTGAGTTCCAGAGATGCAGTAGGGAGATGGGAGAAAGTTCAACAAAGTTAACTATCAGTGGAGCAAAGAAGTGCCTTCAGAACAGCTCTGTGACCATTCTTGACTGGCCCAGCCAGAGCCCTGACCTAAACCCAATTGAGCATCTCTGGAGAGACCTGAACATGGCTCCACCAACGTTCACCATCCAACCTGATGGAACTGGAGAGTATCTACAGGGAAGAATGGCAGAGGATCCCCAAATCCAGGTGTGAAAAACTTGTAGCGTCATTCCCAAGAAGACTCATGGCTCAAAAGGTGCTTCTACTCCATACTGAGCATTGGGTCTGAATACATAATATATAATATATATGTTTTTGTCTTTCAAAATGAGTAGCAGAAAAAAAAAAAGGGACCCTTGTTAGCTGATAATGACAATTAAAACGGGTTGACCAGCCTAACTTCCCTTTCCGTAAGCAATCTAATCAATTTGAATCAACTACAATGGCAACAGTTTAGAGTCGGGGCCGTCTATCAGTCATTTTGTGAAGTATGTGGTAGTGAAATTCTGATGGCTTGATCTATATTTGTCATTGGCATGCTGTATCTCTTCATGATGAGAACAAGTAGATCATTATACAGCGGGTGCACAAGCCAGAACAGCAGAACTACAACAGATCAGCCATTCTTAGTGTTAGCTAATTGTTAGACATAATTAGTAAGCTGGGAGAAAGTGAACAATTAGATCAGAATGTAATTTTCAAAGTAGCTATACATGGTGATTTTCAGAGTCGACCTTCACATTAGACACAAGCAGGATGAGCATTTAGATAATGCTGTGGGAAATCAGATCTGAGCTCAGGGTACATAAAAGACATGGACTTAACCAAAACCCTTAAGGTGTCCTGTAGTATCTGGTACATTGCAGTTGATACTTTATTTACAGGATAGTAAGTTATCACCTATCAATAAGAAACCATATAACTCCCAGACTGCTGGCAGTCTGACTGGAGAGCAACCCAGAGAACGGGCTCACGGAGCTGGGAAACCGGCTGTCTCGAGCTCTGTGTTTAAGAGGTGTGAAAGTTCGACCCCAGCGATCAGTAAGTTATCCCATATCAAAAAATCGTTAGGGGATAATTTACCAACTCGGGAATAACATAGTAACATAGTTTCATCTAGTTCAACCCATAGCCTAACATGTTGATCCAGAGGAAGGCAAAAAAAAACCCATGTGGCAACAATAAGCTCCACATTGGGGAAAAAAATTCCTTCCTGACTCCAGATACAGCAATCAGACTAGATCCCTGGATCAACGCCCTATCAAGAATCTAGTATATATAACCGGCAATATTATAGTTTTCAAGAAAGGCATCCAGGCCCTTCTTAAATGTTAGTAGTGAGTCACTCATTACAACATCATGTGGCAGAGAGTTCCATAGTCTCACTGCTCTTACAGTAAAGAATCCACGTCTGTGATTATGATAAAATCTTCTTTCCTCCAGACGAAGAGGATGCCCCCTTGTCCCCGTCTCAGGCCTAAGAGTAAAGAGTAAACCCTAACCATGACATTCAAAGCCATCCACAACCTGTCCCCTCCATACATATCTCCCGATACCTACCCTCACGCAACATGCGATCCTCCCAATAGGATCTCTGGGAATTGGGAAGCCGGTGCAGGGCTTGGCAGAGGGGAGTTACCGAGGAGTAGCGGGGAGACAGGTGGATTAGTTGGGCAGCGGAGTTTAGGATAGATTGGAGAGGTGCGAGGAAGGTAGCGGGGAGGCCGGTTAGCAGGAGGTTGCAGTAGTCAAGGCGTGAGATGATGAGAGCATAAGCAAGTGTTTTAGCATTTTAGCAGTGTCACGGTCAAGGAAAGTGTGGATCCGGGAAATGTTTTTGAGCTGGATTCGGCAGGAGGTGGCGATTGCTTTAATGTGAGGCTTGAAGAGAGGGAAGATTCGAGGATTACACTGAGGTACTTGGCGTGGGGGACTGGGGAGAGTGAGCAGCCATTGATATTGATGGATAGGTCAGGTAGAAGGGGAGAGGGACTTGGGGGGAAGACGATGAACTCAGTTTTGTCCATATTCAGTTTGAGAAAGGAGCAGAGAAGGAGGAGATGGCGGACAGGCATTGTGGAATTTTGGATAGTAGGGAGGTGATGTAAGGTCCAAATAGATAGATCTGGGTATCATCAGCGTAGAGATGATACTGAAGGTCGTGAGACTAAATGAGTTATCCTAGGTCTGGGAGTGAAAGTCTGGTCCGATAGATATGAGGAGATCCAGGAAAGGGCTAGGTTAGTGATGTCAAGAGATTCCAGAATCTGTAGTAGGAGGGAGTGGTGTACAGTATCGAAGGTGGCAGAAAGGTCGAGGAGGAGGAGGATGGAGCAGTGTCATTTGCTATTGGCGGTCAGTAGGTCGGTAGTGACTTTGGTTAGGGCTGTTTCGGTGGAGTGATTGCAACGAAAGCTGGATTGTAGGCGTCAAAGAGGGAGCAGGAGGAGAGGTGGAAGGAGAGTTCAGAGTGAACGTGTTGTTCAAGTAGTTTTGAGGCAAAGCGAAGAAGCGATTTGGGGCATAGTTAGAAACAGATGTTGGATTGAGGGAGGCTTTTTTAAGGATGGGTGTGATTAAGGCATGTTTGAAAGGATGAGGGAGAAGATACCGGTAGAGAGTGATAAATTGAAACAGTCGATTAGGGCAGGGATGAGGACTGTGGTAAGGTTCAGGATGAGGTGGGAGGGGAGTGTGTCGAGGGTACAGGTTTTGAGGTGTGATCGTGACAGAAGGGAGGAGAGTTGATCCTCTGACATGGTGGAAAAGCTTCCTTTGGATGAAGAGGGCTGGGTGGTAGTGGGTGAGGGCCGAGAGCACAGAGGGTCAAAGCTTTCTCTGATTTTGTCGATCTTCCGTTTGAAGAAAGAGGCAAAGTCATCGGCAGAGATGAGGGGAGAGGGAGGAGGTGCTAGGGGACGGAGTAGAGAGTTGAAGGTTTTGAATAGTTGTTTGGGGTTGTGGGACAGGGCGGTTATTAGAGATAAGAAGTAGGCTTGTTTTGCGTCAGTGAGTGCGTCTTGAAGTTAGTGAGGGACTGTTTGTAGATGGCGAAGTGCTCCGCGGAGTGGGATTTCTTCCATCTTCGCTCGACTGCCCTGGATTCTCGACGCAGCTCTTTAGTGAGAGTGGTGAGCCAGGGTTGCCTGTGTGTGCGGGTTTTGTTGTATGTGAGGGGGGCGGCCTGATCGAGGGCTGCAGTTATTGTGGCATTATAGAGGGTGGCAGCAGAGTCTGCATCATGTGAGGAAGCTAAGTCTGTGGAGGATCAGAGAATGAGTGGAGATCAGTAAGTTTAAGGTTTCTGCGGGAAAGAGTGAGTTTCCGGAAAGGGGAGAGCGTGGTAGGAGGGGAGAGGGAGGAGAAAGTCAGCAGGTTGTGGTCGGATAGGGGGAGGGGTAAGTTTGAGAGGTCAGTGAGGGAATATAGGCAGGTGAAGACAAGATCGAGCGTGTGGCCGTCCTTATGAGTGGCTGAGGAAGGACGATTGGGAAAGCCCAAAGGAGGTGGTCAGTGATAGGAGTCTGGAGGCAGCAGGGTGGGGGGTGTCAATGGGGATGTTGAAATCACCCATGATGATGGTGGGGATGTCAGAAGGAAGGAAGTGGAGAAGCCAAGTGGTGAAATGGTCGAGAAAGGTGTGGGTAGATCCTGGGGTGGCGGTAGATGTCAGCCAGCTGAAGGTTGCATGATGAGTAGAGGTGGGCGGATTGGACATTGAAGGAGGGGAGGGAAGCAGAGGGTGGCAGTGTAATTGTGGTGAAGAAGCAGCTGTCGGACAGGAGCAAGCCGACACCTCCACCGCACGTGTTAGGGCAGGAGGTGTGGGAAAGAGTGAGTCCTGCAATGGGAGAGTGAAGTGGAGAGGCTGTGTCAGAGGGGGTGAGCCAGGTTTTGGTGATGCCAAGTAATGAGAGTTTGTTAGTGGTGAAGAGGTCATGATGAAGGAGAGTTTGTTGCATACCGAGCGAGCGCTCCAGAGTTCTCCAGGTAAGGAGAGTGGGGGAGGGTGGGCTGGGTGAATGGGTATGAGGTTATGGAGGTTGCGAGAGTTTGTGTTGAGGAGTGGGTGTGGAGATGTGGCAGGGGGCCATTATTCGGGGATATGTCACCTGCAAGTAGAAGAATTATTGAGAGGGTTGGAAGGTGGGAGCAGGAGAGTTTGTTTGGTGGGCGTGCGTTCTTGGAGACAAGGGACTGTGTGTGAAGGAACAGTTCAGAGGAGGGTGTGAGGTGAGTGCTAGGATGGAGGGAGAGGTCACTACTTCCTTAGTGGGTTGAGGGATAAGCGAGATGAGTAGGAAGTGAAGTAGAATGGGGGTGAGGGTAAAAGGAGAGGAGACATTATAGGTAGTAATACATCAGGAGTGAGGGGCAGGAGATAGGCCGGGGATGAGAAGCAAATGGGGATGAGGTACAGCAAGAGATGGTGTGTAGCCAGGAATGAGATGCAGCGGGGATGAGGTTCAGGCAGGGAAGAGATATGGCCAGAGATGAGATGTAGCAGTGGATGAGATGTAAGCAAGGGATTGATGGAACATTTAGGGATGGATGCTAGTCCAGGATTTAAGGATGCAGCCAGGATAATGAGATGTAACCGGGGATATGGTGAGGCCAGGGATGAGATGCAGTAATGGATAAAAAATGTAATCAAAGGATATATAGAAATATAGAATGGCACCATTGCTTAGATATAGAGTACGGTGGCTCCAACACATGAGAAATAAACTTCCACATATTATAAACTTCCATTTTATATACTGAAAATTGAATAAATTCTATTAAAAGGCCAAACAATGACATGAAAGAGCAAGGATTACAAATAACTGAATAATAGTGAGAATACGGTAGATCCCCCTTTCAATAATGCAAAGAACAGCAGCAAATAGATGCTGGCTTCTAGGAAATGAGTTGTATAAGTGAGAAGGGATCAGGCAATTATTCCCGTTTTCTGTGAAGTTGCTTTCTGGTGCATCACAGACATTGCATTCAACTCACAGAAATGGGATTAAAATCACCTTCAGTTCGTGGAACCGTAACAGTGAAGTGAGGATGAGCCTTAATGCCTCCAAATAGGATTGTCTCCCCCACCTCAAATATTGTTCATATACGTCCGGTGCTCTAGACATCATATTTGTTTATATCCTATGTGTGCTTAACCGTCAATTCTGGGTTATTAGGCAGTTAGAAAAGTGTAGTTAAATATCTGATTCTAACCATAAGGCAAAATGAACATACTAAATATGGTTTTTTGAGTTTTTTGGCTGGAGCATTAGGCACTGTGCCCACACAGTGTATTTGCTGCATATTTTTATGGAACACAGTATTTGTAAAAATATGTCGTAAATACACATGAAAGGCTGCTTTCAGAATTGCAATTGTGAATCCATTGGCATACAGGAAAACCTTGTATGTCCATGGATTCCCACGCAACAGGCAAACTGGATGCTGCAAGTAGCATACGTTTGCACACTTTTCATGGATCCGTAGGATCCATAATGACACACCTTTAAGGTGGCGTGTCATTAATAACTGCATCATTCGCATGAACTGCGCATGTGCAATTCACCCATCACAGTCCAGAAGTACGGGTGTGCCTGGATTCAAACTGTCCGTGGTTCTCCATGGACTCGTTCTTAATTTCCAAGTAGTGCTACGGATCTGTGTGCATCCACGGCATCACATTACTTTTCGTGGAGACCAAAAATGTAGCCAGATACATTTTTGGTCTTCGTGGAAACTATGTTTTGTCGTGGATCCACAAGGATCCACTGCAAAACAGTGAGACACAAGGATGCCCACGGAAGTGTTTTCCATCCCCATTGAAAGACAATGGGGCCAAAAACTGATCCGTTGGTATCCTGTTTGTGGCAGATCCACAAGGATCAAAACGGCTGCCAGTGTGAAGTCGGCCTTATATTGGCAGCCAGAAAAGTTAATGTGATGTTAGGTGTACTATGTTGGCATTGGTGCTTTTTTGCGCTGCATACCAGTTGCAGATTTTTCTGGATCAAAGATCTGAAAAGTTTGCAGCATGTCAATTGTATTGCACTACAGTAACTGAAGCTTATGAGCTCCAATGTGAAAGCTCCACCAAGGCCTCCAATTATTGAAAATCTTTAATAGCTATAGTTTTTCTCTATGTTGCCAAAGACTTTTGGACCACACTAGGCTCCAGGGCCCGGATGTGATTGCAACCCCTGCACCTGTTGTAGTTACACCCCTGATTGTACGGCATTTACCTTCCGTACTCCGGCACTTCCTGGTTTCGGTACTGAATAGAGAGTAGGCATCGTCCATAGTTTACATGTGAGTGACATCGTCTCAGGTCCTTCAGCGTGTACTCTCGGCGGCATGGAAGTAAGGGGTTAGTTCAGAAAAGATGCTGAATTTTCTGCACCAAAGAAGCAATTATGCAGCAAAGACGAATATGTTTTTGCTATTGATTCTGCCAAAGGCGGATGCAGATTTGGTGCAGAAAACACTGCATCACTTTTGGAGGGTGAACACAGGGCCTTAAACTCTTGAATTTTGATATACTTTTTTTTTTAAAACAAAAAAATGAGCTAGAGTATAAGTTGGTATATGTGCCATAGGAGCATGTTCACACTGTGGCAATTCCACTGACAAAATCCAAGAGAAAAACACAAAATGAACATGAAGTAAACAGTAGGAGTACAGGTAAATAGCATAAGGTATTGGTTAAAGGTACCGTACACGGCACGACATTGTTAATGATGTCACAGATACGTCACGGGTTTGGAGGCGTTTCAGCTACATCATTACTACCTCGTTGCGTGTGACTGTGCCAATTTGAAACAATAAATCGTTAAGTCGCTGATCGCAGGTTGCAGAACATGTTCTAACACCTGATGATCAACGATTAGCCAACCTGGTATATCGTGGTGTCTCACCCCGCGATAATGATGTCATTTAGACTTGGCCCATCACATCAATAAGCAGGGATCATTCGCGGGGTTTGCGAACGATACCTGCTCACAACATCGGTGGTGAGTCATCCACGATATTAGACATGTGACATCTCACCAATGATGTCAAAACAATGTCGGAAACGACCACGCCCACGAGATCGTTTCCGACATCGTTTCAACGTCGTGCAGTGTAACGGTACCTTTACACTGATCAAAGACCATAATTGCCATCCCACTGTGAAAGGTGTGCCCATTAGGAAGGTCCTGCTCTATTATGAACCACTTACGTTGTGTCAGCGCATCAGTGAGAATAAGGGCAGAGAAGCACAGTGTTCCGACTACAGCAACCTGTCCATGGAAGCTAAATTGATGTAATGTAGAGCTCAAAGGGAAGGACAACACCTCCATTTGTACAGAGTACAAAAAACACAGAAACAAAAAACAAAAAAAGAGCTGGCTCATAAGTGCAATAGGAGCATGTTCACACTGCGGACATTTCACAGACAAAATGCAAGAGAAAAACATAAAATGAGCATATATCAATTGCACCGGGTCATTGAGCCTAGGGGACTCTAAAAGTCTCTTTGGCCTATAGAAAAAGTCTATTGCTATTAAAGACTTGCAATAATTGGGGCCCTGTTGGAGATTTCGCATCGAGGCCCATGAGCTTCAAGTTACACCCCTGGTCATCCTCACCATCAGAGGCTCTGTTAAAGACCCAGTAGGCACTTAGTCATACTCCTTCAGGGTACATTCACATCAGTGTTTCTTTTCATCTCCGGCAGATCAGGTAATCTTGAACTTTAGAACATCAGGTTTGTCTGATCTGTGTTTTTGCAAATCCGGCAGAACGACCCCTTTTTTGAAAAGAAACGGATTTGTCTCACTTGCGGCAATATTGCGTTCTGTCTAATGCATTTTGTATTGGCGCTCTGGACATGTGCGGTGACTTGTGTTTTCATACGGATCCGGCAAATCCGGCACTTGAGGCACCGGACAAAAAACGCTAGTAACTATAGTTTTAAGACGCAAGTGCCGGATTTGCTGGATCCATATGGAAACGCAAGTGCCGCACATGTCCGGAACTCCAATAGAAGTGCATTAGGGCCGCTTCACACTGCGGCATGATCCGGTCCGGGGCTGTCCGGGAGGACCCCAACAGCCCGGACCGGATCAGCACACAGGACTGGGGGGCTATTATGCCCTCCGGTCCGGTGTGCAGCACACACAGTTCTCGCTGCTGATAAGTCAGGACCGCGGGCGCCACGGTCCTGACCTGTCAGCAGCTGCGTGCGCTGCACACCGTACCGGAGGGCATAATAGCCCCCCAGTCCTCTGTGCTGATCTAGTCCGCGGCTGTCTGGGTCCTCCCGGACAGCTCTGGACCGGATCCACACCGCAGTGTGAAGCGGCCCTTAGACAGAACGCAATGTTGCCGCAAGAGTGACATCGTTTTTTTTGCAAAAAAGGCTGAACGCTGCCGGATTTGCAGAAGCGCAGATGTGAAATCACACTAAGCCCGGCTGTGGTGCACTGGCTTCACACCCACCAACATAACAACAGTTACATTTGTAAATGAAGCCTTCCACTATTGTTACCGGATGCTTTACCTACGTTGTTTTTGTGGTATTTTATTTACTCTGAGACTCTTGAACAAGACAGAATATTAAGCAACACACATAAAAACAGGGTGACATTTTTTACGCACGACATATGATTTCAGTAGAAACATATTGTACAACTGTTTTGTTATAAGTAAATGCCTCCCTCCATGAACAAGACCTAAAGGATACTAAAATCCATTGGCCCGTAAGAAAGAAAAAAACGTCTTCGGCCAACATTTTTCACAGTAGTTGCAGCACAAACCGTTCAGCTGAAATATAAATTAAAAATAAGACTACATAAACCCGTTCCTTTTTCCGATTGTTCCTCTTAATGTTTTCCAGATCTGCCTTTCGGACAGCTGAATGGGGGCTGGGAGACTGTTTACAATATTTTCACATGATCATTGTGGCAGGGGTTTTTGCGCTGTGTGAAAGGCCTTCTGTTTTCAGATGGCATTGAAAGTTTACCGTCTTCCCCAGACAAAAGGAAGAGAGGCTTCTTGCCAGGGGATGAGTAATGGACATGGCTGATGCACAATAAGTTTAGTCCAGCCTTAAATCTACTTGGTGTTCCAAGTCTTTCCGTCTTTCTGCAAGGCAACCATTGTCTCGCCCTCTGCTCCGAGAGCGCATCAGATGAGTAGAAGGAATGCCAAGTAGGGTGGCTCAGTCACAAACAGTTGCTCCGAGCTCCAAACTCTACTATCTGCCGTCTTAGTTTGTAATAATACTTGGAAGAGCATCAATAATTGGTTATGCCTCCTCTACTCTGATATAGTGCAGGCCATCTGTACCGCATTCAGTTCCAGAAGAATCTCGCTAAGTTTTAATATATTCCTCTGCATTCAATTAGCCTGATGAGTGTTATTATATGAGTAATTGATGGAAAGCAAGATAATGTTTATTGCTGCAAGTTGTATTTATTTTGCCACACGCAGAAAGCCGAGACTCCTTAAAGTTTGGATCGTCCGTCCCCTTTTTTTTTCGAAAAGAAAGAAAAAGCAGAAAAACATCTGCATCTGTTTTATTGCTGAACGACTTTATTTTTCTTTTTTTCCTCCTACACTTAAAATCTTTGTTCCTTTCCTAAAATAGTGACTGTGATCGTAGATGGGCCTTAATCAGATCTTTCTTATTTCGAAATGAGATGGTTTTCATTAAGGCTCTACATGAAAAATCTGTTTAATTTCTTAAGACGGGAGACAAACAAAAACGTGTCTATTTTATTCCCCCTCCGGTTTGTTTTCCACCCAAGTATTGTTCGGTCTGTGTAAATTAGCTCATTAACATGATAATAAGCTCGGAGTACACAGTACAGGGCCCTGCATAATTAATGGTAATTAATGAATGAAGCTTCATAGATTGTATATGTCTTTTCTCTATTCGAACCCTTATGGTGAATGCCCCCCCCCTCCCCCCATTGGAGCCCTGATTTGTTCTTTTTTCTGAAAGGTGACAAAAAAATAATATATATATATATTGTAAATGCAATAATAATAATCTTCATTTATATAGCGCCCACATATTCCGCAGCGCTTCACAATACAGAGGTTCATGTTTAAACAATCATAAGAAACAGTTATCAGAAAGTACAATACAATACAATATAAAAAAACAATACAATACAATAATCAATACAATACAAAGCATAATACAATACAATAATTTTAGCAAAATAATGACAGCCCTGTTCATAAGAGCTTACAATCTAACAATGAGGTGGGGGTGACACAAAGTACAGGTGCTTATTTACAATGATAGTATAGTCAACTTGAGGAGATCTGGAACAGATAGGAGCAGCATATGTGGCCACTAACCATTTGTGATGCATTTGACACTGGTGGAGTGGATAGGCTATGTCTAGATGACTTTGTCTAGGGATCATGGTAGGCCACCATAAAAAGATGTGTTTTTAGGGATCGACTGAAACTATGTAAGTTGTGGATACACCTAATTTCTTGGGGTTGAGCATTCCAGAAAATTGGTGCAGCTCGGGAGAAGTCAGAGCCAGTAGTGGGAGGTTCGGATTAATGCAGAAGTGAGTCTAAAGTCGCTTCCAGAGCGAAGAGAACGGGTGGGGTGATAGACAGAGATGAGGGAGGAGATGTAGGGGGTTGCTGCACTGTGAAGAGCTTTGTGGGTTAGAACAAGCAGTTTGAATAGGATCCTATACTGTAAAGGCAGCCAGTGCAATGACTGGCATAGAGCAAAAGCGTCGGAGTAATGGTTAGCTAGATAGGTGATCCTGGATGATGCATTAAGGATGGACTAGAGAGGGGAGAGTCTAGTGTGGAGGAGGCCAATTAAAAGAGAATTACAATAGTCAAGGCAGGAGTGAATCAGGGCCACAGTGAGGGTATATCTTTATAGTTGTCGGAGAGTCTCCTTTTTGATGAAGTTTTTAAACATCCTCTCTAAAGACTAAGTTAAAGAGATTAGCAAAATAAGATGGAGATTGCATAAAAAGAAAGAGTCTTCATTCCTCCATTGACGTGTACAAACAGCAACTTTTCAACCTTATGTTCTTTATCAAGCCTATGAGGTCAAAATGTTGCTATCTGTACACTTGAATGGTGGAATAGTGCCGCTTTTTCTATTTTTGGAACCAGTGGTGTAATGATCGTCTGTAATCACCTCCAGGCGCATATGATGTCAATTTCACCTGGATGTGTATACTTGGTATTGTGGTGCAGAGACCTGCTGGCTTCCTACACTGCAATACACGCTGCTGTCCAATCAGAGGCCAGCAGAAAACGTTGGCTTGCCCATCCATGCCGGCATGTAGAAGTCAGTTGCCGGTTTTGGTGACGGTTAAAAAGAAGGAAACTCGCACATTGTGGGAGCAGGGCAAGGCAATAATAATTGTTTCTTTTTAAAATGTACTGGAGAACAATGGAAGGGGCCCCAGATGGGGGACATTATACTCCAGCTGCAGGCAGATTCTAGGATGGTGGGTGGGACCCATTAACCAGCATCCCACACTAGATTTCATGGTGGGAGGTCACTCGGGAGGGAATAAGACCACCTCTAGGGGGAACAATGGAGAGAACACCAGCAGTCAGACAGTGAGTCTGGACCGTGATATCCCCAGCAGTACCCCAGTCCGGCACCGAGTACCCCGTCCCAGCGGACTCCACATCAGTACCTAGTGTATCTAATTAAAAACCTTTTGATGTGTCGACTGACCTCAATGAAAGCAAAATGAATACCTGGGTCCCAAAATGGGCAAAGAAAGTCACATTAAATGCTTAGCTTAGTAAGGCCAGGGCCATACTTGCGTCTGCAAATCAGTTACTGGATTCGTTTTTGACATGTGGAAATGTGTAAAAACGCATCGTTTACGCACCCATAGACTCCAATGCAAAAAACGCATTGCAAAATTGTGCTGAAGTGCAATCCGTTTAACGCATTGTGTTTTTGAGAAATCCGTTTTTAATAGGGTCTGCAACATTTTTTGGTGCATTTTCAAAATGCATGCATTTTTTTGTAACATGAGGGTCTATGGAAAATGCATGTGTTAACGCATAGTACATATAGGTACCATGCATTAACGCATGCGTTAATGCAAGGGCTGAAAGTGCCTCCAAAATGACAAATAACAAAATCAGATCCATTGACGCATCGAGTTAGCAGATGCAGGACCCCAAGTGTGGCCCTAGCCTAAGGCTGGCTTCACACCACGGTTTTGTTCCTATCCGTGGGATGCTGTTTTTTGCAGGACCACATGGACAGGAACGGAAAGGTCCAGATTGTAAATTCCAGATGCCATTTCTGTGTCCGGATCCGGGATTTTGAGGGATCCAGACACAGAAAATACTGGGGGAAACTAAGCCTGGCAAGTGTTGTCGACGCTGTTACTTTCAGTTTAGCAGTGTATCTACATACACTATCTACAAACACTGCTAAAGTTAAATTAAATAAAGGAATGGCTAAAAATAAATAAATAAATAAATAAATGCTCACCTCTTTGCCGAGTGTCCTGCAATGCGAGACATTCACCTCCGATGGCTGCAGGACCTTAATCAACTGACCAGGAAGGGACGGCAACCCGAACAGCTGATGTGTCACATGACTGCATCAGCTGAGCGGTTTAAATCACCCACCCCAATAGGTTTTGGCGGGCGATTTAAACCGCTCAGCTGATGCGGTCATGTGACACATCAGCTGATTGGGTTGCCCCGCCTCTTCTCAGTCAGCTGATTAAAGTCCTTCATCCACCGGAGGTGGACGCCGCACAATGCAGGACACTAGGCGGAGAAGTGACTGGGCTTTTATTGTTCTCTATTTTTAACCATTTCTTTATTTAATTTCACTTTAGCAATGTATGTAGATACACTGCTAATGTGAAATTACGCGTACAGTGCAGTATTAGTGTACTGATGATGCTCAGTACACTAAAACTGGATTCAGGAAACGATTCTGTTTTTTACCGGATCCGGCACCCATAGACTCTCTTGTTTTAGGCACCGGATCAACCAAGGTTCGTTTCTGTCCGGTTGGTCTGGTTTTTTCATCAGAGCATAAAATCGGAGCAGTCTCCGATTTTGGGGTCGGGAAAAAAACAGGACAGAAACAAATCCGGGACTGAACTGGCAGAATCGCATGGCCATTTATGGCCAGTCTGGCACTATAGGGATACATGGGAGGCAAAACAATATCCTGTTCTGTGCTTTTCAAAGTGGACAGAACAGGATCCCAAAAACGTGGTGTGAAGCCAGCCTAAAAGGAGAGGTGGGGCACTCCCTATCTTGTACTAATACAACGGACAGAACTAAATACACACTTATCACTAATTATCACTTGACATCTAGCCACTCCAATTATCACTTATCTAGTTGGAATATGAAGTTCCTCATCTTTTTCATCTCTTTGCAGCTAATTATGTGCTATCTATTCACCTGACCACTGCAGCCAAACAGTAATAGATGGTATATGATGGGCTCGATAGTGAGAATTACTTGAACTGGGGTAGCGGGTTTACACATTTTTATTCTGTGATTGAACTTTCCAATATAAAGGATATAATTCTGCCTATCACTCTATGTGACTGCAGACTTGTGAATCCTCACATGGCACAGCTATGAAGATTCTCCAGTCAAGGTAGTGAGACTGGGCAGTGATGGGACTGCAAATATTTGATATGTGTACTTCTGACCACATTCCACCTAGTTTTGCATAGCCTCACTCAATTCATTTGTATTTGGTGAGGCCTTGCACTTCTAGTTGAAATGTGGCTGGGAGTAAGTGTGGCAACCCTGCGACCGGGTGGCCACAGAGAACTGCAGCTGGGATTAGTAAGTCGGTCACCTCGCACCAACAGCCCACACACACACTCCGATCCTGAGCCTAAGTCACTTCATGTCAGACAAAGGATGGTGGGACGAGCTAAGTGGAGGGTGTAACGTAGTCCAGCCTGGGAAGGGGTGGAAAAACTGGAGTAAAAAACCCAGGAACACTAAGTTGGAGGAAGAGGTTCCCTAGAGAGAGGTTCCCTAGAGTGAGGTTCCCTCTAGTGAGGTTCCCTAGAGAAAGGTTCCCTGGAGGGTGGTGAAGTGGGAAGCATCCCCAAGCACCCATCACCTAATCAGTGACGTGACCAAACTGAGAATAGAGGGGCCCGGCGGCCTGCACCACTAGCGGCCGGCCAGGAACCCAGGCTGAAACCGAGGAAGGACAGAAGGGACACTAGTGGATGGGCCAAAGAACCAGAGTGCCTCCTCTGTAGATGTGGCTGGGTAGCTTTAAGCCCCAACCACAAAACCCCGGTGGGGTGCGGGAACTCTTTGTCCCAGAACCTAACAACCGATGTGGTGAAGGAGAAATCCATCGTACTAGGGCTAGTGACCCAAAGAGATGGACAAATCACTATAGAGCCCGTGACTGCCGGACGGTAACCACACGTGAAGAGGAGAATGAAAGGGTCCAAGAGGTACACTGAGGGGGGAGTGACGCAGATGAACCGTCCCGACTGCAGTGAGAACCTAAGCCCGAAAAGAACTGTACAGAACTGCTGTGTGAGCTCAAGTCTGTTGTAACTTCTGGGAAAGAACTGTTAAGCTGTTGTGAACTGTTAAGTGAGAAGTAAGAATAAAAGCCCGGTAAAGCCCAGTGCGGTGTGGACTCAGTTGTTTATTCACAGAAAAGAAGAGAAGCCGCAACCGTGCAGAGACTGTGAATGATACCTGAAGGTACGGGAAACTTTACACAATTATACTACACTACACCTTCAGATGCCCTGGGATCAGCCCTACAAATACAGGGCTCACCATCTGGTTGCACCAACCATCACCCCAGTGGTCCCGATTGCAGTTGTGGCCTCATATAGCCACATACTATGGGTGGCGTCACAAACTACTGTTATAAATTTTATTATCCCCCTTTTATAGCCGCACCTGGGCATACATAGTTCGGTCACATCACCGTGTCATTCCCCGCAGACTGAAGAGAGGGCCCGGTCCCGAGTACTCTTGCCCCGGGGTGCAACATAAGCATATCACATACTTTCAATGCTGGAGAATCCTGACAGTGTGCTCTGTGAGAATTCATTAGTCTGCAGTCGCATAGAGATTTATCTCATGGTCATGAAGGCACAGGCACAGTTTTTGGGTATTAAAAACCAGACTTTAACCATGGTCAACTCCAATATTGAGAGAGATCAAATAACCTAAAGAGAACTGTCAGTATCATTTTACTAAGAAATGTACAGACAGGGCCATATTTTTGCTGTCATACTTAAAACTATACCTTAAGTGAAGAAATCTGTTTTGCATGTTTTCTTACATTTGTGGGTAGGGTCTTCACCTTTTTTCTGGACCCTCCACTGCCTTTGGGTACTTTTCTTTTTCCATTATTTAAATGGTGCCACCCTAGCTGTGGGTGCAGATCGATCTCTGGTAAGCTTCAGGAAAATGGCACTGGCAGTGGCACATGGTCAGATTCATCTCATGGTAGGTTCAGTAAAATGGCACTGATGGCACTGAGAAATCTGTGCATGCTCATCCACCGGCACCATTTTCATGAAGCCCATGAGAACGATCTGCCCTATAGCACCACCCAAGGCTAGATTGGCTCCAGTGATAAATTTAAACAAGGAAGAAGAAAAAACACCCGGAGACAGCAGAGGGGCCGGAAAGATCTGAAGGCCCTTCCCACAGTTAACCCCCACATGCGGCAAAACTGACAGATCTGGCTGCGAATGCCGAGAAACGCTGAGATGAAAGTAGCCTATGGTAACTTTGTTAAATATGTGAGGACATTAAAGGACATTACATTTCTGATTCTGGCCAAACAATGTGTCACATTAATTCAGAGGTTCACGACTTTTAATGAATTTGTCCTCCGGCACACTCTGAATCAGGTGCGCAAAAAAAAGTGAGTCTTGGTGATTTACCCTTTAATCTTATGCTTTAAAAAAATTATGGGATAAAAAGAACTTAGTGATTCATTATCATTAAAAGTACTGAAATATTTATTTGGAGGTTTGCTCTTAGGCTGACTTACCGTAAATAATTACATGTCTTCTAGAAGTAAAAGAGTGATTGGTTATTACGAACCACAAACACAGTTATGCATACAGCGGCAGTTTGATGTTACAGTTTTCAATTTATTTACAGGGGACCTGGCATCATTGCCAACTTCCTGCAAGTCTCACGTAAGAGCGCGGCTCGATTTGGCTGTGACATTGCGCCTCTGAAGCCGGATGTACACTCCGTGACAGTAGTTATGTCGCTTATCCATGTTATATAAATAAAATCTTATAACCTGACGTTAAATTCATCCATTGGTTGTATAAGTTACTCTTTTGAAAGCTAGAAACTCTCCAAAATGTGAATTAGGTTAAGAAAATAAATTGCCATCAATGCTGAAATATTGATCATTTAATGAACACAGAATGGTCAGATTTTGGCAAGACAAAAGTTTTGTCGCTCACAGAAAGTAATGTGATATTCAAACAAGTAATTAGCTTAAAATACAAATATATGTTGCATAACATTGGTAAATGAAGTTGTAGAGCTATTAGAGTCATATTTAATATTTTGTGTGACTTTCATGAGCTTGAAGGACTGCAATCAACAATGATTCATACAATTTAATTAATGAAGTCATTAGGAATAGCAAAGAATGCGGTCTTACATGCCTCCCAGAGTTCATCTAGATTCTTTGGTTTTGTCTTCCAAGCTTCCTCTTTCATCCTACCCCAAACATGCTCAATGATGTTCATGTCTGGTGACTGGGGTGGCCAGTCCTTGAGCACCTTGATCTTTTTTGCCTGGAGGAACTTTGTTGTAGAGATGAATGTATGAGATGGAGCACCATCCTGCCGCAGAATTTGACCCCTTTTATGATTTGGACTATAAGAGGTAGTTAATACTTCTTGATATTTTAGGCTATTGATATTGACTTCCACCTTGCAAATATTTCGCACACCCCCATACTGAATGTAAACCCAGACCATGATCTTTCCACCACCAAATTTAACTGTTTTCTGGGTGTATTTTGGAACCATACAGGCTACAGTATGTCTCCTGCAGTATTTGTGGTGGCTTTGTTGTAATTCTACTGAAGATTCATGAGAGAAATCCACCTTCTGCCACTTTTCCAGCGTCTATCTGTTTAGCAGGCTGTGGGACTTTGTAAATGTCACAAGGTTTTTTATTTGCCTTTTGTTTAGTGCTGGCCATTTTGAGACAAAATCCTACAAACTGTTCTAGTTGACATAGGGACTTGAGGTGACCAGGCCTGTTGGAGCTCTGCGGCAGTGGAAGAAGGGCTTGCTTTGGCTTTTCTAACCAACAAACATTCCTCCTGAGCAGTTGTCTTGTGGGGTCTCCCGGACCAGGGCTTGTCAAATACATCTCCAGCCTCTTCAAATCTTTTTTTAATTCTTTGTGCTTGACACTGAGACACATTAAAAGTGCCAGCCACATCTGTAGTGGATTTGGTCTTCAGCCTCTTGATAATCAAAGCTTTGGTTGCAGGGTGGATTTTTGGCATGTTGTCAGAGCTCAAGTTGCAGTTCAAGTGAAGGTCTGGGGTGCTGGGTTTCTTTTTAGACACACCCACTAATTAACCAATCATGTACTGAGCACAGGTGAGGATGTAAACTAGGATTGGGTGCATTATATGACCAGGCGACAAAACTTTTGTCTTGCTAAAATCTGACCATTCTGTGTTCATTAAATATTCAATATTTCAGCATTGATGCCAATTTATTTGCTTAACCTAAACCAAATTGCAGATGGTTTTAGATTTCAAAAGAGTAATTTATACAACCAATGGATGAATTTAACGTCAGTTTATAAGCTTTTCTTTACATAACATGGATAAGCGACATAACTTCTGTCAGGAAGTGTATATGTCCTAGCTTCAGAGGTGCACTGCACTTGACCGGAATGCAAGACAATTCATATACACAAAGGAGCTGAAGGACAGCCGTATTCTGCATTTCTGATAATCTACAGTGCAACTCTGAAGCCAAGATGCGTAGACCCAGCTTCAAAGCTCAATGACAAAGCCGAATAGAGCCATGCATTGCATATGCACATAATTTGCAGGGACCTGGCGAAGATGCTTGTGGAAATAATATTATCATGCACAAAGAGGAGGGCCGACTAATCTGCGTAAACAAACGCCTCATCGACTAGTCAAGTGCCTATTTAGAATAAGAAAAACAAAGCTTATAAATAGTTTTTTTTAATATGGATTTGTGGCACTCCACCGGGTAGGCCACCACCAGAGGTACTGCACTCCTCCATTAGAGGGAGAGTTGTGCCTCTGGTCTCCAGGTACTGGGACGATGCAGTTGAGCTTCACACACACACACAACACTTAGAACCCTGGGACGGTGGGTGGACCCAGAGGGTGGACCCAAGCGTAGCCGGGAGGGAAAGCGTAGAGTCAAAAAAGAAGGAGAAAGAACATTGGAGAGAAAGGAGTGGAGTGGAAGTCGGGAGTGGAGGAGCGGTGTGGTGCCGACTCCTGAGAGATAAATACCGATAGGTGTAGAGGAGGAAAGGAACCCTTGTGGTACAGAACAAGGCATAGATCCGTGTACGCCTGTATCTGGCGAGACAGAGGGGCTAGTGGACAACACAAGGACCCGGCCCTGAACATGGCGTGGATGCTTCAAGCTCAAACCGTTGAACCGGAGGCCCCAAGCTTCTAATGGGAGCAGTGAACCAACATCCAACACAACTTGTGGAAGGCAGCCGAACTAGGGAGCAGTGCCCAGAAGGGGTACAACTGAGCACCCATAGCTGTCAGTACCTGAGCTCTGTGCTGCGGAGGCGCTGAGAGCCTGAGGGGCAGAGCGGTGCCGTGCTCGTCCCAGAAGAGATACTACCTTATACCGCTGAGAGAAAGACCACCAGAGACAAAAACACCTAGTAAGAGAGGCAGCAACACCAAGCATGGCTCGACTGCACTGACCCAGTTCTGGAGACAACGCTGAACTGGAGGTTGGCAAAGATGTACCTGACAGCCATGCTAAAACCACTGAGTAAGTGACAGAACTCCAGCTGTGGTGTTTGAGATTGTCTTTAGTGACGACCACAGGCCGCAGAGGCCGCATGAAACACCGGGATGCTGATGACCTAATGACCATCTGCCAAGGTACGAACTGACTCCTCCGTCCTACTGCCTTAGGGTGTACTAATGGGGATGAGCGAGTATAATCGTTACTATTCGGTACTCGCCAAGTAGTAATGATATTCGGGCTATTCGCTACTCCCCGAGTCTCTTGTGATTACTCGGGAGTAGCGAGTAGTCCTTTTACTTTCGCAGTGCATCTGTATATACACTGCAAAAGTACACTAAAAGTGAATTAAAGTTGTTAAAAAATATAAAAATATCATACTCACCTCTCCGACGCCTGCAGCGGGACCGGCAACGAAGACATCTGATGACCGACAATGACCTGTGAGTATGACAGCCAATCAGATGGCTGGTAGGGATCTGGCCAATCAGATGGCTAGATGTCACAAAGCATGTGATCACTACCAGCCACCTGATTGGCCAGATTGACAGGTCATTAATGCACGTTCAAGACCTGGCAATCTGGCCAATCAGGTGGCTGGTAGTGATCACATGGTTTGTGATGTCTAGCCATCTGATTGGCCAGATCGCTACCAGCCATCTGTTTGGCTGTCATACTCACAGGTCCTTGTCGGTCATCGGATGTCTTCATTGCCGGTCCGGTGCAGGCGTCGGAGAGGTATAATATTTTTTTATTTTTTAACAACTTTTATTCACTTTTAGTGTACTTTCACAGTGTATATATAGATACACTGCGAAAGTACTCGCTTCCCCATTCACTGCAATAGGACTCGCTATACTTGCAACAAGTACCGAGTACCGGGACCTACTCGTTGCGAGTATAGCGAGACCGATTAATGCAGTACTCCCTCATCCCTATGTACTAACACCCATCACACTGACTCGGCATTAGTAGAATCAGTGTGTGCGGGATAAGGGCTTGGTTTCTGATGATGCTTTCTATACACATAGTGGTGACTCAACCAGCATTGGTGCTTTCCCTTGACTGAAACCAGAATACTGCCGGGATGAATAAGTTAATTTCCTCCCAGCAGTGGGATTCAATTTGCAGGCACCGGGCAGGTTCAAAACGCTATTAACTTGAAGATTAACCCCAGCACACTCTCACCAAATAACTGTCTCCCCCTCTCTCTTACCCCCCCACCTCACCTCATCCACAGACCTCCTCCTTAAGCTAAGACCTCTCCTACTGAAATAAAAAACAAGCCAGACACTCTCCTACTCCAACCTGCTTTCCCTTTCTTTACTACTCCTCATTGCTGGCGACATATCTCCCAATCCGGGCCCCGCCACCACATATGTCCCACCAATCCTCACCTCTGTCTCCATCAAACAAAGATAAATTACCACAATCTCTCACATGTAAAACCCGTGCCACTGACCCCCACCCCCTGCTTACCCTCTCTGGAGCACTTTGGAATGCCCGCTACATTTGCAACAAACTCCACATGATCCATGACCTTTTTACTTCCCGGACCCTTTCCTTCTTGGGCCTCACTGAGACCTGGCTGACACCCTCTGACACTGCCTCCCCAGTTGCAGTGAGCTATGGCGGCCTTCACTTTACCTGCACTTCTCGCCCTGGCAATAGACATGGCAGAGGAGTGGGTTTCCTCCTCTTTGCAAACTGCTCCTTCAACCCAAGTTCACTCCATCAATATCTACTTTAACAAGTGTCCATGGCTGCGGAGTGGCATTGGAAGAAAATGCACCTGTCAGACGACTTCACTTCTTTCAAACAAGCAACACTCCCCTTCAAATCAGCCCGCACCTCTGCTAAACAAACCTACTTCACAAACCTTGTATCTTCCTTATCCTACAACCTCAAACTACTGTTCAGCACATTTAACTCCCACCACCGCTCACCACTGCCCCTCCAACCTCCCTTATGTCTGCTGAGGCCTTCACAACATACTTCAAAAATAAGATCCACCAAACAAGGCAAACCTTTATTGTTCCACCACCCCAACCACTCCATATACCAGGCTTCTACCCTTCCCTCATCACCTCCCTTTCCAACATCACTGAATGAGAGCTTACTTATCTCCTCTCCAAATCACACCTCACCACTTGTGCACTTGACCCCATCCCTTCCCACCTCCTTCCCAACCTCACTAGCATGCTCATCCCAGCCCTAACCCATCTCTTCAATCTATCGCTAACTTCTGGTACCTTCCCCCTGCTTTCAAACATGCCACCATCACACCGTCCTCAAAAAGCCAAACCTTTACCCAACTGTTTTGTCCAGGTACTGCCCTATATCGCAGCTCCCTATTGCTTCCAAACTCCTTGAGCAACATGTCCATGCTCAACTTTCCTTTCACCTCTCGTCTAACTCTCTCCTTGACAACCTGCAATCTGGCATCCTGCCCCAACACTCCATCGAAACTGCCCTAACGAAAATTACTAACAACTTACAGCCAAAGCTAATAGACAATTCTTCATCCTCATACTACTAGACCTGTCCTCTGACTTTGATGCAGTTTACCACTCTCTCCTACTGCAGATCCTCTCTTTCCTCAGCATCAAAGACCTTGCACTGTCCACTATTACCTCATACCTTTCCAACCGCACATTTAGCAATTCCCACTTCCACAATACCTTCTTTTCTCTGTTGGAGTCCCACAAGGCTCTGTCCTGGGGCCCCTACTTTTCTCCATCTATACCCTTGGCCTAGGAAAACTCATAAAGTCCCATGGCTTCCAGTACCACCTGTATGTTGACGACACTCAGATCTACCTCTCTGGCCCAGATGGCAACTCTCTGCTGTCCAAAATCCCAGAGTGTCTGTCAGCTATATCCTGCTTTTTCTCCTCTCACTTCCTAAAACTCAACATAGCCAAAACCAAACTCATCATCTTTCCTCCATTCCACCTTCCACCTTCCTACCTGATCTATCTATTATGGTAAATGGCATCATGCCCTCTCCCACACCTCAAATTCGCTGCCTCAGAGCAACTCTTGACTCTGCCCTGTCATTCAAACCACACATTGAAACTCTCGCCACCTCTTGTCGCCTCCAGCTCAAGAAAATTTCCAGAATCCATCTTTTCCTCAGCCCTCAATCTACTAAAATTATTGTACATGCCCTCATCATCTCCACCTTGACTACTGCAACATCCTCCTCTGTAGCCTCCCTGCTAACACTTTCGTACCTTTCCAATCTGTCCTTAACTCTGCTGCCCGACTAATCCACCTCTCTCCACCCTTGTTTCTCCCTTCTGCAAATCTCTTCACTGGCTCCCAATTTCCCAACGAATCCCGGTTCAAACTCCTAACACTGACCTACAAGGCCGTCCATGACCTGTCCCCTCCCTATATCTCTGAACTAATCTCCCACTATCTTCCCTCATGTAATTTTTGATCCTCTCAAGACCTCCTCCTCCCCTCTACACTTATTCATTCCTCACACAAACGCCTCCAAGATTTCTCCAGAAATCTGGAATTCTGCGCCACAACATGTCCGATTATCCACCACGCTCGGATTCTTCAGAAGTAGGGATGGGCGAATCTACTCGCTAGGACTCGTTACTCGGCGAGTAGTAAGGGACTCGCAGGACTCGGTACTCGGCGAGTTTCCCAGTGATGACTCGCACGAGTCCAATGCAAATCAATATCAATCCTAGTTTTGTCAGAAACGCTGACAAAACTAGGATTGCCATTGTTTGCATTAGACTCGTGCGAGTCATCACTGGCTACTGTGCCAGTGATAGCAGGGAGACTCGCAAAGTAACTGCTGTTTCTTTGCGAGCCGAGTCCAGCTGTCTTCTCTGTGCAGCTCCAGGGTCCTAGAGCCCGCCTGCTCACAGACATGATGTAGCAGTGCTGAGATTGTTCTCAGTCTGCTCATTCCCTGTGCATGTAGCAGAGAGGACATCGCGTTTTGGACTACGTCGGACGGAAGAGGATTTTTTTAATTAAAGATGGAGTCCCTAATGGCTTTTTTTTTTATTTCAAATAAAAAATTTTCTCTGTGTTTTTTTAACCCTTTATTGGAGATTCTTAGTGGCTGGGTCAAACGTGGCCTGACATTAAGAATCTCGGGCTTAATACCAGCTTGTATAACAAAACTGGTATTAACCCCTTTATTACCCAGCGTGCTACCGCCACCAGGGCCGCTGGAAGAGCGGGGTTCAGCACCAGAGGATGGCGCTTCAATGAACGCGCCATCTTCTGGGGCGGCTGCGGGCTGCAATTTGCAGCGGGGGGTGCCCAGAAAGCTTGGGCATCCCTGCGCTGCGGATTCCAGCCCTCAGCTGCTTAGCTGTACCTGGCTAGACATAGAAATTGCGCGGAGCCCCACGCATTTTTTTAAAATTATTTAATGAATTTCAGAGTCAGAGTCTCAGAGTCAGAATCTCAGAATTTCATGAAATAATTTAAAAAAAATGCGTGGGGCTCCGCGCAATTTCTATGTCTAGCCAGGTACAGCTAAGCAGCTGGGGGCTGGAATCCGCAGCGCAGGGATGCCCAAGCTTTCTGGGCACCCCCCGCTGCAAATTGCAGCCCGCAGCCGCCCCAGAAGATGGCGCGTTCATTGAAGCGCCATCCTCTGGCGCTGAACCCCGCTCTTCCAGCGGCCCTGGTGGCGGTAGCACGCTGGGTAATAAAGGGGTTAATACCAGCTTTGTATTATCAGCTGGCCCTAAGCCCGAAATTTATGGTGGTCACGCCAATATTAGACATGACCGCCATGAATTTCTATTAAATTGTTTTAAAAAAAACACAACACAAAGAAAATTTTTTATTAGAAATAAAAAAAAAAGCCATTAGGGACTCCATCTTTAATTAAAAAAATCCTCTTCCGTCCGACGCAGTCCAAAACGCGATGTCCTCTCTGCTACATCCCCTGTGTATAGATATAGATCTCTATGCACAGGGAATGAGCAGACTGAGAACAATCTCAGCTCTGCTACATCATCTCTGTGCACAGACATTCATGTCTGTACACAGGGAATGACCAGACTGAGAACAATCTCAGCACTGCTACATCAGGCAGCAGGCGGGCTCTAGGACCCTGGAGCTGGCAGCCAGCACAGAGGAGACAGGACTCTTATCTGTGCGAGTCAGCGATTACTTACAAAGTAAACGAGCAATGCAAATAAATGACAAAACTAGGATTGCTTCAGGCTGAAGCTTCCGAGACACATCTGCGATTTGTAAATCTCACACTACTCGCTATTACTCGCTTCCCCATTCATTAACATTGGACTCGCTAGACTCGCAACGAGTAGCGAGTCCTGGGCTCGGACTCGCTAGAGTCAAGCGATTCCGAGTAATTTAGGATTCGCCCATCACTATTCAGAAGGACCCTGAAAACCCATCTCTTCAGGAAAGCTTACAGCCTGCAATGACTGAGCTGCTGTTCCCCCCTTCCCCACTACCAGAGGTGCCGCCCCACCACCACCAGAGCTGCCAAACCACCACCACCTGATCTGCTGACTTTCATTCTAATCCCCAATATCCTGTAGAACGTAAGCCCGCAGGGGCAGGATCCTTTCCCCTCTGCACCATTTTGTCATTGTTAATTTGTTTACCGTAAACTATATCTAGAATTTTGTATGTAACTAACCCCTCCTCATGTACAGCACCATGGAATTAATGGTACTATAATAATATCTGCAGATTAATAGCATTTTTCCATGTGAGAGGTTACCTTTAAGTTCAACTCCGATTTTGAGTCCCCAAGAATAGTATATCAACTTAATAATGGCTACCTTTACTACTTAAAAATAACATTAATATCATTATTATAACAAAAGTACTTGTAAAAAGAAGCTAAAATACTACCGGAATTGGTTTTATCTACAGGGATGGGATAATGTAATAGTTGGATTCACTTTTGTTATACTTATATATTTTTTTTTGCATATTTTGCATTAACATTTTAAGTGTTTTTATAATATATCAGATGTTTCTAGCTTGGAGTGGACTCATTTGCTAAATGCACAATACTTGGTTGTTATTTTTACAGTTCTTTTCAATTAAGGCGTATTTGTGGTTCCCTAAGGAAACATATGGAATTGGCTGATATACCTTTCAACCTACTAAACCCCTTTCAGACGCTGTGGGAATAGAATCAGATTTCACAGTGTCAAGCAATGCATTATTTTTCAACAACACTGCCAAATGGGCTGCATAGAGCCACTTAGAGAGCCATTTTCCAGCAAAACTGTGTTCATATATTTGCCCACATTTAAGTCTATCTTTGACCTCTTCGCGAAGCATTTACCGGGATGTTTTGGCGAAAGCTATGAGAAAAATACAAAAAACCCTGTTTATGTGATATACGATTAATAAAGACACGATTAAACTAAGAATGCCTTCTTTATGTTCCTTTTTTTCAGCGTAAGAATAGATGCCCTTGGGGTTAAAAAGTATCATTTACATTTAAATACGCCCATTGGAAACATGTCAACACTTGCATAAAACAATGGCATCCATCACAGAGTTAATTTCGAAACTAGAGTCCCTTACTTGACTGTTCAACACAAACAAGAAGCTCAGGATCAGAAATAAACTCTTGCTATTTTAATTTACATTATTTTTGTTCTAGATATCTTACTTTTTTTTGATTAAGCATCAGAATATTTATTAAACCAAATTTAGAATTTCCAATTAAGATGATGGAATCACAAACACTTAAGAAAATACAGATACTTTTCATTTTCATTGTACTTTGTTTTTGTGATTTTTTCTTTTTGCCCAGCTTAAAAATAAAGACTAAAAATAATATTCACAATCGCATTTTCTATTATATAAACGGTTCAAATAGCATCAAATGATTTATGTTCTCTTTAGGATAGAAAATAAGCTTAGAGAGGACAACGCTTGGGTCAAGGCATGATCATGACCCCCTGTAAAATTGAGTCACTTTACTAAAAATGAACCGAGGAGTACCGAGCTCCGAGTCAATCTGGCGGATATAGAGTTATAAATTTCTGGTATCAAGGGAAAGATGATTTTTCAATGACACTGATATATAATAGTATTATTATTATTTGTTATTATTATAACTCCATTTATTACAGAGGATTCAGTAGGTGAGGAGAGAGGACCCTGCCTTTGAGGGTTCACAGTCTACAACAGATACGATGAGGATACAGTAGGAGAGAGGACCTGCCTGCTAGGGGCTCACAGTCTACAAGGGATGGGCGACGATACAGTAGGAGAAGGAGAGGGACCCTGCGCACAAGCACTCACAGTCTACCAGGGATGGGTGAGGATACAGTAGGTAAGGAGAGAGTACCCTGCCCATAATGGCTAACAGTCTACAAGGGATGGGTGAGGAGACACTAGGAGAGGTTAGAGGACCCTGCCTGTGAGGGATCACAGTTTTCAAGGAATAGGTGAGGATACGATAGGTGAGGAGAGAGAGCCCTGCCTGTGAGGGCTCAGAGTCTACAAGGGATGAGTGAGGATACAGTATGTGAGGAGAGAAGATCCTGCCTGCGAGGGCTCAGAGTCTACAAGTGATGGACGAGGATATAGTAAGTGAGGAGAGAGGACCATGGCCACGAGGGCTCACAGTCTACATGGGATGAGTGAGGATAGAGTAGGTGAGGAGAGAGAACCCACGCCCACAAGGACTCACAGTCTACAAGGGATGAGTGAGGATAGAATAGGTGAGGAGACAGGACCCAGCCTGTGAAGGCTCACAGTCTACAAGAGATGTGTGCATATACAGTAGGTAAGGAGAGAGGACCCTGCCTGCGAGAGCTTACAGTTCAAAAGTGAAGGGTGGGGATATGTTAGGTTAGAAGAGAGGACCCTGCCTGCGAGGTTTCACAGCCTACAAGGGATGGGTGAGGATACAGTAGGTGAGGAAAGAGGACCCTGTTGTGAGAGCTTACAGTTTTCAAGGGATGGGTGGGGATATAGTAAATGAGAAGAGAGGACCCTGCCTGCAAGGGCTCACAGTCTACAAGGGATGACTGAGGATACAACAGGTGAGGAAAGAGGACTCTGCCAGTGAGGGCTCACAGTCTACAAGGGATGGGTGAGGATACAATAGATGAGGAGAGAGAACGTTGCCCGTGAGAGCTCACAATCTACAAGGGATAGGTGAGGTTACAGTAGGTGAGGAGAGAGGACCCTGTATGCAAGGCCTCACAGTTTACAAGGGATGGGTGAGGATACAGTTGGTGAGGAAAGAGGACTCTGCCATTGAGGGCTCACAGTCTACAAGGGATGGGTGAGGATACAAAAGGTGAGGAAAGAGCACCGTGCCCAGGAGGGCTAACAGTCCACAAGGGATGGGTGAGGATTCCCTAGGAGAGGGCAAAACTTGTGTAGTGGACTGAGGTTCATTGCAAGTTGTAGGCTTGTCGGAAGAGTTGGGTCTTCAGGTTCCTTTTGAAGGTTTCCATGGTAGACAAGAGTCTGATGTGTTGGGGCAGAGAGTTCAAGATTATGGGGGATGCACGAGAAAAATCTTTTATGCAATTGTGGGAAGAAGTGATAAGATGCAAAGAGAAAAAGAGATCTTGTGAGGCTCAGAGGTTTTGTGCAGGTAAGTTTCACGCATGTCACAGATGAACAGAGACAGGTTGTGGAGGTCTTTGTATGTCATGGTTACAGTTTTGAATTGCATACTTTGGGCAATGGGAAGCCAGTGAAGTGCTTGGCGGAGAGGAGAGGCCGAGCTGTAGTTGTGGGTCAGATGGGGTATTCAAACAGCAGAGTTTAAGATTAGTGTTGAGGGAGTATGCTCGGCGCGACTCGGTACTCGCACGAGTATCTCGGTACTCGGGGTGCTCGGCGAGCACCGAGTACTGCCGAGATGCTCGGACCGCTCGGTACTAAATAGCGATCTGACACACATACACTGCTCCCTTCATTGCACACAGTGAGCTGGCACCATACAGGGAGCAGATTAATCGATAGAATCCCTCTGGGGGCCACAGCAAGGTGTTGTATGCTGTGGCGATTTGAAAAAGCCCACCCTCCCGCCCTTTTCCGGAATTACTCGTTTTATAACCGGAAGTCTGTGGGCGGAGCCTGTCACTCATTGACTTACATTGGGCTCGGTGCTCTGGCCGAGTACACGAGTATCTTGAGATGCTCGGCCAGAGCACCGAGCACCCGAGCATTTTAGTGCTCGCTCATCACTATTTAAGATATATTGGATGGGTGTGAGAGTGTTAGGAGGGAGGCCAGTGAGCAGGAGGTTATAGTAGTCATGGTGGGAGATGATTTGGGCATGCACTAGTGTTTTTGCCGATAATATTGCATGTAACACAATGTTGGATGGGAAAATAAATCACCTTTCTGTTTGTAAACTGTAATATTTGATATTTATTATTTGATTATTTTAAACGCAAACAGGCTGGAGATACTCTACTGGATATAGCCATTAGACAAGAGTGTTCTTGTTTCAATAACGTTTTATTTTTAATCCTGCACAACTCATTTGATCGGAAGGATCAATATTTTTCAAAATGTAGTTTTGCATAAATACAGACGTTTCCCTGCTTATGCCATAATTTTTTTCTACAGGTTTGCAAACTTGAGAGCTCCTTTATTCTTATCCCTTAGAACAGTGGTCCCCAATCTTTCTTACCTTGAGCGCCACATTTAGCTTTAAGAGAGGGCTATGAGCCAAATCCAATGTTCTATATTCAGTAACATCTAGCTCCGGCCCTCGTCTCACATAGTAGTGATGGGCAAGTCCTAAATTACTCGGAATCGCTTGACTCTAGCGAGTCCGAGCCCGGGACTCGCTACTCGTTGCGAGTCTAGCGAGTCCAATGTTAATGAATGGGGAAGCGAGTAATAGCGAGTAATGTGCGATTTACAAATTCCTGCCTGCCTGCCTACAGTCCTCTACACAGTACTCCTCTGTCCTCCTGGTAGCTCTCAGAAGAGCTGTTTGAGTTAAATATAAGGAATCTTGAAGTTTCCCTACACTGACTGACACTCCCTATGATCTGCTCCAGCATCTACCTCACCCTGCACTAGCTCAGATCGTCACAGGAATGTGGAGGAAATGGCGGTGGCAAGGCTTATATACAGCCTCGCCTCTCATACATGACATAGGCATCACGATGGACAGAAGCCAATCATAGTCCTGCCACAACCAACATGGCTGTGGCATTACTGAATATGATTGGCTAACATGCTTGTCCATCTTCACAAGTTTTCTGACCTAACACGCTAGGCTGTCTCTGAAGCTTTGTCGGAACATAACAGATTCTGTATTCGCGAGTCCCGAATTCAGTATACAGGACTCGGATTCGTAGACTCGCTCAGACTCGCTCAGACTCACTCAGACTCACTGCTGACAGTGGGTATCCGTGAAGCGGTGCGATTGTTTAAACGATTTGGGGAGATTCAAGCTACATAGCGATGTGATATAGCGAGTCTAGCGAGTGAGAAAAAGTAAACTCTGACAAAACTAGGATTGCCATTGACTTGCATTGGACTCGTTACTGTGCGAGTAATCGCTGGGAAACTCGCAGAGTAACGAGTCCTGCGAGTCCCTTACTACTTGCCGAGTAACGAGTCCTAGCGAATAGACTTGCCCATCCCTATCACACAGTAATGACACCCACGACCCCCAATACTTGTATAATAACAGCCAAAGACTCTCCATATGAGTGCGTGGAGCCTCGTTTACGAGTCTCAAATTGCAATTGCATCCAAGGGTTCACACCTTTCCCCATTATGTATTCTTGCATCAACTTTGCCATCGCACTCTCACCTCCAATTTCAAGCACCCCACTAACTGGCAGTATCATCCTACCTTCAGATTACCATACAGTATTTAGCTCTCCAACCCAAAGGTGAATATATAGGCATCCAGATCTATTCTTCTGTGTGGGGCTACTAACAAAAGTCATCTTCTGGACACTTCTCTTCATAAATTTTTTTAGACCTGGTGTTAATGAACAAAGCTGGCAGACATCATGGACCAGTGAGCCACAGGTTGGGGACTCTTGGCTTAAAATATCTCAATTCTAAGAATCCGGGATAAAAGGAGCTTTGTTTGAATTCGACAAAGCATGACATATTTTGGAGCAAAATCAAGTTTTCTAAGCTCCAGTTTGTGTACTGTCGCCAAAGTTCTCCAATATAGTTATATAGTTGGCCAGTACCCACCTACCCCTTCCCCTCAGCCTTTCTTAAAGTCTATTTTGATCCAACATTCCCTCACTTCTTTAGTTTAAGATTTTCCCAATACTCACTACAAATATCATGAACTTCAATTTCCGTGGGACATTTAACTGACTCTCTAAGTGCTCCTGCTGAAAGTTTAACCTGTTGAGTATTGTGCAACTCTTTCCTTCGCTACCTCTGGTCGATGTTGAGTGTGGTGCACACCATGTCACCAAACAGCACAGTGAGTATCTGTAGCCCTATATACAGGCCCACTGACTGATTACAAGATTGTTGACGTCTGTGATGCTAATTAGTGGGCACTCTTTGATTTAACATGTCCCTTTTGTCACATTATTTTTAGGGTTACCATCATTTCTGTACAGGCCTACATCACGAGTTCAATTTTTTTTTAAATGATGTGGAGGCTGGGTTGAAAGCAATGTCTGACTTTCATTTGCTCATTTTCATAGATTTTTTTATTTATTATTACTTTTGTCAGATTCAGTTATTTCTATGACCATTGTTGGTTTTTCTTTCATTAAACAAGGGGTACCAACAATTTTGACCACATGTGTATATGATCTCTTTCCCTCAGACATCATTGGAAATGGGATTGGTTGCAACACTTATGGAAATTTGGAAACAAGGATTTCCTGATACCTGATATTAGTGGGAATTTGGTGAGTATATATGGTCATTTCCATTCTGTTATGCTAAAACTTTGGGTTGCTATGAAATTAGCTGTTGGTGTCGGTTATGATTGGACGAGTGGCCAATCACCATCCATTGTCAATGTCCTTCAAACATGTTAGAAAATATGTTCCGCAGCTGGAACTCTAACATTCTAGAGAATAGAGTGATCTTGATCCCTGAGAGAGAGGAAATGTGTTAAGAGGTGGTTCAGCACCTAAAATTGGAAAATTTATTGGTAATGGTTTGACATTTAAAACCCTAATGATCCTAAGAATAGGAAGATTTCAGTAGAGAGTTGGCCTAGAGCATACAGTGCCTTGTGAACGTATTTGTCCCTTTGAATTTTCAACCTTTTGCCACATTTCAGGCTTCAAAAATAAAGATAGAAATTCAATTTTTTTTGTGCTGAATCAACAACAAGTGGGACACAATCGTGAAGTGGAGCGAAATTTATTGCATATTTGAAACTTTTTTAAGAAATAAACTGAAAAGTGGGGCGTGCAATATTATTCGGCCCATTTACTTTCAGTGCAGTAAACTCACTCCAGAAGTTCAGTGAGGATCTCTGGTAATGATAAATAGGATCCACCTGTGTGTAATCAAGTCTCCGTATAAATGCACCTGCTCTGTGATAGTCTCAGGGTTCTGTTTCAAGTGCAGAGAGCATCATGGAGACCAAGGAACACACCAGGCAGGTCCGAGATACTGTTGTAGCGAAGTTTAAAGCCGGATTTGGATACAAAAAGATTTCCAAGTTTTAAACATCTCAAGGTGCACTGTGCAAGCGATCATATTGAAATGGAAGGAGTATCAGACCACGACAAATCTACGAAGACCCGGCCATCCCTCTAGACTTTCATCTCGAACAAGGAGAAGACTGATCAGAGATTCAGCCAAAAGGCCCATGATCACTCTTGATGAACTGCAGAGATCTACAGCTGAGGTGGGAGAGTCTGTCCATAGGACAACAATCAGTCATACACTGCACAAATCTGGCCTTTATGAAAGAGTGGCAAGAAGAAAGCTATTTCTCAAAGATATCCATAAAAAGTCTCATTTAAAGTTTGCCACAAGCCACCGGGGAGACACCAAACATGTGGAATAAGGGGCTCTGGTCAGATGAAACCAAAATAGAACTTTTTGGCCACAATGCAAAATGATATGTTTGGCGTAAAAGCAACACAGATTCACCGAAAATAGGACATAAAATTTAAAAAACTCACCAAAATTTCGCCACTTTTCATACCCATTGCACGTAGCAGGAGGCTGCTTTTGAGAGGTAACACATTTGTCTGGACACCAATCCTCAGTCTCCTGCAACCCAGGCATGGGGGCGATTGTAGCACCTGTGACCAACCATGCTGACAGGGAGGAAACTGGTGGTGTTTAAAGACACAAGGCTGCCATAGGGCATCAGCCACATAGGTCCATGTGATACACAGTGTCAGAGCAGCCTACTGGTCACGCCCAAGCTATTAGACAAGGTGGGCTGCTCCGCACCAAATACATGCATCACAAGTGATTGATGCCACCCAGAGGGCCCAGCCTCAACTGCAAGCAGCCTCCTGCTAGGTGCAATGACTATGAAAAGAGGCAAAATTTGGTGAGTAAAAGCAACACAGCTCATCACCCTCAAAACACCATCCCCACTGTCAAACATGGTGGTGGCAGCATCATGGTTTGGGCCTGCTTTTCTTCGACAAGAACAGGGAAGATGGTTAAAATTGATGGGAAGATGGACGGAGCCAAATACAGGACCATTCTGGAAGAAAACCTGTTGGAGTCTGCAAAAGACCTGAGACTGGGACAGAGATTTATCTTCCAACAAGAGAATGATCCCAAACATAAAGCAAAATCTACAATGGAATGGTTCAAAAAGAAATGTATCCAGGTGTTAGAATGGCCAAGTCACATCCAGACCTGAATCCAATGGAGAATCTGTGGAAAGAGCTGAAAACTGCTGTTCACAAACGCCTCAATCCAACCTCACTGAGCTCCAGCTGTTCTGCAAGGAAGAATGGGCAAGAATTTCAGTCTCTCGATGTGCAAAACTGATAGAGACATACCCCAAGAGACTGCAGCTGTAATCACAGCAACAGGTGGCGCTACACAGTATTACTCAAGGGGCCGAATAATATTGCACGCCCCACTTTTCAGTTTTTTATTTTTTAAAAAAGTTTAAAATATCCAATAAATTTGGTTCCACTTCACGATTGTGTCCCACTTGTTGTTGATTCTTCACACAAAAATTAGAATTTATATCTTTATGTTTGAAGCCTGAAATGTGGCAAAAGGTTGAAAAGTTCAAGGGGACCAAATACTTTCACAAGGCACTGTATTATTATTACTATTATTATAACAGTTACACACAGCAAATAAGATCATTATGCTGGATTCTGGGTTTTTTATTAAATCACTAGTCAGACACTTCCCAAGCGTCTAGGACTGCATGATATTATTATTATTATTATTATTATTATTAATGATAATAATAATAATAATAATAATAATAATAATAATAGTCATAATAATAGTAATAATAATAACTATTGTTATTAATATTATATTTAAAGTACCTTTAAAAAGGTTCAAAGAGGTTTTATATATATATATATAATATAAATACACAAGATAAAAAACAAGAATAATAACAGAAGAGAAGACCCTGCCTGCAAGGTATTGAATAAGAAAAGAGAAGGAAAATGGAGACAGAGGTGGAAGGGTAGAAGCTGGACATGAGTTATTATAATTTTCTCAGAGTTATTGTATTTATTTTTCTTAGGGTTGTAGGGTTGTTAGTAAGGCATTGTGGGGAAGAGTTGAAGTAGCAATTTTCAGAGTATGAGGGATGCAGAAAACATGGAACAGACAAAAACAAAGAAAGAGGTTTATAGATTATGTGTTGGGACTAGTGATGAGCGAGTGGTAATATATTCATACCTGGATAGCTCTAACCGCATACTTTGAACTGTTTGAGTATCCAGATCCGAGTGAGTTCCCCATTGTCTTCGATTTGTTACTCATTCAAATAATTCGGTTAGGGCTATCCGAACCCGAACATCTAAGGGTGCTTTCACACTGCGTTCTTCTGTGATCCGTGGCTGTCCGTTGTAAAACGGACAGCCACGAATCCGACTTGGCCCGCATGTTAGTCTATGGGCACGGATCACATCGGATTTGGCCTTATTCGCATCCGATTTTTGTCGGATCCGATTCTGGCCGATTTTTTGCTGTGCCCAAAATCGCAGCCTGCTGTGATTTTTGGCACAGCGGGTCAAATCGGACCGAATTGGATCCGACCTGATCCGCGCCAAACAACATGGGGCCTATGGAGCGCGGATCTGAGGAAACAGCTGATGTCTCCTCCGACCTGATTTTAGTGTACTGAGCATGCTCAGTACACTAAAATCGCTCTGTGCCATAATATCACTTCTGCAATGTATATTCATACATTGCAGAAGTGATATCCAGTGAAATGAAAGGGTAAAAAATAAAAAAAATCTTTATTCTCACCTCTCCACGATCCAGCGATGCCTCCTGCGCTCGGCTCTGTGCTTCTAGGACCTGGCCTGATGTCACAGTGCAGTCACATGACCGGTTACCGCGGTAACCGGTCATGTGACTATGACATCACGCCAGGTCCTGTGCATCAGAAGAAGAGAAGCTGGAAGCACCGCGGGTGTCGTGGAGAGGTGAGAATAAAGATTTTTTTATTTTTAAGGTCTACAAAGAGGGGGTGCAAAGAGAGGGTCTAAAGAGGGGACAAAGAGGGGTCCAAGAGGAGGACAAAGAGGGGACAAAGAGGGGAACAAAGAGGGATCCAAGAGGGGACAAAGAGGGGAGACAGAGGGGAGAAAGGTGACAGGAGGGTGACAGGAGGGGGACGAGATGACAGGAGGAGCAGGGAGAGGATCCAAACTGATGCTGTAAAATATCGGAATCGGATGCCTATTTGGCATCCGATTGCAGTCATCAGTTTGGATCCGTTGCTGTCCGAGGGATGCAGCAAAAAGTCTGATCCCGCAGACAGCACAAAAACGCTGTGTGAAAGCAGCCTAAATACTCGCTTGTGGAAGCAGCAGGAAATTACTTAAAAGATGTATGAAAAGGGCATGTTGGAGGTAATCTTGTAAATCATTAAAGCTATTATGAAATAGACCATGAGGAGCCTATGAAGGGTTAACAGAGAGGGGAGGCAAAAGATTAACAAGAGATAGGTGGAAAAATTGTGCAGCAAAGTTAAGAGTTGATTGAACTGAAAGAGTGTCAGATGGGAGGACCTCAGAGAAAAGGTTTGGCATAGACTAAGTAGGAGATGGTGAAGACATGTACAGGCTTAAATATGTGAATTTGAGAAATGTTTTTAGGTTGGAGCTGGCAAGAAGTGGTAAGGTCTTGGGAAGTGTCATCCTCCTTTGGATAATTTAGAAGATTTCTTTGGTGGATGTTTTTAATGAGCTTTAATAGGTCTGTCATCTGCGTCTACACGGCCTTTATGTACCTTTGTATGCCTCAGATTTCATATCGTGGTATGCAGAGGTTTTTCCTTCTAAATGCCTTACATATACATGGGCAGCATGGTGGCTCAGTGGTTAGCACTGAGCCACCAGTGTTGGGGTCCTGGGTTCAATTGCCACCAAGGAAAACATCTGCAAGAAGTTTGTATGTTCTCCCTGTGTTTGTGTGGGTTTCCTCTGGGCACTCCAGTTTCCTCCCATATTTTCAAAGACATACAGATAGGATGTTTAGATTGTGAGCTCCAATGGGGACAGTGTTGACAATTTACGTAAAGATAGTGCTATGGAATTAATAGCACTATATAAATAATATTATTATATCTAACCTTTCCCAAAATCAAGCATGCTCCATTGACTCCTTGCTTCCAACAGTGAATGTCTTTACTAAGGAGTCCAATGGTGCCTGTGTTACAGCTCACAGCGTTTTGTAGTTGAACTATGTTTACTAGGGGTGAGCGAGTAGTGAAATAATTGTACTCGCTATACTCGTAACGAGTAGGTCCCAATACTCGGGTACTCATTACGAGTCCGCCGGCTTTTAAACAATCACTCAACCCCATCCTCCACTTCCCCGCAGCCTCCCATCCAGATCCTAAGTTAGGACCGGGCGTGGAGCGCAGCACCAGTGAGCGGGGAGCGAAGGACCCTGGCGGGAAAGCCGGTGGTGAAAAGACTTTACCGCTGGCTTTCCTGTTCGGTGCTGTGCTCCCCGCTCCCTGATGTTCGCTCCCCACTCCCTGGTGCTTCGCTTCCCATCCGGTCCTATGTTAGAATTGGGCGGGGAGGGGTCATCAGGGAGCAGGGAGCGCAGCACCGAATGGGAAAGATGGCGGTGAAGTCTTTTCACTGCTGGATTTCCCGCCGGTTATTTCAAATGAAAAGCTGAGGTATCAGTGTTGTTTTGTTTATTTTTCTAATAAAAGATTTTTCTCTGTGTTGTGTTTTTTTTATCACTTTACTAGAAATTCATGGCAGTCATGTATAATATTGGCGTTATCCCCTGAATTTTGGGCTTAGGGCCAGATGATAATACAAAACTGGCCCTAACCTCTTTATTACACAGTGAGCCACCGCACCAGGGTCCTGGATGAGTTGCGTACAGCGCCATAAAATGGTGCTTCTATGAACGCGCCATTTTCCGGGGACCGCCCGGGACCTTTGCTCCTCGCTCCCTTGTGCTGCACTCCCTACCCGGTACTGACTTAGGATTGGGCGGGGAGCGGGCGGGGGAGTGGGGAGGGAGCATCAGGGAGAGGAGAGTCAGGCAGGGAGGTGGCGGGGGGGTGAGGATCAGTTCAGTGATTGTTTAAAACCCAGCGGCTTTTTACTGCTGGCTTTTAAACAATCATGTGGGGCATTTCAGCCTTTTCCTCAGTCCACAGACCGCTGTATAGGGTTCAGCATAGAATTTCCTCGCATTTCCCATTGACTTACATTGCACTCGTTACTCCTAGCGAGTAATAACAAGGAAACCCGCTGAGTAACGAGTAGCCCGAATACCGTACTATTCGGCAAGTACCGAATAGTAACGAGTATACTCGCTCATCTCTAACGTTCACATGTTGTATTTTTTTCTGCTGTTTTTTTATGCAAATTAAAAGTTACAAAAGCTTGGAGATTTCAGAAATCTCATGCACACGACTGCTTTTTACTTTCCCTGGCTAATTTGGAAAACTGCTGCTTTTAATAAATAAATAATTGGTGCTCACCAGAGAAAGCCCAAGGTCGGGCATAAGAATCTTAAGAATGCAAAGGAGAAATCCATGGCACTCGATCTTCATAAAACTGCCATCTTTATTTCAATGATTAGAAACAATCAAACAAACATGGCAGTGCGGGAGAGGGAGCCCTCAGCTGTGCGTAGCACAAACTGAGCAAGACCATGGTCCGTTTCATGCAGGGTCTGTGCCAGACCCGTAGAAGCGCACATCTGCGCGAAACAAACCGTCATCTTGCTCAGTTTGTGCTACGTGCAGCTGAGAGCTCCCTCTCCCGCACTGCCATGCTTGTTTGATTATATTTAGTCATTGAAATAAAGATGGAAGTTTTATGAAGATCAAGTGCCACCGATTTCTCCTTTGCATTGTTGAGACACATACACGGTAATTGCAGCAAAAATGCAACAAAACAAACAAACTGCCAAGAGAGCAGGCTTTACTGCAGTAAAAAAAACTGCAAAAAAGCAATGTGTGAACATAGCCTAATACAGCCCTGAATTTCAGCAAACAGGAGGCAAAACTTGCTAAATCACTGAACACCATGCAAAATTTGATTGGTGGTCTCAATATCTTAAAGGGGTTGTTCTGTCTAAACTACTCTATGAGACTTCAGACTTATCAATCCTCCAAGCGCACGCACTGCGCACTGGGACGATTTGTGGTTTGTAAAAAGTTATGCGGTATGTATGATCCCAGCAACAACACAACACAACTAGTGGTCGCGGCCTCGCTCAATACAAGTGTATGGAGTGGGTGTGTCCGACTAGTGGGCGCAGTCTCATTCTATACAAGTATATGGACATGGCCGCTCCCACTAGTTGGACACACCCACTCCATACAGTTGTATTGAGCGAGGCCGTGCCCACTAGTGGTGTTGTTGCCGAGAACATGTATACCGCATAACCACAGTCCATTCCCGGCTTATAAAATGGCAAATCATAGCAGCAAGGAAGATTGATAAGCAGGGAATGCTGGGAAGATTGAGAAGTCTGCAGTCACATAAAGTGGCACATATCAGTTTTAGACTGGACAATCCCTTTAAACCATTCATAAACCTGAAAATGAGACTTGGTCACTCTCTATTGAGGTGATGAAGACTATAATAGAGCAGCAGCCACTGTTTTATATTATTTATGGGTAAAAATTATCATTTGCAATATTGCCATTTTTACTTAAGATTGCACTTTACCCTGTGAAAACACCTAAAAAGCAGCATCTTATACCAGTCTATGTGCTTGGTGATTGTATCACTAAAATACATTATGCATCGTCAGCGTCTTTTCTAACCCATCGTTGACCTGATTGTCTCAGTTCATAAGGAAGTCACTGGATGCTGATTTTGTCTGTATGGCGGGTATATATGACTATATGACATTTTCCCTAGCACCGGATGGTCATGTCTGCTGGTTGGACGGTACAGCTGTTCCAGCTGTTGCTAACCTTTACTTTTCCTATTACAGACAGCCATCTAGTGACTAAGCAAGGTCTAGGGAATGTCACGTTGCTAAACAGCTGAGACGCCTCAGGTTTTAGAGCTGAATTCTAGATATAGATCTTCTGGTATTCATTTATACGCCTCCCACACATTTTTACCAAGAGGCAGGGTGGGGACATTGACTGTCATCAACCAAGTCCTTTGTCTTGTTTTAGCCCCTAAAGCAGAAATTATTCAAAACTGTGCAAAAAAAAAACTATAGAAATAAGCATCAGGGAAACAAGAATAGTGTTTTCTGCTCCTTAAATGCTTGACATGTTGAGTCAGTCACAGGCTGCTAATCGACCTTTTAGAAAATGTAAAATAAAATAAAAGATTGTTTGCTCTGAGCCATTGAAATTGTTGTCTGAGACTAGAAAAAAAAAAAAATATTTTTTATTTATTTATTCATTAATTTTTTAACCTTTGCCGGCAGATGTTGCAATGATATCAGGAGTTTAGCCCACATCTTTTCCTGACAGATGATGGCTGTACTACTTAGAACAAGTGGAGAGCAGCTCCGGCCACAACTGTCAACTTGTTAATTACCGTTATCAATCTGTGACAGCATCATGTACAGTGCATGGCATCGGAGGTGTGCTTATTAGGGATGAGCCAACCGAACTTTAATCCCTTTACGACCAAGGGCGTAACACTGAGGTGTCCCTCCCTCTGACGCGAGCTCACGTGCTGAGCTCGCATCCTCCCACACACATGTTAGCTGATCTGATCAGCCAACATGTACTTAACAGCACCGATTGGATCAGCATTCCATTTGGCACTGTTAACCCTTTAAATTGCACTGTCAATAACTGACAATGCAATCCAAAGCACGGCGGTGGTGATCGTGCTGTTCCTAGCCAGCATCGGCGGACACATGATGCCATCACTGGGCCTTAATGTGTTGATATGATACTGCATGGTCAGCTGATGACCCCGGAAACTGTCATGAATTACTTCCTGCTGACGATCCCTGAGCTGTGTCATCGGCAGAAAGTGATATTTTGTATTATGCAGAAAGATGCTGAAGTATCTCTCTGCACAACACAAGCGATCACACTGGGCAGTGCTGAGGTGCCTTCAGCGGCCATGATAAATCAAATAAAAGTTTAAATAAAGTTTTAAAAAATATGAAAAAAATAAAAAAAAAACACAAAAGTTCAAATCACCCCCCTTTTGCCCCACTGAAAATAAAGCTATTAAAAAAAACCACATATTTGGTATTGCCGCGTTCAGAAATGCCTGATATATCAAAATATAAAATCAGTTATTCTATATGGTAAACTGTGTAACGTAAAAAAAATACAAACGTTAAATTAAGGTTTTTTGATTGCTTCATCATTGCAATAATATGTACCGTATATACTCGTGTATAAGCCGACCCGTGTATAAGCCGACCCCCCTACTTTTGCCCCAAAAATCTGGAAAAACCTATTGACTCGTGTATAAGCCGAGGGTGGACCTCAGCACAGGTATACAGCCCCCAGCAGTGTGGTATACAGGCCCCCCCAGTGGTATACAGGCCTCCCCAGTGGTAGTATACAGCAGCCCCAGTGGTAGTATATAGCATCCCCAGCAGCCCCAGTGGTAGTATACAGCAGCCCCAGTGGTAGTATATAGGAGCCCCAGCAGCCCCAGTGGTAGTATATAGGAGCCCCAGCAGCCCCAGTGGTAGTATACAGGAGCCCCAGTAGTATACAGGCAGCCCCAGTAGTATATACAGCCCCAGTGGTAATATACAGGCAGCCCCAGTAGTATATACAGCCCCAGTGGTAGTATACAGGCAGACCCAGTAGTATATACAGCCCCAGTGGTAGTATACAGGCAGCCCCAGTAGTATATACAGCCCCAGTGGTGTATACAGCCCCAGTGGTAGTATATTGCAGCCCCAGTGGTGTATACAGCCCCAGTGGTAGTATATTGCAGCCCCAGTGGTAGTATATTGCAGCCCCAGTGGTAGTATATTGCAGCCCCAGCGGTAGTATACAGCAGCCCCCGTAATCCAGGGCCCCCCCAGCCTGACTCCGGTCACCTGTAAAGGAAAATATACTTATCACTGTCCCGCTGCCGTCCGCGCCCGCATCTGCCGACATCCGCGATCCTCCATCTTCATGCGTCTTCTTCCTGTTTCCTGTGTTCGGCGCCGGCAATGACGTCGGCTTATACGCGAGTATATACGGTAATAACAGGCGTTCAAAACATCATATGTACTCAAAAATGTTATAACTAGAAACATCAGCTCAAGACATAAAAAATAAGCAGCAGATCCCAAAAAAATTCGGAAAATGGCGCAATAATTAGGGATGGGCGAGTCTACTCGCTAGGACTCGGGACTCGGCGATTCTGAAGGTACTCGCAGGACTCGTTACTCGGCGAATCTCCCAGCTTGGACTCGCACAGTGACGAGTCCAATGGAATTCAATGGCAATAAGCTTGACTCTTCACAGATACCCGCTGTCAGCAGCGAGTCTGAGCGAGTCTACGATTCCGAGTCCTACGAGTCTACGATTCCGAGTCCTGTATACTGTATTCGGGAGTCGGACTCTCGAATACAGAATATGATTATGTTCCGAGTCAGCACAGCGTGCGTGTTAGGTCAGAAAACTTGTGAAGATAGCCAATCATAGTCAGTAATGGCATAGCAAAGTTGGTTGTGTCAGGACTATGATTGGCTGCTGTCCATCGTGATGCCTATGTCATGTATGACAGGCAAGGCAGTATATAAGGCTTGTCCCCGCCATTTTGGCCACATTCCTGAGACGATCTGACCTAGTATAGGGAGAGAGAGATATATGCTGGAGCAGATCAGGGATTGTCAGTGTAGGGAAGATTCCTTATATTAACCCAAAAAGCTCTTCTGAGAGCTAGGAGGAGGACAGAGTAGTGCTGTGTAGGCAGGCAGGCAGGCAGGGAGGGAAGGAAGGAGAAGCCTTACAGTGCACACAGGACGGACCTCATAGCTTAGCTTACTCACTCAGCTTTGCTAACAGCTGCAGTCAGAGGCTTAGCTGAGGTGCTGTTTCCTTTTTGTTTTTGCACCAGATCGATTTTTGTTCCTAATAAGCCATAGAGCGTTATTTTTTCTGTGGCAGACCAGTGCGTTGCTGCTCTCCTACCTTTAAATAGCACGTACACCACCTTAGGGCCCTTTCACATCAGCGTTTTTTTTAAATCGCGGCAGATGCGGTGAAAAAAACGCATCTGCCGCGATTACCGCATACCGGCTGCACTAGCGGCGCTGTTGCGGTTTTTGCCATGCAAAGTATAGGCGGACTTGCGGCAGGTGCGGCAAGTGCGGTTTTGCACTTGCGGCAGGTGCGGCCGCGAAAAAAACCGTGGTCAGCCGCGGTTTTTTTCGCGGCCGCACCTGCCGCAAGTGCAAAACCGCACTTGCCGCACCTGCCGCAAGTCCGCCTATACTTTGCATGGCAAAAACCGCAACCGCGCCGCAAGTGCAGCCGGTATGCGGTAATCGCGGCAGATGCGGTTTTTTCACCGCATCTGCCACGATTTCAAAAAAACGCTGATGTGAAAGGGCCCTTAGGGAGTGTAGTGTGCGGCTTCACTGCCAAGTGTGAGCGCGCACACTTACCCCGCCAGCAAGTGACGCATACAGCAACACCAAACCACATCTCGGTGGCTGTGCGCACTTAAAACCAATTTTTTTAGGGAGTGTAGTGTGCGGTGTGTTTGGACTCGCACACTTTCAGAGACACATCAGCGAGTTGTAAATGTCATTATTCGCTATTACTCGGTTCCCTATTCATTAACATTGGACTCGCTGGACTCGCAACGAGTCCCGAGTCCTTGACTCGGACTCGTTGGGGTCTTGCGATTCCGAGTCTTTTAGGACTCGCCCATCTCTAGCAATAATGCAATTTTTTTTCTTTAAAACATCTGAATTTTTTTTCACCTCTTAGATAAAAAAATATACATGTTTGGTATCTACGAACTTGTATAGACCAGAGGCATCATAATGATACGTCAGTCTTTCCATATAATGAACATCATGAATGAAAAAACAATTGCATAATTGCCCTTTTTTTGCAATTTTACAACACTTGGAATTTTTTTTCCATTTTCTAGTATACCATATGTTAATAAATGATTATATTCAAAAGTACAACTCGTCTCACAAAAAACAAGCCCTCATATGTCTATGTTAAAGTGGTGGCTTTAGGAAGAAGGGGAAGGAAAAATGGAAAACGGAGAATCGTCCGGGGGTGAAGGGGTTAAAGTTTGGTGTTCTCAGCGAACACAGACTGTACAAAAAGAAAAAATCAGTGTTCGAGTTCGGGTGCTTTAACACTGGTGCAAGCATCGCTGTGCTCGGGTACACTCAGTGCTCGGGTACACTCACTTCTCAGGTACACTCAGTGCTCGGGTACACCCAGTGCTCGGGTACACTCATTGCTCGGGTAAACTCAGTGCTCGGGTACACTCAGTGCTTGGGTACACTCACTGCTCGGGTACACTCAGTGCTTGGGTACACTCACTGCTCGGGTACACTCAATGCTCGGGTACACCCAGTGCTCGGGTACACTCAGTGCTCGGGTACACTCAGTGCTCAGGTACACTCACTGCTCGGGTACACTCAGTGCTCAGGTACACTCACTACACTCACTGCTCGGGTACACTCAGTGCTCGGGTACACTCACGGCTCAGGTACACTCACTGCTCGGGTACACTCACTGCTCAGGTACACTCAGTGCTCGGGTACACTCACTGCTCGGGTACACTCACTGCTCGGGCACACTCACTGCTCGGGTACACTCAGTGCTCGGGTACACTCACTGCTCGGGTACACTCACTGCTCGGGTACACTCACTGCTCGGGTACACTCGGAGCTTGTCCCAGTGCTCGAGCTCCTGCAGTGTTTGAATGGCTGCAATGGGGGTAAATTCAGCTTTTTCAGAAAAGAGTGTACTAAAAAAAAATTGTAGAATCGCTTTCCCCCTTAGCGGAAATGCTTTGTTTATGGCTCTCTGAAACGTATTGAAACATGGCAACATGATATTGATTGTCCTGAGGAAGAGAATATGGAGCCCTGAAATGCGTTGACTAATAAATCAATATTATATTCACCCTTTGATGTCTCGTGGCAATGCGGTTTTTACCCATTCATCCTCCCTACTCTATATGCACTACGCTGGGGATTGCAGCAGCCGTGATCTGCTTTTATAGTGGTTGTGACTCTCACAACCACACAAGGTGAAGCCTCTGATACTTATTTAAGGAATGTTTTATGTCTCAGACCCTTCATCCTCCCTACTTTAATTTTCTGAGATAATGACCTTTGGATATTCATTGGCTGTAAGCCATAATCATCAACATTAACAGAAATAAACACTTGACATAGATCATTCTGTATGTAATGACTCTATATAAAATATGCGTTTCACTTTATGTATTGAATTACTGACATAAATTAACATTTTGATGATATTCTAATGCATTGAGATGCTCTTGTATATGGTATTTTCTGATCTATGAAATTATAATTAATTAACCTGATCGAAAAAACTCTGTAATGAGAAAAAATTGTCTATGTGCCAGAATTGAGGGTCACTGCACAACAAGATGCTGTAATACATCATATCTAACCCAAAATATTATCTATAAAAATGCAAACTCAGGATGCAAAAAACAAGGCCCCACACAGTCCCATCATCCAAAACGGAAAATATTCTTAGTCTTGTAAAATGGCAACACTTGGATTTATTGTATTTTTTATTTTTACGAATTTCCAATGTTATTTTTCCATCACTTAAATAATAAAAAAAAAAGTTTTTACTATGTAATAAAACAAACCCAAGAAACAATGGTGAAAATACATTTTTTTCTGTAATTTCGCCTCACTTGGAAGCTTTTTTCTGCTTTTTAATACATTACGGTACTTTATAAAATGGACGGTGTTGTTGTTATTCAACCCATTCTGCCAAAAACAAACTCTAATATGTCTACTGTATATCAACAGAGATATAATAAAAAAAAGATCTGAGTCTGCCTTCACACTGGCGGTTTCACCAAAATGCAGCAGATGCGGTAGATTTACCGCAGGTGCGGCAGATTTACCGCATCTGCCGCCTAATGGCCGAACTTGCTTGACACTTGCAGCAAGCCCCATGCATTGTCTATGGAGCTCGCGGTAAGGTGCGGCAGGTGTGGCATGTGCGGTTGCGGCAGATGCGGCAGTTGTGGCCGTGGAAAAAAACGCTACTGACCGGGTATTTTTTATCGCGGCCGCAACTGCCGCACCTTACCGCAAGCCCCATAGACAATGCATGGGGCTTGCCACCAGTGTCCACCGGAGCCGGGCAAAAACGCCTATGTGAAAGGGGCCTAAGTGGAGGAAAACAATGCAAAAAAGTCAAGTCTGTGGGTTTTTATGCTTGTAAAGTCACCACTTTATTGACGCACCATGGAAACCCTTTGATAGGGTATATGTAGCTGGCACTTGGAAAGCTGTCAGGATGATTTTACTTCTTAAACTAGTGGTTTCACTATGTAGGTTATAGACCAACAATAAAATTGAGACCTGTTTTGTGGTAATCTGAGGTGCCAGCGCTGAGGAATCAAGGTTTATATTTTTTAGCCTAGAGGTGCGCCTGGGTTGTCCTTATCCCTGATACCAATGTACATTCAGGCTCATTTGCATATGGCTTCAACTTTAATTTCTCAGTACTTACACTCAGATTACCGCAAAACAGGTCATATTAAAAAGCTTGTCAGAAAGCGACTATAACTTTGAGGAGCGACCTAAAGGTGGCGCTGGAGTTCATCCACTTCCTTACTGAAGTGCAAATTTGCATATTTCCTAGAGGAGGGATGTGGCTGTAATCTCCTCACCTACTTAACTGTCTCCTTATGGTTGCAGGAAAACTCCTCTCCATAAGGTAGATAGCAAGTTCCCAGACCTGCAAAACAGGTGTCATTCTTATTGTTGTACTGGGATTTATACAACCATAACTAACTTCAGCAATAAAATAATAATAATAATTTTTATTTATATAGCGCCAACATATTCTGCAGCGCTTCACAATACAGAGGTTCATATTTAAACAATCATAAGAGACAGTTATCAGAAACTACAATACAATACAAAAAACAATACAATACAAAGCATAATACAATACAATAATTAAAGCAAAATAATGGCAGCCCTGCTCATAAGAGCTTACAATCTAACAATGAGGTGGGGAGTGACAAAGTACAGGTGCTTATTTACAATGATGGTATAGTCAACGTGAGGAGATGGAGAACAGTTAACAGCAGCATAAGTGGCCACCACCCATTATTTGTGATCCACTTGAGACTGGTGGAACCGATAGGTTATATCTAGAATAGATGACTTTGACTAGGGATCATGATAGGCTGCCCTATAAAGACGTGTTTTAGCGCTCGCCTATGTAAGTTGTGGATTCACCTAATTTCTTGGGGTAGAGCATTCCAGAGAATTGATCCAGCTCGGGAGAAGTCTTGGAGCCAGGAGTGGGAGGTTCAGATTAATGCAGAAGTGAATCTGAAGTCACTTCCAGAGCGAAGAGAACAGGTGGGGTAATAGACAGAGATGAAGGAGGAGATGTAGGGGGGTGCTGCACTATGAAGAGCTTTGTGGGTGAGAACAAGCAGTTTGAATTGGATCCTATAGTGTATAGGCAGCCAGTGCAATGACTGGCGCACAGCGGAAGCGTCCGAGTAATGGTTAGATAGGTGATCTTGGCTGCTGAATTAAGGATGGACTGAAGAGGGGAGAGTCTAGTGTGGGGGAGGCCAATTAAAAGAAAATTACAATAGTCAAGGCGGGAATGAATCAGGGCCACAGTGAGGGTTTTTGTGATTTCCAAGGTGACAAAGGGGCGAATTCTAGAGATGTTCTTCAGGTGCAAGAGTCAAGAGCGGGCGAGAGATTGTGTATATGGGGTGCAGGAAAGATCAGAGTCAAACATAACACCCAGACAGCGAGCCTGCTGACTAAGCGTTATTGGTGTAAAATTAACCTTACCGACAGTAGCGTAACTTGAAGCTCATGGGCCTCCGATGTGAAAGCTCCCAAATGTTTTAAATCTTTAATAGCATTACGCTTTTTCTATAGGCCAAACAGACTTTTGGGGACCCCTAGGCTCCAGAACCTGGGTGCAATTGGAACCACTGCACCTATTTCAGTTACGCCCTTGTTTACCGATTTCTCTTAGGTATGCATAAGTGGGTTGCACTTATGCTGTGAAGACATCTCTCATAGGTACTGTACTATAGAGATATTTTTGACAGGTCCTTTACTGTTCAAGCATTTGGAAAAAGTATAATATAAGGAAATCAGGTCCATTTTAGGTCCATTTTAACATGCACCTGTTATGAAACTTTAATGACAGACACATCATGATGGGACATCTATGGCAAAAATACTGCTATGGGGTCATTCAATAAGAGAGAACAAGGGTTTTTATTATATATTATTTGCTTTTTATTGTATTACTACATACAGATTTATCCAATTAATTTTTATTTTTACTTGCATGGCAGATTATTCTCTAATTAAACTGCAACTCCACAAGTTGTGCTGTGCATCGCTTATAGACTTAAAAGGGTACTCCAAGAAATGCTATAAAAAATAAAAGGAATAAAGTACATTTTAATCATACAAAATTATACTAAATACTTTTATTAGGCAAAAATGTATCAATGTATCTTTAGTTAGTGCAATCAAGATTTTAAATATCTCAGGATGGGCTGCATCTGCTGGAGACAGACTTGAGTGAGTGCAGCGTTCTGTCAGGTATCGTGATTGCGCATTCCTCTGTTCACCGACCATGATAGGACAAGCAGTGTAGAAGAGTGCAGAGTAAAGCAGACTATAACTTTCCTATCTGGCTGAGATTGATAATTTATCTCATCAGCCTGACAGGTTTATTGGAGGGCAGGAGGATGCTATGGAGTTACTGGAATAAAATATACAAACTATCTTCCGCTTGTCCTGCCAGGCTTGGTGAACAGAGGAATGCACGTTCATGATACTTGACAGGACATTGCACTCACGTCTCTAGCAGACGTCATTACGCAGCCTGTCCTAAGACATGGGATGGCTGGGAAACTGCTGGGAGCTACCCGCTTTAAAATCCTTAAGCACTAACTAAAGGTTAACATTTTATTAAATGTTTTGTGTAATAAAAGTATTTAGTACTTTTTAACATTTAAATGCACTTACGGTAATTTATTTTAGTTATTTATTTTTATTACATCCCTCAGAGTACCACTTTAATATGCGATACATATGGTGCTTGCTACTTCTGTACACAGACATATTACATCAATATAAAACGTCATTAACCCAACTCCAAACCTCTTAAAGCCTTTGTTCAAGGATCATATGTCAACATTTGCAAAGTTACTAAAAATTTAATAAAATAATTTTTACAAGAGCTAACTTTATTTAAACTATGGAGTTTAAAGCTTATAGAGCTACTCGAATAAAATGTACAAACTATCTTTCTCTTGCCATGTCAAGTTTGTTGAACAGAGGAAGACATGTTCACGACACCTGACAGAACGTTGCACTTGTTTTTATAGCAGACGTCATTACGCAGCCTGTCCTAAGACGTGGGATGGCTGGGAAACTGCTGGGAGCTGCCCGATTTAAAATCCTGATGCACTAACTAAAGATTAATTTTTTGTTAATTTTTTTTGTAATAAAGGCATTTAGCAATTTTTTTAAAATATTTAAATGTACTTAACTTATTTTAGTTTTGCATTTTTATTACATTTCTCAAAGTACCCCTTTAATATGAGACACATATGGTGCTTGCTACATCTGTACCAACAAAAATTACATCAATATACTGTTTACTGCTATATGAAAATCAAAAAATCATTAACTCAACCCCCAACCTCTTAAAGTCTTTGTTCAAGGATCATATGCCAACATTTGCAAAGTTGCAAAAAATTGAATAAATAATTGTTACGTAAGCAACTGTAGTAAAAGTTTAACTTTTTTTAAACTTTATTAAAGATATATACACTAGATAGATTTTTCAATATGTTTAATTTTTACTTTGGTATCGTCAACTTAAAGTTTGCTCCGATTGACTGTAGATGTAGCGATAAAGTCCTGCTTTCTCCTTAAGAGAGCAACACCAAGGGATATGATACGGTCTAGTTCTAAATCCAGCTAATTAAAATCCGCATGTGCTGTGTAACTGAGAATCAGCCATCACCCACCACTTTCCCACAGGCAGAAAGAAAAGGGCTTCAGTACAGCAAAGTCAAAAATGCTTCCATCAGTGAGAACAGAGACCACAATTCATCTCTGCTTCTCCTTATCAACAGCTCCCGCTTCTCTGAGTCTCCGAGGAATCATTTATAAGAATGAGATTGATCAACACAATGTCACCTTTGGAATGCCGGAGCTCTTAATAATGTGCCATGTCTTATTTAGAAAGTGCACAGCACAGATTTATTCTTTTTCCGTGTTAAAAGGATAAATTACATGGTGGATAGGTTCCAGTAATAAAGCTAGGAGGACTGTTTGTTTCATGATGGGGTTGATTATGCCTCTTGTTATTTTACCAGCTGTTTAACAGCTATTTAATAAAAAATAAAAATGGTAAATGCACAAAACTTTGCCCGTCTTCAGTTGGACGGTGATGTATGAGGCTGTAAAACAAATTAAAAGACAAAGAAAGGAAAAGGATGAAATAAGATTAGATTTAGGGTAATTGGTGGCATGTGACTTTTTTGTGATCCATTAGGGATACATATATAGCCATGGTTATCCCACAGTTGACCTCATTTGTGTGTTGATAGAGACAAGTCGAAAGTCACTATTAGGACCTTCTTTCCTATTTCTTCTGCATCCCCATAATAGCTGTCTGAACGGACTGAAAATAAAATTGTCTGCCCCCAAATTAATAATAATAATAATAATAATCTTTACTTTTTAGTAACAACACATTGCACAGAAATGAAATAGGTTCATATACAATCAAAATCAGACATTAAAATCTGTGTTGGATTTTTTAAAGGCTTGGTTAAAGAGATTTTACACTACTAATGTGACCTCCTTTCATAACTATCACTTTCCCAATATATTCCTGTTATATACTCTATCCTTCAAGCTTTGCTCTAAGGGTCCCGTCACACTAGGCGATGTTCCAGTGATCCCGACAATGATACGACCTGGTAAGGATCGCTGAAATGTCGCTATGTGGTCGCTGGTGAGATGTCAAACAGTCAGATCTACTCAACGACACATCAATGATATGGCGACCCGTATAACGACCTCAGCGGTCGTTAGGACCCTGTCACACAGCAGCTAGTCTGATAACTCAGACCTACGTGGACGAGTTCTGAGTCGCCAACGAGGACGTTGTTAAGGCATCAAACACACCGATGCATGCTGGCAGTGGGAGCCCGATGATCAAAAAATGGTCCAGGCCATTTCGACATGATCCACGATCACACAGAGGGGGCCCGTAGCTGTTGCGTGTCAAGCATAGCAAGATCGCTGGCAAGGTCGCTGTTGCGTCACAAAACCTGTGACGAAACAGCAATCTCGCTAGGTGTAACAGGAGCTTAAGATGCTCATAAATACCTTTATTGTTGTTGGTAGTCTGCAGACCAGAAATCTGACCAAAAAGCAGGGCACATCACTGGAGGGGGATAAAAAGAAGTGTTATCTGGACATGGATGCACAGACTGCTGTCACTCACAGAATGGCAGCCCCACCCCCACCAGTGTTGTGCCCTGCTAATTTGTCCGATTCTGGTCTGCAGCCTTTAAGATCAAAGCAAGAACAATAATAAAGGTATTTATGAGTGTCTTAGAGATAAGATAAAGAGTAGATAGCAGAAGTATATTGGGAAAGTGATAGTAAGGCATAGTTAGAACAAAAGAAAGGAGGTCACCTTCGTAGTGGAAAACCTCTTTAAAGAGGCTGTCCAGTTAAAACATCTTGATGATTATGTATATATAAAAGTAGGAGCTGAGTTGCATCACCAGATAGTGACTTCTGGACATTGAATAGAGCTGTGCTCTGCAGTTAAACTTAAAGTGATTACATCCAGTGGCCACAAGAGCAAACAACAAATGATGATTGGTGGGGTAACAGGTGTCGGACATCCACTAATTAGATATTAATTAGCAATCTTATGAATAGCTCAGCGATATGAGGTTTCTAGACTTTGGATATTGATGACCCAGTTTCAGGATATGATACTCATTAGATGTTTTTAGCTCCGACAGTTGGATGTCAATAGTGAATGAAGCCATTAAAGCACAGGATTGTGATTTTGCAGGACTGATAACAGGTCAAGAGCTGAGAAGGTCCTCTAACTACTGTATAGAAAACAATAAGCTGGAGAGAGATGACTGTCAACAGATAACTACACAATCTATACTGTAACTACTGCACATGCCTGGACAGACCATGGTGGTCCATTATTAAGATAAAAGCTCTATCATAAGAACCACAGCAGATAAAAAACATGTCAATTCCAAACATTCTTATTTTTAAACTAATTGAAGCAATATAATAACATGGGAACACCCCTTTAAGGCTGGCTTAGAATTCAGGTGATAGTTATCAAGATGCATCACTCACAGTGGCTTCTAGATTCTCCAGCATTTGGTACTACTTTACCTGGATCATTCCCATCCATATATCTAATCATCTACCTCTGTTACTCCTGTCTCTCATGCTATACCCAGAATAAATCCATGCTTGGTCCACCTAACTAGGTGAACCCATACCTATCACACAGCGAGCAAGTCACTTCCTTCTCATAACTATTTATCGCTGCTATCAACCATTGCCCTACATGAGATACCAGACTGCATTCCTGTAATTAACTATATCTTAAACTCAAACTGAAACTTAAATAGATTTTATTAGCAGGACCAAAATATATTTAGTTTTTCTAAAGCAAAAAAAAAAAAATGTGACAGGGGAGTGGATTGGGGATTATAGGAATGGGTTATTGGGGGGCATAATTTGGGAAGTAATAGTCTATTTGGGGGGTTTAAGTTCCTCTCAGCTTATGACATATGGTGACATATTGGGTGACGATCTCCAGTGTTGATTCCTCTTCGCCCAGTAGGATGCAGAGCTTCCTCTCGTACATGGGTGGGAAGTCCGGGTTGTGAATTGTATCTGTAAGTGAGAGGCCCTCACTGCTGAGTATTTGTTGAAGAGACCCTCAATGCTGAATATTATAGTATGCAAGGTCCTAGATGTACTGTCAGGACCTTGCAATCAGGCCAATCAGATGGCCGCTAGCAATCACGTGCTTGTGATGTGTCGTAATCTGAGTGACCGGCTATCTGATTGGCTGGTAGTCACAGGTCCTTGTTCGGTGATCTAATGTCTTCTTTGCCGGTCCCGGTGCAGGCGTCGGACAGGTGAGTATGTAATTTTATTATTTTTAACAACTTTTAATCACTTTTAGGCTACTTTCGTAGTGTATCTATAGATGCACTGCGAAAGTATTAGGACTACTCGCTACTCCCGAGTACTCGTAAGATACTCGGAGAGTAGTGAGTAGCAGAATACCGCTACTATTCGGCAAATACCGAATAGTAGCGAGTATACTCGCTCATCCCTACCCTAGACCCAACCTCTGGTGCAGTGAAAGGAAGGCTGCTGTATTAGGGCTAGGGGACCCGAAAAGTCACTCAATGAAAGCCCGTGACTGCTGGACTGTAGCTAGCATACGGAACAGACCGAAAAAGCTCGAAAGAGACACGATAGGGGGAGTCTCATATAAACCATCCCGGCTGCTGAAATTGCACCGGTGCAGCTGCTGAACTGCTGTAAGTTGTACCATCTGTTGAGAAAGGAAAGTAAAACCGGTTAAAGCTTGATACTGTTTGAGACTGTGTTTTCTTGCGCCAGACTTATGCTGTGATCCGGCAGCAGGAGGCTGCCTATATTGGAGAACACTGCACCCCAACAAACCCACAGACTTCACGGGTGCCCTGGGGACCAGCCTCCCGATGGGTGGATCAGAACCATTTAATATAAGACAGTGAGTAGAGGTTTTATTCTTGCTCCTCTTCTGAAACACTATTCCTTTAGTCTTGTTTTGGTTGATGGGCAGCACTCATGTGGTGCTGACTGTTTCCAGCACTGCCAGGCTACCTTTGAGACCTCCCTTAGTTGAGTAGGGTAGCAGGGGGTCATCTGCATACAGCAGGAACTTCTTCCTCTTGGTCATGCAGACTGAGGCCTGGGGCCAGGGTGGATGCACGGGCTGCTGCAAGTCCATTTATGTAGATGTTTAAGAGTAAGGCTCAGACTGCAGCCCTGTCTGACCCCATGGCCGTGCCAGAAAAAAGCTGTCCTATTCCCGTTCACCTTCACGCTGCAACGGTTCTCAATGTATGGCCTGTTTCACATCTAAGGTTGGTTTGCGTTTTGCTTAATTTGCATTTCTTGGCGTTTTTACCGCTAAAAACGCATTAAAATGGTAGCGTTTTTGACCGTATTGATTTTAATGGAAACGCATGTAAAAACGCATGCAAAAACACATGTGCAGTTTCAAAAATGCAAAACGCATGCGTTTTTGCAAACGCTGCGCTAGACGCATTTCCCGACTTATTGTGCGGCGTTTGCAAAAAAAGCATGTGTTTTGCGCATTTTGAAAATGCACAGGCGTTTTTGCATGCGTTTTTACCTGCGTTTCCATTCAAATCAATGGGGGTAAAAACGCTAGCATTTAATGCGTTTTTAATGGTAAAAACGCCTAGAAACGCAAATTAAGCAAAACGCACACCAACCTTAGATGTGAAACAGGCCTATGAGTTCTTAATGATGTCGTAGGTTCTGACACCTATTCCGCTTTCCAGGAGTTTCAGAAACAGGCCGGGGTGTCACACAGAGTCAAAGGCCTTCTTGAAGTCCATGGGTCACCCTCCCAGTTCCTTGACCATTTCTCCGCGTGACTCCCGCATTTCATGTCCTCAGATTTACCAACCCTTATTCTGGGAGACTTTAACATTCCCTTAAACAGCCCCATCACCCCATCTGCATCCCAGCTCCTATCTCTAACCACCTCTCTTGGCCTCTCACAGCTCTCAACCTCTGAGACGCACCAAGACGGTAACACCCTTGACTTGGTCTTTACCCAGCTCTGCTCTTCTTCCTCCCTAGATAACTCACCTCTTCTCTCCGACCACAACATTCTCTCCTTCTCACTCACTAACCCTCGGCCACCACAGCCCAATCCTACCTATCACACATCCAGAAATCTACAGGCCATTAACCATCATGCACTCACAGACTCCCTCATCTCATCTCTGTCCCCAATCTATTCAATCTCCTGTCTAGATCAGGCAGTAAATCACTACAATGACTCTCTCAGAAGCTCCCTGGACCAAGTAGCGCCCCTCACCTTCAGAACTTCCAAACAGAGAACAAAACAGCCTTGGCTCACATCACAAACTCGATTCCTCCAGCGATGCTCTAGGAGTGCTGAACGTCTATGGAGGAAAACTCACTCACCAGAAGACTTTATCCACTATAAATTCATGCTCAAAATTTACAACTCTGCCCTTCACCTTGCCAAACAGACCTACTTCACCACCCTGGTCTCCTCACTATCCAATAATCCAAAAAAACTCTTTGACACCTTTCACTCTCTCCTCAGTCCGAAAGTGCAGGCCCCTATCACTGACCTCTGTGCTGATGACCTGACTTCTTATTTCATGGAGAAAATAGACAACATCCGCCAGGAAATCAGCTCCCAGCCTCCAAGCGATGCCATCCCCATTCTTCCCCACATCTCCTCCGATTCACTCTCCACATTTGATCCAGTCACAGAAGAAGAAGTCTCCAGGCTCCTCTCTTCCTCTCGTCCCACCACATGCACTACTGACCCCATTCCCTCACACCTGCTGCAGTCCCTCTCTCCAATCATCACCACTCATCTAACCAAAATCTTCAATCTCTCCCTCTCTTCTGGCATCTTCCCCTCCTCCTTCAAACACTCAATCATTACTCCATTACTAAAGAAAACCACTCTCGACCCATCCTGCACAAATAACTACAGACCAGTCTCCGATCTCCCCTTCATCTCTAAACTCCTGGAGTGCCTGGTCTACTCCCGCCTCACCTGTTACCTCTCCGCTCTCTCTCTTCTAGATCCATTACAGTCTGGTTTCCGCCCCCTTCACTCTACAGAAACTGCCCTCATCAAAGTGATCAATGACCTTCTGACAGCAAAGCGTAATGGTGTCCACTCTCTGCTTATTCTCCTTGAACTCTCTGCAGCTTTTGATACTGTCGACCATCAGCTCCTACTCTCTATGCTGCACTCCATTGGCATAAAGGACACTGCTCTGTCCTGGCTCTCCTCCTATCTTTCAGTGTATCTTTTGCTGGCTCCACTTCTTTCCCTCTTCCTCTCACTATTGGAGTCCCTCAGGGTTCAGTCCTTGGCCCTCTCCTCTTCTCTCTCTACACAGCCCCGATTGGACACACCATCAGCAGATTTGGCTTTCAGTACCATCTTTATGCTGATCAATACAAAACAGGGTGGGGGAACAAGAGGCGCAATAGTGCCCTATCACTAGTGACACTCAGATGTGAGTGGTGTCATGCAGTTCCACTCACCTATTCCAGTTGTGCGACCCACAACTGGTTTGAAAGCATAACACAGTATCAGCTGCTGCAGGACCTCCACCAACCACTCCAAAGTGGAAAAACCGCCAGAAACTATGGGAAGCAAGGTGTGCCACAGTCCGCGCTGCTGAGTCAACAAAATCACCTGGGATGCAAGATGTTGTAGCAGTATACTTCTTTATTCCTTCCTACGCGTTTTGGCACTCTTCCTGGCACCTTCCTCAGGGATCTCCCTGCACACCTTGCTTCCCATATTTTCTGGCGATCTTTATGCTGATGACACACAACTATACATCTCAGCCCCTGAGCTTACCCCTGCGGTATTAAAGAACACCAATGACTGTCTAGCTGCAGTTTCCAATATCATGTCCACTCTCTATTTGAAACTAAACCTTTCCAAAACTGAACTTCTTCTGCTCCCCCCATCCACTAACCTCCCTTAATCTGACATCTCTCTTTCAGTATGCGGTACCACGATAACACCTAGGCAGCAGGCTCGCTGTCTGGGTATTATGTTTGACACTGATCTCTCCTTCTCCTCCCACACACAATCTCTCGTCCGCTCCTGTCGCTTACACCTGAAGAAAATCTCTAGAGTCCGCCCCTTTCTCACCATGGAAACAACAAAAACCTTCACCGTGGACCTAATCCATTCCCGCCTTGACTATTGCAATTCTCTATTAAGCGGCCTCCCCCTCACCAGAGTTTCTCCTCTCCAGTCCATCCTTAATGCAGCAGCCAGGATCACCCATCTGGCCAATCGTTACTCCGATGCCTGTGCTCTGTGCCAGTCATTGCACTGGCTGCCCGTACACTACAGGATCAAATTCAAATTGCCTGTTCTCACCCACAAAGCTCTTCACAGTGCAGCATCTCCCTACATCTCATCTCTGTCTATCACCCCACCCGTTCTCTACGTTCTTCAAATGACCTTCGACTAACATCTGCACTAATCCGATCCTCCCACTCCAGCTCCAAGACTTCTCCCGAGCTGCACCAATCCTCTGGAATGCTTTACCTCAAGAAATCAGGACTATCCACAACTTGCATGGCTTCAGACGATCCCTAAAAACACATCTTTTTAAGGCGGCCTATCAAACTCCCTAATAGAAGTCCATTGTACTGTAGATAGTGAATGGGCTATCTGTCTTGACATTACTCTTCTACAAACTCCACCAAACCAAAAAGGTCTACACAGACTGTATAATGACCATCCATGTAAGCTTAGTTCTATGCCCCATTTCCTCAAGATGCCTGGACCATGAGTGCAATAAGCCCCTGTACCTTGTGCAATCCCTATCTCGCTGTAGATTGTAAGCTCTTTTGAGCAGGGTCACCTTCATTTCTTGCTTTATTTACTGTATTTTTTTTTTACATTGATTCTATGCCTATTGTTGTGTATCCAATTATTCTACTGTATTTGTTCTCTACTGTAATTACTTACTGTATTATTTTCTGTACTCTAACTCTACATTGTAAAGCGCTGCGGAATATGTTGGCACTATATAAATAAAGATTTATTATTATTATTATTATTATTATTATAGGCCTTCTTGAAGTCCACGAAGCCTGCAAAAAATGTCCCTTGTTTTTTGCTGTGGACATGGGTCTTGATTAGGCTGTGCACCCTAGGGTGTTGATGTGATCGGTAGTGCAGTAGTTTGGCATGAACCTAGCTTGACTTCTGCTCAGGATGTCGTGCTGGGTGAGGAAGGTGATGATCCTTTTATCAATGATGCTGTTAAACAGTTTTCCCAGAATGCTGTTGACACAGATTTCTCTGTAGTTTGCTGGATTGTATCAGTCACCATTCTTGTAGATGGGCATAATGAGACCTTGATTCCAGCATTGAGGAAAGTAGCTGGTGCTTAGTACTTAGGTGAAAAGTTTTGCCAGTACTGCATGTATGTCTGGGGAACTGTATTTGATGATCTCTGGCAGGATTCTATCACTGCCCTGGCCTTCTTGCATTCCATCAGTCTGAGTCTATCGTTTATTACCAGCTCACTGATTTTTGTGTTCAGAGGTTTTTGGATGACCTTGATTGTTTCCTCCATGTCCCTCAGTTTATTGGTTAGATGCTACTCTTCTGCGGTTAGGTCTTCTTCTGGTATGTGTGTAGAGGTTCTCGAAGTATTTGTGCCAGATGTTACCATTCTAGATGTGGAGGGTGTTCTCTTTGGGCTTTGTGCTGATATGACTCCTGGTTTCCCAGAATGAGTTGTCTTGGAGGGAATCATCAAGCTGCTGTAGTTTCTGGGAGATGTGCCTCTGTATATCCCTGCCAGAAGACAAGATTTGATAAACAGTTAGTTACCTCAAGTGTATTTGTACTTGTTGGTTTGCTTCATTTGTGCTACATGTTCTCATTTGTTTGTCGGATTTCATACCCTGCTGACCTGGTCCTCAATGATTCATGTGTCATTGGTCAATACCTGGTCTCCTGCACCATAACCTTTAGGCTGTGGTGCTCATCCAGTCCTAAGACTTAAAGAATCCACCTCATCAGGAGGGCCCAAAACACCCAAAAACTGTACCATTGATCTATTCAGTTTAATAGTCTTGCTATAGATTCAGAGCATTATGACAATAGTATGAACACATAAACAGGGTTATGTTATGTCTGTGAGAAATCAATCTAAGTCCCCTTTCACATCAGCCTTTTTCGGGAGATCCAGCAGATTTACTGCATCTGCCGCATCTACCGCTTAACAGCCGTACTTGCGGCACACTTGCAGCAAGCCCCATGCATTGACTATCGGGCTTGCGGCAAATGCGGCAATGCCGCGATCCGGCTGCGCATAACAACCACACCTGACCGCGCTTTTTTTCGTGGCCACAACTGCCATAAGTGCCAGATCACGGCAATACCACACTTGCCGCCCCTGCCACAAGCCCCATAGGCAATGCATGGTGCCTGCCACAAGTGCACCACAAGTGCAGCCATTGGGCGGCAGATGCAGCAAATCTGCCAGATCTGCCGCAATCAGCGAAAAACGCTGATGTGGAAGGGGCCTAAGAGGTAAATGAATAGTACATAGTTACAATAATCAACTTCTTTATCTATATCTTGAAGACTTTACTAATATTTTACATATTACACAGCCCCTACTAAGTCTTCAACATGATCAAGTTCACAACATGGTTGGTATTAAGTTCTGATACAGATATTGCTTTGGAGCACACAAGCTATGAGTCTTAATTGCATTTTCACTACATTGGGCAAACACGCATCCTCCGAAGACATGTGGACTAGTCATAAAGCACTGTAAATCAAACCACTTGCACAGTGTCCTTGGCTTAATTAAGTCTCCCAATTAATTGTTTATAGTTGTAATTAAAGCATAGCTAGAAACCACTACCATGTGTTTCCTAATTGTTAACACATTTTGTTTTTTTGACAATTAAAGGAGAAAAAAACAGATCTACCTAACATGTGAAAAATGCTCTCTCGGCTTTTATGGTGTAACAGCCTATCCGTTAATTGAATTGCATTGTGAAGATGTAACCAATGCTCTGAGAATAAAGTTGATATAGAACAGTAGGCGCTGGCTTCTTTCTCCGTTTTTGTTCCAATGCTGTTTATTTTCGGCACACCACATGTTCCAGCTGTTTGCCTCGTGACTCCCATTACACACTGAACACAATGTTTGTAACAGCTAATATTCTTTTTTTTTTTGGTTAAGTTGTAATGTTTTAGTTTTTTTAATTCAAAAATTAAAGCTAATATATAGAAAAATCCTGCAATAAACCTTTCCATTATGCATCCTTTTTGCCATATTTTCCTTACTAATATATACATGACTCGCCTCTGGCGGGAACCGTGGGGTACTTGGAACCGGGCCCTTTCGTCCTTGTCTGGGTCTGCTGGATGTCACGGTGGCATGACCCGGTCCGTGATCCCCTTGTCGGGTTTATCAGTAAAAAGGGATTTGGAAAAATGGCTAAAATAAAATAAAAACAAAAATAAAAGAGTGTTGTGACGCCACTAGTGGAATGCGCCCGGGATAGCCGCTGCTCCAGTCGGGACCTCTGGAGATGATGGGAGTAGCAGCGTTGGGATGGCTGAGCTCTCAACAGGAAGCGCGAGTCCTCAGGGCAACCGTAAAGTTTGTTGTAATGCAGGGCTTGTCGGGGGTGTAGGGTTCACGATTCAATCAGGCAGTCTCCTGCTGCTGGTTCACGAAATAAGTCTATCTCGCTTCAGGTGCAGTAATCACAATCTCACACAGCATAAAGCTTTAACCGGGTTCTAAGCAGCTGGGATGGCCCATCATAATCACCCCCCTTGTGTTCCTTTCATGAACCTTTTCGGTTTGTCTGCACGCTAGCTACGGTCCAGTGGCCATGGACATTCAGTGGGCAACCTGCCTGGTCCCCTAGTCCTAATATGGTGGCCTTCCTTTTGCTGCATCGGAGGTTGGGTCATGGGACACAAAGACCCCGCACCCACCAGGGTTGGGGTTGGAGCATAGAGCTTCCTTGCAACTTCAGCAGAGCCAGCAGTCTGGTTCCAGTCCTTCAGTGTTACCGCTGATCCTGGCACACCTTGGACTTCTTCCTTCTCTCACCACGGTCTACAGAAAGACCCGGACAAGCCTCAGGGTGGCATAGGCCACCGGGTCCGTGTCGTCTCAGTCCGATGTGATAGTGGTCTCGTCTCTCCTCCTGACTGAACATGACTCTCTGGTGTCTCTCAGCTGACTGGTCTCTCTGAACTTGGTGTTGTGTCCTTTTGTTACCTCCCCTAACCAGGTCCTGTCCTAACTCTCCAACCCTCCACTTGTCTCCTCCCATTATCCTGTTGCTGGTCATAGAGTTCCTAGTCTTGGGATCAGAGTGTGTTGGGTGTGTGTTTAGGGTGACCGATTTACCAATCCCGACTGCTGCACTATCTAGTGTCGACCGGTCCACAGGGGCGCCACACACATATGAAAACATACTAAGCATAGCTTTAATAGGCATACATTGCCAAGTAATCCTTGTATGTATGGTCATATTAGGCCTCAAAGTCAATAGGAAGCCAATAGGAGAATAGCTAAGGAAAACTCAACAATGAAGTCACTGGACAAGGGCTTTAAATCAAGGAATATTTCAATTGCAAGAAAGAGACTGCTCGCACATAATCTGGTCTTTTCTGTAATAACATATAGAAGTGGAACCTGGACGAATAAGAAACAAGATAGAAGAAGAACCAACACCTTTGAAATATGGTGCTGGAGAAGGATGTTATCAATACCATGGATGGCAAGAAGAACAAATAAATTCTGGAACACATCAAGCCAGACATGGCACTTTAATCAAGGATCATTAAGCTACGACTTGTCTATACATCATATGAAGAGAGAAATCACTGGAGAGGGACATCATGATCGGAAGAATAGAAGGAACAAGGCAAAGAGGAAGACCAGCAACCCGATGGCTTGATAATGGCAAGATAATGACAGCGAAGATCCTGGTAGACCTATCTAGGCTTGGAGAAGACCCTGGTTGACTTGTATAGGCTGCACAAGATCGATCTTCCTACAGAGCATTCATCTATGAGGTCACCATGGCTCCATATTGATTTGAAGGGTCAATAATTAATAAGTTAGGCCACAATCACACATCTGTATTTTTTCTTGTATACAAAAAAGGAGCAATTTTTATTAGTGATTGGATCAGATTTTCATCAAACAGTATCAGTTTTTACCACCAATGTTTCATCAAAATCTTTTCTTATGCAACAAAAAAAATAACGGTGGTTTCTCAAGTTTCTTCAAATAAGAAGTCAGTGGAATACAACACAAAGATGGAACTAGAATGCTGCCAGTGTTTGTAGTTTGAGTTTTTCACAAACTCATAGACATAGACATAATTTAGCAAGTTGACTTTTGCAGATGCAAGTACGGAGCTCTCCTGGGTCTTGCAACCAAGATTTTGGTTATTTTAGTGCCGTCGATGCTGATCCGAAGATGCAAGATACACCAAGAACCCGACAGTTGGCAGTAAGTAGCTGATGACCAGGAGAAGTGAGTATTAGGGTATTTTTTTCACATTTAATATTTTGGAGGTTACACTCTACAGGAGAGAGAGCGGACCCTTCTGACCATAAGAGCTTACACACTACAGGAGACAGAAAGAGGGAGAGAGGACCCCACTCATGATAATAGCTTACATTCTACAGGAGAGAGAGGCTCCGCTTACCATAAGAACTTACACTCTACAGGAGAGAAACAGGACCTCGCTGACCATAAGAGCTTACACTCTGCAGGAGAGAGATACTTACCCAGTGACTCAGGAGATGGAAATGAGTCTGCCGTACAAACTGTGATCCATTGGAAACTGCAGATCTGTGATGAACTAGTTACTGACCCCAACTCTACAAGTTTGATGATTCCCGAGATTGTAACAGGTAAGTTTTACTTTTTTTGGGAACCACAAATTGTATCTACAATTTCAAAGTGTTCGAATTCATGTGAAATTGCACATTTCAGGAAATTCAACTCTTAATTGATCCATCCGCTCATCCCCAGACCTGACCTTATCATTAACAACAACTAACTCTATTTTGCTATTTTTAAAACGGTCACCAAATTTCTGAGAAAAAAAAAAAGTAAAAAAATTGAACAGTTCTTACCCTTTCTTTTTTCTTCCCATCTTATGCTGTTTGTTTGTTAGTCCTCCCGATTTGCAAGAAGTGATCCTACTACTGCTGCAGATCATCTGATATTTTTCCTATTGGATTCTTATTTATTTGTATTTACGTTTTACTGAAGCTGAGTGATTTATATCACCAATGTCCCATCAACATGCTGTAGCAGTGTAAATACTTCTGCTTCTTTGTCTATTTGGAAAGGCCATGCATGTCAATTAATGATAGCCAATTTGCTAAATGCAAGTTGATTAGCGGTTGTTTCTTGGCCTGTTTAGACCAGTTAACATGTCTCCTATGCACACAGATTATTAATATTATCAATCTGTGTGCATAGAAGATGATGTTACCGGCAGCACTTGTCCTGCTTACATGGGGGAATATACTGCCTAGAACTATGATTTACTAGACGGGGGCCCGATTCTATCACATTGGGTAATTCTAGAACTTGTGGGGATATATATTAGTCCAACTAACCCCGCTACTAATTGCAGCACCACCAAGGTGGGTGAGGGGAGCTTAATGCTGCACAGGGTGGCTGTGGCTTGGAAGGTGCTGTGACTGCTTGCCATCCCCATCTGCTCTCTTTCCCCTTGTGCTGTCTTTCCCCCTTGTGCACTCTCTCTTCCCTCTGTGCACTGCCTCTCCCTTTGCGCTGTCTCTCTGCGCTTTACGCCCTCCCTTCCCTTGTGCTGGATTCCCGCCTGTGCATTCTCTCTCCCCTTGTGCTGTGCCTTCCTTCCGTGTGCCTTCTCTCCTCTAGTGCTGTCTCTCCCTTCTGTGCGCTCTCTTTCCTCTTGTGCTGTTTCTCCCCCTGTGCGCTTTCTCTTCCCTTGTGCCACCTCTCTCCCCCCTGTGTGTGCTCAGTTCCCCTTGTCCACTATCTCTCCCCCTTGTGCTGTCTCCTGCATGTGCCCTCTCACTTCCACCTGTGTGCTCTCTCTCTCCTTGTGCTGTCTCCTCCCCTGTGCTCTCTCTGTCCCCTCTTTGTGTGCTAACTCACTCTCCCCTGGGTGACATTTCTTTCCTCCTGTACACTGAGGAGCTGTATAGCCTGCCTGCATTCCAGACTTAAATGCAAATGGAGAAAGTGCAACAGCAGGATGCGTCCACCCCAAGGGTATGACAGAGTGGACAGTGGTGATAATGAATGCCTGTGCTGCGGTCAGTATCCTGGACCACATGTGGCCCCCCATCACTGATGTCTCATAGGTGGCGCTGTTTTCTTTGACTGATCAACCAAACTTATGAGCTTCTTCACATTCCAGTTTAACCGTAATTTACATGTTGTCCTATAGGTGGCGCTGTTTTCGGGGCAAATTTACAGACAGACTGGATAGGGCTTTTATATAGTAGATAAGCTAGCTTGAAAATCATTTTACCTGCTACCGTTTTGGCTTGTAAATAAGTAATTGTTTGCCTATTCTGAAGATAATTAAGAATGAGTGTTCTTAAGAATCATTCCTCATTTTCAACCTGTCCAAATGGACCTCAAGGTATCTGGAGACAAATAAGAAACGTATCTTGAATTGTAACTTTTGATATTGCACTGTAAACATATTTACATTTTTTACATTTATATCACATATGGCTTCATCTGAGACTGAACTACCGCTGTTTAGGACGACTTCACACCACGATTTTGAGCTGTCAGGTTCTGTGTGGTGTTTTGTAGGAAGCACTGGACAGAACCTCACAGCCCCGGATCCTGAAATACGTGGTGTGAAGCCAGCCTTAGGCAAGGTCTAGAGATCATCTCATCTTAATGACTCGATGTAATGATAAATTAGTATTTGTTACACCAGGTGTTCAAATATATGGAAAAAATACTTCTAAGGCGTCAAAATGTAATGAGATCAAGTGGTGTACTGTACGGTAACCACAAAGCCTCAACTTTCCATCTATGAGTTTGTAGCTCTTGATAGATCCCCTAATAAGATAATAAAACCCCCTTATATCAGTCTAAGTCTACCAGCTGTGACTTCAACACATTTAGGTGTCCGACTGAACGAATATTTTTGATGAAACTGTAGATGCCGAAATAGAGAAATTATGGCAAATTCAATATTGTTAAATTACATAATTGAAAGTAATCCAAGGGATGATGACTGGTTTACAAATTCTGTTAATCCCTTCACATTAATCATAGTCCATAGAGTATGACCAATTAGTGTTTATACCATGGACAGTATCTTGTAGGGGATTGTGCCCTGAGAAAAATTGTACCTTCATACTGAAATCTCATGGCTTATTTTAGTAAATTATCTACTTATTCCTATATGCTAATTAGGAGCACGGCCCACCTTGAACATGTCAGCCATGCCCCATGGGAACTGAGCAAATACTTAAAAACAGTCCAGAAAAAAGAGGGCACTCACCCATTTGGTGCTTCTTAGGAATTTATTCCCTTTTCAGGGTTCCGTTCAGGATTCCATACAGTACAATGGAGGAAGGGGGACATGGAGGGATGCCGGACAATGGCCCGTTTCGTGCCCTGAATGGCACTTCTGCTGGTCCGATCGGCCATTCAGGGTACGAAACGGGCCGTTGTCCGGCATCCCTCCACGTCCCACCTGATTGTCTAAGCACTAACAGGCATGTAGCTCTCACCTACCTTCCTGTTGTGTTCGGCACTGTTCACCACCATTCATCCCCGCCACAGAGTGGTCACAGACTGCTCCTGCCGGGGACAGCATGGCAGGGCAAACAGAGTAGAGTCCGCTTTATTGCTCTGCAGAAGGGGTGGGACAGCCGACCTCCTGCTGATTGACAGCCGGCTCCTCTCCACCTGATTGGGGGGAGTCAGCTGTCAATCAGCATGATGTCGGCCCTGACGCCCATCTACAGAGGGGATAAGCTGCCCCCCTGTTGATTTGTCAGCAGAATCGGTAAAATCACCGACAGAAGCAGTCTCAGACCGCTCTGTGTTGGCGGTGACCAGCGGTGAATGGTGCAGAACACAACAGGCAGGTAGGTGGTATCTACCTGCCTGTCAGTGCTAAGGCATGATTTTTTTCTTGATAAATCCCAGATAACCCCTTTAAATGTAAAATTTAGGAAAGCATATAAGGTTTTACACTGGAGATGTTTAGAACATGTGTTGTCTGCTCAGATACTTTATTTCTGTCTTTATAAGTACAGGTGACAGATTTACTTGAAAGGATAAACCTCCCCTGCAGCTGGAGGGCCACAGTTTCGAATAAAGTCTTTCTACATATTTGAGGATTTACTTTTAAACTGTGGGGATTAATCATATCCATACATAAGGATGACCATATGCAGAAAGTGGGAAGAAGGAACATGTTAAATGTATATTAAGTTACTTGCTTCTATCTTCTAGTTGTTCCTCTTTGCACATTTTTGGACAAGTTCTTAATCTCCATCATTTTATTCTCAGATGCAATCCCCACAAGATCTAATTATGGCAAAGTTTTTTTTCTCTGTCCTTTCCTTGACCTTCAATTTTATGCCTCATGGTGACTGCAGGTCTTTAACTTTTAAAACACTTTACAAAATAAGAACCATTCTCTAAGCAGCCATAAATTAATGCCCTGTGCGAAGACTTTCAATAAGATGATATTACGCCCATTCTCCGAGCCTTAGGGGGAGAGTCTTACACCAAGGGGCTTTGTCCGTCAGGAGTTCAAAGAAAGATCATCTATTTGTGATGTGGTAGATGGTCCATAAATGAAATTAAATCAATTCAACAGATTACTCCTCTCAGAATAAATTAGGATGAGATACGATTCGGTTTATGTTTCTCAGATTAGGGTTAGGGTTATTTACAGATATTAACTTCGAATTTAGATTCCTTAATTTATGGTGTCACAGGCGTCATGGTTTTTATTGATGACATGCCTTGACATTTTGATGGGCCTGTCGTATTAAAGACTTGAGAAGCTCCAATGGACACTCAATAATGTTTGCATTGAAAATAAGGTTTATTTATGTTGGGGTAGACTACAAGCAAGTAATAGGGTCACAGGTGACCTATAAAAATTCAAGGAGTATGTGCTGTTATTAAAGTAAGCAAAAGAGTGTATGTACAGGTGACTTTACTAGTGGGTCACCATAACTGAAATCATAACCTGCAGTTACCCCCCTCCTAGAAGAAGCATGGTTGTCATCTCAAGACTTGAGGGATCACAAGATAGTTACACAAATGCTCAACAAGTGTCAAGTCAGTGATGGTTAGGTAGTGAGTGTCACGCACATGAAAAAAATGTAATCCCTTTCCCTATGTATACACACCTCCACCCAGCTCATTCCTGTACAGACTAGTACTCCAACTGCACAGTAAGTCATGTACCTCCGGTTTATTCACTGCTCTGCCGGTGCTCAGCAATCTCCGGCGGCCGGCGGCAGAGTTCGGCGGTGACTGCAGGGTTCACCTGACTGCAGGGACCTGAGGTGAACCCTGACTGTTGTAGTCATTTCTTAGCCTGCTCTCTCTCTGCATAGAAATGTGTGTCATGTGACCGGTCATGTGGCCGGAGTTCCCGCTATAACTGACATCACCACTGGTCCTATCAGCAACAGGACCTTGCCGGAGCAATCGGTGGACCGCAGACAGGTGAGCATCCATTTTTTTTTATTTTTAACACTTTATTTTACTTAATAGCTGTTTATTTTGGCTGATAATGCGTCACATGCGGTTTTCTGACCGCATCTGCCGCATTTTCGAGCCAAAATCGAACAGCTTCTAGAACTGCCGAATTTGAACCAAATTGTTTGAATTCAGGGAATGACTCGAACACTGCCAAAAACAACTCGAATTTGAGATTGGCGAACAATGCGAGTTGAACATCGCTCATCTCTACTGCTGTACCTGGCTAGCCTACAAAAATATGGCGAAGCCCACGTCAATTTTTTTTATTTCTTTTTTTTTTAAAATAACACACAAAAAATTAGGGCTCCCCTGTATCTCCATCCCATCGAATAGAGAAGACAGAAAATGACATCAGGGACTTCCTTTTTTTTTTTGTTTAGAAATATCTTTCTTCACTGTCCTACTGGACAGTGCCGAAAAATACACAGTGTGTGTGCTCAAGCCTTAATGTGCAAATGTTAAAGAAAAAGTATGCTGTAAACAAATGTATATAACATGTGGGCACCTGGTCAGGGGCTGCACGAGTGGTTTTACACCACTGCTTCACTAGAATGTACATAGGCTTGTATGCCATTTATGCAGTGATATATCAGAAGGGCCGTAAGAGCGAGTGATGATGGAGGTAATCTTCTGACAGCTCAATGTGTATGTGGTGTAAGGAGAGCGTATGTTCTAAGGGCTATGTGGTGGTTAATGCAGGAAAAGACAACCTAATCATCATCACAAAGGATCCACAATTGTAAAGCTTGGACTACTGTCCTTGTTTTTCCACTGCCACTGCACAATGTGCAGGCATAGTGTCTCCAAAAATTAGCCAAGGGACTGTATTATGGTTGATGAAGGAAGCAGGCCTCAAGGGCAAAACAATTATGAAGCTAGGACTACTAGCACAGTAGTTGCAGTGCCCAATTTCCAGACATAGCCATAGTGTCCCCAAAAATTAGCCCAAGGGGCTGTATTATGGTTGATGAAGGAAGCAGGCCTCAAGGGCAAAACAATTATGAAGCTAGGACTACTAGCACAGTAGTTGCAGTGCCCAATTTCCAGACATAGCCATAGTGTCTCCAAAAATTAACCCAAGGGGCTGTTTCATGGTTGATGAAAAAAGGAGGGTCTCATCACAAGTGCCTCCGATGGGAAATATTAATGAACGGAACATTGTTTTTAGCTTATTAACCATAAGGTACATGTGTCAGAAGCAGGAGTTGAAAACATGAGTAAGAAGAAGAAAGGGGGTTTGTATGGGAAGGGATGAAAGTAGTGATGGGCGAATCCTAAACTACTCGGAATCGCTAGACTCTGACGAGTCTGAGTCCAGGACTCGCTACTCGTTGCGAGTCTAGCGATTCCAATGTTAATGAATGGGGAACGAGTATTGCAGCGATTCCTCTGCTGCCGGACCCTATAAGGCAGAGGTCCCCAACTCCAGGCCTCAAGGCCCGCCAACAGTGCAGGTTTTCAGGATTTCCTTAGTATTGCACAGGTGCTAATGTGATCATCTGCACAGGTAATGATTCCAACCCCTGTGCAATACTAAGGAGATCCTGAAAACCTGCACTGTTGGTGGGCCTTGAGGCCTGGAGTTCGGGACCTCTGCTATAAGGGGTCTGGCAGCAGAGGAAAAACCTGCAAATCCCCATGTTATTCTTTTAAAGCCAGTGGTAAAAAGCCGCTGGCTTTTAAAGAATAGTAAACAAAAACATAAAGGATTGAAGCAGGGTAGGGGTAGGGGGGGTGAGTGGGGGTGGGGGGGGGGGGAGGGTGGAGAGGGTGGGGGGTGAACCGGACCGGCCGGCTACTTACCGCTGCCTCCGCTGACGCCGGCTGCAGACTCGCTCCCCGAGTCTCTGCTGCTTTTTCCGGAGATTCCCGAACACTGACAGAAGCAGTGAATAAATTAACTTCCGTCACCGCTCGGGAATCGCCAGCAGCAGAGCGAGTCTGGCTGACAGCAGAGTTCAGCTCAGGTCATAATGACCTGAGCTGAACCCTGACTGTTTAGTCAGTTCTCAGCTCTGCTACATCCCTGTCTGTCTAAGCACCGACAGGGAAGTAGCAGAGCTGAGATTGTGTTTTGGACTACGTCGGACGGAAGAGGATTTTTTTAATTAAAGATGGAGTCCCTAATGTCTTTTTTTTTTATTTCTAATAAAAAAAATTTTCTCTGTGTTGTGGTTTTTTTAAAACAATTTAATAGAAATTCATGGCGGTCATGTCTAATATTTGCGTGACCGCCATAAATTTCGGGCTTAGGGCCAGCTGATAATACAAAGCTGGCCTTAACCTCATTATTACCCAGTGAGCCACCCGCCACCAGGGCCACTGGAAGAGCGGGGTTCAGCGCCAGAGGATCTTCTGGGGCGACTGCGGGCTGCAATTTGCAGCGGGGGGTGCCCAGAAAGCTTGGGCCTCCCTGCGCTGCGGATTCCAGCCCCCAGCTGCTTAGCTGTACCTGGCTAGACATAGAAATTGCACGGAGCCCCACGCATTTTTTTTTATTATTACATGAAATTCATGAAATAATTAAAAAAAAGGGCTCCCCTATATTCTTGTGTCTGGCCAGGTACAAATAGGCACCTGGGGGTTGGGGGCAGCCCGTCGCTGCCTGCTGGATTCGGCTGGTTACAGAAATACAGCGAAGCCCACGTCAAATTTTTTCTGACAAATCCATAAAACAATATAAACAAAAGGGATTGCATCTTTATTAACCCCTGGACCATGGGCGAGGGGTTAATAAAGATGTAGTCCCTTTTTTAGGATTGTTTTATTGATTTTTAAGAAAAAAAATGACGTGGGCTTCGCCATATTTCTGGAACCAGCCGGATCCAGCAGGCAGCGACGGGCTGCCCCCAACCCCAGGTGCCTATTTGTACCTGGCCGGACACAAGAATATAAGGGAGCCCTTTTTTTTTATTATTTCATGAATTTCATGAAATAATTAAAGAAAAATGCGTGGGGCTCCGCGCAATTTCTATGTCTAGCCAGGTACAGCTAAGCAGCTGGGAACTGGAATCCGCAGCGCAGGTAGGCCCAAGCTTTCTGGGCACCCCCCGCTGCAAATTGCAGCCTGCAGCCGCCCCAGAAGATGGCGCATTCATTGAAGCGCCATCCTCTGGCGCTGAACCCCGCTCTTCCAGTGGCCCTGGTGGGGGTGGCTCACTGGGTAATAATGAGGTTAAGGCCAGCTTTGTATTATCAGCTGGCCCTAAGCCCGAAATTTATGGCGGTCACGCCAATATTAGACATGACCGCCATGAATTTCTATTAAATTGTTTTGAAAAAAACACAACACAGAGAAAAATTTTTTATTAGAAATAAAAAAAAAAAGCCATTAGGGACTCCATCTTTATGTAAAAAAATCCTCTTCTGTCCGATGTAGTCCAAAATGCAATGTCCTCTCTGCTACATCCCTGTGCATAGATTTAGATGTCTATGCACAGGGAGTGAGCAGACTAAGAACAATTTCAGCTCTGCTACATCATCTCTGTGCACAGACATTCATGTCTGTACACAGGGAGAGCGGGCGGGCTCAAGGACCCTGGAGCTGAGGCAGCCCGCAGGACCCGAGCCCGGCACAAAGCAGACAGCCGGACTCGTTACTGTGCGAGTTTCCCTGCGATTACTTGCACAGTAACGAGTCCAATGCAAGTCAATGGCAATCCTAGTTTTGTCAGAGTCTCTGACAAAACTAGGATTGCCATTGATTTGCATTGGACTCGTTACTGTGCGAGTAATCGCTGGGAAACTCGCAGAGTACCGAGTCCTGCGAGTCTCTTACTACTCGCAGAGTAACGAGTCTAGCGGGGTTAGATCGCCTATCCCATAGATGAAAGTGATCACCAGCTGCATAAAATAACGTTTTGGGTGACTTTAGGTTGGGATGCTGTCATCAGGAGGGCTTAAATACTGTTGCAAAATCCAGTCCCTGTTAAATTTTATAGTAGTCAGCCTGTCTGCATTCTCTGTAGTCAGCCGTGTGAGTGTATCTGTGATGATTACCCCAGAAGCACTGAAAACACGCTCTGACATCACACTAGCAGCAGGGCAGGCCTCCAAGAAGGCTGTGGCATTACTGTGATTGGCTAACATGCTGGGTGGGAGATCCGAATATTGCGAGGCGAGTAGTGAAATATTCGCTATGTTCCAAGTACCGCAAGTACTGCATTCTCGCCGAGTACCGAATACTTGCGATTAGACTCACTCATCCCTACTTACAAGGTCTTTTGTACTGTGCTTGTATAGCACTGCCCTTCGGCAAGCCAGGATCGTGTAGTGAGTCATGTTAGCTCCTGATTCTAGCTAACTAGTGCTTCACATGGTGCAGAAGTAAAGCTGCCCTGTATAGTAGCATCAGGAATTCAGGAGCATCACTTCACCCAACAAGCTGAGAGTCAGGTGGCTGAGGAGCAGTGTGCTACTGAGGACAGAAAAGTGGTCAACGCTATAAAGCAAGGGTGTCTAACCTGATAACATGATGCATGTTTATCTGTGCTGGTGGCTACTGACATGAATATTCAGAGCAAAGATGATTGGAGCATTTTGCAAAGCAAGAGCAGATACCTACCTGGGTTTACTCTGTGTCCATCTCTGGAGCCTCTAAATGTTCGATGAATAGGAGTTTTCTGACTCTCGTGTAACTTTCCAGAAAGGAATATCTGAAGTGAAGAGATGCCATACATAAGTAAGGATCACTTTGATTCAATTTTGTAGGAATAGTGAAATAAATTAAATTCACATTAACTTTGGATAAACTCAAATGAATGAATGAATGATGAATGAATGGTCTCTTCTATGCAAAAAGGAAAGAAGGTGACCCCTAATTTTCTCAATAGGTAGACGTACTACCGTAGAACTGTAACTTGCACCTATAAGTATAATACAGTATGTTTGAGTTTCAACAAGTAAATCTTTTGAGATTTGTATTGGCCAGATTAGCTGAATTTTCCCATAAAATTAGATGTACTGCAAATAGATATTCTGCAAACTGCAAACTAAAAGTACTCAAACCTTCAATTGCCCTGAGAGACATGCACTATGTTTTCTATATTCATCACAAGTTAATCTTCACCACTGCAATGTCACGCACTAATCTTCACCACTGTGCTGTTTGTTGAGTTTTTTATGCTTCTATCTCCCTGTCTCTATGTCTAGAGATGAGCAGACTCGAACTTTAAAGTTCAGTGTTTGGGCCGAACACAAATTTACGAAAAAAAAACAGTGTTAACTTTGGAGTTCGGGTGCTTTAGGTATGCAGACTACTGGAGCAAGCATCGCTGTGCTCGGGTACACTAAGTGCTCAGCAAAGTGTGAGCCCCTTGCAGCATATATGGCTGCATTTAGGGTAAAATGAACAATGATCAGATATAGTACGTACAACAAAAATATAACAAAACCTCGTCCCAACGAGTCAACTTTCTCTGCACCGAAACGCATCACCTTTCCCTATATGATGTCTTTAAGTTTTACGTGAATTAATCCGATCATCGTTAACGGATAGCACGGTCCGTTATTGTCTCCCGTGCAATCCTATGGGCACAGATTGGTCCTAAAGTGGCCATCCGTGTGTGTTCTTTTTTTCACAGATCCGTATCTGTCCATTTTTTTATGCACCAGGATCGGAAACTTTCTGATTTTGGGCTGCCTTGAAGAAAGCGGGACACAAAAGCACGGATACGGATCCGTATTTGCCAATATGAAATAATATGGAGCTTTATGAAGGACAGATCCGTAAAAAAACGAAGTCGTCAAATAGATCCATTTTGCTGTACTGAGCATACTCAGAAGTAAGGCACAGCTCCTCCTACCCCTATCTCTGGCAACTGATGATGGATCCGTTAAAAAAACAGTTAATGGACTTCAGTTGGCATCCATTTGCACAATCCGTGCCAGTAGTTCCTTGAAATTCAAAGATTCATACGGACTGGCACATTCCAGTGTGAAAGCAGATTAACATACACTAAATAAAGGACGATGATTTGGAATTATTCCGTGACCTCTTCGGAACTTTTTCTTGTTAGGAATACTTTAATTGCCCAGCCGACGGGCATCTGACTGACGCCTGGATCCAGAGTAGTGGTCCAGATTTAGTATAGTAAACGTCTTCTTAATTTACCGTCCCTAATGGTATCTTTTCACTATTCAGAATAACCACAAGTTTTCTTCTCCAATCCTTGCTTTAGCTTTTATACAGGCTATCCTAATTCTCCTGATACCATACCACGTGATGTCATAGTTGCAAGGTCATCGTGATCCTTTTCTGGTTGATGCAATCTTCTCCTTTCTGTAAATTGGCCACAGCCAGGTTTAGCAAACTATTGAACGTTCAACACAAAGTCAATTCGAGTCAATCTCTAGTAACAAATTTATTAGCTTGTAATTAGAGATTCAAGTGGAAATTGCATTCAACTTAAGATTTTCAAAAATCTGTATTTACCAAAATGTTTTTGTAATTTACTTTCACACTGGACAGCATTTATCTTAAATGCAAAAAGCCATTAAAAGGATAAAACAAATCCTGATACTTACCATACCACTTACAAATCTGTCCCTTAAGGCTCCGTCACACAGGGCGAACATCGCCGATTACATAGGTGACGTAGGGGCGTGGCCTATCGGCGGCAACATTGCCCCTACGTCGCCTCATGTAAAGGGGCAATGTCGGCGCCGCTGGAGGTCGCCTGATTTCAGAGCAGTGCTCTGAAACCAGGCGACCGATCTGGGGCGATGTGCACACATCGCCCCATGTAACCGGCCGCCGGCGACCTGTCAGGCGATGGAAGCCGTAGTCCATTGTCCTGCATCGCCGCTGGGGTTTTCAGACACCCCGGTGGCGATGCCGCCTGACAGCTGCGGCGCGGTGCTGGAGTTGTTGCCCCATGTAAATGGGGGACGGCGACAATGGCGGGGGCGCCAAAAACGTGCACGCACCCGCCAGTCTCCGGGACATCTCCAGCCCTGTCGCCAGGTGTGACGGGGCCTTTATGCTCAATCCCATCACCCGTTTAGAGTCTGTTGAATCTTCTGATTCCTTTAAACACTGATGGTTCTGTACATGTGTGTTTCAAAATCACGGTGCACGTTGTGACATCATGATGTTGTGAGCTTTTGTGTAAAATCCACCTGAGCCTGATCAGAACCACAAATCCCGACCCAGGGTGAGAGGCTGGGGGATTCCATTGCTCCACAAACAAAGATCATCGATGACCAGATGGGTGGCGGTGAGGGGCGGAGCGACCAGAGGGTGAGTATAAGAGTTTTTACATATTATGATTATTATGCTTGTTATAAGTCCTATTAAAAACTTGCAAAGAAAAACTTCTCCATGAATCAAATTTCAAGGGAGAAATTGCACGAACAGGCAAATTCAAATTTTCCTTATCAGCTCATCTCTAATTGTAATACCACTTTAGTTTTTATTGTGACCCTGGAACAGATTCTAGCTGATAATGTTCGCCTAGGATCAGAAAAGTTTGTGCATCCCAACTTTAAAGCAAAAACTGCTAAAATAAATGTTAGCAGCAGAGACGAAGGACTTGTTATGTGAATACAACCGCAATATAAAAATCCTGAATCCAAAGAGACAGTCCAGTCATCAGAGTCACATATGCCAATGGAAAAGGTTCTAGTGGATGTGTCATGGCAATAAATAGTTAATAATTTATATAAGTTTATTGAAGTCATTCAGAAATCTTCCAACAGCATGGTTATATAAATCTTTGCACGTTCCTCTAGTTTTCTCTTCTCCTTCTTCTTCTTCTTCCTCCCCTCCTCTGGAATTTCTCTGTCTCAGATTCTATATAATGTTTTGATTTAGATGTAGCAGTGCTGAAGCTCTTGTCAAGATGTTCCCGTACCGAATGTACTAACCAAGGCTAAACTGAATTGCTAACTAACACACAAAATATGATTGAATGTTCTCTTCAGAATAAAATGCAACACCCCTTTAATATCCCTTTAAGGAGCCGTATAAAAACTGGCTACCCCTCCCTTAATAAAGGTCTTTGTCATTAAGCTCTACTTTGACTTGTTGTCAGCGTAGTTCTTACTGGTGGCGTGCACACACTTAGACAAAGCATCAATTTGGCGGCAGACACATAAGATGTAATAGGTAGGTGCTGGTATTATACAGTAGAGCTCTGCTAGTTGTAAAGTTATTATATGTGTACTATAAGGACATAATTGGTGGTGTATACCATTTACAGTTTTCCATATGTATTTGCATTAAAGGTATCATGTGTCACTGATATTGTGCACCACATGGCACCACATATATTAAAGAGGTTTTCCGGGCTTTTTATCAAATCTGTGAGAATATCTAGGCTGCAGAATGCTGCCAGTTTGTAATTTACACCCTGTCACCATTTTGCAGGATTAGCTAGATATCACTATTCTAGGTATTCGTGTGGGGGAGACTGACAAGGGGCGTGTTTGTTTTGGAGCCCGGGTGTATACGTCACTATTTGTCATTTCCACCCACTCTCCTACAAGCATGCCCCAGACTGCAACAAACCCTCATCAGTTCCAAGCATGCCCGCCACCCCATTCTCAATATGCCTGACCCCCTCCAGTCTCCAGTGTGCCCACCTCCTCCCCACTCCATTCCCCTATGTACACTGTGATAGAACTGCTGCACTGCACTGTGAGCAGTCATCTCCTTCTGAGACACTGTGCCGAATCCGCAGGTCTGAGAAGGAGATAACCACATTCAGTGCTGCGGTGTGTACGCTAATCTCGTCCCCCTGTGCCTGCGCTGATGTGATACGAAGCGCACTGAACCTCACAGCTGCCCAGGCCTGCCCCACCCATTCTGTGCACTGAGCGGTTAGCTGCGGTTCAGTGCACTTCATATCACATCAGTGCAGGCACAGGGGGAATAGGTTAACATAAACACCGCAGCACTAAGAGCGGTCATCGCCTTCTCAGAGCTGCGGATTTGGCACAGTGTCTCAGGAGATGCCTGCTCACAGGACAATGTGGCGGTTCTATCACAGAGTACATAGGGAAATGGAGTATAGAGGGGGTGGCCATGCTATAGACTTGAAAGGGGTGGGCACCCTGGAGACTGGAGGGGGGCGGGAATGCTTGGACTGAGGAGGGCTTGATGCAGTCTGGGGCATGCTTGTAGTAGAGTGGGTGGAAACATTACGTAGTGATATTTTCACCCAAGCTCCAAAACAAACACGTCCCTTCTCGGTCTCCTCCAAATGCAGAATAGAGATATGTTGGTAACAATTAGGGATGGGCGAGTCTACTCACTAAGACTCATTACACTGCGAGTAGTAAGGGACTCGCAGGACTCGGTACTCTGCGAGTTTCCCAGCGATTACTCGCACAGTAACGAGTCCAATGCAAATCAATGGCAATCCTAGTTTTGTCAGAGATTCTGACAAAACTAGGATTGCCATTGACTTGCATTGGACTCGTTACTGTGCAAGTAATCGCAGGGAAACTCGCACAGTAACGAGTCTGGCTGTCTGCTCTGTGCCGGGCTCAGGTCCTGCAGGCTGCCGCAGCTCCAGGGTCCTAGAGCCCGCCTGCTCTCCCTGTGTACAGACATGAATGTCTGTGCACAGAGATGATGTAGCAGAGCTGAGATTGTTCTCAGTCTGCTCATTCCCTGTGTATAGACATCTATATCTATGCACAGGGATGTAGCAGAGAGGACATCGCGTTTTGGACTACGTTGGACGGAAGAGGATTTTTTAAATTAAAGATGGAGTCCCTAATGGCTTTTTTTTATTATTTCTAATAAAAAAATTTCACTGGGTTGTGTTTTTTTTAACCCTTTATTGGAGATTCTTAGTGGCCGGGCCAAACGTGGCCTGACATTAAGAATCTCGGGCTTAATACCAGCTTGTATAACAAAGCTGGTATTAACCCCTTTATTACCCAGCGTGCCACCAACACCAGGGCCGATGGAAGAGCGGGGTTCAGCGCCAGAGGATGGCGCTTCAATGAACGCACCATCTTCTGGGGCGACTGCGGGCTACAATTTGCAGCGGGGGGTGCCCAGAAAGCTTGGGCCTCCCTGCGCTGCGGATTCCAGCCCCCAGCTGCTTAGCTGTACCTGGCTAGACATAGAAATTGCGCGGAGCCCCACGCATTTTTTTTTTATTACTTCATGAAATTCAACGAAATAATAACGAGTAGCGATTCCCGGGCTCGGACTCGCTAGAGTCAAGCAATTCTCGAGTAATTTAGGACTCGCCCATCACTAGTAACAATGCAAAATGCTGACAGGGTGTAAATTACAAACTGTCAGCATTCTGCAGCCTACATATGCACACAGATTGTATAAAAAGCCCAGACAACACCTTTAATGATCATTCTCTACTCATGTAAATAGATCATAATTGTCCCATAGTTCATTTAATCTTCATACATTAGGGGTGTGGACTGTAGATCCAGTGGGCAATGGCTAGAGAGGAGTCAAATAATTTAAAAGTCGAAAACTGCCCCTGATGGCATCAGGCCATGCAATGTTAGAAGTTTTATGGAAAACTATTTTATTTGTAAGTTTATGGAAAATCTGGATCACTTTAGAGCTTTTCTCCACTGTCACCATAAAAAAGAAATGTGTCCGATTTTTTTTTAAGTATCATTGTAAACAGATCAAAGTGCGGAGCGACTCGAACACATTCATTCTTTCTTTGTTGGTCCATGTTCTTCTGGGATTAATAAAAGAATCAATGTTTTATTACTTCTTCCACCGCATTGCACAAGTGGAGTTGTGATTCTCACTGCGAGGCCCAAAGTGTTTTTCATTAGTGGTGACTGTCACTATAGTGAGTTATTAACTTTTTGCAATTTCTAAAACATATGGCTAAAAACAGATCATGTCACAGTTTTGTAGTTTTGTTCCCAAGATCGTGTACAGGATGTTTTTAATCAACAGAACTGTGAATATGAATAATGGTCAGATCAAGGAGGAATGAGCTATGGTATAATTCAGAGAAAATAATAATCTATCTATCTATCTATCTATCTATCTATCTATCTATCTATCTATCTATCTATCTTTCTATCTAAACCATTTATTAATCCATTATGTATCTATGTGTCATATAAGTCATTCATTAACCTATTATCTATCTATCTATCTATCTATCTATCTATCTATCTATCTATCTATCTATCTATCTACAAACAGTTATAGCAGAAGCAGCGTGTATAGCTGGTCTTTCAACAGAGTCCTTCCAGCCTCTATCATACATACTGTTCAAAAGCCATATGCCTGAGCTGGAATAAACATCCCTTGCTAAAAAAAGAAGTGCTGTGACCCTCTTTGAACTGTATCTATCTATCTATCTATCTATCTTAAGGGGCCGTCACACACTACGATTTTGTGAGTGATCACACCCACGATCTCAGGGTGCGTGCTCATGGACAACATCATTAATGAGGTGTCACATGTATAGATATTGTTCAGGATGCACCAACGATGTTACGTGCAGGGATCGTTCACACAACCAGCGAACGATGCTTGTCAATGTTGTGAATAGGCGAAAGGAGATCGTTATCGCGGTGTCACACAGAATGATGCCAGCAGATTGCATGATCGATATCGTCTGTTGTGGAGTCCGGATCTCATAACTGTGATGAACGAAACATGCGGCAGATGTGCTGTTGATACAGGAAACTCACTTTACCCCTGAAAAATTACCCAACTTTGACCGGTCACATTATGATACCTGGTTCCATGCCACATCACCGCAGCCCCGGTCACGGGGGGTTTCGATTGCTATAAAGAAGGGAATCCCTTTCCAAACTCGAGAACATCTAATTGACACTAACGGCCGCTATATTTTCCTCAAAGGTCTACTGGCTGGTAACTTAGTTACAATTTGTTGTCTATATGCTCCCAACAAAAAACTTCTGAAATGGCTCCGCTCGACTTTGAGGAAAATAGGAGATTTCCGCGAAGGCACACTGATAGTAGGGGGAGATCTTAATATTGCATTAAACACGCTAATAGATACCACAACAAAGAAAAGCACTTACTCGCAAGGTGATCTTAATAAAATCAAAATCCAACTCCGCGAGCTCCAACTGCTGGATGTGTGGAGGTACATGCACCCAGATGACCGTGACTATACCTTTTATTCACACCCACACGCCTCTTATCATAGACTAGATTATTTCTTTGTCTCCAAAAACACTCTTGCCAAAGTGAGATCAACGAAAATGAACCCTAACATATTCTCGGACCACTCCTTCGTAACGATGACACTGAAACTACATAAGGCCTTCCCTGTTTATAGATCGTGGCGACTCACTGAATCGGTGCTCGACAACCCCTCCACCCTCTCTCGCATAACCTTGGAGCAATATTTTGCTCAAAACGATAATGGTGAGGTTGCGATGCCGACGCTTTGGGAAGCTCACAAATCTGTGGTCAGAGGAGAATATATTTCAATCACAGCATACATTCATAAACAACAACAGAGACAGCTTGATCTACTATATGAGGAAATCTTTGACCTGGAAACAAAACACAAAAAACTAATCACCCCCCCCAATACTGGAGCAACTAACCCTTAAAAGGCGTCAACTTAAAGACATCCTATTCCTACAAATGGCAAAATGGCTTGCTTCATGGCACTAAAATGTACGTTCACGGCGACAAAGCCTCGAAACTGATGATTTCTAGAATTAAACAACGACAAACCCGCACTTGCATACACTCCATCAAAACTGCGGAGGGACGATCCACAACTAATTATAACCAAATAGAAACAGCGTTTCTACATTATTATACACAACTATATAACCTACGCCCCGAGGAATCCAAAACAGAAGAGGCAACCAGAAGGCAAAAAATCAAACATTACTTATCCGGCCTAAATCTTCCGAGCTTTACCCCACAACAGCAATTACTGTTAGGCAAGCCTTTTGGTCTGGAAGATCTCCGGTCCGCCCTGTCAAAGTGTTCCCCCAACAAAGCGCCGGGACCGGATGGACTACCCTGTACCTATTACAGATCCTTCCCCTCGATTCTCCAAACACACATGCTGAATATGTACAATTCCATATTGCAAGGAGGTCGATTCCCGGCCCAAACCTTAGAAGCAAAAATATCCTTAATCTACAAGGAAGGGAAAGACCGGGAAATGTGTAGCAGCTACCGGCCGATCTCCTTACAAAATGTTGATTTAAAATTTTTTGCCAGTATGATCACTCGTCGAGTAGCTGCCTACCTCCCGGACAAAATCTCACTAAACCAAACTGGTTTTGTGGGGGGAAGAGAGGGGAAGGACAACGTACTGAAGATACTGCACCTTACCCACTATGCCAACCGGCAAAAAATCCCACTAGTCCTCCTGGGAACGGACGCTGAAAAGGCCTTTGACAGGGTGGACTGGGTGTACTTAGAGGAGACGCTGCTTAGTATCGGCATCCCGACCCAACTAGTTGCGGCGATCTTAAAAATGTACGCCAGCCCAACCGCTCGCATCAACATTAACGGCTCCCTAACAGATACCTTCACCATACACAATGGCACGAGACAGGGTTGCCCACTGTCCCCCCTTTTGTTTATCCTAGCAATGGAACCCTTGCTGATGGATATCCAGCTTGATAAAGGGATTCAAGGCATTACACTAGGGGGGACACACCATAAAACGGCCGCCTTCGCAGACGATCTACTTATACTCATGACCAATCCTTCTAAAAGTTTCCCCCCCTTAATAAAAATACTTGACAACTACAGTACCCTCACCAATTTTAAAATAAATACATCAAAATCGGAGGCCTTAGATTTGAACGTCCCATTACCAATCATATCCAGATTAAAGACCAAGTACGCGTTCTCATGGCCCAAAACGCACATCACTTATCTAGGCATAAAAATTAGCAGATCTCATAAAGTTCTTTTCTCCCTCAACTACCCCCCTTTATTAGACAGAGTAACTGCCACTATGAAAACTTGGCGTGACCCTTTCTTATCCTGGATGGGTCGTAAAAATATACTCAAAAGCCTTATCTTACCTAAATTTACTTACCTTTTCTCTATGTTACCAATACATGTCCCTAATGCTTATTTACGCAAGGTCAATTCTCTTTTTTTTACCTATATCTGGAAACATAAGAGACACCGCTTAAATTTCCGCACTCTTTCTCTCCCAAAAATAAAAGGGGGTATGGACGCACCTGACATCAGAACATATTACCACTCAGCAGTTCTAACACGCTCTGCTGATATCATACGAAACACACAAAACAAATTATGGATAGATATAGAAAACAAATTGTCCCCACAGTTCCTCCGCCCCCTCCTACTGACGCACCACAGTGACAAATCGTCTGAACGCCAACATAATCCTCTTACAAACACACTCCTACGAGTATGGACCAACATGCATACCTATTTGATGCCCCCATCGACCCCTCTTCTCACTCTGCTAGATATACTAATGGGATCGAACCTACTACATAATCCAAGCAAAAATTGCACCAAATTGCTTGCCAGCCTGACAGCAGACCAATTATACACAGACGGAGCACTTCTCCCGTTACCTAATCTACACAAACTGCCAGGCCTCGAATCCATTAATTTTCTGCAATATAAAATTCTACAATCCCTCCTACACAACATCCGATTCGATACGGCGCTCGCCCGCAACCCCACGGCATTCGAAACGCTATGCGCGAGACAGATCAGACCTACTAAGATCCTTTCTACCATTTATCAAAGCATTTTAGATAGTGATGTATCCATGAAAAGAGCCTATATACATAGCTGGGAAAAAGATTTAGGTTATAAGTTCACACCCCAACAGATTTCACATATCTATGCCCACTCACATGGTCCGACTAAATGCATCAAGGTGCAAGAGAACTCCTAGAAAATTCTCTCCCGCTGGTATACTGATCCGCAGAAAATACACAAATGGAAGACACAACACCCTGCGAATTGCTGGCGTTGTGGAGATGCAAACGGGAACTACATCCACCTATGGTGGCATTGTCCATCCCTGACCCCCTACTGGAATCTGACGGCTCATCTGATCAGAGATGTGACTAAACGAAATATCAAGTTATCCCCTGAAGTTGTCCTGCTGAATCTACCCCTAGACGCACCCCATGGTGAGTTCTCTGTGTTAATCTGCACAATACTGGCTGCAGCGAAACTTCTTCTACCAACGGTATGGGGATCCCCTCAAATCCCGACTCTTCAATCGTTAATTGAAAAAATTGACCAACTGTATCTAGTAGCAAAACTGGCTGCCTCGGTGAACCATACACAGGCATCTGTCAGCAACCACTGGCGAGCCTGGGAGCTCTTCAAAAAGACGCTCATAGTACCTTAATCTCAACCCTTTGCCTCATCTACTCAACAGAAATCCTATAGGCTCTAACTCATGATCGGATCTCCCCACCTCTCTCTTTATCTCTCACCTATTATGCTCACTCCTGTTCTTTTACCTAGCCTCTCCTTCTTACTTATCTACCATTTCTTCTTTCTCATTATTTCTTCTTCCTCATGTACTTAACTGTCTCTAGATAGTTTGACAATAACCGTTTAAACATATGTTTGGAAATATCTAACTATTCTCAATTGATTGTCATAAGCTGAATACTTCTGATTTTGTAATTTTCTGTTTACCATCTCAATATCTTGTAAAATAATAAAAAGAATTTTTGAAATTAAATGAAATAACTGTGATGAATGATCAGATCACTTATCACTTGTAAGATCGACGTGTCACTTGCAACGACGTCGTTAGAGCGACTGAAAACCCCTGACGTTTCAGCGATATAGTTACTGATATCGTAGCGTGTGACGGCCCCTTTACTATCTATCATCTAAATCATTAGTTAATTATCTATCTATCTAATTATCTATCTATCTATCTACTAGAAAAAAATTATCTATCTATCTATCTATCTATCTATCAATCTATCCATTTGTCCATCCATCTATCCACCTATAGATCTATCCATCTATCATCGAAATCATTCATTCATCCATTATTCCATTATCTATCGATTTACATTAATTTTCATTAATGACCTTTGGGTTTTCATTGGCTGTAAGCCATAATCATCAACATTAACATAAATAAACACTTAAAAAACATCACTCTATTTGTAATGACTGTAAAATATATGTGCTTCACTTTAGTATTTAATTACAGAAAAATGTACTTTCGATGAAATTCTTATTCATAATATATAAGTCTTTCTCTCTCTTCTCTCTCTCTATCTACCAAGAAATAAATGTCTCTGCAGCACACAGCTACTACCAATATCGTACATATGCTAACAAGCAAAAGATTACAAAAAAATGTAAAAACTTTCGTTTTTTCAAAACGCTCATTATTCTTAATTTTTATTTTCTGGGGGTCTTAGTACATACATTGGCCAATGTCTGCTTGCTCACCAACCACGAGAATTTTTTTTTTTTTTGCTTTCTCTCTCTCTATATATATATATGGTAATTATCTATCTATCTATCTATCTATCTATCTATCTATCTATCTATCTATCTATCTATCTATCTATCTTTCTATCTATCTATCTACAGTTGTGGCCAAAAGTATTGACACCCCTGCAATTCTGTCAGATAATACTCAGTTTCTTCCTGAAAATGATTGCAATCACAAATTCTTTGGTATTATTATCTTCATTTAATTTGTCTTCAATGAAAAAACACAAAAAGAATTGTCATAAAGCCAAATTGGATATAATTCCACACCAAACATAAAAAAGGGAGTGGACAAAAGTATTGGCACTGTTAGAAAAATCATGTGATCTTCTCTAATTTGTGCTATTAACAGCACCTGTAACTTACCTGTGGCACCTAACAGGTGTTGGCAATAACTAAATCACACTTGCAGCCAGTTGACATGGATTAAAGTTGACTCAACCTCTGTCCTGTGTCCTTGTATGTACCACATTGAGCATGGAGAAAAGAAAGAAGACCAAAGAACTATCTGAGGACTTGAGAAACCAAATTGTGAGGAAGCATGAGCAATCTCAAGGCTACAAGTCCATCTCCAAAGACCTGAATGTTCCTGTGTCTACCGTGCGTAGTGTCATCAAGAAGTTTAAAGCCCATGGCACTGTGGCAAACCTCCCTAGATGTGGACGGAAAAGAAAAATTGACGAGAGATTTTAACGCAAGCTTGTGCGGATGGTGGATAAAGAACCTCGACTAACATCCAAACAAGTTCAAGCTGCCCTGCAGTCCGAGGGTACAACAGTGTCAACCCGTACTATCCATCGGCGTCTGAATGAAAAAGGACTGTATGGTAGGAGACCCAGGAAGACCCCACTTCTTACCCCGAGACATAAAAAAGCCAGGCTGGAGTTTGCCAAAACTTACCTGACAAAGCTTAAAATGTTTTGGAAGAATGTTCTCTGGTCAGATGAGACAAAAGTAGAGCTTTTTGGGCAAAGGCATCAACCTAGAGTTTACAGGAGAAAAAAAGAGGCATTCAAAGAAAAGAACACGGTCCCTACAGTCAAACATGGCGGAGGTTCCCTGATGTTTTGGGGTTGCTTTGGTGCCTCTGGCACTGGCCTGCTTGACCGTGTGCATGGCATTATGAAGTCTGAAGACTACCAACAAATTTTGCAGCATAATGTAGGGCCCAGTGTGAGAAAGCTGGGTCTCCCTCAGAGGTCATGGGTCTTCCAGCAGGACAATGACCCAAAACACACTTCAAAAAGCACTAGAAAATGGTTTGAGAGAAAGCACTGGAGACTTCTAAGGTGGCCAGCAATGAGTCCAGACCTGAATCCCATAGAACACCTGTGGAGAGATCTAAAAATGGCAGTTTGGAGAAGGCACCCTTAAAATATCAGGGACCTGGAGCAGTTTGTCAAAGAAGAATGGTCTAAAATTCCAGCAGAGCATTGTAAGAAACTCATTGATGGTTACCGGAAGCGGTTGGTCGCAGTTATTTTGGCTAAAGGTTGTGCAACCAAGTATGAGGCTGAGGGTGCCAATACTTTTGTCTGGCCCATTTTTGGAGTTTTGTGTGAAATGATCAATGTTTTGCTTTTTGCTTCATTCTCTTTTGTGTTTTTTCATTGAAGACAAATTAAATGAAGATAATAATACCAAAGAATTTGTGATTGCAATCATTTTCAGGAAGAAACTGAGTATTATCTGACAGAATTGCAGGGGTGTCAATACTTTTGGCCACAACTGTATCTACCTGCCAGTTTCACCTCATGCATCCTGTCCTCATTGCTTTCACTAACAATCTTGGTTTACAGAGAGACTACAAATATCTTCAAGACCCTACAGCTATACTGCAGATCATATGGAATGGAGGGTTCTGTGTTCAGGACAATCTTTGATGGACAGGTACAGTTAGGGCCAGAAATATTTGGACAGTGACACAATTTTCGCGAGTTGGGCTCTGCATGCCACCACATTGGATTTGAAATGAAACCTCTACAACAGAATTCAAGTGCAGATTGTAACGTTTAATTTGAAGGGTCGAACAAAAATATCTGATAGAAAATGTAGGAATTGTACACATTTCTTTACAAACACTCCACATTTTAGGAGGTCAAAAGTAATTGGACAAATAAACATAACCCAAACAAAATATTTTTATTTTCAATATTTTGTGGCGAATCCTTTGGAGGCAATCACTACCTTAAGTCTGGAACCCATGGACATCACCAAACGCTGAGTTTCCTCCTTCTTAATGCTTTGCCAGGCCTTTACAGCCGCAGCCTTCAGGTCTTGCTTGTTTGTGGGTCTTTCCGTCTTAAGTCTGGATTTGAGCAAGTGAAATGCATGCTCAATTGGGTTAAGATCTGGTGATTGACTTGGCCATTGCAGAATGTTCCACTTTTTGGCACTCATGAACTCCTGGGTAGCTTTGGCTGTATGCTTGGGGTCATTGTCCATCTGTACTATGAAGCGCCGTCCAATCAACTTTGCAGCATTTGGCTGAATCTGGGCTGAAAGTATATCCCGGTACACTTCAGAATTCATCCGGCTACTCTTGTCTGCTGTTATGTCATCAATAAACACAAGTGACCCAGTGCCATTGAAAGCCATGCATGCCCATGCCATCACGTTGCCTCCACCATGTTTTACAGAGGATGTGGTGTGCCTTGGATCATGTGCCGTTCCCTTTCTTATCCAAACTTTTTTCTTCCCATCATTCTGGTACAGGTTGATCTTTGTCTCATCTGTCCATAGAATACTTTTCCAGAACTGAGCTGGCTTCTTGAGGTGTTTTTCAGCAAATGTAACTCTGGCCTGTCTATTTTTGGAATTGATGAATGGTTTGCATCTAGATGTGAACCCTTTGTATTTACTGTCATGGAGTCTTCTCTTTACTGTTGACTTAGAGACAGATACACCTACTTCACTGAGAGTGTTCTGGACTTCAGTTGATGTTGTGAACGGGTTCTTCTTCACCAAATAAAGTATGCGGCGATCATCCACCACTGTTGTCATCCATGGACGCCCAGGCCTTTTAGAGTTCCCAAGCTCACCAGTCAATTCCTTTTTTCTCAGAATGTACCCAACTGTTGATTTTGCTACTCCAAGCATGTCTGCTACCTCTCTGATGGATTTTTTCTTTTTTTTCAGCCTCAGGATGTTCTGCTTTACCTCAATTGAGAGTTCCTTTGACCGCATGTTGTCTGGTCACAGCAACAGCTTCCAAATGCAAAACCACACACCTGGAATCCACCCCTGACCTTTTAACTACTTCATTGATTACAGGTTAACGAGGGAGACGCCTTCAGAGTTAATTGCAGCCCTTAGAGTCCATTGTCCAATTACTTTTGGTCCCTTGAAAAAGAGGAGGCTATGCATTACAGAGCTATAATTCCTAAACCCTTTCTCCGATTTGGATGTGGAAACTCTCATATTGCAGCTGGGAGTGTGCACTTTCAGCCCATATTATATATATATAATTGTATTTCTGAACATGTTTTTGTAAACAGCTAAAATAACAAAACTTGTGTCACTGTCCAAATATTTCTGGCCCTAACTGTATATGAAGTGTTCATTTTTAACATTTCTTTTAGTTGCATGATAAATACTCCAATCCATAGTGATGATGGAAAGGTAAGTGAAGCTTCTCCACTTGACGACTTCATATCGCTTTTTTGCTTGGGCCAATAACTATTATCAGCCACACAAGTGGTAAGAAGTTGACAACTTGCAAAGTGTTGGGGATCCAGGTCATGATATTAACAATAATTCATCTTCGAACCGTTTGATGGGCCAGGTAAAGGGAACATGTCATGTAAAAGAAACACTACTAATCTGCAGATATGGGGCTAATCTGAATTTAGCATACTAAAGCAGCCTGGTGCCAGCACCGAGAGCCCTGCTGCCAGGAGGAAATTAACTTTATTCCTCCTGGCAGCCTTAGGCTTTCAGTCATAGAGGTGGCTTCAGTCACTGCTCTGTGCATAGTGAGTGCCGACTGTAACCAAGCCCTTGGCACTGACTATCAGCCAACCAGCAGTCAATGCCGGGAGCGGTGGGCACTTTTACAGCAACTGCTCACTATGCACAGACGGTACTGAAGCCATGCCAGAGCCACCACTATGACTGAAAGCAATAAGCAGACGCTCACTATTTTTTCACCTTTATTTTACACATCAATGACCGGCGCCCTATGCTTGCCTCATCTGTATGTATGTTTAATACTGGGCAGCCATCCCCTCCATGATTTGGTAGGTCTGTGAGTGGCTGCTTGATCAGTATTTCCAGCAGTGCTGGCGCTTGTGCTCATGGGGGTGAGTGATTAACAGGAAGTTAGCAGCTCTCATTTCCTGTTAATTACATCCAAAAACAGAGACAGTGAAGCTGGCAGTGATTGGGTGCGAGGCTCGATTGACTTCACAAACTGTGAACTCCAGAAATGTGTGCTGGCACCGGAGGTAAGTATAAGCTTACTTTACTTTTAATTGGGAAAAATATGAAGAAGGAGATCGGGTTGTCCAAGAAGCGGACAACCCTTTTAAGTTTTGTATTATGAGCACAGGCAACTTTACATATAGGATCTTTGAGCAGGAGACCTCCTTCTATGATATCCATAGCGGTTAGTGTGGAGCCCCGCTATGCAGGTGTCACAGAGGGGTACTGCACCCGTAAAAGAGGTGCAGATGCCCCAGCTGCAAGCAGATTCTAGGATGGTGGGTGGAACCCATAGACCAGCACCCCACACTAGATCACACGGTGGGAGGTACCCGGGAGGGAATAAAACCACCTCCAGAGGGAACAAGGAGGTCTTTGGCTGGAGGTCTTTTGGGTCTCTGGTCATCGCCTGTGGGTCTTTGACCTTGGTTCTCTCGGCTGAGGGACCAGGAGAGTGGGAGAGAGAATAGATCCCAGGCGCAGACAGCTGGAAGGGAGCGAGGAACTTGAAGAGTTCGTCCCAGAAGAAGCACCGTGCACCGGAGCCCGCACCCGTGGGATCCTCCAAGGACCACAGAAAATCCAATGACCTGGGGAGTATACATATACTACCCCTAGGCTCTTAAGCGACCAAAAGAGGGTACCAGGCACCGCTTGATGGTTCGGTGGTCGGCCAGCAGAGAGTAACCCGACGGGAGCGAGAAGAGAGACAGAGAGACAGTAGGAGGTCAGGTTCGCTTTATGGGGTCAGACTTCATATAAATTACTGGGAAACAGGAAGGAAAGGACGGGAGAAAAGGCACACACCGAGGGTTCCATCCTACCTACCACCTGGGATCCGCTTGCAGCCACCCGTTAGCTACTTGTCAGTTAACATCTTACTGCACTGAGAACTGTAACCATTGCTGTTAAAGTTACAGTAAAGTACCCGGAGTGAAGTGAACTCGACTTTGCTGCATCTTCTTTTCCATGAACTTATACTTTCACAGAATTGCTGTTCCGGAGGTCCCAGTCCTACCTGCGGAGGACTTCCCCATCTCAGCCGCAATCCCATCTACCTCCGGCGGACTGTGGCGGCCCTGGTGCAACTCACCAGAAACTGCAGGTAGCGTCACGACAACAAACTTGTAAATAATCTCCTGTACATAAGCCCCCTTTTCAAAGATAGGCCCAGGACACGGGATCAGGCGCGGCAGCCATTCCCCGTGACACTGTTAACCCTTTTGCTGCCTGGTGCCCGAGTAGTCCAAAAACCTGGGCTCAACATTAGCACTGCAGCCTTGCAGCACTTGGGTCCTGGATTCAAATCCCATCAAGGACAACATCTGTAAGGAGTTTGTATGCTCTCCCTGTGTTTATGTGGTTTCCTCTGGGTTCTCCTCTGGGTTCTCTGCAAAGACATACTGAAAAGGGATATATAGGCTGAGTCCCAATGGGGACAGTGTTGCTGACATATGTAAAGTGCTGTGGAATTATTGGCGCTATATAAGTTAACACATTTTATTTTTATGATTATTATTGCTATTAGTACTGTTATTATTATACAATTGGTCATGATGAAACAACCCCTTTAAATATATTTTAAATCTCCTTATAGGTTTTTAGTAAAATATAAAAAGTTGATCGTTTCAAGATATACTTTATATATTAACTGTAAATGTTTAGGTTTTTGCTGCGTCAATTGCATTTCTATAAAACCTCCCAACATGTGCGGGGAATATTATTGTTTTTCCTTCAACCAACAATGATTAAAAACCTGGAAGAAAGATGAAGAGAGTGTTCTAGCCATCTTTTTTCTAACCTTGTCATTCTTTTTACTCATGCCTTTGACAGAAATGAATTTACTGAGCATGTGAGTCATTTACCATCTGTTGCTGGACACATTAGAATTGCTGATGTTGTTTTGGCCTAACCCCGAACCATTAAAGAAAGCGAAAAAAAAATACAAGAGCACCTTTTTCTCAAATTTTTTTTTCTGCTTCCAGCCAAATCTCTTAGGACAATTATAAAAAAAATTGGACGGCACCGGGAGACGTTTTGTTTTTATTTTCGAGAAGCCGAAATGAATCTGGAGGCCATTATGAGTCGTTACCATGCGAATAAGTAAGTGGATGGTCTGAGTAAGAGGAAGGAGAATATCTGAGGTCAGTTTTGTCAGGGTATAAGAATCCTAAACAATGAGGGCATTAGTTTGAGATCGGGAAGGAATGTGAAGAAGAAAAAAAAGCCCTCTCAGAGCAGAATGAAATGAAGCATGGGAGAGAATTAGAGGAGATTAGCAGGACTGTGAAGAAACCCAGAGTAGACTGCCAATCACCCATTAAAAACATGTGGCTTTCACATTCAACTGCAGATGGAAGTTATGAGCTGAACTTCTACACTGCACAGTGTTCTGTCACAGACTGTAACCATGACATGACAGAGATCATCGGGCAATTTAAACATGTTTCTTAATGAGGTACTAAAAATATGTATGCATTGTTGATTCGGAGTGACTTTCCCATGGGGATAAAGAAATGTACTAAGAGGTTTTTCATTTGTTTTGAAGTCTTCATGTATGAAGCTGCTGGGCCTTATGGGCACAACTGGATTTTAGAATTTTACTTTTTTTTTTTATTATTACTATTTTACGCTTCCAGATCACTGATTACATGGGGTAGCATACCAGGTTTCATAGTGTTGGGACTAACTGCACTTTATACTTAGAAACACATTTCAGGAAATAACATAACTTTTCCTAAGTAAAAGATCACATAGAAGCTTTTTGATAACTTATTTATGTCTTTAACTTGTAGGTCATGTGCACATGCTGAGTATTTGGTGAGTTTTTTACCTCAGTATTTGTAAGGCCATGTGCACTCACTGAGTATTTGGTGAGTTTTTTACCTCAGTATTTGTAAGGCCATGTGCACTCACTGAGTATTTGGTGAGTTTTTTACCTCAGTATTTGTAAGGCCATGTGCACTCACTGAGTATTTGGTGAGTTTTTTACCTCAGTATTTGTAAGGCCATGTGCACTCACTGAGTATTTGGTGAGTTTTTTTACCTCAGTATTTGTAAGGCCATGTGCACTCACTGAGTATTTGGTGAGTTTTTTACCTCAGTATTTGTAAGGCCATGTGTACTCACTGAGAATTTGGTGAGTTTTTTACCTCAGTATTTGTAAGGCCATGTACACTCACTGAGTATTTGGTGAGCTTTTTTACCTCAGTATTTGTAAGGTCTCGT